>CM069311.1:1104030-1747780 GCA_035609425.1 Epinephelus awoara
TGTCCCCATAATGTAATCAGGTGAACTCATTACTGCCCCCATAATGTCAGCTTGTGAACACATTACTGTCCCCATAATGTCAGGTTGTGAACACATTACTGTCCCCATAATGTAATCAGGTGAACACATTACTGCCCCCATAATGTCAGCTTGTGAACACATTACTGTCCCCATAATGTCAGGTTGTGAACACATTACTGCCCCCATAATGTCAGCTTGTGAACACATTACTGTCCCCATAATGTATTCAGGTGAACACATTACTGCCCCCATAATGTCAGCTTGTGAACACATTACTGTCCCCATAATGTATTCAGGTGAACACATTACTGTCCCCATAATGTAATCAGGTGAACACATTACTGTCCCCATAATGTCAGCTTGTGAACACATTACTGTCCCCATAATGTAATCAGGTGAACTCATTACTGCCCCCATAATGTCAGCTTGTGAACACATTACTGTCCCCATAATGTCAGGTTGTGAACACATTACTGTCCCCATAATGTAATCAGGTGAACACATTACTGCCCCCATAATGTCAGCTTGTGAACACATTACTGTCCCCATAATGTCAGGTTGTGAACACATTACTGCCCCCATAATGTCAGCTTGTGAACACATTACTGTCCCCATAATATAATCAGATGAACACATTACTGACCCCATAATGTAATCAGGTGAACACATTACTGCCCCCATAATGTCAGCTTGTGAACACATTACTGTCCCCATAATGTCAGGTTGTGAACACATTACTGTCCCCATAATGTAATCAGGTGAACACATTACTGCCCCCATAATGTCAGCTTGTGAACACATTACTGTCCCCATAATATAATCAGGTGAACACATTACTGCCCCCATAATGTCAGCTTGTGAACACATTACTGTCCCCATAATGTAATCAAGTGAACACATTACTGCCCCCATAATGTCAGCTTGTGAACACATTACTGTCCCCATAATGTAATCAGGTGAACACATTACTGCCCCCATAATGTCAGCTTGTGAACACATTACTGTCCCCATAATGTCAGCTTGTGAACACATTACTGTCCCCATAATGTAATGAGGTGAACACATTACTGCCCCCATAATGTCAGCTTGTGAACACATTACTGTCCCCATAATATAATCAGATGAACAAATTACTGTCCCCATAATATAATCAGGTGAACACATTACTGACCCCATAATGTAACCAGGTGAACACATTACTGCCCCCATAATGTCAGCTTGTGAACACATTATTGTCCCCATAATGTAATCAGGTTAACACATTACTGCCCCCATAATGTCAGCTTGTGAACACATTACTGTCCCTATAATGTAATCAGGTGAACACATTACTGCCCCCATAATGTCAGCTTGTGAACACATTACTGTCCCCATAATGTCAGCTTGTGAACACATTACTGTCCCCATAATATAATCAGGTGAACACATTACTGTCCCCATAATATAATCAGGTGAACACATTACTGCCCCATAATGTCAGCTTGTGAACACATTACTGCCCCCATAATATAATCAGGTGAACACATTACTGTCCCCATAATGTAATCAGGTGAACACATTACTGCCCCCATAATGTCAGCTTGTGAACACATTACTGTCCCCATAATGTAATCAGGTGAACACATTACTGCCCCCATAATGTCAGCTTGTTAACACATTACTGTCCCCATAATATAATCAGGTGAACACATTACTGCCCCATAATGTCAGCTTGTGAACACATTACTGCCCCCATAATGTCAGCTTGTGAACACATTACTGTCCCCATAATGTAATCAGGTGAACACATTACTGTCCCCATAATATAATCAGGTGAACACATTACTGACCCCATAATGTAACCAGGTGAACACATTACTGCCCCCATAATGTCAGCTTGTGAACACATCACTGTCCCCATAATGTCAGGTTGTGAACACATTACTGTCCCCATAATGTAATCAGGTGAACACATTACTGACCCCATAATGTCAGCTTGTGAACACATTACTGTCCCCATAATATAATCAGATGAACACATTACTTACCCCATAATGTAACCAGGTGAAGACATTACTGCCCCCATAATGTCAGGTTGTGAACACATTTACTGTCCCCATAATGTCAGGTTGTGAACACATTACTGTCCCCATAATGTAATCAGGTGAACACATTACTGCCCCCATAATGTCAGCTTGTGAACACATTACTGTCCCCATAATGTAATCAGGTGAACACATTACTGCCCCCATAATGTCAGCTTGTGAACACATTACTGTCCCCATAATGTCAGCTTGTGAACACATTACTGTCCCCATAATGTAATCAGGTGAACACATTACTGCCCCCATAATGTCAGCTTGTGAACACATTACTGTCCCCATAATGTAATCAGGTGAACACATTACTGCCCCCATAATCAGGTGAACACATTACTGCCCCCATAATGTCAGCTTGTGAACACATTACTGTCCCCATAATGTAATCAGGTGAACACATTACTGCCCCCATAATCAGGTGAACACATTACTGCCCCCATGTCAGCTTGTGAACACATTACTGTCCCCATAATATAATCAGATGAACACATTACTGACCCCATAATGTAACCAGGTGAACACATTACTGCCCCCATAATGTCAGCTTGTGAACACATTACTGTCCCCATAATGTAATCAGGTGAACACATTACTGCCCCCATAATGTCAGCTTGTGAACACATTACTGTCCCCATAATGTCAGGTTGTGAACACATTACTGTCCCCATAATGTAATCAGGTGAACACATTACTGCCCCCATAATGTCAGCTTGTGAACACATTGCTGTCCCCATAATGTCAGCTTGTGAACACATTACTGTCCCCATAATGTAATCAGGTGAACACATTACTGCCCCCATAATGTCAGCTTGTGAACACATTACTGTCCCCATAATGTAATCAGGTGAACACATTACTGCCCCCATAATCAGGTGAACACATTACTGCCCCCATGTCAGCTTGTGAACACATTACTGTCCCCATAATATAATCAGATGAACACATTACTGACCCCATAATGTAACCAGGTGAACACATTACTGCCCCCATAATGTCAGCTTGTGAACACATTACTGTCCCCATAATGTAATCAGGTGAACACATTACTGCCCCCATAATGCCAGCTTGTGAACACATTACTGTCCCCATAATGTCAGCTTGTGAACACATTACTGTCCCCATAATGTAATCAGGTGAACACATTACTGCCCCCATAATGTCAGCTTGTGAACACATTACTGTCCCCATAATGTCAGCTTGTGAACACATTACTGTCCCCATAATATAATCAGGTGAACACATTACTGACCCCATAATGTCAGCTTGTGAACACATTACTGTCCCCATAATGTAATCAGGTGAACACATTACTGCCCCCATAATGTCAGCTTGTGAACACATTACTGTCCCCATAATGTCAGGTTGTGAACACATTACTGCCCCCATAATGTCAGCTCGTGAACACATTACTGTCCCCATAATATAATCAGATGAACACATTACTGACCCCATAATGTAATCAGGTGAACACATTACTGCCCCCATAATGTCAACTTGTGAACACATTACTGTCCCCATAATGTCAGGTTGTGAACACATTACTGTCCCCATAATGTAATCAGGTGAACACATTACTGCCCCCATAATGTCAGCTTGTGAACACATTACTGTCCCCATAATATAATCAGATGAACACATTACTGACCCCATAATGTAACCAGGTGAACACATTACTGCCCCCATAATGTCAGCTTGTGAACAAATTACTGTCCCCATAATGTAATCAAGTGAACACATTACTGCCCCCATAATGTCAGCTTGTGAACACATTACTGTCCCCATAATGTAATCAGGTGAACACATTACTGCCCCCATAATGTCAGCTTGTGAACACATTACTGTCCCCATAATGTCAGCTTGTGAACACATTACTGTCCCCATAATGTAATCAGGTGAACACATTACTGCCCCCATAATGTCAGCTTGTGAACACATTACTGTCCCCATAATATAATCAGATGAACACATTACTGTCCCCATAATATAATCAGGTGAACACATTACTGACCTCATAATGTAACCAGGTGAACACATTACTGCCCCCATAATGTCAGGTTGTGAACACATTATTGTCCCCATAATGTAATCAGGTTAACACATTACTGCCCCCATAATGTCAGCTTGTGAACACATTACTGTCCCTATAATGTAATCAGTTGAACACATTACTGCCCCCATAATGTCAGCTTGTGAACACATTACTGTCCCCATAATATAATCAGATGAACACATTACTGTCCCCATAATATAATCAGGTGAACACATTACTGTCCCCATAATATAATCAGGTGAACACATTACTGTCCCCATAATATAATCAGGTGAATACATTACTGCCCCCATAATATAATCAGGTGAACACATTACTTTCCCCATAATGTAATCAGGTGAACACATTACTGCCCCCATAATGTCAGGTTGTGAACACATTACTGTCCCCATAATGTAATCTGGTGAACACATTACTGCCCCCATAATGTCAGCTTGTGAACACATTACTGTCCCCATAATGTAATCAGGTGAACACATTCCCGCCCCCATAATGTCAGCTTGTGAACACATTACTGTCCCCATAATATAATCAGGTGAACACATTACTGCCCCCATAATGTCAGCTTGTGAACACATTACTGTCCCCATAATGTCAGCTTGTGAACACATTACTGTCCCCAAAATGTAATCAGGTGAACACATTGCTGTCCCCATAATGTCAGCTTGTGAACACATTACTGTCCCCATAATGTCAGCTTGTGAACACATTACTGTCCCCATAATATAATCAGGTGAACACATTACTGACCCCACAATGTAACCAGGTGAACACATTACTGTCCCCATAATGTCAGGTTGTGAACACATTATTGTCCCCATAATGTAATCAGGTGAAGACATTACTGCCCCCATAATGTCAGCTTGTGAACACATTACTGTCCCCATAATGTCAGCTTGTGAACACATTACTGTCCCCATAATATAATCAGGTGAACACATTACTGCCCCATAATGTCAGCTTGTGAACACATTACTGCCCCCATAATGTCAGCTTGTGAACACATTACTGTCCCCACTTTGTTTGATTTTCACTCTGGAAAATGTATTTTCAAAAAGGCCATAGCAACATTCACACCTGTTTGGAAACCAGGAAGTGAAGATGATCACAGCAGGACGTTGTGACACGGATGTTCTCAGTACGTGCTGTTAATTTGAGATTTTAGTTTGAAATTGTGAGTTCTCGTCTGGGACGACGTGTTTTAACACAGGGCGAGTTTAGAAGTATAGTTTATATCATATTTATTTCAGACGTATAAATCCTGTAAAAAAACATGTTTCAGCCAAGAAACAAAACTAGTGTGTTGATACGTTTTAATTCGAAGGCTGTTTCTGGCCGGACGTCATTTGTCACAATTAACAAGAAAGTGTGAAACTTAAACATGAAATAACTGGAAAAAGAGGTTCAGATGTCTTTTGGAAAATGTTTTATGATGCTTCAAATATTGGAGAATCTTCTACAGCAGAAAAGCATAAAAATGTATTTGGCTACAGTTGAGTTAATCTGGAGGAATATAAGTGAATATTTGGAAAGATTTTAAGGAAAGCTGTAAAATAGTGTGTGAGTATATATTTTGATAGTGTGCTGTGACAGCGGAGGAGAATTTTATCTAGTTTTCTACAGTAAAGTAAAACTCCTGGCCGACCGTCCCTCACAGCCCTCAGCGTGGTGACAAAATGGCTGATAAATAAATAAATTTCCAGCTGGCACTGGAAACTGGTGAGTAATGTTCGCGGGACACGTGGGAGCTGTGTGCTTCACACCTGTGAGTGTCGTGTCTTACCTGTTCGAAGAACTCATCCATGAAGTGGTCCCTGTCGACCTGCACCACCTCCTCATCATCATCGCTGTCCTTAGCCTGGAAACACACACAGGAAGTCCATGATGTAACGAAACGCTGAGTCAGGTTTCAGACACACAACACAGAGTGAGTATCGAACGGCTTCATTTACACACACAGATAAAAAACGTTTGCAGTTTCATTCTGACGTCATTTAAAAGTTCAGACGTCCTGATTCAGTTCTGGACCAAACTTCAAATTTCAAACGGCCCTTGGACACATCATGTACGACCAACGCTTCTTTGGAAAAACAAAACAAAAACAAATCTGATCTCAAATCAGTGGTACTTCAACGAAATCACTTTATTCATTGTCTCATTTAAAATTGGACCAAAAATAAATCAAGTGTTCACACGACAAGAGTAAAAAACTGAGACAGACAGGAGGTGAGCTGAGGTCAGCAGGTGAGGCAGACTGAAGGGATCGCTCAGTGAAAGTAAACAGTTTCCAATTACACTGATTGGATTTCTATTATTGTTAATAGAGACAAGTGTGTGTGTGTGTGTGTGTGTACAGTGTGTGTGTGTGTGTGTACAGTGTGTGTGTGTTGATTGCAGATAATGAAAAGCTCTTCAGTTCAGTATCGACATCCTTTAAAGTTTCTAACAAACTGATTGAATAAAGATCTGAACGGATTCTCTCTGACAGTTTCATCTGAAGGAAACACAGGTGGAGACACACAGACAGACACACACACAAACACACAGACAGACACACAGACAGACAAACAGACAGACACACAGACAGACAGACACACACACACACACAGACACACACACACAAACACACAGATAGACACACAGACAGACACACAGACAGACACACAGACAGACAGACACACACACACACACAGACACACACACACAAACACACAGACAGACACACAGACAGACACACAGACAGACAGACACACACACACACACAAACACACAGACAGACACACAGACACACACACAGACACACACACACAAACACACAGATAGACACACACACAGATACACAGACAGACACACACACAAACACACACACAGACAGACACACAGACACACACACAAACACACAGACAGACAGACAGACACACACACACAAACACACAGACACACAGACACACACACAGACACACACACACACACAGACACACACACAGACACACACACACACACAGACACACACACACACAGACACACACACACACAGACAGACACAATAAAAAGATGACAGCTGAATTCTAAAGAGCACATTTCTGTTCATACTCTTTCAACTAACTCAAAAGCTCCCAGAGTGCAACACTGCAAGTTGACGATCAGCAAACTTTATAGTGGAGACAGACGTACAGGTGGGCAGACAGGTAAAGGGGTAAAGAGACAGGAGGAAGGACACACTAATGGTGCTGTACTAATGGTGGACAGACAGCTGAGCAAAGAGATAGACAGATGGACAGGGGAGGAAAGTGACAGGTTGGTGGGCAGGCTTAGAGAGACAGGTGTGTGAATGCAAATAAAGGGCCCGTCCCAACATCCCCCCTTGGCCCTACCCCTACATTTGTGTGATCCTGTCCCGATTCCTTTTTGCGTGTAGGGGTAGGGGGCATAACGAGGGGTAGTGGGTATGAAACTAGCCCTTTGGAGTGAGAAACTAGCCCTTTGGAGCGAGGGATTTCAGATGCTGACTTGCCAGCGAGGGGTAGACGTCGCCATGGCTACCACCGAGCAAGAGACGGGGACAAAAGTTCATACATAGCTAACGTTACCGTCGTCAGGTTGCTTGTTAGCTAGCTAGCTAGCTCGCACTATCTGGCGTCTGTCATCTGTCCTGTTCTGCAAAATTGTCGGACTTTTCACATTACGATAACACGCCAGCTAGCATAACTATGCTGCCTCGTAATGTTAGCTGGTTAGCTAGCTAGCAGAAGTCCCCTGACGTCTGTCGTTCATCAAACGAAGCATGATGAATACAGCAAATGTGATCGGTAGGATGAACTCAACTGGAGACTCCATTGTAGATGCTGGTTGGAAATGTAGACGGCTCGCAGCTTCCTGTTTAAAATAGTTACGCATGTGTGAACGTAACCGACGCAGTGACGTAGTGAGTGGTGTCCCAATTCCTAGGGAAAGATTTCAACCCCTACCCCTCACTGCTTCATTTCGAGGGCTGAAGGGTAGTGGACAAGGGGGGTGTTGGGATTGGGCCTAAGATGTGAGACAGGTGGGGAGGCACAAACACAGACAGTCTGGTGCTAAAGAAGCAAGCTAACATTAGCCTCTCATCTCCATTACCACTCATATAAAACAGATGCTAACATGCTAACCCGGCAGCTGTTTCTGAAGGTGGAAACTTTCTCTTAAACAGAAACATATTTTATCTCATATTTTGTCTCCTCCCACATGGAAATATAACACATGACATATATGTCTCTGTGTCACGAGTGATGTCGTCATATGTGTCACCTTTCAGGCAGGATATCATCAGACAGTATGTTACATACTGTATATTTACCTCTGGAATATGAAGTACCTACGGTAACATGTGTATTTGTACATGTTAAAAACATCTATGATTTTATTGGGTGTCACATGTTGCGACCATATATGGTCAGGATTTAATTTATAGATGTAAGTTTATATAAACATCAGATGTATTTGTATAAGATTGAACGCTTATATATGTTTTTATTGTTAATTTTTGACAAAAATGTCTTTTATATTTACATAAATAATATCAACATATAATGATGGACTTTGGGATGATACGTGACATTTATGTCTTCAATGTAAGTATATTTTATGCTTGTACATATATTAAAAATATCTATATGATTAAGTTTTATACAGTATCATATGTTGTGACCATAAATATTAATGATACACATTTACATGTTCAAGTTCATGAAAACATCACATCTACAAAAGTCCTGGGAGCTTATGTATGTATTTCTTACTAATTTCTAACATACATGTGCATCTTTTGTGTTTACATATATGATATAAACATATATTGATGGGCTTTGGGATGTTTGTATGTACATAACATATATGTTTACAACATATCCATATTTCATACATGTAAATCTATTAAAATATCAGCATGATTCATTTATTTACAGTATTATGTTGTGATTAGATGTGTTTACATTATTTATTTAATTCATATAATCAAGTTTATGAAAACAACATATATACAAAAATTAAATTTCATATATATACAAGTATATAAATATATATATGATTATTTTTTATGAGGAATATGTTTCAAACATACATATTAATAATACACAATTTTGTGTCAATGTCTATCTTCAATATTTACACATATAATGTCAACATATATCCTACATCAATTACATTTTTCTTTGTCATTCATACGCAGCTGGACACGACTATAATTTTAGGCACTAGAAATGTGTAATTTCAGTCAGTACATATGTTTTTACTTCACATGTACATATGTTAGTTAGTTAGTTAGTTAGTTAGTTAGTTAATTCATTTATTGTCCACAATGTGGAAATTTGTCTTTGGTCTCATGACAAACAACAAGCAGGACAACACAACAACAACATCAGCAACAACAACAACAACAAACAGCAACACTTACACACAGACATCTTCAGGGCAAAAAGCAGGACAGCAGTGGCAGTTACATTACAACACACCAACGGGACATGGTATTCAATGCCCCAATTGCGTTAGGAATAAAGGAATTTTTAAAAATATTACGATTAGCCCTTGGCACTTTATAACGTATAGTTCATGTATGTGAATTGAATATATATTACATTTCTGTATGTGCTCTCTGATTGGCTGATGTGTGAGGCTGTATAATGTTAAATGTGATGTAGCATCGTAGCTCGTCTGTTAGCATCGAGCAGCTCTGTGTCTCTGTCTGCATCAGACTGCAGTTACTGTGTCCCTCTGTGCCCTCCCCTCCTCCCCCCTCTGTCCTCCCCCCGTCCTATCCCCATGTCCTCCCCCTGCGTCACACTGACTCTGTAGAGGACAGAAACAGAAACAGAGAAGGACGAACGCTCACAGTTTGTGTGCAGTATGATGTTCATCATGACTCTGAAGCTTCAGACACACTTCAGGTTTTATAACTAAAGTCCCAGTGATCTCTTTACTCTGCAGATACACTGTGTGGCCAAAAGTATGTGGACACCCACAGTATGGAAACACATTAGACTGAGATCATGACAAGCCGGCAGAGAAAAAAGCAGGTGACATTTTATGACAACCCAAATTTGCTGAATACTGGTGTTTGGGCAGTGACTTCTGGCGTCAAACACCAACGAAAATAGCCGTCCTTTCAAGTCAACATGATACACAGCTGGTCACTCAGCACATCAGGGGAAAACAACTGCGTTGGTTTAGTTTAGTTTATACTTCCTCAAGCTTCTTTTCAGATGTGTAAATCAAAGTAACGATACAATGACAACTGCTTTTACAGTATTATGTTTTTCATTGTCTGTAGGCCAGGAGGTCTGTGTTCACTTCCTGTAAGATTGTAAAGCCAGACCCTGTTCTGTTTTCTTAAACCCAACCACGTGTGTGTGTGTATCGGCTAAACATAACCACGTGTGTGTTGCTGAAGGAAAAAAAACATCAGTTGGCGGTGTTGTACCGATGTCGTGCTTTTATTTTGAAAGAGACTTTATCAAACTGTGCATTTCCTGTGAAACCAGGAAGTGTATTTTGAAAAAACAGACAATGCATGTAACAGGCATGACCAAACATGGACATGTGACGAGGTCACAGTGAGGATATTGTTTTTAGTTGATTTATTTGTTCTGTTTAATTTTCAGTCTCTCTCTCGAACATGAATAAATGCAGTTTAAAAGGCACCGACAGGATTTTAATTCTGGTGGAAAAATATTGGGTTTCAGTTTAACACTTCATCTTCTCACTCATTTATCATTATTGTTATTGTTATACAGTGGATACTCTTTGTGAAAATATGCCACAAATTGTACAACTCTTTGCTTATTTAGGACGTTGAGTTAGTGTTTACATAACTGCTGACTTGTCCAAGTGCTTCATCATCCCATAATACTAATTCACATGCCAACAGGCCACATTCCAACTTTTATACAAAAAAGTAAATCTCATTAAACCATCTGTATTTTTTCAAAATAAAGTTAACTGAGCCACAAACAACAGTTATTTTCGGACAGACCGACAGCGGACAGGAAATGAGCGGTGACATGTAACACAGATCTTTGGCAGGATGAGCGATGTTACAGTTCAGACCTCAGACCACCAGAGACACTTTATCACACAGATAATTAATCCAGCAGATAATTGCAGATGAATCATTCGTTCACCAGCAGATCTGCGCATCTTTAAAAAGAGTCTTCACCCTGAAAAAGGTGATGAGGATGAAGATGAAGATGATGATGTGATTTAAAATAAGAAAACTCCCCAAAAAGAAGCAATTTAACGTCCCATTAATCTGGATTCTTCTCCTCACACACAGAAGGTCTGAGAACCTGCACAGTAACCTGAATAATGTGGAGCTGATAGAAAAAGTTTCCAGCTCAGCTGTGCAGAAAATTCACCTCCTTTATATGTTTGTTTATCTGATCTGAGAACAGTTTGAGTCTCTGCAGCCAAACAAACTCTGTGAGGCCTCACCAGCACATAGAGACAGCAACCAGTAAAGCTATGGCCGGTCTGCACCTGAGGCATCATGGGAACTGTAGTCCAGCTGGGTTTCAGCACGGCTTTTAAACAATGACAAACAGACTTGATGTTTCTGACTTTATAAAATCAGACGTCATCAGCAAAGAAACAGTTATTAAATGACAGACCCAGTTTTATCTAACGAGAACGTTAGTTATCGTGAGTAAAAGACCATGTTTTGGCTTAAAATACTTAGTTTAGGGGCACAAAAGCCACTGGAAAAGAGGTGGCTTATTACTTATTACTAAAAAAAACCTTACATTTAATGGTACAAAAGTCGCTTCTTAAAGACAACAAACGGACTTGATGTTTCTGACTTTATAAAATCAGACGTCATCAGCAATGAAACAGTTAAAAATCATGATTTCAGATCAGAAGAACAAAAACCGATTTAAAAATATAATCCTGTAAAAAAATATGAAATGTGACATTTCTGATTCATCAGCTGAAAGACGAAATATTCCAGAGTGGCCATCTTCAGGTTATTAACATGGATTCATCTCTCTGTCTCAGGCATCTCCACCTGGACCTGACGTCTCCCACAGAGACTGATGGCAGCTTCACCTGTTCATCCTGCCAACACGCCTGACTGTGTGTGTGTGTGTGTGTGTGTGCGCGTTGCATGTTGATGCTCCTCGGCTCTAAAACAATGCCAGAGGTCAGAAATTTCCACCGTCTTCACACAGTCTCACACTGTGCAGAGAAACACGGCCTGTGAGAGCGTCGCTCCAAATGAATCAGCTTTAATCAGTTTAACAGAGAAACTGAAAGTGAAACAGATCAAAAGGAAGTCACCACCGTGACACGTTCATGGCCTCCAGCTGCTTTCTGTTTACTAACCTGTTTTCTGACCTGTCTGTAAAAAACAGAAAGGCATGCTGGTCTTCTGGCAGTGGGAAAGATTATCACCTACTGTTAGTGGGTTTCCCATGTTTAATAAAACTACAAATATAAGCTAAGTTTGGTGTCAAAAGAGTGTTAGGGAGGTTTGTAGGATCTAACAGGGTCTCACAGAACCTCACAGGCTCTAAAAAGGTCCAACAAATGTCTTAGAGAACATCCACCCAGGTCTGACAGGATGTTACTGTTCTGGCATGGTCTAAGTATGTCTAAAGGTCTACATGGGCAACACAATTAGAGTAAAGGATGGTACATTTGTATGTAGCGGATACACTGAAACTTTATGTTTCTAACAACACTGTGGTGAATGTGTGGTTATGTTTACGCACAAAAACCACTTGGTTTGGCACAAAAGCCGCCGGAAACACATAGAATAATATGAACATTCTGTGGGGACGAGTCACTGAAAACATTCACACTCTGCCACACGAAAACTACTGGAAACAAGTCGGCTCAGACACGATGTCACTGGAGAGACGCTGATAGGAAACATACAAATGTATCTGTGGTTTACAGAGAGGTACGGGGATCTCACAGGGTCTCACAGGGTCTCACAGGGTCCTACAGGGTCTCACAGGGTCCTACAGGGTCCTACAGGGTCTCACAGGGTCTCACAGGGTCCTACAGGGTCTCACAGGGTCTCACAGGGTCCTACAGGGTCCTACAGGGTCTCACAGGGTCCTACAGGGTCTCACAGGGTCTCACAGGGTCCTACAGGGTCCTACAGGGTCTCACAGGGGCTCACAGGGTCCTACAGGGTCTCACAGGGTCTCACAGGGTCCTACAGGGTCTCACAGGGTCTCACAGGGTCCTACAGGGTCCTACAGGGTCTCACAGGGTCTCACAGGGTCCTACAGGGTCTCACAGGGTCCTACAGGGTCCTACAGGGTCTCACAGGGTCTCACAGGGTCCTACAGGGTCCTACAGGGTCTCACAGGGTCCTACAGGGTCTCACAGGGTCTCACAGGGTCTCACAGGGTCCTACAGGGTCTCACAGGGTCTCACAGGGTCTCGCAGGGTCCTACAGGGTCTCACAGGGTCTCACAGGGTCTCACAGGGTCTCACAGGGTCCTACAGGGTCTCACAGGGTCTCACAGGGTCCTACAGGGTCTCACAGGGTCTCACAGGGTCCTACAGGGTCTCACAGGGTCTCGCAGGGTCCTACAGGGTCTCACAGGGTCCTACAGGGTCTCACAGGGTCCTACAGGGTCTCACAGGGTCTCACAGGGTCTCACAGGGTCCTACAGGTTCTCACAGGGTCCTACAGGGTCTCACAGGGTCCTACAGGTTCTCACAGGGTCCTACAGGTTCTCACAGGGTCCTACAGGGTCTCACAGGGTCTCACAGGGTCCTACAGGGTCCTACAGGGTCTCACAGGGTATCAAAGGGTCCTACAGGGTCTCACAGGGTCTCACAGGGTCTTTGTGAGCCACAGACAGATTAGTGATGGTGTCACCAGTCCTCAGTATCAGGATGACATGCTGCTGCAGATGTGTTTCTGTACACCTGCCACTGAGCATCATGGGAAGCAACAGTGAGCGTGAACACGTCTGGTCTCAGCTGATAAGCTCCGAAACAAAGAGCCAATCACACGACACCGCCCTCGTCCTCAGGAAAACACACATCTGCAGCGTCTTTGTCTTCTCTGAGTTTAATCAGCACTAAAGGTCTCAGCCGCTCCACAGAGGAGCAGGGGCTGATGGGAAATATTCCTCGCCCTGGCTGCTGCGTTGAGTCATCACTTCACAACAATATCTGTTACATTACGTTATTCATCTGACGTTGGTCTGTTATTAACCAGTGCAGATGATTCATTACATTTAAAGAAAAATCTTCTTTAATTTATTCTCTGAAGTTTTCATCTCAATCAATCAATCAATTTTATTTATAAAGCCCAATATCACAAATACAATTTGCCTCACAGGGCTTTACAGCATACGACATCCCTCTGTCCTTTAGACCCTCACAGCTGATCAGGAAAAACTCCCCAAAAAAACCCTTTAACGGGGAAAAAACAGTAGAAAGCTCAGGAAGAGCAACTGAGGAGGGATCCCTCTTCCAGGACGGACAGACGTGCAGTAGATGTCGTACAGAACAGATCAGCATAACAAATTAACAGTAATCTCAACTCTATTTAAGATTTAAAAATAATTAAAAGTATATATTTAGGGATCATAATCACAGTAATGGTTCTCTTTATAATAAAATAATTGTGATGTCATGTCCTGGAGAATCTTCAAACGCTTCATCTCCCATAAATCTGCACGACCTCAGCTAAAAGACTGAGAAAGTAAATAAACTAGAATAACTGATAAAAGTATTGAAATTGTGTCATTAAAGAAAACATAAAAACTTGATTTTTTGGTTGTTGTTTTTTTCAAGATAAAAATACAAAATATTTTAATCGAAAAGATTTTTTAATGTGGATACGTTAAAAAATGTTTTTTAAGTTATTTGAACTGTAAAAATTATTTACTTTTTCAGATATATGATTATGTTGGTCATGTTGAACAACACCTCAGAAATAACTCAAATATCTCCATCATGGAATTTTCTCTTTTGTGAAATCGTTGCAACCTTTAACAACATGATAAGTTTATTCCACATTAACTATAAAAACTATAAATAAACTATAACATTTTTTAAATGTCATATACAAATTTGCAAAGATGACTGCTGGGTGACATGTATGTTGACGTATGTCAAGTCTCTATTTAATCATGTGATGAGAAGATACTTCTATTCCACCCCCATTCTGTTGCGAAAACGCCTAAAATGACATACCCAAATTAAAATGACTGTAGCTTCTGAACCGCTCTGACTACATGCATGCATGAGGTCTTGCCAGAAAGAAAACTCTCTGAAGTTTCTTGTGAAAGTGTCAGAAACACTCTAGGTGATACAGAGACAGAGTAATGGGCCTCTGAAGTCAGTAAAACGTTGAAGATTTTGCCTAAAATAAAATAAAAAATGTTTTGGACTTTGTGTGTTTAGGCTGCTCTGGTGCCAAATACATAATAAAAAAAGTCGAGAGCTTTCTGAATCCGGCAATACCAAACATCACATGGTTTGATGCCGTAGTGCGCCTGGGAGATACCATTTAACAGAGGAGAGGGGAGTGAGGACGTCGGCGTCCTGGCGGAGTTAGAGCGGTTAAACAGTTTAGGCACAAACTCAGGCACTGGTTTGTACAGCACGTGAGGTAATGTCAGGTCATGTCATGATGATGGGGAGGACAGAGCTTCCTGCTGCAGAGAGATGAATGTTGTAGCTGTTATGGTTTTATTTCAGATTGATGTAAATACAGGATCATGCAAACAGCAGTCTCCTGCAGACACCACAGTGAAAAGCAGCGTTTGCTCAGCACGTGAGGAGAGAGGTGACGTAAGGTCACGACTTCATGACGGTGAACACAGAAGTCTCACGAATGTTTTAGACATTATGGTTTTTATTTTAAATCAGTATATACAGGGTGATGGATCTGATGCAGATACTTTGAATACTGTGTATTTAATCTGCAGCTGTGCAGGACGTTTATATGTTTTGTGTCAGATACCAAAAGTACTTCAAGAATATTCATTTAAAGATTTAAACTTCTACTACAAAGTAGAAAGATCTGTAAAATACAGATATTAATACCATAAAGTAAAAGTACATCAGCCTTGTACTGTGTGTGTGTGTGTGTGTGTGTGTGTGTACTACAGTGTGTTTCTCTGAGTCTCAGTTTGTTTCCGTCGATCCCTCGCGGCACAAAAACACCAAGTCTCTGAAACTGGGTCGTTCTCATTCTTCATCGCACTGCATGAAGAAAAAAAAAAAAAACTACGACAGTGAAATAATAATTTGAGGATCTGCTGGCAGTAATGAGTTCATTCATCATTCAGGATCTGTGAATGATCTGCAGACTGGAGGCGGCTCATCGCTTCATCTGGAGCTCCCTCCAAGGATTTCTCCGCTCTGACCTCTGACCTCTGACCCCTGCACTGCTGATGATGATGATGATAATGATAATGATGATTACTTCAAGCTGGTAGCTGTCTAAGTTTAAAATTATCAAACAGGAAGTAAACTCCAGACGTCTCTGTGTTGGTATCAACAGCCATCTTCTTTTTACTGATCAGGAATCTGCTTTGTTGCTACCCTACAAATCTATAACGTTCATTTTAGAGTCTTACACACACACACACACACACACACACACACACTGAGAGGTCAAAGGTCAGGAGCAGATCATGCACAGATGTGAAGGAAATGGAAGAAGTTTGATGAATAATTCATCAGAAGCTCAGCTGCAGTAACACACAGTACATTTACTTCTTTAAAAAGAAACTTGCCACACCAACATCGGAGAACTAGCAGCGACAAACAATGCTAGTTCTCCGATGTTGGTGTGGTGTCACGTCACCATGTTTCTGCCAAAGAGTTGCACCTGAACACACAAAATCGATAACCAATCAGCTCAAAATAAGTCTCCACAGCAGCAGACGGAGGTCGTGTCCATCATTGAAAAAGAGAAACAGGAAGAGTGTCTTGATGCTAGTTAGCCAGTTAGCACATGAACAACACAATCAGAGCATATTTATCGTTTTTTATATTAAACGTTTCGGCTAAAGAGAAAAATAATCTCAAATCTCCAAAATAAAAGCACTGCGTCAGTACAACACCGCCAACTGACCTTTTTCCTCCAACAACACACACACGTGGTTACGTTTAGCCGACACACACACATGTGGTTACGTTTAGCCAACACACACACGTGGTTACATTTAGCCAACACATACACACACACATGGTTACGTTTAGTCAACACACACACGTGGTTACATTTAGCCAACACACACACACATGTGGTTACGTTTAGCCAACACACACACGTGGTTACGTTTAGCCGACACACACACACGTGGTTACATTTAGCCAACACACACACACACGTGGTTACGTTTAGCCAACACACACACGTGGTTACGTTTAGCCGACACATACACAAGGTTACGTTTAGCTGACACACACACGTGGTTACGATTGGCCAACACACACATGTGGTGATGTTTAGCTCTGGTTTCTGATTGGCTGTGGCTCTGCTGATGTCACACCTGTGCTGAGATCACCTGCAGAGGACAGCGAGGAGCTCAGAGGTTCATATGTGACACACAAACACAGAGCGAGAGATCAGAGTATCATCAGGTCATAAATCTTTCATCTGCTCTGCAGCACCTCTCTCCGTCTGATGGGATTTTACAGTCTTTTTGTCCCTCAAGTCGTCCCATAGCTGTGTGACATGACCCTCTCAGACAACAACAAATACTCTGCACCAATACGAGCTCAGTGTGCAGCAGGTTAGCATTGATACCTCCAGGAAGTAGCCACAGCCCCATACACAGGCCTCCTCCTGACGGTACAGACCGAAGTTTCAAAGAAAAACTGAACTCCTCGTTTGATCACGAACGCCTCCCTCACTCATTCACTCATTCACTCCCTCACTCATTCACTCATTCACTCCCTCACTCATTCAAAGATGCATTTAACTGTTTGATTCACAATCAGCTGCGACCCGACAGTTTCACACTCTGTTTAAAGTCGAGAGGACGGCTGCAGCGTCTGGATCACTTTTCAGCACTTTGACTTTAAAAACTAAAGTGTTAAAGTCACAGATGAACCGATAGAACTGCTGTAAACATAAACACTTCACGTGCAGCAAAGATCAAAATGCTGCATTATTTTAAACTTAATACAAAAACAGAACTTTAACTTTCAAACCAACGACTATAAAAACATAATTTCTAGGAGACAATCGATTAAATTTAGAATATTATATTTAAATCAACTGAATGAGAGAGTCTGTTGGTCACAGCTGAAGATCCACAGACTCTACTGAGGAAATCATTCTCACACACACACACACACACACACACACACACACACACACACACACACACACACACACACACACACACACACACACAGAGATGGACCCTCATTAGAAATCAGCAGCTGCTCTTTGATTGATTATCTATTGACTGACGATCAGATCAATGTGATGATTAACAACATTCAGGTTTCAGAGTCCAGACACGACATCACTTAGTTATTGATAAATAATAATAATAATAATAATAATAATAAATAAATAAATAAAATCATTTTTTCTGTCCAGAAAATAAACAAAAATATATTTTAATCTGCTGAGTAACACACAAACTACGACTGATCAATAATCTATATCATATTGATATGATATTGATCCACAGATATATGAGACTATATTTGGTGTCAGATGTTGGAGGAGTTGTTTATGAGCGAATGAATGTGACCGAGTGAACAGTGAAACCCTGCAGCTCTGAAGAGAGGAGGAAGAGGGGGAGGAGGAAGAGGGGGATGGGTGATGATAGAGATGGAGAGAGACGGAGGAGGAAAGGATGGGGGAGGGGAGAGAGAGGACAGTGTTCTGCTGCTGCTACACTGTAAAAAATACACGTTAAATTAACAAAAATACACGTTAAATTAACAAAAATACACGTTAAATTAACAAATAAAGAATACACGTTAAATTGACAAATAAAAACATGTTAAACTAACTGCAACAAATCGTAAAATATGAGAAAATCATGTGAAAGTAAAACAGAAGAACCAACAACAAAACAAATAAGCAAAAATATTTATGGAACAAAATGAGCTGACAGATGTAAAATCACTTTTTTTTATCAATTATTAAAATTATCTATGTATGTAGATATGCAGATATACAGTCTGGGTTCAGTTTTTTCTTCCTTTCTTTTTTGTTCCCTTTCCTTCACTTCCTTCCTTTAGTTTCCATTTGCATCATTTCCTTTCCTTGCTTCCTCTCCTTTTCATCTCATCCTTTCACTGTCCTTGATATTAATTTACCTGTCCTTTATATTTTCTGTCCTTTCCGTCTTGTTCCCTTCATTTCCTTCACTTCCTTCATTTCCTTTCACTTTTCCTTTCTCCTCTCTCATGTTCATCTCTTTTCCTTCTCATTTCCTTTCCTTCCTTTCCCTTGAGTCTTTTTCATTATTTCTCTTATTTCCTTTCCTCCCCCTTTATTTCATTTCATCCTCCCCTCCTCGTCTCCTCCCCCCTCCCCTCTCTTGTCATGCAGACTCAAATCAGGACGTTGACCTCAGGTGTCAGAGTGTATTTCTGATGCCAGCAGAGTGAGTGTGTGTTCTTGCATGCATGGATACACACTCTGTGTGTGTGTGTGTGTGTGTGTGTGTGTGTGTGTGTGTGTGTTAGCAGTAAACCATGCCAGCAGCGAGCCGTGTTACCCACAATCCACTGGGATCTCTGGCTCTACCCAGAGTCCATCTGTGCTCTGTGTGACCGCTCGCTCGCTCACAAACACAAACGTCATCAAACGTTCGTCGCTCGGATCTTTAAACAGACAAATCAACACATTCTTATGAGCACATTAATGCACCGCACGTTGGCCGCAGTCTGAGCTTCATTAACAGAACACAGAGAGCTGATGAATGGATGAATTTGTTTGAACAGGTCAGTGACACATCATGACATCACAGATCACATCTCATTATCAAACACGTTTTATAAATATTAATTTCAACACTTGTGCTGGATTCGTTATTATTAAAATCCAATAAAGGAAAAAAGAACATAAATCTTTATTTATGAATTTAAAACTCATTTTGAACAAACATGTTCAAAGTTTCTAATCATCTTAAAAACGAACAAATATTTCCATTTCAAATTAATCTGCAGATTATTTTCTGAATTAATCAGCAATACAATGTCAGAGAGTGATGAAACGTGCCCGTTACAATATATGTGGCGTCTTTAATGTCTCGTATATGACCAAACACAAAACATAAACTAGTCGGGTGTCAGACGCTGGAGGCAGCAGATATTTTTGGTATTTTGGCTGAAGATATTTCCCATTAATTATCTGTTCATTCATTAATCACTGAAGCTTTACGTGGGCTTAACTATTTATTCATTTTTTAAATAACTGTTATTCGTCCGGCTGATAATCAGCAGCTTATTTGGATTTTCTGTCCATGTCTCTCTTTGTCTTCTGTCTCTGGAGGATTTTTGGAAGATGAACACTGATATTTACTTAAGTACAGTTAATGTCAGCTTCACTGAATGTTTTTAATGTGGTGAAATTATTTAATAATTATTTAAAACACAACAAATGAACAAATTATGTGATAAATACTGCCCCACCCAATCTCTACATTACATCACATCAGAAACAGTGAATGCAACATGTTTAAATTGATTTGTTGAACTAATTTCTTCATTCAACAGTTACAGATAATGATGAATCACAAGTCTTTGTGTTTGAATATTAGTCCAATATTCTCTCCGTTCGCTCTGTTTTTGGTCTCCACCGACTCATACGAGGAGGCATGTCAAATAATTTGCATGCACTGGGGAGGGACTTTTTTAGTTTGGCTTAGTGGGGGGGAACACACAAATTTAATTGGACATTTTTTGTATTCATTTTTCCACTAATTATTAAAGGAAACATTTTCGGCATTTTCTTTTTTCTTTGTAAAACTTTTTGGAAAATATTTAAAACATATCTTCCAAACATGAGACAGGTGTGGACCACATGGTTGCACTCCACCCCCACATTGTAGCAGAAATGTCTAAAATGACATACCCAAATTAAAATGTCTGTAGCTTCTGAACCGCTCTGACTACATGCACGCATGAGGTCTTGCCAGAAAGAAAACTTCCTGAAGTTTCTTGTGAAAGTGTCAGAAACACTCTAGGTGATACAGAGACAGAGTAATGGGCCTCTGAAGTCAGTAAAACGTTGAAGATTTTGCCTAAAATAAAATAAAAAATGATTTTCAGGATGAATAACTGTCTGTGGCTTCATCTGAGCAGGTAAATGACACTGTGGGGCTGTAGGCACACTATCAATGAACACTTGTTTCAAATTTGAAGAAGACTGCTCAAAGTATGACCATTCTACAGTGTTTTTACCATGAAAAGATCCAGGCGGAGCTCCACATGAAAAGTCGGTCACTCTGCTTCAAAACAGTACTATCAGTGATCAAACAACACTCAGCCAGCTTCAGACATTGTCCCTTATTGAAATCAGGTGTGATTATGATAGCTGATGTTGTTTATGACAGAAACACCATAAAATATCACCAAATAAAGCCATATGAAACGTGAAGGTTATGATCCCACTTTCTAGACGGTATATCTCAGCCAGAAATAGTGGTAGGAGTGAGACTCTTACCTTTTATAAACCAGCTAAGTCCCCGCTAACAGCTCCACATAAGATCGCCAGTAATCCTTTAACTTTTCCTGTCGATAAACAGCATGACATGACTTGTCACCACTCATCGTGATTTTGGACTTTGTGTGTTCAGGCTGCTCTGGTGCCAAATACAGAATAAATAAAAGAAAAACGATGTTATTTTTGAAAAGTCGAGAGCTTCCTGAATCCAGCAATAACAAACATCACATGGTTTGATGACGTAGTGCGCCTGGGAGATACCATTCAACAGAGGAGGGGGGGAGCGAGGATGTCGGCGTCCTGGCGGAGTTAGAGAGGTTAAATACATTTGGTGATTTTTATTTTCTTAAAGCACTGTTTCTTTTCTTTGAATTTTTTTTTTTTTTAAATTGCTAGTTTTACAATATTTCACAGCCAGAAACTGTAAAAACAGAAATTATCAATGACTTTTTAAAATTTCCGACGGTCCTTGGACACGTTGTGTATTATGAACGATTCCATCAAAAACAAAAAAAAAATAGTGAGATTTTATCAAAATCACTTTATTCTACACCTCATTTAAAATGTGGCCAAAAATAAAGTGTTTGCACAACGACAGTGAAAAACTGAGGCTTTTCTTAAAAATGTGTAAATAAAGAACAGTCCCTAACTTTGTGCAGATTGGGGTCGTTTCTTTAAACGATTTCCTCCTCAGACGGAATACAGAGAGACACTCAGAATAACAGACGAGTGACATGATCACACACACACACACACACACACACACACACACACACACACACACACACACACACACACTGTCTGTTGTCTGTTGCCTTTATTTCTTTGGGTCTATAAATAAAGGGTCAGACTGCCGTCGACTCGTTTTCTCTGCTGAGGAGACGCCAGAGGGACAAATTGAGGAAATAAAGAGACGAAGGGACAGGAAAGAAAGAAAGGGGCTTTTATGGGGCATGGTAATGGACGGAGGGGGGGAGAGGACGAGGAGGAGGAGGAGGAGCTGATGGGAGGGAAAGAGGAGGAAGACGAAAAGTTGAAGGAGGGAGGTTAAAAAGGGAAGGAGAGAAGGTGGTGGATTAATATTTGACGAGAGAGAAGAGGAGACAGAGATGATGATGATGGGAAAGGGGAGGAAGGAGAGAGGAAGAGGGAGGGAGGAATAATTACTGTCTAAGTGGTTCACTTTACCTTTACACTGACTCTACCTGATGATACCTGCACACACACACACGCACACACACACACACCAGTCTGTATTCGTCTATATTTCTGCTCTATTATATTTTATATTCTTATATTTTAACTTCTGCACTACTTTGTGTTTCATGTCTTGGATTGTTGAAGCCGTGACACATGAAGCTGACGGTCTGCCGTCGGTCAGTGTTGGGCTGTCGGTGTACGTCTGTCACTCTCGTCTTTGCCCCTCTGTTGCCCCGTCAGGTTTGTTTTTTTGGTCGATTCAGTATGTTAAATCACCGCTGGTGATGGTGGAGCCCAGACTGTTCTCACAAATTATTCCTATATCTTCTAACAAAAACAGTTCGCCGTCTGCTGCTGTGGAGACTTATTTCCTCTCAGCAGGAGCAGAATGGACGTGCTGATTGGCCGTCAGTAGAGACTTTGGTACATGAATGTATAATATAAAAACATGTAGAAGTGTGACACTAAAAATTTCTTTGTTTTTGTTACAATCAGAAAAATGTATTCACTGTGTCTCCTCC
Source organism: Epinephelus awoara (assembly GCA_035609425.1). Taxonomy (NCBI): domain Eukaryota; kingdom Metazoa; phylum Chordata; class Actinopteri; order Perciformes; family Serranidae; genus Epinephelus; species Epinephelus awoara. The sequence continues at coordinate 1,127,554 of CM069311.1, forward strand.
ATTCACTGCGGGCTTTTTTAAAATCACCTTATGAAGTGGTTTTTAATTCTGCCCCGTGTGTGAACGTGTGATTATATTCCTGCACCTGATGAGAGGAGCCAGGTGACATCATGTAAACGTCTGACTTCAACTCCTGTACGATCAGAGAGGAGCTTGTAAACCTTATAAGGTTTTCATCCGACAACAGCGTCCGTGTGCTGGTATGAGGACACACACACACACACACACACACACACACACACACACACACACACACACACACACAGGCCGCCTGCCAGCCGCCACCCGACTAAAAGAAGAAGATTATGTATTGATTCCATGACTCATTGCATCCTGGGAAAACAGTGAGATTACCCAGAGTGCACCGAGAGGAGGGGGAGGAGGAGGAGGAGGAGGGAAGGAGAGGAGAGGAGGAGGAAAGGAAGTATAAAGGGATGCTGGGAAAACTATTAACTCCTAATAAATAATTGTTTCTTAGGTTTCTTTTCTTGGTGAGGTTGTTTTGATTCTGGTCCTTGTATATTTGGTATATTTGGTCTCATGTACATCAGGTCGTGTGATGTGGAAGATGTCAGAGGTGAAAAAAGGACTTATAAAACATTATGAGAACAAAATCTTTGACTTCTCTCCATATTCAGTTCAGTCAGCGAAACATTCTTAAAGATTAAATTATAAAATGTTCATTAAGAACAACTTTAAGAATCTTAAATATTTCATTATCAAAACAAAACTGAATGTGTTTCTCTTTTTTTTAATCCAACATTTGAACTTTCCTTTGAAACTGGAGGAAAATTTTAAATATATGATCTGCAATTAATAAAGTCCAGGAACAGTTATTATTCCTACATCCGCTCAAGGGCTCAGACTGCAGCATGTTGTTTTTGGACTTTTCCAGAAATGACTGATGTTTTAATCTCTATTGGTACAACACACTAACATGATGAGTGGAGTTCCCCAGGGCTCAATCCTGGGTCCTCTGTGATTTTACTTTTGATTTATCCAGCAGCTCTCCCTGATTTTAACTTTTTAAATTTAAGTTTTAAATTCTTATGAATTTGAGTTTAAATGCTTTAGGCTATATTTCCTGTTTTCTTTATTTACAGCACTTTGAACAGCTTCTATACATAAAGCAATAGTCAGAAGAAGATCAGGGAAGCAGCCTTTGTCAGTGATGCCCCAAAGCTATGGAACACAGTACCTATAGATATCAGAGAAGCTAGCTTGCTAAATATTTTAAAAGAAAGAAACATATCTATTCATTTTAGACTTTAACTCGCTCTGACTTTCCTTGTTCATGTGAAGCACTCAGTGCTTTTACTGTCCTTATTGTAAAATACTTTGTGCTGCATTTGTTGAATGGAATGGGCTTTATAAATAAAGTTTATAATTATTTTTATTATCATTATTATAAAGTGTGCTCAATATCCCAGACGTCACTATGAACATGTGAAATTATGAAATATATGTAAAAATACTGCAGGTAATCAGAATAAATTCATGAAGGTTTCAAAAGAGAAAAACATGAACAAAGCAAAATAAAAATCTAAAAAACAACTATCCACTGAAACAGATTTAGGAACACTGTGTGTGTTTCACTGTTTCCTAAAACATCTCTTAAATTCCACCCGCAACACGTCTGACTGGGCTTCAATAAGGTATTGATCAGGTATTGATAAATCACACCAATAAGCATCACAGCTGCGCCACACAATCACGGCCTCTCCACAGAGTATTGATCTTTGAATATGCTTATGCCTGTGATTTATTTACAGCCAGGACGCTCTTTAGTCTGAAGTGATTTTAAAAAAAAGGTTTCGTGAGATGAGAAGATTTAATTCAATTAAAGTATTAAATTGACGTGTACACAAACATCCATAAAATCTTTTTAGTTATTCTTCTTTTATTGATTTATATACACATTCTTTTTCCAAATGAGAGTAAATTCTCTTTTTTCCTCTATATCTTCTAAAACTCTGTACATCATGCCAAATGAAGTGATTTATTCTGAGTGGACCTTTCACCACCAAAACCCACAGATCTTAATTGAACCTCCACTGATGTAACTATTGAAACAACACAGTTAAAAAACTGCAGTGGAAACAAATGAATCTGTCTGTGGGAGTGTTTCTACTGAAGAGCTAATAGCTAATTAAGAAGATGGAGCTGTATCGGTTTATTGACCAACAGGAGCTAAACACAGACATAAAGACACAGCGATACTCTCAGACTTACATCAACACACGTCTCAATCTGTCGGCTCAAATATATTGATATTTGTTTGATATATTTATTCAATAAATCAATTAGTAAAAGGTGAGTAGCCTCGCTCAAAATTACACTGCAAAATATTTCCAGAAAGTTAACTGTAATATTTCACAAAAAAATACTTTATTATCACCTTAAAGGTTGTGACTATTAACTGTACTCAGAATTTTATTGTGAAATTCATGCAGGTAAATATAATAACTTAACAGGAGTACTCTGTTACATCACAGTGAAATACAGTAACTCTACAGGAGCATCCTGCTTAATCACAGTAATCCAATGAACATAAACTGTGGAGCTAAAGTTAAATACAGTAATTTACAGGAATGTAGTGCTACTTCACAGTAAAGTATGTGAGGACACAGGTAAATATAATAATCACAGTATACAGCTGTCATTTAACGACTATTTACTGTAAAAGTAATACAGTAACTTACTGTGAAAGTGATGCCCCTAGTATCCAGTAATTTACTGTAAATGTACAGTCAGATATTTTACAGTGATGAGTGAATGTACATATACTACATCTCTAGAAACTACCTACTCATTAAGTTAAAATATGCTAAGCTAACATATACCACTGAAAATAATGACAAGCCAATTGTCAAAACATCCACTCAAACGATGAAATTCACCAACAAACCACAAAAAAATAAAACACTCGATCTGCGTTCAGATCATTTAACACGCCTTACATTTACATTAGAAAACACATAAATGCACCAACTCCCAACACTAATCTACCCTCTATGCTAAGCTAATATGAACTGATTCTTAACAACAAGAGAAAAGATCTAAAGACACGGCTGCATGGCAGTCCTTTAAGCTAAATGCTAACATGCTAACAGTGACAGTGCTAACATGCTGATGTTTAATAGGTGTAAAGTTCACCTTGTTCACCATCTTAGCTTAGTATGTTAGCATGTTAACATTAGCTAATTAGCACTAAACACAAAGCAGCTAAAGGCGGGCTCAGACTAACACAAACTAATTCATCCATAAACTTAAAAGTAGTCGTAATCAGTTCACGGTGTCGGGTAACAGGTTACAAAAGTAACAAACGTAACAGAGGCGTCTCTCACATCATCATCATCATCATCATCACCACCAGCAGCAGCAACAGAGTACAAACTTTCATCAGCAGGGTGTGTAACATGCAGTCAGGCTGCTGTCACTCACATGATGAAGATTAACGACTCACTTCCTGTCTCATTCTCAGTGTTTAAACTCTGAATACACTGTTAATGGTTAGATTCACTCCAGCGAGTCTCACCTCTCTAACTGGGTCACCTGATTCCACTCCATTAACTCATTCATCCTCATCTTCCTCCTCTTCACTCCTTTATCTCTCCCTGGCCTCTGTCTGTCGTCAGATTAATCATCAGCCGCTCTGTTTTGTTTTAAAGGAGGGTTTTAAAAACATGCGGGCTGCTCTGCTGATGTTCCTGCAGCCCAGACGTCAGAATAACAGTCGGTGCCGTATGTTATATATCAATTCAATGTGTCTAAAGTGACGTAGTGTGTGAGCTGCTGAGCTGCAGACCACTGTTTATCACCAACAAATGACAAAACCAGTTCAGTGAGCGATCGCTGCATTTCAAGCAGCTTTTTAGCCACCAAACATGGGTCATTTTTACAGACACGTCACACCTGTCCTGGAGGTACGGTGCCACGAAAAGCAACTGTTTCTTACAGAGACATCGGTGGCTTCTCCTGCAGAGATCGTGCCCTCCAAACATGATCTTCTACCACAGCCAAGTGATGTTTGTGCCTAATCATAACCACATGGAAACATCTGGGGGGTTAAAGTTGAAGTTTCCAGAAAAAAAAAAAAAAAATTCTTTTCTACAGAGCTTTATTTTAATTGTGATGAAGTGATGACTGTAAAACACTTAGAATATTCTATTTAGTATATATGATGATGAAATGTACAGAAAATACGTGAAGGCAGAATTTAATGTAGAAAATATGCCAGATAATCAGAATCTGTTTTTTTCACGTGTTTGGAGCTAAATCATCGTCCACAGTGTGAAACAGAGCTGAATATTACGTCTCAGCTTTTCATTAAAGTGCAGTGGTGTCTGTGGACGAGTAATGAGCCTCCTGCAGGTTTTCCCCTCCAGTGATTAATCACATGAAAATGAAAACCATCCTCTGGTGTCAGCGTTCACCTCTCTGGGTGTCGACACTGAGAAACTTGCAGACATTTCCAGAGACAGAGTCTTTGATGTGACCTCGCCATCAGTCATGGTTTCTTCTTCAGCTGTCTGCTCACATCTGCAACAACACGTCTGATCTGTTCTGCTCTAACCTCCAGGACCTGGATCCCTCTGGATCTGGATCAGGCCTCGTCTGCTGCTGCTGCTGCTGCTGCTGCAACATCACAAGAAACAACCACATATCTTCACCGGATTATGCCGACGACGCTCAGATTTATATTTATAATGATGTCAGACAATCACTGACGACCTGCATCCAAAAAAATCAGTGACTGGTGGGTGTGTCATGAAAACAACTTCAGAAATAATTAAGATAAATTATATCTTCATCTTGAGACAATTTTATGTCACTGATATAAAGATAATACGATGACATGATGGTGAAAGTCCACTGTTTCAAAGAGCAATGAAATTTTAATTCCTCAACCTCTCTAACTCCACCAGGACGCCGACGTCCTCGCTCCCCCCCTCCTCTGTTAAATGGTATCTCCCAGACGCTCTACGTCATCAAACCATGTGATGTTTGGTATTGCCGGATTCAGGAAGCTCTCGACTTTTCAAAAATAACATTGTTTTTCTTTTATTTATTCTGTATTTGGCACCAGAGCAGCCTAAACACACAAAGTCCAAAATCACGATGAGTGGTGACAAGTCATGTCATGACGTTTATCGACGGGAAAAGTTAAAGGATTACTGGCGATCTTATGTGGAGCTGTTAGTGGGGACTTAGCTGGTTTATAAAAGGTAAGAGTCTCACTCCTACCACTATTTTTGGCTGAGATATACCGTCTAGAAAGTGGGATCATAACTTTCAGGTTTCATATGGCTTTATTTGGTGATATTTTATGGTGTTTCTGTCATAAACAACATCAGCTATCATAATCACACCTGATTTCAATAAGGGACAATGTCTGAAGCTGGCTGAGTGTTGTTTGATCACTGATAGTACTGTTTTGAAGCAGAGTGACCGACTTGTCATGTGGAGCTCTGCCTGGATCTTTTCATGGTAAAAACACTGTAGAATGGTCATACTTTGAGCAGTCTTCTTCAAATTTGAAACAAGTGTTCATTGATAGTGTGCCTACAGCCCCACAGTGTCATTTACCTGCTCAGATGAAGCCACAGACAGCTATTCATCCTGAAACACAGTTTTTATTTTATTTTAGGCAAAATCTTCAACCTTTACTGATAAATAAATGTTTTCTGGGAGAGTAAATTAAAGGTCTATATATTTGTCATAGTTAAATATCTGCAGTATAAATTGTTAATTTACCGACTGACTCTGAGTTTCTTTTTCAGTAAGTGAAACAGGAAGTGAGCGTTATTAGAACCAAACGTCCTTCAGGATCAATTTACTGTGTTCCTGTAACATTCAGCCGCCCTGATTCCACTTCCTATTCCCCCGAGACCAGGAACATGTTACTCTGTGTGTGTGTGTGTGTGTGTGTGTGTGTGTGTGTGTGTGTGTGTGTGTGTGTGTGTGTGTGTGTGTGTGTGTGTGTGTCTTTACACACTGCAGGTGACAGTGACCCAAATCTGATTTCCCTCATATATAAATATATAAGTATATATACGTGACATAGATCTGATTTGATCAACAGTAAAAACTTAATAGTTGAATCCACTTCAGTCGAATCTGCAGTTTGCTCCTGAGTGTTAGAGGTTGGTGCAGTGTGACCTCACTGATGCAGTGTGACAACTCTCGTCTCAAGTCATTGAAATAATAAGTCAATCAAAACAAGTCCAAGTCAGGATTTAAGTTATTCAAATAAAGTCCAAGACTTACAAAAAGATCCAAGTCAAGTCTCAAAACAATGCCAAGTCTGTCCAAGTCTAGTCTCAAGTCATTAAAAAAAATAAGTCATGGTCATTCAAAACAAGTCTAAGTTCAGTCTCAAGTCTCTAGAAAGTCCATCCAAGTCATGTTTCGAGTTCAAGGCAAGTCCAAGTAATTAAAAACAAGTTCCAGTAATTTGAAGTCTCCTACAAGTTTGAATGATTCAAGCAAAGTCTCGAGTCATTCAAGGTGAGCCAAAGTGTCAAACAAGTCCATGTCAGGATTGAAGTTATTTGAAAAAAGTCAAATAGTTACAAACAGGTCCAAGTGAATTTGCGAAACAAGGCCAAGTCCTAGTGCCGTCTCAAGTCATTTGCAAGTCCAATTCAATTCAACATTGAAGACACGGCGTCCCAGAACGTCAACAACCAACACACCCAGGGTACCTTGGACGTCATATGTGGACGTGGAAAGTCCACACAGGTCGTGGAAAGTTACAAACAGGTCCAAGTGAATTTGCGAAACAAGGCCAAGTCCTAGTGCCGTCTCAAGTCATTTGCAAGTCCAATTCAATTCAACATTGAAGACACGGCGTCCCAGAACGTCAACAACCAACACACCCAGGGTACCTTGGACGTCATATGTGGACGTGGAAAGTCCATGACCAAACGTGGACATGTGACGAGGTCACAGTGAGAGTTTCCCGTCGGCCCACAGACTCGGAGGTAAGCGACCCGGTCGTGTTTTTCCTTGAACGTTGGAGCATGAGGTAATGGTAGCGCACCGCTCGGCTTCCTGTCAGACATTAGCTGCAGGAATCTATTTAAAGGAAGGGCACACTCCGGCTGAGGGAGGTGAGGCAGAGTTTGTGCTACTTAGTTGAGCCATCCACCAACCTTTTAATGCCTTAATTCAATTCAATAACGGCCTGTAATGACTTCAGCTCAGGACTATTTATACTGCCATTCTTCCACTGGATCTGAGACAGGACCAGCACACATACTGTACACACAGCAGAGGAGCAGGAGGTGACGAGGTCTAACCCTGAAAACCAACCAGTGAAACATCCACTCAGCATCTCTGTGAGAGCCACACAAACAGGAAGAGACTTGATTCAATGTAGAAAATGATTCTACGATTTTATCTCCGTTAGAAACCTCCAAACAGATTTGTTTTATATATCTTCACCAAGTGCACCGACTTCAGAGGCCCATTACTCTGTCTCTGTATCACCTAGAGTGTTTCTGACACCTTCACAAGAAACTTCAGAGAGTTTTCTTTCTGGCAAGACCTCATGCATGCATGTAGTCAGAGCGGTTCAGAAGCTACAGTCATTTTAATTTGGGTATGTCATTTTAGGCATTTGTGCTACAAAATGGAGGTGGAGTGCAAGATCAAATCACTCCTGAATTTTTGTTTTTTTATTTTCCACATTTTTGTTTTGGATTTTTTATTGTATATCATCAATTTAACTCTGTAGTTTTTTTGTTTTGTTTTTTTCAGTTACAATATGAGATCTATTTTATTTTGTCACTCAGCTGTAACGTTTCAATTTTTCTCCTTTAAGTTTCTTCATATATGTAATAACAGAAATAATTTCCCTCTCATTAAAACTCTCAGTGTCCCACAGGAATTACTGCTGACGCCTCAGTTTTGGATCATTTTGTCACCATGGCGACGTGTTTTATTCCATCATCTCTGCAGCAATGGCAGCTGAGGCTCATGGGTATTGTAGTTTTTACAGCTGTCCATCACTGCAACAGACATGTTTCTGTGTTTATGGACATGAAGGTGAAAATTAAAAATGAAAAGTGGAATAAACAGCGGTGAATAAAAACATCTTGAGATTAAATGATTCCCCACTGAAAATCCCTTTGGTCTCAAACTTTGTGTCGTTCACAGCCTGACTGTTAAATCTTACATTTCCTGAGCGCTTCAGTGTTTCCTGACAGAAAATGGCAGAATTCAAGGTCAATAAAAACGAGTTGAGTCCTGAGCTGAGACGACCCTTCACTCACTGTGTGACTCAGAGGACGACCACACACGTTTTTCCTATCAGACCTGTGACATCAGCGTGACATCACTGCCTCGCCATCAGTCTGCAGCCGAAACAGAGACGAGGACGAACCAAAAAAAAACCATGCTATTTAATAAGTGTCTTCCTGATTGATTAAAAGAAGCTGCACTCTGATTGGTTGAAGGAACAAATGATATTCAGATGGTGAACGTATGAAATAAATCAGAGGTTCAGAGGAAAAGAAGATGAAGACGAGGAGGAGGAGGATGTTTGCTGTTGTTACGAGGCTGCTCACTGAGCTGTGGATGGGGGGAGGGGTACATCTATAATACATGAGCACACACACACACACACTCGAAAAGGCCGGGACGATTTCAGGGCCATTAAAAGGAGATGCTGCCATAAATCACATGACCAGCCTCCTACTGACCAATCTGCCCACACACACACACACACACACACACACAGGATTGTCTTCAGTCAGCAGATACTGAAGGTTCAATATTACGTAGGAGGAGAGTGTGTGTGTGTGTGTGTGTGTGTGTGTGTGTGTGTGTGTGTGTGTGTGTGTGTGTTTGTACATCTATCATTGTGAGGACCTGAATTTAGATGTGGAAAACAGGAACCTTTTTTTTAACTACATTTTTAAAAAAAAAAAAAATATCCATGACACGTGAGGACGTTTGAGAAATGCAGAGCCATTTTTGAAAATAGAAAACATTTGTGTGAAAGTGAAGACGTGTCAGAGAAGTGAGAATCTTTTGCAAAATGTGTAAATTTGAAGAGCAAGGACATATTTTTTAATTTTTATTGGAACATGGGATTTTATTGGATCTTGTGAAAAGTGGGAACATCTTTGGTTAGTTGGACATTTTTAAAAATATTCCTAAAGTGGACTTTTGGACAGTAGGGACAGTGATGACAGACAAGGACACTAAAGGACAAGGAAAGTTTTGGAACATGTTTGGAAAAGTGAAGGAATGTTTGAAAAATTTGGGGATGCTTTTCAGCATTTTTGGTACTTTTGCTACGGTGACAATATTTTTGGGAAAGTGAGGAAATTTTTAAAGCTATATATATTGTGATATTTGTAAGAAATAGACATTTGTGAAAAACAAGGACATGTTTTGAAATTTTTGGAACGTGGCAATCTTGTGAAGTGGGGACATCTTTGGTCCGTTGGACAGAGAGGGAACTGAGAACCATCGACCAGGAACATGTCGAGGGTTTAGACAGACAGAGAACACAGTGACAATGAAAAACAAGGAGATTTCATGGGTTATAATGAAGCTAGAGAACAGCAGTACAGAGAACAGTGACGTTAGAGATGAACAGCAGAGAGAACGTCATGATGTCAGAGTGACCTCGTGTTCGCCCGCAGTGATGGTGTGTTTGTCCTTGACTTGGCTGAAGGATGGCCAACGGTGCGCACACGCACACACACACACACACACACACACACACACACACACACACACACACACGCAGACCTTCAGACTGATAAGCTAGCTATCATTAGCACTGCTAGCATCGTTAGCATCCAGCCTGTACCCAGACTGTACAGTCCGCCAGTAAAGGATTTAACATGTCCCAGAACGTGTCAAACGCAGTACGCAGAAAACACCAGGATGTTATTTTGCACTCGGTCTGATTCTGCAGTCTGTGATCCTGAATGCTTCACTGTCTGTTCTGACCCACAATCCTCTGCACAGCATTTATCTCCATGGTAATGGATATATGAACAAGAGGGTCAAAGGTCAGGGTGTGACGTCAGGAGACCGTAGTGTGTCCCATCTATATCCAAGTTTTGGAGGCAAAGGAGCATTTAACTGCACAGTGAGAGATGAAAACTCTCAGTCTGCTGCGTCACACCTGAAAAATAACACGTTAAATTACATTTAGTAATATTCAGACTGAGCATGTTGTTTTGTGAACGTGCTGCTGGCGGACATTGTTTTGAGAGGAGCAGCTGGAAAACTTTACAAACTGTGAACAGTGATAAAACAGCTTTCAAAAGTAATTTTCCTATTTGTTATTTTAATTTGAAAGAGTCTGCAGCAAGTGTCAGACTGTAGTGGTTTAAGGTAACTTTATTTTGAAAGGCTCATGTTGCAGGAAGTGTCAGACCAGTGCAGCTGTTCAGTGGAGCTTTAATCTGAAAGGGTCGCACAGCAGGAAGTTTCAGGCCGCTGCCGTCAAGGTGCCCTTGAGCAAGTCACTGCTGAGAGAGACGAGACGACAGCAGCAGGCCGTCTGTCTGCAGCAGGTGTGTGTGTGTGTGTGTGTGTGTGTGTGTGTGTGTGTGTGTTCTGGGTAAATAAAGTCAAACAAACACTAAACCAAACAGACCCACCAACCTGGTGCCTCCAGGAGGACAAAACAAACACACTCTGCTCTGTTGGTGCTCAGGTGTCTGTTCATGACATCATCACCGATCAATGAACTTTATTTAGATTATTAGTTTTGTTTAATGTGATCAGACAGCAAATTGTTTTATTAAAAAATTAAATGAATAAACAATATTTAATCTGTTTTTTAATCACTGAAAAAGAAAAAATAACTTTTGGTACAGATCTGTCTGTAAAATATAAAATACCTGTCACCTGACATATTATACACACACACACACTAACAGCCAGTGATCAGCACTGACCTCATTACAGTGTTTTCTGTTCTGACTTTTCCAAAAATATAATTTATCAGAAAGTAAATAACGATTTTCTCTGAGCTGCCTGTTGATTCTATTTTTAATTTCTTGTTTATTATTTTAAACGTGCCTTCATGTATTGTATCTTCCATTTTGAGTATTGTCTCATTGTTCTCTCTGTGAAGCACTTTGTTCTGATCACTGTTCTATAAATAAAGCTAATTATTATTAATAAACTGCTTCTATCCAGCTGGGAACACGTTAGCTCGGTGGCTAATGGGACAATAACAGCTGCATCAGTCAGGCTGGTCTCACAAATGTTTCATATGTTTTCCAACGAAAAGCAACATACATAAATTCATACATATCCCAGGTATTTTGAAAGGCTGCGATCATGTGACCACTGTGTTGACAGCGCCTGCAACGAGGCAGGTTGAGGTGGTGAATTGGTCATAAAACACAGGACTTTCGCCCGGGACCTTTCCCTGGAGGCACGTGCTTGTATCTGCGTGAATTCTGAGTCATTTAAAAAAGTAATAGAATTGTAAAATTATAAATCATAAAACCAAATTAGATTTTAAAAGAGTTGCAGCAGCGTGAAGCAGAAATAGAAAGTAAAAGCGTAAAAAGAAAGAGTGTCAGCTGTATGAGGAAAGTCAGGGCGAGTTAAAGTCTAAAGTGAACAGATATGTTTTTAGCTTTCTTTTAAAATATTTAGCGAGCTAGTTTCTTTGATATCTATAGGTACTGTGTTCCATACCTTTGGGGCGTCACTGACAAAGGCTGCATCCCAGATCTTCTTCTGACTGTTGCTTTATGCATGGAAGCTGTTCAAAGTGCTATAAATAAAGCAAACAGGAAATACAGCCTAAAGCATTTAAACACAAATTCATAGGAATTTGAAACTTAGATTTAAAAAGGTAAAATCAGGGAGAACTGCTGGATAAATCAAAAGTAAAATCACAGAGGACCCAGGATTGAGCCCTGGGGAACTCCACTCATCATGTTAGTGTGTTGTACCAATAGAGATTAAAACATCCGTAATTTCTGGAAATGTCCAAAAACAACATGCTACATTCAGAGCCCAATAATAACTGTTGTCTATCCTGGATTTTATTTGCAGATCATATATTTTAAATTTTCCTCCAGTTTCAAAGGAAAGTTCAGATTTTGGATGAAAAAAAGAGAAACACATTCAGTTTTGTTTTGATAATAAAATATTAAGTTGTTCTTAAGGTTCGTCCTCACCATGTTTCTTTTCCGAAACCTGACCTCTGTAACTTTACATTAATAACGTAACTGTACGTTCAGGACGTGACGTCATTCACAGGGTGCAAATTCGTAGGATATTATACGAACCGTGCTTTGAGAATATGTTGATCAGTGTGATGTCATCCTGTCTGCTGACTGGGTGTAAACCAGTTTATACACTGACAGAGGAGCTTCAATAAATAAACTACAACAGCTACCTCCATGTTGGAGTCTCCAGCTCTCTGTCCAGTCAGAGATCAGCTCTGTCAGGACGGCTTCTTATTGGTGCAGAACCTCAACAATAAACGCTGGCTGATTAAGTCGTGAGAGCTCCTCTGCTTGGCCACGGCAACATGGACGCTACTGTCGGCTCTAGAAGCCTCGGAGGCTAACAGCTCAGTGAGCCAGCGAGCAGGAAACACATGCAACAGATATATTATGAAATTACAAAGGAAACTTCTGTACAATTAAACATATATATAAACTCACCATCCACTAACAGATGAACGTCACAAGTCATGAACTCAGAGCGTTCAGAAAATTCACGCTCAGGCAATACAACAAGAGGACGTTCACATGAACTGCTCTCATGAACACAGTAAACACAACCCCATTTTAATGTCACAGATCGCTGTGGCGCCACTGAACTGAGGTGTCCTCAAAATTCTGAAAGTGAAACGACACGACCCGTCACTCTGACACATAAAGCAGAGACTGAGGAAAGTCGAAAAGATTTGTTTGCAGACTGATGAATAAATGTCACGTGAGGCCAGATCTGATGGTGTGTGTGCGTGTGTGTGTGTGTGTGTGTGTGTGTGTGTGTGTGTGTGTGTGTGTGCATTAAGCCGTAGTGACAAGTGAATTTTTTTTCTAAATAATCCATATGAAACCTTTGAGGGTGAATTATGTCCCTACTTACCCCCGCACCCCTCCCCCACCCACGCCCTCTGTTATAATCAATGTAAATGAAATGGGATATGGTCTCACACACACACACACACACACACACACACACACACACACACACACACACACACACACACACACACACACAGCCGTCTGTTTCCACATTTGCACAAATTAACTCCAGGTCTTAATCAATAATTCCCTGTGAAGGTGACAAAATATCACAAACACCAGAGGAACGACTGATTGTGAACACATTAACACATGAAGAAGAATTTCCCTCGTACGTGCTGTATGTGTGTGTACGTGCTGTATGTGTGTGTATGTGCTGTATGTGTGTGTATGTGCTGTATGTGTGTGTATGTGCTGTATGTGTGTGTACGTGCTGTATGTGTGTGTACGTGCTGTATGTGTGTGTAGGCTATGTGCTGTATGTGTGTGTATGTGCTGTATGTGTGTGTACGTGCTGTATGTGTGTGTAGGCTATGTGCTGTATGTGTGTGTACGTGCTGTATGTGTGTGTATGTGCTGTATGTGTGTGTACGTGCTGTATGTGTGTGTACGTCCTGTATGTGTGTGTACGTGCTGTATGTGTGTGTACGTGCTGTATGTGTGTGTACGTCCTGTATGTGTGTGTATGTGCTGTATGTGTGTGTACGTGCTGTATGTGTGTGTATGTGCTGTATGTGTGTGTACGTGCTGTATGTGTGTGTATGTGCTGTATGTGTGTGTATGTCCTGTATGTGTGTGTTTGTGCTGTATGTGTGTGTACGTGCTGTAAGTGTGTGTATGTGCTGTATGTGTGTGTACGTGCTGTATGTGTGTGTACGTGCTGTATGTGTGTACGTGCTGTATGTGTGTGTATGTGCTGTATGTGTGTGTATGTGTGTGTACGTGCTGTATGTGTGTGTACGTGCTGTATGTGTGTACGTGTTGTATGTGTGTGTACGTGCTGTATGTGTGTGTACGTGCTGTATGTGTGTGTACGTGCTGTATGTGTGTGTATGTGTTGTATGTGTGTGTATGTGTTGTGAGTGTGTGTACGTGCTGTATGTGTGTGTATGTGCTGTGTGTGTGTGTACGTGCTGTATGTGTGTGTATGAGCTGTATGTGTGTGTACGTGCTGTATGTGTGTGTACGTGCTGTATGTGTGTGTATGTGCTGTATGTGCTGTATGTGTGTGTACGTGCTGTATGTGTGTGTATGTGCTGTATGTGTGTGTACGTGCTGTATGTGTGTGTATGTGCTGTATGTGTGTGTACGTGCTGTATGTGTGTGTACGTCCTGTATGTGTGTGTATGTGCTGTATGTGCTGTATGTGTGTGTACGTGCTGTATGTGTGTGTATGTGCTGTATGTGTGTGTACGTGCTGTATGTGTGTGTATGTGCTGTATGTGTGTGTACGTGCTGTATGTGTGTGTACGTCCTGTATGTGTGTGTACGTGCTGTATGTGTGTGTATGTCCTGTATGTGTGTGTACGTGCTGTATGTGTGTGTACGTGCTGTATGTGTGTGTATGTGTTGTATGCGTGTGTATGTGTTGTGAGTGTGTGTACGTGCTGTATGTGTGTGTACGTGCTGTATGTGTGTGTATGTGCTGTATGTGTGTGTATGTGCTGTATGTGTGTGTATGTGCTGTATGTGCTGTATGTGCTGTATGTGTGTGTGTGTTGTATGTGTGTGTATGTACTGTATGTGTTGTATGTGTGTGAGTTCTGTGAAACACAAAGTCAAAATCCTTGTAATTCTGCTGGAGACAAGACTCAGTGTTTGACACCTCACACTCTGAGGGCAGCAGCCGGGATTTAAAAACACTGAGATCATGAAGTCCAGATTCACTCAGCACAAACAAACAAACACGCCCACATGACACATGTCTGACCAGCCACCAACCAAACGCTGAACGATTCTCTGAGCGTTTAACAAAGAGCGATGGAGCTGTACTGGTCAGTCTGCAGCTCTCCTCACGTCACCTCTGCTCCGTCTCTGATTTCACTCTGATCTATTTTCAGCTGTCGTTTATTTTCACCCTCAAACTGTCTGATTTTAAGATATTTATTCAATAAACATCACAATCAGCCTTAAATTGCAAAATACATGATCATGCGGTCACTTCTCCAAACGTCCTGACATGCTCCGGTTTCTTCCTCCTGAGAAATTCAACATGGAGTCTTCACAGGTTTCATGTCAACACTGGGGGGAGGGGCACATATGGATCAGAGGGTCGGACTCATCCATCAGATAATTTGAGCATTAAACAATTAATTTGCTGCATTCAGGTGAAGTTTTATGAACCAGTTTGAGGTGGAAATGTCTTTAATTTTGACAAAAATAAACTCGTCAAATATCATCACTTTGTCAGCGTCCCTCAGCGTCAGACACCTTTGTGGCGGTAGATACACACTGAGCAACAACCAAGAGCAAGACAGTCCATCATCATCCTCACTGTGACCTCATCACATGTCCACGTTTGGTCATGGACGTTCCACGTCCACATATGACGCAATATGACACACACACATGGTTACGTTTAGCCAACACACACACATGGTTACGTTTAGCCAACACACACACACGCATGGTTACGTTTAGCCAACACACACACACGTGGTTATGTTTAGCCGTCACACACACGTGGTTACGTTTAGCCAACACACACACACATGGTTACGTTTAGCCAACACACACACACGTGGTTACATTTAGCCGTCACACACACGTGGTTACGTTTAGCCAACACACACACGTGGTTACGTTTAGCCAACACACACACACGTGGTTACATTTAGCCGACACACACACACACACACACACGTGGTTACGTTTAGCCAACACACACACACGTTGTTACGTTTAGCCAACACACACACACGTGGTTACGTTTAACCAACACACACACGTGGTTACATTTAGTCAACACACACGTGGTTACGTTTAGCCAACACACACACATGGTTACATTTAGCCGACACACACACACACACGTGGTTATGTTTAGCCGTCACACACACGTGGTTACGTCTAGCCGTCACACACACGTGGTTACGTTTAGCCAACACACACACACGTGGTTACATTTAGCCAACACACACACGTGGTTACGTTTAGCCAACACACACACACGTGGTTACATTTAGCCGACACACACACACACACACACGTGGTTACGTTTAGCCAACACACACACACGTTGTTACGTTTAGCCAACACACACACACGTGGTAACGTTTAACCAACACACACACACGTGGTTACGTTTAGCCAACACACACACGTAGTTACGTTTAGCCAACACACACACACACATGGTTACGTTTAGCCAACACACACACGTGGTTACATTTAGCCGACAAACATTTGGTTATGTTTAGCCGACACAAACGTGGTTACGTTTAGCCAACACACACACGCATGGTTACGTTTAGCCAACACACAGACGTGGTTACATTTAGCCGACAAACATTTGGTTATGTTTAGCCGACACAAACGTGGTTACGTTTAGCCAGCACACACACACGTGGTTACGTTTAGCCAACACACACACACACGTGGTTACGTTTAGCCAACACACACACACGTGGTTATGTTTAGCCAACACACACACACGGTTACGTTTAGCCAACACACACACATGTGGTTACGTTTAGCCGACACACACACACACATGGTTACGTTTGGGAATAAAGAACAGGGTTTGGCTTTAGTATCTTACAGGAAAAGAACAGCGGCCTCCTTGGTGAAAGTTAGTGGTTGTTGGACCTCTCCCGCCCGTCATACTCGGACTTGCAGTGCCTTAACTTTTGTTGTTCCCCCAGACGCTGCCAGGCACTGTTAAACATCAACTGTGACTGGTCGTAAATCATGCCGACGTGAAAGAGCTTTATCGTCTGGGTTTGACACCAGCACTCACTGACCAAGAGCTGGTTTTCAGCGTCTTCAGAGTAAGACCAGGTTGGAAAGTCCACAATGCTGTCGCCGTCCCATGTGAATACAAAAGTCATTGTAGTTACTGATATAACTGGTGTGCTAGTATGTGTAGCTCACTACACTAGTGATGTTACATGAGGTCACTTTAGTAACCACCGCACTTAATCTACGCCAAACAATATTGTTTTTCATGTTATCATCCCAACTTGTCAAACATCAACACTGTCAGTGGACCTTAACCTCAAAATATGACGTGTCAGTTTCCCTCCTCACTCTGTTTTGGACGTTCAGGGACAGCGTGTCAGTTTACGACTGTTACATGGAGCCCAGTCTGTTTGACCACCTCCACTCCCACTCACCTTATGCAGACTTGTTGTTGATACCTGCTGCCTATAAAACTGATACACCCAGTGTATAAAATACCAACGGTGCCTCTGTCATCACTCACACAGTCATGACAGTATTTGATGAATCGGGAATGATGACAGGCTGGGACACGTGTTGCTTAAACTTCAGGAAATAAACCTAAAATCAAAGTGTTTTATCTGTAAATTTATTTTGAAAGAGACTGTGTTCATCTAACAAGCACATTTTCTGTGAAAACTGAACTGACACAACGCATGTGACAAGATTGACAAGCTGTCTTCCTGTTTTTTTGTATGTTTTCTTACAACAACTCATGCACCAAAATTCTTACATATCCCATGTATTTTGAAGGGCTGCGATCATGTGACCAATACGCTAACGGCAGTAAACAGGAAGCAGTCCTGAGCATGTGTAGGGAGGCAGGTTGGGGTGGAGGGTGGGTCATAAAACACAGGACTTTCGCCCGGGATGTGAGCTTTGAGTCATTTCAAGGTTCGTCCTCACCATGTTTGTTTTCCGAAACCTAACCTCAGGAACTTTACGTTAATGATGTAACTTTACATTAAGGACGTGACGTCATTCATGGGGTGCAAATTTTAAGGTTCAACCTCTCCATGTTTCTTCTCCTAAACCTGACCTCTGTAACTTTACGTAATGACGTAACTGTGCGATAAGGACATAACTTTATGTTAATGATGTAACTGTGCGTTAAAGACGTAACATCAACATGGGGCGCAAATTTGTAGAATATCATATTAACCGTTCTACAACAGACACAGGAGGACAGTCAGGCTAGTTTGCCATGTTGTTTACGAGCGTCTGTTAGTGACCTGAGTCACACAGACAGAAACCAGTGACGAGCTTTTAGAGCATCAGACCCACTTTTTTTGGTGACAAATAAAAATCTAGAAACAGCTTGAATCAGACGAAGGATGACGAGACGTTAGCGTTTGTGTGTCAAAGCTCAGAGCAGCTCCAACGTCACAAAAGCCAGAGCCAGAAGTGTAAAACTACCTGCTGCAGAGGTCTAACATGACGAAGCATTTCCTGCAGCAGGTGGAACAATGATGCAGCGGTTCTCACAACATCACCATCAGCTCTTCATCACTGAATATCTGATCTAACAGAAGTCCTTTTTTTTTTTATTTCTGACGCGACGATGAATTGATTCCTAATGTTTCTGTTTAAGAAGCACAGATTTACAGACAGGCCTGAACTCACCACGCTGGTTTGAATATTAAATGTTTTCTCATCATGTTAAAGGAGGATGATGATGATGATGATGATGATGATGAGCAGCCTGTGGTGTTACTGACTGCAGGCTGACAGGAGGATTTCTGCCTCCTTCAGTCACATTCACACACTCACAGCGTTCGTTCACACTCGTGTGGACTCGGAGCTGCAGCAGCGAGGAGGAGGAGGAGGAGGAGGAAGAGGAGGAGGAGGAGGAAGATAGCAGGCAGCGTCACTATGATGTGGATGATTACATAAAAATATAATTATTACTACTGAGCTGCTGCTGCTGCTGCTGCTGCTGCTGCATGATACAGCAGCATCTGTTACCGGCAGGATTACGTGAGCCGGATTTCACTCCAGTGATCGTCCAACATGGCCGACAGGAGGACGGATTCATTAATGACTATAAAGACAAGAGGAGGAGGAGGAGACTACACTCTTCTTCTGTGGTGTCAGTGGACAGGATTAGAGCTGGAGGAAGTCAAGTTTCATCTGAGAGGAACTCCAGTTTGAACCAAATATCAGGAGAGCGCCCACTGCTGCTGTCTGAATATGAATATGATCCATACACACAGCTGCTGTTAAAGCACTGCAGAGGAAGAAGAGGTGATTCAGAGCTCGAACACATGACGCTCCTGTCAGATTCACCACCTCACACACACCTCATGTTTTCATGCTCCATGTTCACCATCATTTATTCACTCGTCTGATTTTACACCTCAGACAGGAAACTCTGGAGGGATGATGGAGGGATGATGGAGGACAGGAGGAGAGATGGAGAGATGCAGGATGGAGTAAAAAAGAAGGGGGAGAAGAGGCAATGGAGGGATGGTGGAGGAGAGGAGGGAGGAGGGGAGTGATGGATAAGGACGGAGGGATGGATGGACAGCAGTGCGGTAAACTCCAGGCGGTGCTGAGCCTGTCACTTTTTTAATGCAAATTACCTCCACACACACACACACACACACACACACACACCATTCATTATATCCAATAAATCAGTCAGATGATCAATATTCAATGTATTCGATACATTTATCTATAGACACACACACACACAGACACACAGACACACTCGGATGTGTTTCAGGCTACATGAGCATCAGTTCGTCGCTGCCT
Source organism: Epinephelus awoara (assembly GCA_035609425.1). Taxonomy (NCBI): domain Eukaryota; kingdom Metazoa; phylum Chordata; class Actinopteri; order Perciformes; family Serranidae; genus Epinephelus; species Epinephelus awoara. The sequence continues at coordinate 1,147,284 of CM069311.1, forward strand.
GACGCGAACCCGGTTGAACCCGGGTGGTGGCGGCGACGGGAGGCGCGTGGAGCTGCTGCAGAGTTTGAGCAGCTGATGTGACCCACCAGCCCCCCCCCCCCCACACACACACACACACACACCACACACCCGCACCCCGCCTCCTCCACCCCACCGCCCCCCTCCCACCCTAAAAAACCCACCACAATCCGCCCAAACCGCCGGCATCAGCTGTTCGCTCAGAAAACCCGCTCCGCACCGCACCGCATACCGCACGCGCGCTCAAACCCTCCGGTCTCACCCGACGCAGAGCCACAGTCATAAAAAGGGTGAGGCTTTGGTACAATGAAGGGACCCCCCCCCCCCTTCACTATCAGCCGAGCCGGAGCGGCAGGAGACACGCGGTAAAGCGGCAGATAAAGCCGCATCCTGATTCATCCATCCAGCCGCGCATCGATCCTTCCTCCCGCCTGATCGGGACTCATGCTCACACATTCACGCGGCTCTATCAGGGAGGAGGCGCGCGCTGGCTGCAGGATGAGGCCTCGGAAAAAAAATCACTGCATTTTGGTCCTCCTCCTCCTCCTCCTCCTCCTCCTCCTGCTCCTCCATCATCAGGTCATCCAGGCACGCATGCATGGACATGCTCGGCCACATGAACACGGATGGGAGCGAATTTATTATTTTATTTTCACAGCCTAACCCGTTTTTTCCCATCATGCATGCAGCGCTGCACGAGCACAGGCCTCTGCGTCTAAGCGCCGAGCCGCGCGCACACAGCGCACATTAAAGATGTGAAATGAAGGTGTAACCGTGACCTCCAGCCGGTGCGCACCTCACAACAAACCCAACCTCCCCTCACACATCAGATGAGAGCGGAGCCTCCATTTCAGGCTCCATCCTCTCCTCCTCTGCAGCTCCTGCACATCACTCTGTATTCACAGCATGGAGAGCTCAGAGCCGCAGCACTGCCTCCTCCTCCTCCTCCTCCTCCTCCTCCGCACACGCACGAGACAGCAAACCCGCACAAATGGGGGGTTTTAGCAGGTTTTATCGACCCGCTGCGCTCCGGAGGGGAGGCGAGGCCGTGGAGCTGCGGCGGCTGCAGGAGGAGGAGGAGCAGGAAACATGGAGGCCAACATGGATGGAATAAAGAGGAAAATTCAGCTTACACTTCGCAGTTCCGCCGTACGGTCCTTCATGGTGTCGCCGCGCCGAGCTGGCTGCTAGAAAACGGAGAATCGGCCCTGGTCCGGGAGGGGAGGGGGGGAGGTTTCCGACACCGCGTCGCTCGTCGTTTTGCGCTCCGAGATTCCCCAACAAGATTTTTTTTTCCCTGTTTGTCCTCCTCTTCGTTTTGCTCCTCTTCTTCACTTCCTCTGCTCAGACAGAGAGATGGAGGGAGGAACAGCGCGGTGTGACGCGTCTCCGCCTTCTGCTGCTGCTGCTGCTGCTTCGGAGGTAGCTATTTTTTATCCGTGCGCTGACGGCGCGTTCAGACCTCCTCCTCCGCTGTGGCTCGGCTTTTTTTTCTTCTTCTTTTTTTTGTTTGGTTAAATCGTGCCTCTCCGCCGCTCTGGCTCTGGCTGGCCCCCCTTTCGGTTCCGCGGCTTTCTCCTCTTCCTCCTCGGTGCGGTCGCAGTGTGGCCCCGCAGCGCGCAAAGCAGCAGCAGCCCGGCAGGAAAACCGACCGAGAGAGAGAGAGAGTGGGGGAGGAGGAGGAGAGAGGGAAGGGGGGGGGGGGGGGGGCAGTGTGGTACTGATGCTGCAGAAAAAGAGAGAGGAGGGAGGGAGGAGAGGGGGGGCGATGCGGAGGGGATGCAGCGCCGTGTGCGCAGGCGTCAACTCCCTCCACCCTCCATCTCTACCTGCTGCTCCCCCCCCCCCCCCCCCCCCCCCCCCCCTTCCTCCGCCCTGCCCCCCCCCTCTCCGCAGCAGCAGGGAGGTGTGTTTGGTTTCAGGTGAATGAGGATGAGGAGGGGGGAGGAAGGGGGAGACAATCTGTTCATCCTGTCTGTCCTTATATGGTCAGGGGAGGGGGGGGGTTGGATGAGTGATTCTTCAAATATCGTGATATTTGTGTCCCTGTCACAAAGAAATTTATTTTTTACACATTTCGTCGATTAAACAAAAAAATTTAATTTTAATTTTGTTTTGTTTTTTATGTAAAAGTGTTCCTTCGTCCCTGAGTCTGATTTCTGAATATAATATTGATCTCATATTTACTTCATAAACACCTGCTTTAATAAAATGTATCGTGTGTTATTTGATATATTAATATTGTCTGTTGTTTAACTCTTTAAAACCCGAGCTTGATTTCTTTTAAAAACATGGTCAGGAGGAAACAAAACAAGAAATTAGGAGTTAAGAAATTTAGAAGTTAGTCAAACTAGAAAATTAAAACACACAAATAAAGACAGATATGACCTGGAAACGTGCTTAAAAATATAATAATTCTGGACCATAATTTTAAATATGTAATAATAACAGTTGACATTGGATGAGAGGTGGAGTTCACCATGGACAGGTCACCAGACTCACAATCTAGAGTCACCAATTAACCTGCATGTCTTTGGCCAGTGAGAGGAAGCTGGGGCACCTGGAGGAAACCACGCTGACACAGGGAGAACATGCACTATGAGCTGTAAACAACCTGGTTTCACTTTTGTCCATATCCAGCGCTGGGTCAGTGACTTCTAGTGTCAGACAGTGTTCAATAGCTCATCAGGGAAAGGCGGCTGGGAAACAACAAAAGTTAAGACGGGAGAAATCTGAGTACGATGGGGGGAGGGGCATGTGTGTGTTGGCTAAACGTAACCACGTGTGTGTGTTGGCTAAACGTAACCACGTGTGTGTGTGTCGGCTAAACGTAACCACGTGTGTGTGTGTTGGCTAAACGTAACCACGTGTGTGTGTTGGCTAAACGTAACCACGTGTGTGTGTGTCGGCTAAACGTAACCACGTGTGTGTGTTGGCTAAACATAACCACGTGTGTGTGTGTTGGCTAAACATAACCACGTGTGTGTGTGTTGGCTAAACGTAACCACGTGTGTGTGTTGGCTAAACGTAACCACGTGTGTGTGTTGGCTAAACGTAACCACGTGTGTGTGTTGGCTAAACGTAACCACGTGTGTGTGTGTCGGCTAAACGTAACCACGTGTGTGTGTTGGCTAAACGTAACCACGTGTGTGTGTTGGCTAAACATAACCACGTGTGTGTGTGTCGGCTAAACGTAACCACGTGTGTGTGTGTTGGCTAAACGTAACCACGTGTGTGTGTTGGCTAAACGTAACACGTGTGTGTGTGTCGGCTAAACATAACCACGTGTGTGTGTGTTGGCTAAACGTAACCACGTGTGTGTGTTGGCTAAACGTAACCACGTGTGTGTGTGTGTCGGCTAAACGTAACCACGTGTGTGTGTTGGCTAACATAACCACGTGTGTGTGTGTTGGCTAAACATAACCACGTGTGTGTGTGTCGGCTAAACGTAACCACGTGTGTGTGTTGGCTAAACGTAACCACGTGTATGTGTTGGCTAAACGTAACCACGTGTGTGTGTTGGCTAAACGTAACCACGGGTGTGTTGTGTGTGTGTCGGCTAAACGTAACCACGTGTGTGTGTTGGCTAAACGTAACCACGTGTGTGTGTTGGCTAAACGTAACCACGTGTGTGTGTGTGTCGGCTAAACGTAACCACGTGTGTGTGTTGGCTAAAAGTAACCACGTGTATGTGTTGGCTAAACGTAACCATGTGTATGTATGTGTTGGCTAAATGTAACCACGCGTGTGTGTTGGCTAAACATAACCACGTGTGTGTGTGTGTTGGCTAAATGTAACCACGTGTGTGTGTGTTGGCTAAACGTAACCACGTGTGTGTGTGTTGGCTAAACGTAACCACGTGTGTGTGTGTGTTGGCTAAATGTAACCACATGTGTGTGTGTTGGCTAAACGTAACCACGTGTGTGTGTGTCGGCTAAACGTAACCACTTGTGTGTGTTGGCTAAACGTAACCACGTGTATGTGTTGGCTAAACGTAACCACGTGTGTGTGTGTCGGCTAAACGTAACCACGTGTGTGTGTTGGCTAAACGTAACCACGTGTGTGTGTGTGTGTGTCGGCTAAACGTAACCACGTGTGTGTGTTGGCTAAACGTAACCACGTGTGTGTGTTGGCTAAACGTAACCACGTGTGTGTGTGTTGGCTAAACGTAACCACGTGTGTGTGTGTTGGCTAAACGTAACCACGTGTGTGTGTGTGTTGGCTAAATGTAACCACGCGTGTGTGTTGGCTAAACGTAACCACGTGTGTGTGTGTGTTGGCTAAATGTAACCACGTGTGTGTGTGTTGGCTAAACGTAACCACGTGTGTGTGTGTTGGCTAAACGTAACCACGTGTGTGTGTGTGTTGGCTAAATGTAACCACGTGTGTGTGTGTTGGCTAAACGTAACCACGTGTGTGTGTGTGTTGGCTAAACGTAACCACGTGTGTGTGTTGGCTAAACTAACCACGTGTGTGTGTGTGTGTGTCGCTAAACGTAACCACGTGTGTGTGTTGGCTAAACGTAACCACGTGTGTGTGTTGGCTAAACGTAACCACGTGTGTGTGTGTGTCGGCTAAACGTAACCACGTGTGTGTGTTGGCTAAACGTAACCACGTGTATGTGTTGGCTAAACGTAACCATGTGTATGTATGTGTTGGCTAAATGTATCCACGCGTGTGTGTTGGCTAAACGTAACCACGTGTGTGTGTGTGTTGGCTAAATGTAACCACGTGTGTGTGTGTTGGCTAAACGTAACCACGTGTGTGTGTGTTGGCTAAACGTAACCACGTGTGTGTGTGTGTTGGCTAAATGTAACCACATGTGTGTGTGTTGGCTAAACGTAACCACGTGTGTGTGTGTGTTGGCTAAATGTAACCACGTGTGTGTGTGTTGGCTAAACGTAACCACGTGTGTGTGTGTTGGCTAAACGTAACCACGTGTGTGTGTGTGTTGGCTAAATGTAACCACATGTGTGTGTGTTGGCTAAACGTAACCACGTGTGTGTGTGTCGGCTAAACGTAACCACGTGTGTGTGTTGGCTAAACGTAACCACGTGTATGTGTTGGCTAAACGTAACCACGTGTGTGTGTGTCGGCTAAACGTAACCACGTGTGTGTGTTGGCTAAACGTAACCACGTGTGTGTGTGTCGGCTAAACGTAACCACGTGTGTGTGTGTGTCGGCTAAACGTAACCACGTGTGTGTGTTGGCTAAACGTAACCACGTGTATGTGTTGGCTAAACGTAACCATGTGTGTGTGTGTGTTGGCTAAATGTAACCACGCGTGTGTGTTGGCTTAACGTAACCACGGTGTGTGTGTGTGTTGGCTAAATGTAACCACGTGTGTGTGTGTTGGCTAAACGTAACCACGTGTGTGTGTGTTGGCTAAACGTAACCACGTGTGTGTGTGTGTTGGCTAAATGTAACCACGTGTGTGTGTGTTGGCTAAACGTAACCACGTGTGTGTGTGTGTTGGCTAAACGTAACCACGTGTGTGTGTTGGCTAAACGTAACTGTGTGTGTGTTGGCTAAACGTAACCACGTGTGTGTGTGTTGGCTAAACGTAACCACGTGTGTGTGTGTGTTGGCTAAACGTAACCACGTGTGTGTGTGTGTGTGTGTGTTGGCTAAATGTAACCACGTGTGTGTGTGTTGGCTAAACGTAACCACGTGTGTGTGTGTTGGCTTAACGTAACAACGTGTGTGTGTGCTGGCTAAACGTAACCACGTGTGTGTGTGTGTGTGTGTCGGCTAAATGTAACCACGTGTGTGTGTTGGCTAAACGTAACCACGTGTGTGTGTTGGCTAAATGTAACCACGTGTGTGTGTGTTGGCTAAACATAACCACGTGTGTGTGACGGCTAAACGTAACCACATGTGTGTGTTGGCTAAACGTAACCACGTGTGTGTGTTGGCTAAACGTAACCACGTGTGTGTGTGTCGGCTAAATGTAACCACGTGTGTGTGTTGGCTAAACGTAACCACGTGTGTGTGTGTTGGCTAAACGTAACTATGTGTGTGTATTGGCTAAACGTAACCATGTGTGTGTGTTGGCTAAACGTAACCACGTGTGTGTGTGTGTTGGCTAAATGTAACCACGTGTGTGTGTGTGTGTGTGTTGGCTAAACGTAACCATGTGTGTGTGTGTGTATTGGCTAAACGTAACCAAGTGTGTGTGTGTGTATTGGCTAAACGTAACCATGTGTGTGTGTTGGCTAAACGTAACCACATGCGTGTGTCGGCTGAACGTAACCACGTGTGTGTGTCGGCTGAACGTAACCGAAGAAAAAAAACGTAACTGGAACCAAAACTGTCAGACACACGGAGAGAAGTAGAAGCAGAATATAAATACTTAGGTACAGTTGAAGTACGTCAGGTTTGTATCCACTAGTTTCTCTGTACAACCTGAAGGAGGAAGAAGTAAAAAAAACTGCCAGTGTTACCTCCCATAGTGTCTATTAGTACTTCTATAACACTGTCACTACAGTTACTGCACAGACACACACACACACACACACACACACACACACAGCATCTGTATTAAAATAGCAGTGAGGGGAAACTCCATTAACAGAAGGTCACAGGTTCGATTCTTTCTTTCAACGTCCTTCAGCCTGAAACTGAAACCTGCTCAGACCTGGACCTGATCCTGATCCTGATCCTGATCCTGGACCTGGACCTGGACCTGATCCTGATCCTGATCCTGATCCTGATCCTGGACCTGGACCTGGACCTGATCCTGATCCTGATCCTGATCCTGATCCTGGACCTGGACCTGGACCTGAGGTGAGGTGGAAGGTTCCTCACTTAATCATCATCGGCCATCTTGATAAGACTTAATTCTCTAAATGTGAAGGAAAGGAGCTTCGATGCTTCCTTTCTTGTCTCCTTTAGGACACACTGAACCGTCCTCTCCCAAAGGAAAGGAGATGATGACGTCACACAGTTCCTCACAGCAGCGACAGTTAAAGATGCTCCTTGGCCATCAATGAAAACAGTCACTCTAACTGGGATTCATGTGATGACTCTGAATGGACAGCAGGGGGAGCTACAGCAAACACTCTCTGTGTGACAGCTCGTTGGTTTCAGTTCTTCAACTGCAGCTCATGTTCCTTTATTCCATTTCTATTTCAAACAATGACGTAATTTGTTTCATAAGGTCTGTAGGAAACAGCCAACATGTTCTCACTCCCAACCAAGTGTCATCCTCTGAGGCCGAAACATGAATCCAGAACCTGCAGTTCCTCTAACGTCCACTAGAATGCGTGTCCATGTTCACATGTAGAAATCACCCAAATATGGTCACTTCTGGCTCCAAAAAACAAGAAGGCAGCGCCCGAAATTGCTGAACTGGAGGCTTTAGAATGGGGGTCCACAAACCTGTGGGTGACGTCATGGTAGCTACATCCATTATTTTTATGGTGACGCCATTCGGAGCCAGACTCTGCGCAGCAGTGATCTCCACAGTATCAAGTTTCCGCCCATACACCCGTCCAACGAACAGTGGCCAGCGCCACCGAATGCGAGCCCATCTATTGGCTCACAGAAACCATCTTTGGTAAAAACTGATTTGACGTGTACTTGTCCCAAGTCCCCATCCCCTAACATGGAGGGGGCGGGGTTTATGACCTGTACTGCAGCCAGCCACCAGGGGGCTAACTATACAGACCAGAGAGCAGTGACAACTAACATGTCTTTGGGGTCATCAGGTGGGAACCTCCTTTACTTTACTTACACATGGCTTTCTCAGCCCAAACAGCACTGCCACCTTCAACAAACCCAGGCTCCGTACATGCGAGCTCCAGGTAGAGACACTGCTGATACTACCTTTCCTAGCACATTCACCATACTCTAATTCACACGCTACATAACATAACTACAATATAAGCTAAAGTTAAAGGAGATAGATAAACTCACAGCATCAGCAAACACACTCACCTTGCAGCATGGCCTCAAACAAAATGGATTCAAATAGGCCACTCCCACACTTAAATAACCTTCCTCTTCCTGGAGCGAGACAGCTGATCTTGCTATGAATCCCCTACAACCCACTTCCACTGGACAAATCCTAGTCCTCATCCTCGCTGCTCAGCTTCTGCTCCTAAATCTGCATATCTAAGCTTTTTTCTTTCATAGGCTTCTTCCACTGAGTCTTCCCAAGGAACTGTCAGCTCAATGAAATAAACTGTTGACTCACTGACCACAACACTGTGTCAGGCCTCTGCTTGGTACAAACTATTTCCTGGGGAACAACAAGCTTTCCCCCTAAATCTGTCAGTTTAAGCTGGTTACATGCTTTATATCTTTTCAAAATAAACTTCTGTTTCCACAGGAAATGAACAGTTTCTGCTCATTAAATGCATCCAGTCTTTTTCAAAATAAACTTAGAAGGTTTTTTTTTAGGTTTCCTTCCTTAAGTTCAGGCCACAAAACCAGGTTCAGAAACAACACCATGGTTTGTCTGAACGTAAGTACGGTCACGACCACAGACTGGATCAAATAATGGACAAAGCTACCGTGATGTCACCCATCTGTCTGTGGACACCCAGTGTGACATATCAGCTGTCACCATCTTGTCGTGTTGGATCCAGAAGTTGTCATGTCACATGTGTAAACGATCTCCAGAAACCAGACAGGCTGTAAACATGTTTATTTCCACATGTGAACATGGAGGTGTGTGGAGCCAGCCTCTAGTGGACGTTAGAGGAACTGCAGGGTTTGGATTCCTGTTTCAGCCTCGGCGGTCGCTGCTTGGTTGTTACCAGTGTGATATAACACCACAAAACGTATGTCACTAGCATAGCATGCTACACACACTATGTTGTTATTAAAATAACTCGACTGACTTGTGGTTTCACACAGGGACACGAACAGCGAGCTCCCGGGTGAAAAACCACAGATTGTTTTTGCTCTTTGAACTAAAATAGATAGTCGGAGAGTCACAAAATGCCACCGCCCAGTACGTCTCATACCGCCGCTGACAGGTGCACCAGTGCATCAGTGCATCAGTGACTGACGCTGACCAAACATCTTTATTTGACAGGAGTGAGACTACGTTGCAAGAACACAGGACGAAATATCTCAGATGACGTTTTCGTCGTCCGTCTTCAGAACATCATACTGTCAGTAACGTCCACAGTCACATCATCAGAGACGACCCAGACTGAAGAGACGACAACTTCCTGTCTGATCCAAAACAGCTCTTAATCTGAAAAACATAGTCCTGACTTCCAGTGGAGATACAAGGTTTTGTGTGTGTGTGTGTGTGTGTACGTGTGTGTGTATGTGTGTGTGTGTGTGTGTGTGTGTGTACGTGTGTGTGTGTACGTGTGTGTGTGTGTGTGTACGTGTGTGTGTGTGTGTGTGTGTGTGTGTGTGTGTGTCAGCAGTGATGCACGAGGCCAGCTGCTGTTAAACTGAGCCTTGAGATTTTAAAATGGAGTTTTAATGGCAGAGATGAACTCTGGAGGCTGACGAGGGTTGGGCTGAACGCCCGTGGGAAACACTCCTGGAAATCCCCCCCCATCTTCTCCTCCTCCTCCTTCTCCTCCTTCTCCTCTTCCTCCTTACTACCTTGTTGTTTTCAGCTGTTCCTCAAACCTTTATCCAAACCTTTTTGCTCGAGACATAGAAACGTCTTCATCAGACTCTGTGTGTGTTTTGTCCTGACGGTCTCTGAACTGATCTTGGAGGAAATCAGAGATCTTGTTTCATCAATAATTCAGCCGCTCTGCTCCGTCCTTGTAGGTTTAACAGGACGGTGGACGGACCGAATTATTATCAGGGAGCAAATGTCTCCATGAGAACATGTGATCCTCTGACTTCTCTCCATCATGTCTCCATCATGTCTCCGTCATGTCTCCGTCATGTCTCCACCATGTCTCCGTCATGTCTCCGTCATGTCTCCGTCATGTCTCCGTCATGTCTCCGTCATGTCTTCATCATGTCTCCGTCATGTCTCCGTCATGTCTCCGTCATATCTCCACCATGTCTCCACCATGTCTCCATCATGTCTCCGTCATGTCTCCGTCATGTCTCCATCATGTCTCCATCATGTCTCCATCATGTCTCCGTCATGTCTTTATCATGTCTCCATCATGTCTCCGTCATGTCTCCGTCATGTCTCCATCATGTCTCCGTCATGTCTCCATCATGTCTCCATCATGTCTCCAGAGTCTTCTGTCCATCTCGATCAAAATATTTCACCTCTGCATTTTCATGTAGTGTGAACGCAGTCTCATGCTGAGGCCACCCTGCCTGTGTGAGCAGTGCCGCTCAGCTGAAGAACATCTGGTGAAAAGGAGGCTCGCCTGGTTTTTCTGATGCTCAGTTTTTAGTAAAAACTGTCAGTAAAATCTGTCTTTTGATGATCACATTGACATTACACCATCTTTCACTACAGTCTCAATGTTTCTATCTGTCAGAGACACAGAAAAAAAATAATTCTTTTTAACTCGGCACTTCATTTTGTTTCAAAATAAAAGCCCTCTGAAAATGTTTCTGTGAACAGATTCCCTTCATTTGTTAACACAAGAACCGTGTTAATGACGATACAGCGGCTGCACGTCTCTATAAATCTGTGGCGTACTGGCTTTTAAATATCGTAATACAATTATTGCAGCAGGCAGCAACACTGTTCGCATGAACACAGATGAGTTTTTAACTTGAATCCTGAGCACCGCAGCAGCTCACTGAGATTTTACCCACAAAGCAAACGTTTGTAACGACCATGAATTAACCCTGACGCTGAACTCTGACATCACTTCCTCCACCTACAGACAAAGCTGCTTCCTTATATAGTAAAAAGGGGGTGTGGCAGTTTGCAGATGACAGACAGCAGGGACAGTTATTCTGAGTCACTAGCAGTGAGAACAAAACTGCACGTGTCATGACTCTGACAGTAACTTTGCCTGTGCACTTATTTCATGTATAAAGTCAGAACATTTCTCCACACGTGTGTCAACGAGGCGCAGCGTGAGTCATCGGAGTGACTGATCTGATCGAAGGTTTCACTTCCTCCAACTGTAACAGACAAACACAGAATTCTGGTCTTCATCATTTCTAACGACCAACACCTCTTCACATGGAGAAATCCCATCTAGTGAGACCTGACGGGCGTCAGTTTAAAGCTCCAGTGTGGCGTCTGTCAGTGAGGATTACAGATTACAGATTACAGATTACAACCAGGTGAAACTGCTCCTGGTCAGAATTCCTTAAGTGTTGATTGTTGAGGAGCTGAATTATCCTCACAGGTCTCCTCCGTCAAAATGGCGTCAGACGGACATTGGACTCTCACATGGGACGCACGTTAAATTTTGGTTGGAATTAAAATGAAGTTGACGAGATTCTAATTGTCTAAGGACGTGAGTATTTCAACACTGTGGTGACGTCAGACGCCTCTGGACACGGAGTCTGTTATTTTTCATCTGAAATCATCACACAAATAAAAATAAACATGACCTCAGGTTGTGTCACGTTTGCACATCGACTCAAAAACTTTTGTCGTCATTAAAGTTTTCGGTACAGAATGTCTGCATTTTTTTGCTTCCCTCAAATATAATGATGATATTAATGACTGTTACCTTACCTTACCTTACCTTACCTTACCTACCATACCTTACCTTACCATACCTTACCTTTACCTGACCTTACCTTACCATACCTTACCTTACCTTACCATACCTTACCATACCTTACCTTACCATACCTTACCTTACCATACCTTAACTTACCATACCTTACCTTACCTTACCATACCTTACCTACCTTACCTTACCATACCTTACCTTACCTTACCATACCTTACCTTACCTTACCTTACCATACCTTACCATACCTTACCTTACCATACCTTACCTTACCATACCATACCTTACCTTACCTTCTTACCTTACCATACCTTACCTTACCATACCATACCTTACCTTACCTTACCATACCTTACCTTAACTTACCATACCTTACCTAACTTACCATACCATACCTTACCTTACCATACCTTACCTTACCATACCTTACCTTACCTTACCATACCTTACCTTACCTTATCATTCCTTACCTTACCATACCTTACCTTACCATACCTTACCTTACCATACCTTACCTTAACTTACCATACCATACCATACCTTACCTTACCATACCTTACCTTACCATACTTACCTTACCTTACCATACCTTACCTTACCTTATCATACCTTACCTTACCTTACCTTACCATACCTTACCTTACCATACCTTACCTTAACCATACCTTACCTGAACTTACCATACCATACCATACCTTACCTTACCATACCTTACCTTACCTTACCTACCATACCTTACCTTACCTTACCTTACCATACCTTACCTACCTTACCATACCTTACCATACCTTACCTTACCATACCTTACCTTACCTTACCTTACCATACCTTACCTTACCTTACCATACCTTACCATACCTTACCTTACCTTACCATACCTTACCATACCTTACCTTACCATACCTTACCATACCATACCTTACCTTACCATACCTTACCTTACCTTACCATACCTTACCTTACCTTATCATACCTTACCTTACCTTACCATACCTTACCTTACCATACCTTACCTTACCATACCTTACATACCTTACCTTACCATACCTTACCTACTTACCTTACCTTACCTTACCTTACCTTACCTTACCATACTACCTTACCTTTACCATACCTTACCTTACCTTACCATACCTTACCTAACCATACCTGTACCTTACCATACCTTACATTACTTTACCATACCTTACCTTACCATACCTTACATTACCTTACCATACCTTACCTTACCATACCTTACCATACCTTACCTTACCTTACCATACCTTACCTTACCTTACATTACCTTACCTTACCTTACCATACCATACCTTACCTTACCTTACATGCCCTTACATACCTTACCTTACCATACCTTACCTTACCATACCTTACATTACTTTACCATACTTTACCTTACCATACCTTACATTACCTTACCATACCTTACCTTACCTACCTTACCATACCTTACATTACCTTACCTTACCATACCTTACATTACCTTACCATAACTTACCTTACCATACCTTACCCTTCCTTACCTTACCATACCTTATCTTACCATACCTTACCTTACCTTACCTTACCTTACCATACCTTACCTTACCTTACCTTACCTAACCTTACCTTACCTTACCATACCTTACCTTACCTTACCTAACCTTACCTTACCAACCTTACCTTACCTTACCTAACATTACCTTACCTTACTTACCTTACCTACCTTACCTAACCTAACCTTACCTAACCTTACCTTACCTTACCTTACCTTACCTTACCTTACCTAACCTTACCTTACCTTACCTAACCTTTACCTTACCTTACCTTACTAACCTTACTTTACCTAACCTTACCTTACCATACCTAAACTTACCTAACCTAACCTTACCTAACTACCATACCTTACCTTACATAACCTTACCTTACCTTAACCTTACCTTACCATACCTTACATTACCTACCATACCTTACCTTACCTTACCTTACCATACCTTATCTTACCATACCTTACCTTACCTTACCTTACCTTACCATACCTTACCTTACCTTACCTTACCTAACCTTACTTTACCTAACCTTACCTTACCATACCTAACCTTACCTAACCTAACCTTACCTAACCTTACCATACCATACCTTAACCTTACATAACCTTACCTTACCTTACCTTACCTTACCTTACCTTACCATACCTTACCTTACCTTACCTTACTTTACCATACCTAACCTTACCTAACCTAACCTTACCATACCTTACCTAACCTTACCTTACCATACCTTACCTTACCTAACCTTACATTACCAAACCTTACCTTACCTAACCTTACCTTACCTTACCTTACCAAACCTTACCTTACCTTACCTAACATTACCTTACCTTACCTTACCTAACCTTACCTTACCTTACCTTACCTTACCTTACCTTACCTAACCTAACCTTACCTTACCTAACCTTACCTAACCTAACCTTACCTTACCTTACCTTACCTAACCTTACTTTACCATACCTAACCTTACCTAACCTAACCTTACCATACCTTACCTAACCTTACCTTACCATATACCTTACCTTACCTAACCTTACATTACCAAACCTTACCTTACCTAACCTTACCTTACCTTACCTTACCAAACCTTACCTTACCTTACCTAACATTACCTTACCTTACCTTACCTTACCTTACCTAACCTAACCTTACCTAACCTTACCTTACCTTACCTTACCTTACCTTACCTAACCTTACCTTACCTTACCTAACCTTACCTTACCTTACCTTACCTTACCTAACCTTACTTTACCTAACCTTACCTTACCATACCTAACCTTACCTAACCTAACCTTACCTAACCTTACCATACCATACCTTACCTTACATAACCTTACCTTACCTTACCTTACCTTACCATACCTTACATTACCTTACCATACCTTACCTTACCTTACCTTACCATACCTTATCTTACCATACCTTACCTTACCTTACCTTACCTTACCATACCTTACCTTACCTTACCTTACCTAACCTTACTTTACCTAACCTTACCTTACCATACCTAACCTTACCTAACCTAACCTTACCTAACCTTACCATACCATACCTTACCTTACATAACCTTACCTTACCTTACCTTACCTTACCTTACCTTACCTTACCATACCTTACCTTACCTTACCTTACCTTACCTAACCTAACCTTACCTTACCTAACCTTACCTAACCTAACCTTACCTTACCTTACCTTACCTAACCTTACTTTACCATACCTAACCTTACCTAACCTAACCTTACCATACCTTACCTAACCTTACCTTACCATACCTTACCTTACCTAACCTTACATTACCAAACCTTACCTTACCTAACCTTACCTTACCTTACCTTACCTAACCTTACCTTACCTTACCTTACCTAACCTTACCTTACCATACCTAACCTTACCTAACCTAACCTAACCTTACCTTACCTTACCTTACCTTACCTTACCTAACCTAACCTAACCTTACCATACCTTACCTTACCTAACCTTACCTAACCTAACCTAACCTTACCTAACCTAACCTTACCTAACCTTACCATACCTAACCTTACCTAACCTAACCTAACCTTACCATACCTAACCTTACCTAACCTTACCTTACCTTACCTTACCTTACCTAACCTTACCTAACCTTACCTAACCTTACCATACCTAACCTTACCTAACCTTACCATACCTAACCTAACCTAACCTTACCATACCTAACCTTACCTAACCTAACCTAACCTTACCATACCTAACCTTACCTAACCTTACCTTACCTTACCTTACCTTACCTAACCTTACCTAACCTTACCTAACCTTACCATACCTAACCTTACCTAACCTTACCTAACCTTACCATACCTTACCTTACCTAACCTTACCTAACCTTACCATACCTTACCTTACCTTACCTTACCTAACCTTACCTAACCTTACCTAACCTTACCATACCTAACCTAACCTAACCTAACCTTACC
Organism: Epinephelus awoara; assembly: GCA_035609425.1. Classification (NCBI taxonomy): domain Eukaryota; kingdom Metazoa; phylum Chordata; class Actinopteri; order Perciformes; family Serranidae; genus Epinephelus; species Epinephelus awoara. The sequence continues at coordinate 1,162,872 of CM069311.1, forward strand.
ATACCTTACCTTACCTAACCTTACCTAACCTTACCTTACCTTACCTATTATGATTATATTATATCATGTTATATTATACTCTCTGGCAATATTTTCCCTTAAAGCCTTCACACTGAAACTTTAAGGGTCCTTAACATGAAAGAGTTTAAGAATCTATAATCACACATCATTTATTATTGATTATATTTTGCATCAATAATCTGAATCTATGAGGTAACTGAAGCTCAACTTCAGTATTCAGACAGAGTAAAGTTAAATACCTTTAAATTATACTTAAGTACAGCATTTGAGTAAATGTGTTTTTACAGTCCACCTCTGAACACTTTTATATTTCAGATATTTTTTCTTCAAGTAAATCAAGTACATCAAGCAACATTTTAAAAAATGATTTTTTAACATAAAATCTTTCCTTGACTTTCATTGTTTGACTCTTTAAATCTTTAAATTAATCTCTGATCAGCTGATGAACAAATCAATCTGACGTTTGATTTAACCTCTGAACTTTTAATCGGACACGTCTGCTGAGACTTTTTCATTTTTCTCTCCACAAAACAACAATCACAATTTTTAACTGACAGATTTTTCTACTTCATTAACATCATCTGTAGTTTTTAACATGACATGAACATGATGGTGTGCTCTCACCTCTGCAGCACTTCCTGGTGGTGACCAAAGGACCCGAGCTGCAGGCGGGGTGTCTTTACATGTGCCTGAGTGAAACACCAGGTGTGTTCCCTCGTACCTGTCCTCACACACTGAGCTCAGCTGCAGTGGTTTCCTTATAACGCGTTTTATTTCATAAGAAGACACATTTAAGTAGGATTTAAGAGTTGAATTAGAGGAAGATGTAATAATAATAATAATTCATGATAATAATAATCTTACTTTTATCTTCTTTTGATTTAATTCATTGACTTCTTATTTTAGCTACAATAGAACACATTCTTTAATGTAACAAAAGACGTACCTGTGTTACCTGTCAGTCCAGGTGTTGTCACTTCCTGTTAGAGAGGAGCACTGTGTGTGTGTGTGTGTGTGTGTGTGTGTGTGATCACACTCTGCAGCTTCTCTCAGTACTGATCTGGACTCAGCATCACTTCGTCAGTCAGCGCAGTGAGTCACTCTCCATCGTCTTCATCATCTTCGTCATCAGTTCTCTGAAGCTATGAGACCATCTTCATGGAATTGACTTGGACTTCAGAGTTCAGACTCTTCATCACATTTATTGTTTAATTCTGAGATTTATTGATTTTCTCATCATTTTACAGACAACAAACACAAAATTAAAAAAAAAATTAAAAAAGATGAAATTAAATTAAATTATAGATACATCAATAAACCAGTAAAAGTAAAAGGGAACCTGAGTTAAAAAACAGTCAAATAAAATAATTAACAAACCAATAAACTACTAAAAGTAAAAGCACAGCTGAGTTAAAAAACAATAAAATAGAATAAAATAAAACAAAATAAAATAAGATAAAAAAAAAAAAAATCAATTTTCAATTTTATTTATAAAGCCCAATATCACAAATCACAGTTTGCCTCACAGGGCTTTACAGCATACGACATCCCTCTGTCCTTTAGACCCTCACAGCTGATCAGGAAAAACTCCCCAAAAAACCCTTTAACGGGGAAAAAATGGTAGAAAGCTCAGGAAGAGCAACTGAGGAGGGATCCCTCTTCCAGGACGGACAGATGTGCAGTAGATGTCGTACAGATCAGCATAACAAATTAACAGTAATCTGTATGACACAATGAGACAGACAGAAAGAGAGAGAGAGAGAGAGAGAGAGAGAGAGAGAGAGAGAGAGAGAGAAGGTGCCCGGTGCATTATAGGTGGTCCTCCGGTAGACTAGGCCTAAGTCAGCCTAACTAGGGGCTGGTACAAGGCAAGCCTGAGCCAGCCCTAACTATAAGCTTTATCAAAGAGGAAAGTCTTAAGTCTAGTCTTAAATGTGGAGACGGTGTCTGCCTCCCGGACCGTAACAGGAAGATGATTCCACAGGAGAGGAGCCTGATAGCTGAAGGCTCTGGCTCCTGATCTACTTTTGGAGACTTTAGGGACCACGAGTTCAACCAGACTTCTTTAATGGCTAAAAAGAAAATTCTTAACTTGAAATGATGAAACTGTTGAGACACTCAATCATGTTGCAGCAGCTCGGAGCATCGAGTTAAAGACACTTTCACTTGTGTTTGTGGAGACCTGGCAAATAACCATGTGACCTGTTCCAGGTGACCTCAGGTGTTTGAGCATGTTCAGAGCGCACAAGAACATCAGAGAGATTTAGATGACCACAGAGAGCCTTAAAAACAAGCCGTAACATTTGTGACTGAGATGATGTGTTTTAAAAAGCTTTTTGTTGTCCAGCTCTGAGCTCCTTCTCTCTGCGCTCTGATTGGTTAGAGCTGATGAATCAGCTGAGTCATCATGCTGACCTCCGGTCCTCAGCTGATTTACATGTAGAGTCCTGTGTCATGTTGACATTGAATCAGGAGGAGGAGGAAGGTCTGATCAGGAGGTACGGAGGCCTGAGAGGGACAATTCACATGGAGGACGAAGCAGGAGATCAGACGATGTGAACGACAGAGACTCACACAGATCAGATCATAGAAAATAAAATGTGAACATACTTATGCAGACGACACACAGGTGTATGTGATGATGTCAGCAGGTGACTCTGGTCCCATACGAACACTGAGTAACAGCTTTGAACAAATCAGTGATCAGATGTTCTGACCTCCAGATAAACAAAGATAAAACTGAAATACTTGTTTGTTTGTTTGTTTTACAGCCAAAGATTAAAAGTTTCCGTGGCTAACATTAAAAACATGTTGGTGTCATATCATGTATTATATACATATATATAATTATATACATATATATAATTTGACGAGAATGAGTCATAATTTTTTTTAAAAACAAAGTCAGAATATTTTAAGAGGAAAAAGTTACTTCAAGAACAAATGTCACGTTTTGATTTTGTAGCGAACGTGTGCATGTCTCAGTTTCAACAGAAATGTTGGTAATTTCAAGTGTGTGTATGTGTGTGTGTGCAGGAAGCTGTTGTGTGTTTGATGGACAAACTTCAGACTCAGCGGAAAAGTTTCAGCCGAAGTCACACTGTTGTCATGACTGTAACCACGGCAACACATACACACATCTATATATATATATATATACACACACACACACACACACACACACACACACACTCTCACAGGTTTGAACACAATGTCCTCATGTTCCAAAAATATCTTCACTTCATGTTTAGTGTCGAAACTAGAACTCAGTGAACTCAGGTTTGATAAAGAAATAAAATAATAATAATAAAAAAACGCTGAAATTCTTTTTATAACATGAGACAAGAATTAGCTGCTCGCCGCCCCGCGCTCCCTCCGCCTCGCTCCTCGCCACCATGGACCGTTTCTTTAGGAAGAGGGCAGTCGACATTGTAGCAGCTCAATTTCAGTCAGCTCAAGTCAGCTTTGTTGCTTTCAGGGCTGCGTATCAGAGCTAGATACCGTCGAAGTTTCAACTGAAATAACTAATCAGTACTGAAACTTCTCAAGTCTAAATGTGAAGCTGCAGCTGAGAGGCTTTAGCTCCTGTTAGCAGAGGGCTAAACTATTAGCAACATTTTCTCTACATGAAAATTGCTGAAATTGCTGATACTGACACGTGATTTGAACCTACAAATGATAAGAGACAATATTCCATCTACTGCAGGCATAATTATTAAACTGACCATAACATCAGGACTCTACTGCCATTAATGCTGTGATGTCAGAGAGTTCTGTGCATGTTAGCAGCGCTAATGTGACTCAGCACCATTAGCCACCATTAGCATTGTGAAGATGTGTTATAACGTTTACAGCCTGAAGGACTACAGGTCCCCAGAGGCTCAAAACTATTTAACCAGTGGTTGAACGATTTAGCAAGGCAGAGCAGTTTACCAGGGATCCAACGAGGCAGGAGAGTCAGGGACAGGCGGGGTCGATACCAAGGAAGCAGTCTGGAAACAAATGCTGGAGAGTCGTGTATGAGGCGAAGAACAACCTGGTTAGAAGTGAGTGTGAAGTGGGTGTGTCACAGTGACAGAGGTCATGATCCACAGGTGAGTAGCGTTGGAGGACCGGCAGGAGTGGGAAATGAATAGACAGGTGATAGGCTGGCAGGTAGGTGTGGTGAGATGACACGTACCGAGGACGACAGGTGCCCAGTGTGACAGTCGGCTGCAGCGCTCTCTCTCTCTCTCTCTCCCTCTCTCTCTCTCTCTCTCTCGATACTGACCAGTTTCAGAAACTGTTGCTCCCATTAAGGATCGTGCATGTTCATCTGAACACCAGCCAATAGGAACGCTCTGTCTCTCTAAGACAACCTGTGATTGGACAAAGTCGAGTCTTCTCTCAGACCTCTTTAATAACAACACACTGAGAGATTATTATGGATTTTTGAAGCCAGATAAAACTGCCTACCCCTGCTTTAATGTGACAGTGACATCAGATGAAGTCAAATCAGCTGCTGGGTGCGTTTTGTCCCTCTGTGGCTGCCGTCCTGCTGCCACTGCAGTAACTGTAGTGACTCCTCAGCATCCTGTCAGCACACACACACAGACACACACACACACACGCAAGCACACACACACACACACACACACACACACACACACACACACACACACACTGCTGACTGCACACAACATAATGTGTCTAGACAAAACACTTCACTACAGAAACTGTTTCACCTCAAAATAACAATAAATATCATCTGGGTTTATTTCCTCCTCTTCCTCCTCTTCCTCCTCCATCATTGTAAACAACTGAAAAACAAGATCACACACAGAGATAAAGATTAGAATATTATAATATAATTACATTTTATAACTTAAGGAAAAATGCAAACTAATCATTCAGATAAAAATGTGTAGATTTAATCAACATGTGACAGAAAATCTAAAATATGGAGGAAAACAACTTATTTACAAAAAATTACAAACATAATAAATAATTTTTAAAATGTCACAATGAAAGAAAAACATAGTTTAATAGTTGAAAACAGACAAAATCATTTTTAATATTAAATACAAATAAAACTATTTAAAGATATAAATAAATATAAAGATATGACAAACATAACTTATGAAATATGAATAAGACATTATTTAAAGGGATAAATTATTTTATTTTTCTTCTTCATTCACTCACTTTTTCTTCCCATCTTATCCCTCTTCCTCCTCTTTCCTTCCTCTTCCTCCTCTCTCCTTCTACTACTTCCTCTTTCCTTCTTCTTCCTCCTCTCTCCTTTCCTTTTCCTCCTCTTCCTTCCTCCTCTTCCTCTGTGTCTCTGTTTTTATCAGCAGTTCCTCTTCCTCTGATCTTCAACAGTCTCTCTGTTGTCTCTTCCTCCCCCTGCAGGTCAACTCAGAAACTGCAGCTGATGAAGACTTTCACCTTCAGTCGAGGGTGAAGGGCAGCGTGTGTGTGTGTGTGTGTGTGTGTGTGCGCATCAGAGTGTCCAAGTGGTTTTTGATATCACAGGATTTTAAAAGGGTTTTCTCTTACTGTCTTAACACACACACACACACACACACACACACACACACACACACACACACACACACACACACAAACACACACACACACACACACACACACACACACACTCCTGTAGGTCATCATAGATGGCAGTGATGACCCTGTTTGTCTCCGCGGTGACGTTATGAGATTAAATGATGCCTCAGTGATAACACTGTTGTATTAAACTACACACACACACACACACACACACACACACACAGTAAGTTTGAGTAACTGAACGCAGGACTTTAAGTTGTACTCGAGAATCTTCACTCTGTGGCGTCAGGACTGTTGCTGCAGTAAAGTATCTGGACACTTCCTCCTCCTCCATCGGTGCTACGTCCCTACTTCCTGTCTTTGTTTGTCTCCAGACATCAGTCGACCTTCAGCTGGTCTCTGATCAGACGTTGAGTCTCTCTCAGGCAGATCGGTCAATCTGCTGATTAACTGATGAACCTCTATTGATAAGGTGAGTCTGCAGTGACACGCGTGACGCTGCAGACTCACTGTGAACACATCTGATGTGATGTCACAGAACAAAGTGACACGCAGCAGGTTTTTATTTTCTAAATCTGTTTCAGACCTCGTCTTTATTCATTCATGTAAATCTCCTCTTCCTCTCCTCAAAGTCCGTAAACTCTGCTCATCTGTCTTCACTCTTCATCGCTTCCTTCATGAATCCACTGAGGACACTTTGATCCAGATCAGACTCTGAGAATCCAACCTGTGACCTCGTCTGTGCACTCACTGTTAACCTCTTCCTGCTGTCACGTGTTGTGTTCAGTGACAGACGTGTCGACACTCCCTGAATACAGTCGGCACAGACCAGTAACAAACAGTCGATCGGCCCTGAAGATGGTCCAGTGGTGACGAACTCTGACCGCTGAGGTACAGATGTGGGTTTGAACCCCGTCTGAGGTGCATCACTCAGGTATGTGTGAAGAATGTGTGTGTGTCTTGTTTAATCTGCTCAAAACAGCAAAAACTAAATATTTCACGTCATGTTCGTTTCATGTCAATCTTTTACTTAAATCCAGCGTTGACCAACGAGGACACAGAGAGTAGGTGAGTCCAGATGAGTCCAGGTGAGTCCAGGTGAGTCCAGATGAGTCCAGGTGAGTCCAGGTGAGCTGACGGGCGTTTAGTAATGTATTTTAGTTTGTTCTGGACGAGTTCCTGCAGGTGAATTTTCTCTGTTGCCGTCAGGGCGTCGTCACGACTTACCTGCTTGTAAAACTAACCACTAATCAAAATCTTTTATTCCCTCTGAAGTTCATCTTTTAAATTCTCTGTGAATTTTTATTGTTCTTTTTGAATAAAGCTCTGAGAATATGTGTTTGTGCCTTGTGTGAGATGTTATGTTGAGTTGCTTCCTAACAAAATGCTCTGAGTCATTTAAGTCGGTCATTTATTGTGGAGAGTAAACAACAGAAGGTGTGACGCTGTGACAATATGATAAATAATACAGAGTGTTACCAGCTTGGTTCATGACGCTGCTGTAACGACTGTGGTGAAAACTCAAACACAGAGAACACACAGGAGTCTCAAGGCAATTGAATCGAATGCAACTGGACTTAGTTTTGTCTTAGAAGACGTTTCACCTCTTATCCAAGAGGCTTCATCTGTTCATGCTTGTCTGACAGGTGACTCTAACGACTCCTACTTTCTAGTAGGCAACAATTTGTAAATATAAATAATAAAAAATCGCAAAATATGGGTATCAAATATGGGGGCCCCCAGGGCTCAATTTTAGGGCCATTACTCTTCATCATTTATATTAATGATTTTGTAAATTCTTCTCCAGTCCTACACAAAGTAACTTTTGCTGATGATACCAATTTATTTTTATCACATATATTTGAATTACAAAAAATAGATATTTGGTTCAAATGTAGTAAGTTATCTCTCAACATCAGGAAGACTAATTTCATTGTGTTTACATCCAATAAAAAGCCATCTGATATGGATCACATTAACTTGAGTAGCCTCAACAAAGTTCCTTGGGGTCTTCATAGATGAGTCCTTAAATTTTAAACTGCATAGAGAACATTTAATTTCCAAATTATCTAAATACACTGGTCTTATATCAACTACTGTAATGCCATATGGAGCAATACCTTCCCCACTTATTTAAAAAAAAAAATTAGAAAGTCTTCAAAAAAAGATATAATATAACGCCCCCACAAGCCCTCTCTTCCATCGCTTTGGTCTCCTCCGGCTCACAGAGATAAATTTGTATTAGAATGCATGTATGATCTTCCAGATAATCCATAAAACAAATGTAAATGTGCTGTCTGAGCTTGTCCCAGTCTGCAGCCCTGGTCATGCTTATGGCACCAGGAAAAAACATCTCATCACTGGGAAGAAGAGAAGACTTTAAAGTACTAGCTTGTCCATTGCTTGCAGGCGTCCGCTGCTCTGGAACAAGCTCGATGAGAGCTTGAAAGTCTTGAAGTCCATCTCTACCATTAAGAAAATGCTAAAAATCAAACTACTAAGTTCATATATTTATAAAAATGACCACCAGTGCAGCAGGAGTTTAAACGACCGTCGCTGACCCACCACTGGAGCACTAACGAACCAGTGACATCATTGGCCTTGTGAAGACCTCCTCAGAGGTTAAAGACCTGGGTTGTTTCCACACCAGTTTGTCAGACTAGTTCCAGCCTAGTCAGACAAGCATGAACTGATGAAGCCTCTTGGATAAGAGGTGAAACGTCTTCTAAGACAAAACGAAGTCCAGCTGCGTTTGATTCAATTGCCTTGAGATAACTATGACCTGGATAAATGAGAATATCCACAGGCAACACACAGGAGGCAGAGAAGGGTTAAAACAAAGAGCATGGTCTTCAGTCCCAAAAGGTAAATCACAAACAAGGCATTTAAAGAAGCTACAAAACAGGAAAACAGACAGGAAGTGAGCAAAAAAATCCTTAAATCCAAAACAGGCAAAGTTAAAAAAGAAATCCAGGGAGTCAGACACAGAGTATTAGAGAGCTGTGACACAAAGGAACAAAGACAACGTGGAGCGGGTGGGTTTATATACACAGGAACAACAGATGGTCATCAGGTGAGAGGAGCCAGGTGTGGCTGGTGAAAGGCGGGAAAACACAGGAAACTGCAACAACAGAAGAGGTTAGTACTTCAAAATAAAACATGAAATATCACAACAAAGTCCAGAATGTTACAGGCTGTCACTCAGAGTCAAGGATCCTTCTCCCAAGGAGGCAAAGCAAGAGTCCTTCCTCTCATTCAGTGAACACACATTGGATCACACTAACAAGTGTCCTCATGTGATCATCATTAACCCTCAGCAGACTGAGGAGGTTTCAGTTCAACACTCTCTTTATGACAGGGAGAAAACTTAACGCTCCATCTCTGCTGTGAATGATTCATTTAAAACTTTTATCTAAATCATGTTATTTAAAAAAATCTCATCATGTGGCAGCGGACACACTGGAAAGTCTAGATGAGGAGATAAAAACTCGTGGAGACATGAATCCAAATAAATGACATATTTGTCTAAATCCTGCCGAGCTCTGCGGCGCAGGTGTCACTGAAGAGGCCTCGCATTCACTTCCAGCAAATGGTGTACTGTGCAAAGCATTGTGGGGATTTTATACCTACGGAGGATCCACACATGCATCCTTGGAATTTCTCTGAAAGAAGGATCCTTGACACTGGATCAGTCCTTCGGTGGGTCGATGACGTATAGCGTCCTTCAAATTCGGCCATTTAAAGATCCCTCCTTGACTTTGAGAAACAGCCACAGCTTCACGACACAGAGCCTCTGATTTACATCCAGCGATGAGCTGTGCCTCACTGCACACCAGGTTAGCCATTAGCTGCCTCCAACAGTTAGAGAGCCAGTGGAGCTGGACTGGACACACCCTCAGGAAACCTGTCACAAACATCACCTGACAAACCATGAGACCCACAAGGCACCAGGGAAAGAGGTCGGCCCTCCCTGTTGATGACGTCACCTGTGTCTTGTTAGCCTTCCTCTCATTAGAATATTCAATGTGTGTCCTGTTTGGTTCAGTTCAGTCAACTCAGGGTGATTTGTGCAGGTGTGAACACACCGAAACAACCGGACTGAGACCTTCTTGAAGACGTGGTCTCAGTCTGGTTACAAAGGAAGTCTGGTGCGGTTGGTTTGTGGCGAGAAGGTGTTCCGACCTGGATCTGAAACAACGTAGCACGTAATGACGTATATATAGAACGCAATGACGTATATAGCGCGTGTGATGCGGTATATAGCGCCCAATGACGTATATAGCACGCACAATGACGAATATAGCGCGCTAGATGATGTATGTAGCGCGCTAGATGATGTATATAGCACACGATGATGTATATACCGCGTGCGATGATGTATATAGCATGTGAGATGACGTATATAGCGCCCGATGACGTATATAGCACGTGATGACATATATAGTGCGCAATGACGTATATAGCGCCCAAGATAATTACGCTCCTCAACAATCGACCCTGAAGGAATTCTGACCAGGAGAAGTTTCAGATGGTTGTAATCTGTAATCTGTAATCTGTAATCCTCAGTGATAGAGAGACTGAATGCTCCTGATTCTGACACACTGGAGTTTAAAGTGTAAAAACCCTTCAAATGTCCAAACTAACATCACATGTTCCTTCATCTCAGGAGCTGAGTGTCAGTCTGAGCCTGCAGGTGTGTTCAGGTGATGATTTACAGTTTCTTTACTCACTCAGCTGCAGATCATTTACACTCCCTGCCTCAACACTGACAGCTCTGCCTCCTACAGATTAACTTCACATACATCTGATGCCGACCGACCGTCCTGAGAGTCAGAACAAAACCCGGTGAAGCAGAACAGACCTGGAGTAACCTCTCTGATGATGTCAGACGATGCCCGACTCCCAACACTTTGAAGTTAAAGCCAAACACATCCCTTTGTTACTGAGCCTGCTCCGCCCTGTGATCACTGCTAACTGATGTTTAAACTCCATTTTAAACCGCACGGTCATGATGAAGCTGCAGTTTGTGTGTAAACAGAGTTCTTCATAGAAACACTGAGCGCAGCTCTCAGATGTGAACGTGTCGAAGCTCAGAGCTAAAAACAGAATCATGTGGGAAACTCGAGTCTGAAAACTCGTTATTGATTTTGTCTCCATGCCCAGTTCCTCCTCTTCCTCCTCCTCGCTGTCGACTCCCACAGCTTCAAACTTCTACTGTCAACATTTACACTTTAATCTGAGACTGAAGCTGCTCCTCAGTCAGAGACGAACAAGACTTCAGCCCCATCTCCACCAAAGCCTTCCAGTCCAGCACCTGTGGAACCAGCAGTAAGCCTTCAGACATGGTACCTAGACCCTCGCTGTATTTCCTCATCAGCGGTGACACAGATGGAAGTCTGCAAAAAAAGAGAAAATGTCTGAAAAAATGTTGATAAAACTTCAAAAACATATGAAGAAAATGTCCAAAAAAAAATTAAAATGCCCCAAAAAGTTGATAAAATGTACAAAAAAAGTACAAAATGTCAAAATAATAATAACAAAATGTCTGAAAAATGTTGATAAAACATCAGAAAAATATGGAGAAAATAAAAAAAAAAGGTTAAACAATTCCCCCAAAAAGTTGATAAAATGTGCAAAAAAAATGTCCAAAATGTCAAAAAAAATACAAATAAAATTTCTGAAAAAAATGTTGATAAAATGTTGGGGAAAATATGAAATAAATGTAAAAAAAAATGCCCCCCAAAAAAAGGTTTATAAAACGTCAGAAAAATATGAAAATGTCAAAACAAGTTAAACAATTCCCCAAAAATGTTGATAAAATGTGCAAAAAATGTACAAAAAATAAAATAAATAACAATACAATGTTCGAAAAAATGTAGCTAAAACGTCAGAAAAATATGAAGAAAATGCCCAAAAAAAATTTAAAAATGCCCCCAAAAAGTTGAATGTGCAAATTACAAAATGTCAAAAAAAGTACTGAATGTTAAAAAAAGTCAGAAAAAAAGTTGATTAAATGTCAGAAAAATATGAACAAAGTGCCAAAACAAAAAGTTTAAAAATGCCCCCAAAAAGTTGATAAAATGTGCAAAAAAAGTACAAAATGTCAAAAAAAGTACAAAATATCAAAAAATAAATAAAAATTCCAGAAAAATGATAACGATAAAACGTCAGAAAAAGATGAAAAAAAAAATGTAAAAAAAAGTTTAATAATGCCCCAAAAACGTTGATAAAATGTGCAAAAAAAGTACAAAATGTCAAAAAAAAGTACAAAATGTCCCAAAAAAGTTGATGGAATGTGCAAAAAAAAGTACAAAATGTCAAAAAAATAACAATATAATTTCAGAAAAAAAACGTTGATAAAATGTCAGAAAAATATGAAGAAAATGTCAAAAGAAAACGTCTAAAAATGCCCCCAAAAAGTTGAATGTGCAAAAAAATTACAAAATGTCAAAAAAAGTACAGAATGTTAAAAAAAGTCATAAAAAAATAAATAATAAATAATATATAAATAATAATAAAATGTTTGTAAAAATGTTGATAAAACGTCAGAAAATATGTTGATAAAATGTCAGAAAAATGTGAAGAAAATGTCAAAATAAAACGTCTAAAAATGCCCCCAAAAAGTTGAGGAAATGTGCAAAAAAGTACAAAATGTCAAAAAATAAATAAAAATTCCCAAAAAATGATAACGATAAAACGTCAGAAAAGGATGAAAAAAATGTAAAAAAAAAAAAAAGAAAAAAAAAAGTTTAACAATGCCCCAAAAACATTGATAAAATGTGCAAAAAAAGTACAAAATGTCAGAAAAGTACAAAATGTCCCAAAAAAGATGATGGAATGTGCAAAAAAAAGTACAAAATGTCATAGTATTTAAAGTAAAGTATTTCTGATTCTGATTCTGAGTGAGACCAAACCAACTTGTTCCATGAGGTCAGATTATTTTTCTCTTCAGCAGAAACGTTTCCTGATGGTTTGTATTCTTGTTTACTGGTGCATGGTGCACATCTGACTGTGTTGTTCATGTGCTAACTGGCTAACTAGCATCAAGACGCTCTTCATGTTTTCCTTTTTCAATCATGAATAGGAACGACCGCCGTCTGCTGCTGTGGAGACTTATTTCCTCTCAGCAGGAGCAGAACGGACGAGCTGATTGGCCGTCAGCTGGAGTCTCTGTGGTGTGTTCAGGTGCAACTTTTTGGGCAAAATCAGGTGAAGTAAGGTGACATAGAGCAGCTCTATTATGTTGGATTTGAGTGTCTGGGCCTTAAAACAAGTAAGTACCCACACAGAGACATCAGCAGAGTCAGTGGTCCTGTTTTTATTTATATTTTACACAGTGTGCTGACTCTTTTGGAGCCGAGGTTGTCCTCATCATCATCATCATCATAATAATAATAATAAACGTTATTTCTATCACACATTTATAAACCAGAGTTACGAAGTGTTTTACAGTACGATACCACACAATATGAAAAACAAACGTAAAGTAAATTAACATCCTTCACAGAAACATACTTAAAGTACCGACAGTAAAAGCACTAATTACACAGAATAATATAAATGATATTATGGTGTTGGTCACTTTAATGTTGCAGCTCATTTTAATGACTTTTCATACAGTTTGGTAGTCTCATCTTTACCCAGCTGGAATTATAATGTTTGTTCAATGCTGAATTATCTCTGGATTTTGAAAGACTAATCAACGTTTATTTCACAATGTTGTTTCATACATTTTAAATGTTTCAGAGTTGTTTCACATTGAAACTGATCTTTCTGAAACTTCAATGTTGATAATAATAATAATGACTTTATTAAGGACACAGACAGGTCCATAGCGTACCACATAAAAACAGACAATTGTCCAAAAAAAATTCCATAGAATAAATACAATATTTGATACTTGTTCAAAGAAAACACAGAAAATCTGACCTGAACACTGTAATGACAGACGTCAAACATTATCAATCATGTTTTCTATTAAACACGTCTAACAATAAATACCTCATGTTGTGTCACGTTTGCCCATTGACTCCAATACTTTGTGCATTTTCTTTGCTTCTGTCAAACACATATTATATTTAATTTCTGATGATATATCCTCCTCAGTCCTTCACTCTGGCGCTTTATGGGTCTTTAACATGAAAGAGTTTGAGACCTGCTGCTCTCATCTGTGATAACACATCATCATTTATTATTGATTACATTTAGTATCAATAATCTGTGACTGAAGCTGAAGCTGAAGGACTACAGATGGAAGTTAGCAGTTATAGCTTAATCTGGTGCAACCATCTGCTCATTTCCTGTAAATGATTAATGCTACTGCAAACTGTCCCTTGATAAATAAAAAAAACTAAACTAAACTAAGCTGTCAGATAAACGCAGCGCAGTAACAGTACAGTATTTATCTTTCAGATGTGGCAGAGAGTAGCACATAATGTACAAACTCAGTAAAGTCACAGTGGAGTTGTGTCTGAGCTGCGGAGCCTCACACTGGGCTCAGTTATTAACCAGAGCAGTGAACTGGTTGCACTGGTCAGGATCCAGTTACCTGAAGTGGTTTAGTTTTCCTTACTCACCGCCCTTTAATCCAGCATTACATCACTGACAACATCACAGCGTGTCAGCAGCAGGAGGAGGAGGAGGAGGAAGAGGAGGGGGCCGCTCCGCTTTGTGTCCGCAGAGGAAGCCTCCCTCCCCGGCTCTCTCTCTGAGCGCATGCCGCAGCACAGCGACACTCCCCCTAAAAAATCTTGCGCCTTTCCTGCGGGCGGTACGGTAACGGTAACGAGCCCGAGCCTGTCGCGGCAGAGGGGGGCGGGGCCAGCAGCATCATGGTCGATCAGCTCCGTCTTTTAGTTGTGAGGAGCTGAAGGAGCGGAGCTGCACCTGGCCCGGCATCACACCCCTCTCCCCGGGGCCTCCGCTCCCTCTGCGGCCGCCTTTGTGGAGCCGTGAGGCGGCTGCAGCTCCAGCAGCGGCCCGCTGACTGGCTGCACGAGCTGCCTGCTGAGCCTTTTTTTTTTTAAGTTTCCGCTGCAGGCCTGTGGTGTGAATGTAACATGTGAATGCAACGCTGTTATGTCATCAGTGTGTTTTGAGAACATGCAGACAGAGGAGAGCAGAGAGGAAGTGGTTCAGATCATTTCCTTCTGAGTTGACACGCATCAATGACTTCAAAGAGGCTGCAAAGGCCTGAATCATCACTTGAGTCTGAAGCTGCGGCGCTCTGCACGATCTGCTGCCTTCATGTGATTTACATCAGCTTTAAATGCTCCAGTCATTGTCACTGTGGCGACACATATCATACATCTGACACACTGTATTAAACACACACCAACAGCACAACAACTGGTCCATTCAAACAAATACTGAACACAACAACTGCAGGAAGTATATGACCAATGATTTGGATGAATTTTGAGCATTTTATTTCCTGTATGAGCTGCATCCCCTTTACACAGAGGTGGCGCTATAGAGCCGCTACGAAGTCTCTCCTGTACACTGCCTTTGCATTTAGCACAGCTCCAAACGACGGCAGCATCATGTCGCTGCACGCTAACCAGTTCTGTCCACTAGTGACCTATACATGATGACATCACAGAATCAAAAGAGGCGTGACATGTAACACAACAGCGTCAGCCTCCAGTGTGACATATAACATACGTGTCAGCAGCTCTTTATAAACAATAACAATGACATCACATGTCAATAACAATCATTTAGCGCCCTATGGCGGCTGATCCCGTCCTCTGCTCGGAGGGTAAGGAGCTCCTGGACCTCACTGTTTGAGTCAGCCGCTAACTGCTAACAGCTGCTGTCCTTCTTCTTTGAGTGAGCTGCTAACTGCTAACAGCTGCCGTTCTTCTTTGAGTTAGCCGCTAACTGCTAACTGCTGCTTTTCTTCTTTGAGGTAGCCGCTAACTGCTAACGATTGCATTTCAAATCTCCTGCAGTGGATCGCACGCATAAATCATCAAATCATTTTTAAGCATGTGGGATAAACGTATGTTTTTCATGTTGGCTCGGGGGAGGGGCTTACAAATTTAAACGTTTGTACATTGTATTTATTTTACCTGTTTAAAGAAAAACATACTTTTGAATCACTTTCTGATCATTTTGACTTTTTAATGAGTGTTTCTGTTCAACTCATTCATAACAGGACGTTGGCAGTAAAGATCTCCCGTACACACTCACACTTCTTTGTTGTTGAATCTTTTCTTTGTTTGAATCTCTGAGGGACTGTTCCTTATTGTTGTTTGGGGGGAGGAGCGTACAGATTTAAATGCATGTATTTTGTATATATCTAACCGCAGATGTTACCTCAGGGCTTCCGTACAAACTGGCAGCTCTTTATTGTTGAACCTTTTCTTTGTTCAAACTCTGGATGACTGACAGCTCTGACTGGTTTCTGTCTCCATATGACCTCATTTCCTTTTTTCAAACGTACATATCTTCTGTTTCTGCGTCCGTCTCCTCGGGGAGCATCAGGCTTTAATTTTCCTGTGCGGACCTGGTGAGGCGACCTCGAGCTGTTCACACTGGAGCTTTTTGGCTGACGTGGAGCAGAGAGGCCCGGCCGGTTTTATGAGGCGTGTGTGCCCGTATAGGCCTGTATATATGTGGCTAATCCTATAGGCTGCTCCTACAGAGATTTTATTGTCTCCGCCTTGGATACCAGCCCTTCCTTAGGAACGCTTGTTTTTAAGAGTCTGGGCTCAGAGAGAAAACACATGGCTGCTGCTGCTGTTGCTGCTGCTGCTGCTGCAGGGGGACATAGCTACATGAATAAACACACTCTGACTGATGTTAGTTTGGGAGCAGCTCAATGTTCAGTAAAAGCTGCTGCTGAATTCATCTAATGAAGCCATTAATCCTGGAGGCTCAGTCTACCGATCATCTTACTGTCTCTGTCGTCAAACACATTTACACTAATCCATTCACTCCACTACTTTACTCACACCGCTGACGTACCTGGATGTTTTCACTTACTGCAACTTTATACTTCTGTTCTTCATCGTCTCAGAGGAACATACTGCACTACTTTTATTTCACTGTTAGAGTTATAACTTTTTAGATCATTAAAATATACACGATTAACTATTAATGTCACAGAGAATCAGACACAAGTCACAGGAGATATTTTACTGAATAAAACTGAGAATACTTCATCACTTTTACTGGTGACACTTTGACTTCATGAAGCTGGACAGAACTGTGCGTTTACTTCAGTTGGCACATCTTTGACAGAAACCTGGAGCATGTTCACATCGTTGTGCGAGTATTTTTACTCATCTGTACGAGATCTGAAGCTCTGGGTAACTTGATGAACGTGCAGTCTCTTCTTCCTCTCTTTGCCCTTTTTAGATAGGAAATGTGCAAATTTGCAGGAAAGCCCAATCAGTGTTTTTTCAGCATTGGCAGTATAAAAACAAAATCGGGGAGTGCAGCAAAATGCCGCCTACCTACTTTTGTTTATCCAGAATGTGCCTTTTTCGGGGCAATGGGGGGCGTGAGCAAGTAACAAAACGTGTAGCTCAGCGTGTGACGTAAACAGTGACGTGGGAGGGAAGCCACGGCTGGTCAGTCCTTCGGCGATTCTCTCGTAAGTCGGCCCGTCCTTCACCGTCCCCGTCATCTGACGGTTAATGGCCTCTTCGTTTGCGAGGACAAGGAGGGCGCGCAATTCCTTGTCTCCCCAGTTGCTCATCTTTACAGTGTCTGTCAGGTCTGTGTTTCCCTCTTGCTACTAGCTGCTCGTTTATTCCTGCTATCAGCTGTTTCCTGTTTATTCACCGCCAGTGGCTCGCACGTGCAGCATCATCAACAGCTCCTCCCACAAGTCATCAACAGCTCCTCCTGTGGCGGAAGGCCACAGAAAATTGCGCGCCTCGGATCAACTCGCCAATCCAGCTCTGTGTTTCTAAACGCTCGCAGCTTGCCGGCAAAACAGCCCAACATTCGCGGAAAATCTGGCAGTGTAAAAGGGGCTTTTGGTTCTTTGCGTCAATCTGCCCTTACGATGGTCCAGTCGTGAAGGACGCCACCGGTTATCTAGAAATGTGGCTTTGAACCCCACCTCAGGTCGGTGACATGGTTTAATTTGTCTGCTGAACACAACAAAATATGTTCAAACATTGCGTTTGTATCGCGTCGCTATTAACCTGTGAACTTTGGAATTTCAAATTTCCAGCCTGAACCAACGAGGAAGAAACAGAACAGATGAGTCCAGGTGAGTTGAGCTAACTAGCTTAGCAAGATCATGTAATGGATCCTTTAAATGTAAAACATTACACCTTCATTTCAAAATGGATTAAAAACCTTTTAATAAACAAATCAAGACGACAGTTAACTTCAGTGGGATCTAGATGATTTAATGAAGTTATAAAGTTGAGCATTAAAGGATGAATTAATGTACTGATGTATTTAAGAGGGTTTTAATTGTTCATCTGAACAGATTTATGTCTTTAATTTTGAGCTCATTCCCTCATGATGTTTTATTTATGTACAGCCTGAATGATGCTGAGGTTTTTGGGAGACACAATAATGTGAACACCACCTTTTCTGAATATCTTTGACGTTTGAAGACGTTGACTCTTGTATGGACGAATATAAAGGGAGGCCAGATGTCCCCATTTTCAAGGGACAGTTCCCATTTTTGGAGGCCTGTCCCCGGAAATGTCCTCGTTTCTAACTGCAGAGCTGCCAACTCTCTGTCAGCTGTGAGACTCATGCAACTGAAACTATTCACACACACTCTCACACCACACATCAATGGGTGGATTATGAAATAAAGGCCCCATGGCACAGATATGCAAAAGGCCCCACAACCTGTCCTACAGAGGAGGAAGACTCACAGAGACTCTGGTGGCTCTGACTCTTTCATTACTATTATTATTATTATTTTGCATCGCTTTAAAGTGATTATGCATCTTTTTGTGTTTTTGTGTACCTTACCAAAAGATTAGTCAACCTAACTGAGAAAAACTGACTTCAGGTGCTGATTTAATGTAATTTTCAGTCAGAATCAGAAATACTCTGAAGAACAGAGAACTATCAGAAGTAATAATGCTGTGTCTCAAATCTCATACTTCTGTACTCACACTTAATATTTTGAGTGCATAAGTGCGTTCACACTGAGAAGTATGGAAAAATGCAGTGCACTATGAGTACCCGGATGGTGCACTCAAAACAGTCAAGAAGTTAGAGTGGAACTATGGACACAACTATGGACACACTCAATGGTCGCCATCTTGGCTACGTAGCAGAAGGGGAGGGACCACTTTTCAAACTGGAAATAGCGGCCGAGAACTGTGTGACCATGAACGTCACTGCATTGTGTAATACACGTGTTTTTTGCACTAAGCACCACTATACTGTTGTCAGGTATAAGCCAGCAGTGTGTTTGTTGGGTTAAATTAGCAGTCTGTAATGATTTGGTACAGCAAACGATAACGCTAATGTTAGTTTGCTAACTAGCTAATTTGCGGTCGCCATTTCCGGTGAGTGCACAACGGCTGTGTTCGGTTTGAGACAACACTACCCTGTCGAAATTCGCACACTACGCCAATGAGTACATAGTGCACACAGTGTGCTACATAGAAGTGTGCTAACGGAAGTATGTGATTTGAGACAGCATAAATAGGGTTAGCCAAATTTACATGCTGCAACTAGAGACCACAAGTAACTCTACCAGAAAGAACAACTATGATTCATCCATTAATGGCATGATAGTAGCAAATCTGGTCGCATCTGTTGCAAATGTGTGTTTGTTTTCTCACAATTTGGTGATGCAGAGTATTCAGGTTTGGGCTGTAGGATAAACACAAAGCTCTGGTGAACCCCACAAAAAGGCAGAACAGTCACAGAACCAACTAAGTGTAACTAAGCAAAGCCATTAAAAGACAACTTGATTATGTATACATATATATATTTATTAACCAGTCTTAACAGCCCATAAAAATGTGTGGCCTATTATTTTATTTTTTTTGACTCGTGGAGAAAGTATTTTGAGTATTTTAAATACAAAATTACTCCACTCAAAAGTATTTTGTTACAAATAAAATTTGCTTTTTATATGCCTTATCAAATACAAATTACAAAATACTCAAATGTAATTGAAATACATATTTTAAATACAAGTAATAGAAATACTGCCCATCCCTGTATGTGCTACATTACAGTCAGAAATATAAAATATATATTGTGCTGCATCAATAGGATAAAGACCAAAACAAGAACAAGAATATAACATAATAACTATGTTCAGTTTATTTCCCTGTTAAAGGGTTTTTGGGGAGTTTTTCCTGATCAGCTGTGAGGGTCCAAAGGACAGAGGGATGTCGTATGCTGTAAAGCCCTGTGAGGCAAATTGTGATTTGTAATTAAAACTGATTGATTGATTACTAACACTGTATGCTGAATAAATATACACATTTAAGAGGTTATTGGCCATTAGACCTAATAATCGTATCTTCAGTAACGAATCACTGAATCTTGTAAAAGTGTTTAAATGTGAAACATAAAGAAACAAATTTGAGCAGGTTGAAGCTAAGCTAACACGTTAGCTTGCGGTGCCTGTGCTTCCTCCAGATTAATGACAGTTATGTTATATTTAATAAAACAGGGCGCAGTGTGTGTGTGAGGTCACCAGGTTTGTCTGCTGAGAGCCGAGAGGAGCCGCTGTGTGTAATTTGGGAGGTGTTCTGGAGTAATGACACGCTGCTGCTGCCGCTGCTGCTGCTGCTGCTGCTGCGCACATGTGCGGGACTGATGTTATTCTCTCAAAGCCAAAATGGCGTGGCTGACTGCAAGGGCGCGAGCGTGCACGGCGCGCGCGGGCCAACACATGTGGGCGGGAAAATGTCGCTGCGCCTCTACTCGGGTATTTCCGGCCGCCGAGCGGAGGGGGCCGAACACGCGCGGTGCGCCGAGGCGGCGGAGAGAGCCGAGCAGCCCGGAGGAGCAGCGCCGAGCAGCCGCCGGAACCAGCGAGACACCCGGGCGGGTTGATCTGTACCCAGTGTTCCGTCGGGAGACAGGGCAGGGGGGAGGGCTGGGGCCGGGCACACGAGAATGAGACAGCCCTCTGAGCGGAGGGGGCGACATCATGAACGGGGCCGTGTACATTTCGTTTTTCCAGGGCCAGCTGGAGTCCGTGCTGGAGCAAGTCGTTCAGCTCGCCGTCCAGGAAATAAGCAAGACGGTGGGCTCCAGCCTGAACACGCTGCTGCTGGAGACTGCCGTGAAGGAGCAGGAAAACCACCGGCTCCGGCTGCAGCTGCAGTCACGGGAGAACCGGGGCCGAGCCAGCGCCAACCCCGCGGACGGCGGCGGCGGGTCCCCGGTGGCTGCTAAGAACAAGGCTGGCAAAGCAGCGGGCGACGAGAAGGCGGACAGCGGCAGGACAAAGCCCGAGCAGCAGCCGCCGCCGCAGCAGCAGCAGCAGCAGCTCCACGCCCCCGGAGGGCAGGGCACCGAGCCCGGCGTCCCCACCGACACACGCCGCCTGGAGCAGCGGGGACGAGTCGTGGGTAGGCACCCGTTATACAACACACACATTCACACATAGACACGCAAACAAGCAGTTGTGCGGGCACTCCTCCCTCTGTCTCAGCCTCTAACAGCACGCCAACGTTGCGTAACTCTGCAGGCCGATTGAAGCGCTGTGAGTAAAGTGAGCTGCAGAGAGAGCGAGGCCTGCAGGTGATGAGCTCCATCTGACAAAGGAGGCTCAGTGTGGAGACACCAGGCTGCAGGAGGCCTCACATGGGTCAGGGCAACTTTTTAATTGGGCTTTAATTGGAGCAGAATGGAGGTGCAGCAGGATATAATGGTTATAATGGGAGCCCGGGGCTGAGTGGTGAGCAGCCAGGCCTCCTCGTCCATAAATAACACGTGTGGGTGTCATGTCTGATCACATGTATTTACTTTCGAGTTTCTGACTCAACAGGATCGTGAGCGGCTGATCGAGAAACACAGGTTGTAAAACAAAGACTCTGCAAAGTTCTGAATCAAAGGAAACGAGGCCTCTCTTGGTAGAAGCGTCCCGAGATCATAAAATGAGAGTTACAGCTTTCCTTGACATGTCCTCTTCAGGAATGGAGGCGGTGGTGGTTGGTGGTTGCTGGGTGGGTGGGGGACCAGGACAAAGAAGCAACAGACTGCAGGAGACGGCCTTGTGGTCGACACAACTGTACACCCACATCGAGGCGGACCGTGGCGAGCTTTAATCAGCGTTTCATTCGGGGAGAAAAGAGCCGAGGCGCGAAAAAAGGGGGCCAACAAAGATGTAGCGCAGGCGGGGAATATTCAGATTTTCAGGAAGGTGTCTTTGAGTGTTTTTACGGGTGTCAGGTCAGATTTATCACCAGGAGGAGCACTGGAATGCGTCGACGGCTCTACTAGACAGACCTGGAGGGTTTTAGTCGTCGTACCATAAAATTTGTAGGAAGTTGGATCAGATTTGGACTGAAGCAAATCGACAGGGTGCAAAGGTCAAGGCCGATCAGGGTCTGGTATCAGTCAATACTAATACGGATTGATAACTGAGTTTCTGCACAACAGCAACCGCAGTAAACACAAGAAGTTTGTCCAATAATCCTAAAATACACTAAATTATTAACGAAATCAGGAACAAACAGAAACAAATCTGATCAGACGTTCCGCATTTTTCAATAACACGCTTGAATCGTGTGATCTTCAGCCTGATATACAGTTTGGTATCAATACTAATCAATTTTTACTTCCATACAAAGAAATATAATGTCCATCAAACATTTACAAACCCAGAATATTAAATTTACTCTAATGTTAGATCAAGAAAAGCAGAAAATCGCATTTTTGCTTGAAAAAATAACTTTACAAAAATCAATAGATTTTCGAAATAGTTGCTGATTAATGTTCTGTGGAAAAATAATTGATTATCTGACTAATCGTTGCAACTTGACTATGGGTATATTTTAACTGTTACAGAAAAAAGTATTGAAGTGTAATTTTCAGCCTGATACTGATAAGATTTTTCTTCCATAGAGAGAAATATAGAAGTGGTCTTTAGAAAAAATATTTTCTTTGAGTTGCACTGATTTTTCTTAAATTATGAATAGTCAGTTTTCAGTCATGAAATTACAGCTTTTTCAGTACTTTTGATATTTGGTACTATGGACAGGAGCTGCAACTATTTGTTTGTTATCGATTATTCTCGTGTTTAATCAATCAATCTTTTGTACCACAAAACATTAGAAAACAGTTTTGTTTTGACTAACCGACATTTCCAAACCAAAATAATAATAAATTAATTATAATATTGGACCAAAGAACGCAGCAGATCATCACATTTGAAAACCTGAAAGTATTAACTTTGTGTGTGCATTTTTGCATGAAAAAAGGACTTTAAATGTCTAATTGTTGCAGCTCTACTGTGAAAACATTTTTGTTGTTACAGGAAAAGTATTTACGTTTGATTTTCAGCCTGATATTCAGTTTGGTATCAATAGAAATCAATTTTTTCTTCCATAGAGGGAAATATAAAAGTGTTTGTCTATAAATCATTCATTTTGAATTGCAGTGATTTTTTTTTTTTCTCTAATTCTGAAAACAGTCAACATTCAGTCATGTGACAACAACTTTTTCAATACTATTTGACATTGTTGCTATGGACATATTCTAGTCCAAAGTTTCTTGATTTGCAGTAACTTTGTCTCAGTTATGAACACAGTCAGTATTCAGTCATGTAACGACAACCCTGTTTTTGGTACCTTTTGATATTTTGGTCCTGCGGACTAAAACAGCAACCAAATAATTATGTTGGTTATTGACTAATCTGTGTATTTTTTGTCATTTAATTAATTGTTCCTCAAAACTTTAGAAAACAGTCTTGTTTTGCCCCATCATATTTCTAAACCCAACGTATTAAATTCATTAAGTTAGAATAAAGAAAGCAGAAAATCCTTAAATTTGAGAACCAGGAAATATGTTTTTGGTGTTTTTGCTTATTTTTCTGTGGATCGAATAATCAATTAATTGACTAATAGTTGTAGCTCAATAATGGACACGTTAGTTGTTACAAAAATCACTTTCTTTGATTTACAGTATCTTTGTCTTAATTACGAACACAGTCAATATTCAGTCGTGACGACACGTGACCTATGGACAGGAGCTGCAACTAACAATTATATATTTTAGTGATTAATCTGCAGATTATTCTATTGTTCTATCAATTAATTGTTTGTTATACAATATATTAAAAAATGGTTTTGTTTTGACTAACCGACATTTCCAAACCCAAAAATAATAAATTAACTGTAATGTTAGATCAAAGAACACAGTATATTGTCACATTCGAGAGCCTGGAAATATTTCCATTTTTACTGCCTGATATTCAGTTTGGTATCAATAGAAATCAAGTTTTACCTACATAGAGAAAAATATAAAAGTGTTTTTTTACAATGAATATTTTCTTTGAATTGCAGTGATTTTTCTCTGATTATGAAAACAGTCAATATTCAGTCATAACAATTATGTTTGTTATCGATTCATCTGTAGATTACTTGCTCATTTAATTGATTATTTCTCAAAACAGTCTTGTTTTGGCCAATCATATTTCCAAACCCAATGTATTAAATTCATTACGTTAGAGCAAAGAAAGCTGTGAATCGTCACATTATAGAATCTGGAAATATATTTTTTTTGTTGGTGATTTTTGCTTTAAAAAAAAGATTTTAACAGTTCTTTTTCTATGGATCAAATAATCGGTCAATTCAACGACTCTTTCAGCTCTACGATGAACATACGTTGGTTGTTACAGAAAAGGTAATGAGCTTTGATCCTCAACTTTACCTGATACTTATGTTTTGGAATCACTGTCCTCCATACAGAGAAATATAAAAATGATTTATAAAAAGCATTTTCTTTAAATTTGCAGTAACTGTCTAAATTCTGAACACAGTCAATATTTAATTATGTGATGACAACTTTTTGTGCTCATTGATATTTGGTCCTATGGACCAAAGCTGCAGCTAACGATTATACATGTTATTGATTAATGTGTTTATTTTTGTTCTTATAATTGATAGTTCTTCAAAACATTGGAAAACTTTTGTTTTGTCCAACCAACATTTCCAAACCCACATATTTTTTCATTTGATGCCAGATTTTGCGATACTTTATAATTTCTGATACTCTGTGTGGACGCCTCAGTGTCAGTGCTGAATGCCCAAATTCAAACTACAAGAAGTTTTTCCATAGAATATAATTTTTTTTCATTCAAAAGTTAAATGTCGTCCAAATGAAAGAAACATTTTCTAAATGAAATAGTTAAAATTGTTTAAAAAGCTTTAAATCTGAACCTATCAATGAAAGAAGTCGACGGAGTTACAAATCTGCTGTGATGCTTAATTAGAAACTTGTGTATTTGTGGTAAATATATATTCAGTATAAATATTAGAATCAGCTTTATTGGCCAACGACACAAGGAAATTAACCTCAGTGTACAAATCGAGGTAATGCGACAAACAAAGACGACATATATAAACATATACAAACAAATACATTTTAAATAAGAACAATGAAATTTGTTAACTGCAAGACAATATAATTATAATCCTTAAAAACCTGCGTCTGTGTGTCACTGCTTAAATGTTGTAAAACAAATATCTGTGTTTTTATAAAATTGTTTTTTACAATTCTGTCAGACAGACAGACAGACAGACAGACAGACGAAATGTGCTGAGAGAGGAATAATCAGCCTCCTCCGTCACCACTCTTGTATTATTCAGTCCCGTGAGAGCCTTTTTCAATATGGCTTCCTCTTCCATTCAGGATACGAGCTGAGCTGTAAACACACACAGCTCCAACATGGCCGACGCTCTCCATAAAAAGACTCCAAAAGTCAAGAGAAGGGATTCTTTTATTCTGAAAAACACAGGAAACTGACCATGTGACTCACATTATTGATTAATCTATTGATTTTCCTCGATGAGTTTGTGTCAGTTCAGAGTCTCATACTCAGGGCTTAAAGTACTCCAGCATGACGCCGGATTTCTGGCTTGACGGACATTTCTAGTATTTTTATTTTTTAATTTTTGTTTTTGTGGCAACAACTTGGCATAAGTTAGCATTTAACGAATCATCACACACACACACACACACACACTCATGCGTGTGCTTCACCTTTGCTGCTACAGCTCCATCCTAGGGGAAACACTGCTGTGTGCGTTTTGTGCAACAGGTGGATGTGATAGTCTACTGGTAGAGAGAGAGCTAAGTAGCGTTGAAGTAGAGTAGAGCAGGGCAGAGAGATGGAGGCAAAATATATTAAACCCGGTGTTAATACAGCAGAACTGGAGAGAGGAGTGAAAAATAAATGGAGGTGGGCATGGCTCAAGGAGGAGGGCGCTGAGGGCAAACCATTTAGTACATGGTGCAAGAAGCTGCACGAGCCAGGTGCGGCATTTTGTGCCATTGTAATACAACACTTTCAGGCTCAGAAAAAATTTGTCACTTTAAGCCCGCAAACTGAGTTTTTCTCGACTGATGACTTTAATGAATATTTTAATTTTTTAATGTTTTATTGTGTTTTGAACAAATAAGATAAAAGAAAACTGTGAACAACACAGACACATCACATATATTATTTACAGTGTCCAGTTTATTAGGAACACCTCGCTCTTCATGAACGTGTCCAGTTTGCCTGAGATTCAGCTGCTGATGAGTTTCATCACACAGAGAGGTGTTCGTTATTTTGTCCATCTTCTGATGTCAGATAACACAAACACCTTTCTGTATATCACATGTGACCTTCATAATGATTATAGTTTGATCAGGGGTACCTAATAAACTGGACACTGAGCGCATCATAGAGTACAGATAATGATTATTCTTTATCACTGATTCCTCTGCTGAGTATGTTGTTAAATTGTTTTGTCTACAAAATATGTCACCACAGTAAAAATCATGTTGTAAATAAGATTTTAACTCTTTGAACACGCAGTGTGCCAACATCTGGATTTTTGCTTATTGTGATTTATTTTCTTTGAGTATCTTCAAATACTTAATTTCCCTGAAATCTGTACAACCTGAGCTAAAAATTGTGCAAGTCATTAAACCATAATAATTGATAAAAGTATTGACATTTTCATTAGAGATTTTCTTAATCAGATTTAATCTTGCACTCCACCCCCATTTTGTAGCAAAAACGCCTAAAATGACATACCCAAATTAAAATGTCTGTAGCTTCTGAACCGCTCTGACTACATGCATGCATGAAGTCTTGCCAGAAAGCAAACTCTCTGAAGTTTCTTGTGAAAGTGTCAGAAACACTCTAGGTGATACAGAGACAGAGTAATGGGCCTCTGAAGTCAGTAAAAAGATTTTGCCTAAAATAAAATAAAAACTGTGTTTCAGGATGAATAACTGTCTGTGGCTTCATCTGAGCAGGTAAATGACACTGTGGGGCTGTAGGCACACTATCAATGAACACTTGTTTCACATTTGAAGAAGACTGCTCAAAGTATGACCATTCTACAGTGTTTTTACCATGAAAAGTGGGTCACTCTGCTTCAAAACAGTACTATCAGTGATCAAACAACACTCAGCCAGCTTCAGACATTGTCCCTTATTGAAATCAGGTGTGATTATGATAGCTGATGTTGTTTATGACAGAAACACCATAAAATATCACCAAATAAAGCCATATGAAACCTGAAAGTTATGATCCCACTTTCTAGACGGTATATCTCAGCCAAAAATAGTGGTAGGAGTGAGACTCTTACCTTTTATAAACCAGCTAAGTCCCCGCTAACAGCTCCACATAAGATCGCCAGTAATCCTTTAACTTTTCCTGTCGATAAACGGCATGACATGACTTGTCACCACTCATCGTGATTTTGGACTTTGTGTGTTTAGGCTGCTCTGGTGCCAAATACAGAATAAATAAAAGAAAAGCGATGTTATTTTTAAAAAGTCGAGAGCTTCCTGAATCCAGCAATACCAATCATCACATGGTTTGATGATGTAGTGCGCCTGGGAGATACCATTTAACAGAGGAGGGGGGGGAGCGAGGACGTCGGCGTCCTGGTGAAGAGGCCATTAACCGTCAGATGACGGGGACGGTGAAGGACGGGCCGACTTACGAGAGAATCGCCGAAGGACTGACCAGCCGCGGCTTCCCTCCCACGTCACTGTTTACGTCACACGCTGAGCTACACGTTTTGTTACTTGCTCACGCCCCCCATTGCCCCGAAAAAGGCACATTCTGTATAAACAAAAGTAGGTAGGCGGCATTTTGCTGCACTCCCCGATTTTGTTTTTATACTGCCAATGCTGAAAAAAGACTGATTGGGCTTTCCTGCAAATTTGCACAACTCCTGTTTAAAAAGGGCTACTGATTGCATTGTAGTTGATGGTATAAAATTCAGAGCAGTGATGGCGGCTAACGAAGCAACAAGCGCTAACTCACACATTAGCAAAGTAAACACAGTAATAAGTGAAGTTACGGCAGAAACAGTTGATAATAAAAGAATGACCTCAGAGCAAAAAAACGTTTTTTGCTGTTCTTCTGACGGATTTGGCAAAAGTGAAATTTATCAGCTGGCTCTTTGGAGATCAAGACAATGATCATTAAAAATGGTGATTTAGTTTTTGTTGATTGATTGACTGGTTCAGTGAGCTGCAGAAATAATCGCAGGTGTGAAGGAATGAATGAGTGAGTGAATGAGTGAAGGTGTTCAGAGACACAACAAAGCAGATCAGGATGAGTTTAATCCATCTAAACAGGACTGAGTCCTTCACAAATGATGTCAGGCGAGTGTGTGTGTGTGTGTGTGTGTTTGTTTGGGTGGGTGTGTTTCAGCTGGACGCCTGCAGCAACACACACACACACACACACACACACACACACACCTCCACATGCAGAGACACGTGAGAAGAAAAGAACTGATAGGAGGACGCCACCGCGCTCTCACGCATGCATGAACACATCTGCGCACTCGAATGCAAACACACGGCTGACACGCAAAGCCTCCCCGCCCCCACCCCCTCTGGAAACCAGGCCACCGAGACGACACGCCACGATCAGGACCAGAGAGGATCTCAGGTCAGATAGTGACATCACCGCAGGGACGGCGAATCACGCTCTGACCTCAGCTGGATTTTATTCTCACAAACAGAATCAAACTCAGACACCACACGTGCAGGTTATATTTCTGTGTGATGAATAATTAACAGTCGGCCAGTTTATTAGGGACGACCTGCATCAAGAGAAGAAACACGACAAAATAAAAATATACAGTTAAACAGAATCAGAGTTGAACCCTCGTCAGTCATCTGACGTCACCGATTCAGAAAGAACACCAGTATGAATTCTGATGAACTGCACTGACCAGTAGAGTCTTCATTGTTCTTCACCAAATAAATAGTTCTAAGACTCGTCATCATCAGCCGGCGTCGGTCAATCATCTGGAAGATTTGAGAGCTCACGCTGCTTCGTTTGGAAATGAAAAACTGACCTGATCACACTGAAAGAGTTTCAGCAGCTGAAGGCGACAGTTTTTAAAGAGAATGAAACTTTTTCATCAGTGTTTTGTGTTGCAACGCGTCTCTTGTTTCTGCCCTCTGCTGTTTTCCCACTGTCCATGGAGTGATTTGAGAGCCGGACTCCAGGTGCTCCGACGTGTTCTCCCTGTGTCAGCGCGGGTTTCAAAGATCAAGGTCGCTGTGACCTTACGTTTATCTATTCTCGTTAACGCAGTATCTCAAGAACAGCTTGAGGAAATTTCTTCAAATTTGGCACAAACATCCACCTGTACGAAAGAATAAACTGACTGTAATTTGTTGGACGAAGGTCAAAGGTCAGTGTGACCTCACATAACTCAAGAATTCATGCATTAATTCTGACCAAACTTGACACAACTGGACTGGTGGGCAGAGTCACACAACCACAGGGTTTTAACTGTTTTCTAATTTATTGTTGGAGTTTTGCACAATGAGCTCCATCTTTCTGTAACATGTGAAAGATGTGAGGAGCACCTATGTTTTATCCCTCTGAGGATCAATTCTGACGCGTAAAGAAAAAGAACATACAGTGATCTAGATTTGAGGCCCCCCCCCCCGAAGAAGTCTGCTGCCCCAGAAACCATTAAAGCAGTCACTGAAGTGCTGTGAATGATCCGTGTAGATGTTCACAGTCCGCCCAGTAGCATCTCTGTCCATCAGTCGTCCTCCCGTTAACTAGGAGGTGATTCATTCTGAAGATAAGGAAGATTTATTATCTGACAGGCAGCCTCCTGTTTCTCAGTCATCTTCTAGGCGCTGGAGTTTTTAGCTTTGATGAATTCCAGCGCTCTGTTCTCGGCGGCCGCGCCCGCATCGCACTGAGGAAGTAATAGCAGTGTTGATGAATTACCCACTTTGTCTGCAGCACATTAAAGTGACGGTGCTGCTGCTCTTAAAGATAAACAGAGAGCAGAGAGAAGTGTCTGCAGCCCCACAGTAACACACACAGCCAGATAATGAGGCCACGGCCTCAACACGCTCAGGTCAAAGGTCACTCTGCTTTGTGTTGGTGGGGGGTCGACTCGATGAAAAGTAGGCTACGCTTTCACTCTGATATCTGCTCACGGAGGAGGAAGAGGAGGAGGAGGATGATAGCTGGAGTGGCTCTGTTAGTGTAAGTTATTAAATGAGCCCCTGCAGACACGAGCAGCACAAACCTCTTAATGTGCAGATGAAACTAAACACATCTGAGATGTTGGTGTGAGGATGAAGTGACAGTTCCTCTTTATTATAGTCTCCATCAGCCATTTGGTCTGAAACACCCGTACGCTCGCTGGGCGGCTGGCGGTCCAGGCTATCAGTCCTCCTTTAAGAGGCTGCAGCAGCCTGAGTTTATTTTATTTGAAGAGTTTATTTTTGGCTCCTTGCCTTTGTTTGACAGGACAGAGTAAAGTGTGAAGGGGTAGACGGAGAGAGGGGATGACATGCAGCCTTTGTACATGGGACGGCTGCTCCAAACACTGCGCTACTGGGCGCCGCAGCAGGCGGAGTTTTAAAACTAGAGTGATTATACTGGTGTCGTATGAAACTAAAAGCCCGAAAGAATCCAGCTCCTCAGGAAGGAAGCTAAATAACGCTTCATAATTAGCCTCAATTTTGGGGACACAAGAACAGCATGGCCATTTTCACAGCGGCCCCATGACCTCTGACTCCAAGCTATCTGAATGACACTGGGTTCTATGGGAGCCTACCAGTCTGCCCACTTTATGTTGGTCCCATGCAGTATAATGTTTTATTGTCACCTGCTGTAGTTGAACCTGTCTGCAGACTGGCTCCATAAACAGACTCTGAGCTGTATGAATCAGGTCTGACTGTGAGGCTGAGACTCAGTGAGTTCACTTTCAGTCATGTGTGGTGATGTTAGTTCCCATAGCAGCCGTTTCATTGTCATGACACCACTTCTCTGGGTATAAAATGACCTGAAGTGACCTCCAGGATAATCAAAGCCTCATGAAGCTTAGCAGACACAAAGTAGAGACCTCCGACACTCAGAGGAAGTCTGGCTTTATATGTTGATTAACTATCAGGAGGTCTCTGAGCAGTTTCCAGAACAGAAGTGTTACAATACAACTCTTACAGAAATCTCCAGAAGTTTTTGACACCAAATAACAGCAGAGATTTTCTCTGGTGTTCCTCGAGCTCTCCATGTCTGAACCTGGAGGGATTTTTACTGTTTCTGTTAATTCTTGATTGGTAAAAAAAAAGAAAAAAGCTTAAATTAAACTCCAGCTCTGTTTAACAAATGGTTTCATCAGAAAAACTGCAGCCATGACTTATAAAGCATAAATGATCATGGAAATGTCCGTCATAAACTCTAAACTTTCAAAGTTTGAACAGGTGTCGAATCAAAACACAATGTTTAACGCAGATTTGTGACAAGAAAAACTTGATTCACAATGTTGAGCTGCTTCTCAAATTAATCTTCAGGTCCTCAACTCTCAGACGATGTAAACCACGTCTATGTGGCATCGACAGTTAGGCCCAGTCCCAACACTCCCCTTGCCCACTACCCCTTGGCCCTCGAAATGAAGCAGTGAGGGGTAGGGGTTGAAATCTTTCCTTAGGAATTGGGACACCACTCACTACGTCACGCGTTGGTTACGTTCATGCATACGTAACTATTTTAAACAGGAAGCTGCGAGCCATCTACATTTTCAGCCGGCATCTACAATGGAGTCTCCAGTTGAGTTCATCCTACCAATCGCGTTTGGGACAGGCCCTAAGTCTGCTGCCTCCCCATAAACATCACCTGTCCCCATTAAAGAAGCCACACATAGGTCCGTGTGGGACTCCGAGGGTGAATGAATGAATTTAAAGAATGAGAATGTTTCTTCGAGGTCTCGTCAACGTCTTTGTTCTGACCAACCGTCCACAACTCAACAAGACTCCAGAGAACAATCTGTGTTTAGCTTCGTTAAATAAATTCTGATGATATCAAAGATTTATCTTAAAATCACTGGTGTTACCAGCTGGTCTGTCGATCAGCTGATCAGTTAATTAATGCAGCTCTTGGTTGAACCACCAGCCCTGTGATCAGTGGTCAACCTGCTCTTCGATCTGAGCTGCTTTAAATGTGGAAATGAGGACGTTTTAGGAGGTGCGAGCGAAACATGAGCCGTTACCCGCCGGTGTGGACGTCAGGATAAGAGTTACAGATGTAACTATGGTTCTGTGAATTCTTGATGTTGGTCAGGTGTTATTGGTGGACATGAAACGGTCTTAAAACCTGTGACAGGGTGTGAAGTTGATCTTTAAATGATGAACATTGGTCAGAAAAGGACCTGGGTGTGTTTCCTTCAGTATTTCAGCCTCGATGCACAAAGAGAAACGCTCCATGTGGTCATGTGACCATATGTTCACATGTATGTACACATATGGACATACATGTGAACATATGGTCATGTGGACCAGGAGCCTGACCCTGAATCATCACACAAGAGTCAGGTCAGTCCCCCAAACCAGAAGCTGTCAGGGTTGATTCCCAGAGTAACGTCTGTCTGTTGGTTTTATTTCAGAGGAAATTAGTCTTATTTGGTGATTAGTTCATTTTATAAAGTGTTGATAAAATCTGGGCTGCAGACACGTTTCAGTCTGCTGGTTTGATACCCAGCTCCTTATGATCTCTACGATCAGGTTAAAAAACAAAAGAAACAAGACAATACAGTTTTTCACTGAGCAAAAGAAGCCAAATGTTAAAAGTTGTCAGAACACGAGCGGCTGAGTGAGAATGACTTTATGTGAACTTTAATTTCAAAGCATCAAAAATCAGATTTAATTCAAAAACTATCAGATGAACCAACTGTGGTGCTTCAGACACGTTTGGTTTGGTGCTTAATGAATGATAAATCATCAGATTGTTACAGAGACGGCACGGCAGGGACGCAGCGATACATCAGTCTGGATCAATATCTTACTATATAATGAGGAAAACTGTGTGTGTGTGTGTGTGTGTGTGTGTGTGTGTGTGTGTGTGTGTGTGTGTGTGTGTGTGTGTGTGTGTGTGTGTTCCATGTTTTTCTCCTCATTGACTTGGTCAATCCATGTGAAATGTGGCACAGTGGTAGAGGGTCATGGGAGGATGCCAGTGAAGCAATATATCATCAATTGGCCAAAAGGGGGGCGCTATAGCAACCCATTGAAATGTTTGAAATGTTTGTGTTTGAGTTTGAGCGATCTGCATGAAACTGGGTGAACATAATCTAGGGACCAATATCTAAAGTTCCCTCTTGGCAAAAGTTGGAAAACTTACTAAAACTGAGCTTCTATAAGGCAATGAATATTGCGGAGGGCGTGGCTCATCACATAAAGGTGTATAACATCTCAAGGGTTTCACCCATCACCACGCAACTTTGTAGGCATATGACCACACATAATCTGAGGGGACCCCTCCATTATTGACCCCATCAAACAAAATGGGGGCGCTAGAGAGCTCATTTCTTATCTAGGCCTAACCGCCATATGGATTTTTACTAAACTTGGTAGATATGTAGAACAGGACGCCTCAAGGTGACTGGAGAAATTTAACTCTAATTGGCAACTGGGTGGCGCTATAACAACAGAAAAATGCTTCAAAATGACTAAAATGTGACCGATGGCTGTGGCTCCCCCTGTGGACCAATGTTGGTGTTTTCTAATGTTTGCTATGACTAAGTCATGGTATGGTGTGCTGCTGCAACAAGGGCTAGCCGCACCTTTCCCATGTGAACTACCAGTGCGCCCCACTTTGAAGTCAATACAACATATAAACACTTTAACTATCTGCCTTTCAACGTGCTACCTCAACTACTAATGTACAGTTTTAGCCCACTAATTATCCCACTATTGGCAATGGTACTACTGTACTTTCAATAAAGCAATCGTACTATCAAACTCACAAACACTCCGTCTGAATACATTGCTCTTCTTAATGGATTCAGTTGACTATTTAATCTGCAGTTTCCTATGACCTGTGTCCCAAACACACATAGGCATAGTGCATAGGGATGTCCCGATACAACTTTTTCATGATACCGATATTGCAGCCTTGAGTTTTGGCCGATACCGATATTGATCCGATACGATATCAGCACGAATCATACATACTTTTATTACTTATTTTGTAGTGCGGAATGTTGGAAAAGGCTTGATCAAGTGATGTTACTCAGAGAACAATAGTCAGCAACAGTAGGTATGAGAAAAACTGACCCATTTATTATTAACCAATTGGTTACATAAATTTTAACCTTCAACATAAATAATACCTACAGTATTCTACAGTTGAATACTGACTGAATACAGTTAAATAAAAAATAAATGAGAATACCCTGAAAAATAACCTAAATAAATCCAATAAAAACAAATTATACTTTTAAAGTGCAAACAATTCAAGTTCACGTCAATTATTTTTTTACTGTCAGTATATGGTGAGGACGAAAACAACAAAAACAACAACAACACCATATTGTCCATTGTCCAACTGCTCAAAATTAAGAGTTCGCAGCTCCAGTTTCACTGACTTGCTCTTAGCCTTCACTAAAAAAAATAGTGTGAACAAAATAAACATATCACTCTAATAACAAGAGCAGAAAAGAAATAATCAGTTAACTAAACTGCTGACTACCCTTACTACTCCTCCATCTCAACTTTCTGCAGTCCGAGCATGATGTGGAGATTTTTTTTTAAGAAAATAAGCATTTTGGCATGCTCTGCTGTCAGCCTGCTCCTGTGCTCCTCAA
This sequence comes from Epinephelus awoara, assembly GCA_035609425.1. Taxonomy (NCBI): domain Eukaryota; kingdom Metazoa; phylum Chordata; class Actinopteri; order Perciformes; family Serranidae; genus Epinephelus; species Epinephelus awoara. Next base: position 1,197,707 of record CM069311.1, read on the forward strand.
TGATAATTGACGCTGTGCTAAAGAGCCTCTCGCTCTCGACACTCGTGCAGGGAGCACAGAGGAACTTAGCTGCTGTTGCTGCCATGGTGGGGAGTCGAGCTTGGTTGACTTTCCAGTAATGTAAAGGATTGTTCTTACGTTCAATAGGAGCCTCACAGAGGTAGGTCTTCATTTCACAGATTGCCCCTGGGGTGATCTGCTCAGAAGGACCTGCTGCTGTGCTGCTCTCCTCCAGTATCTCATCGAAGATGCTGTCAAGGCTGCTGCTCGCACCCTCCATCCGTGGAGTCTTGTTCACCGGCTCGGACACAGTGACATCAGATGGAGGCGTGGTCTTCAGCTCTTCTTCTACTTTACACACTGCTGCCTTTAATGCTGCTTTTGCATGTCCCAGGTTTTCCGTGTTTGTGAAGTACCTGGCATAAATATAAAATATATAAAATAATGTATATTTTAGAGCTTTTCAAACCCAGTCCCCACACATTCGTGCTCACAGAAAGAAACACAGTCACACACAGTCATGATAATGTAAACAGTGATTCTGTAACCTGTAATCTTATCTTATGCAGTCACAACACACAGTCACATACGCTGCAACCAACTCACTGTAAACAGTACAGTTTTCCTCATATACATCAGATTAGGCTAAATAAATGTAAAAATTTAACATAAATTCCCTTACTTGTCTTTATATCGTGGATCCAGCAGTGTTGCCACGGTGTAGAGGGGCTCAGATTCCACATGCCTGAAACGTCTGTGGACTGCTTCCAGAAGGGTGGCTTTCATAGTTTGGATCCCCTGATCATCTTCACTCTCCTTACCAAGAAACCGAACCAATGCATGGACAGAGGGGATGACATCAGCTGTGGTAGCAGAGGCGGCACTGACCAGAGTTGTTAGCTCTTCAAAGGGGGTCAGAACCTTTGAGGTCTTCTCTAACAGCCCCCACTGGTTTGCTGTTAGAATGGCTGGCAGGGTGTTGTTTTCTTCAGATGAGTAGGCATGCAGTGGCCGTTTTTGATGAATGAGGCTGTCAATCATGTACTTGGTACTGCTCCATCGTGTCTGGACATCCTGCTGGAGACGTTTTGGTGTGACGTTCAGCTCTATTTGCAGGTCTTCAAGGCTTGAATAAGCCTTGGGGGAATGCTTAAAGTGGCCCACTATTTTTCTCCCGTTGGCTAGTGCATCACTTACAGCTCGCTGTGACAAGACCCCTTCATGGACTACAAGCTGAAGACTGTGCGCAAAACATCCTAAGCTTGGCACACCTAGCTGATCCATAGCCTTTCTCATATTCGCAGCATTGTCTCTTAAAACGACATGGACCTTCTTTTTGTCAATCTTCCAGTCACGCAGCATCTCCTCCATGGCGTTCGTGATGGCATCAACTGTGTGTGAACCTCTGAACTCACGTGCATGTAACACTGCTCTCTGCAATGTTAAGTCAGCGTCTACCCAGTGCGCAGTCAGGCTCAATAAGGACAGCGGTCGACGGTCTGAGCTCCAGATGTCGGTCGTGAAGCTAACAGCATTTGCTTTCTCCACATGTGTGGCAATGCACTTTTGAACTTCTTTATGCATCTGGGGTATAGTTTTGTCGACAATGTAGTGGCGGCTAGGAATAATGTAGCGAGGCTCGAGGTGCTCAATTAAGCGTTTAAACCCGACATTACTCACCACCGACAGGGGCTGGTCATCGAGTACAATAAACTGGGCTATTTTTTCTGTTATAGCCAGTGCCTTTTTGCCGCCCCGTGGGAGTTTGTCACGCTTTGCAAATGTTTCGGCCAGCGTTGGTTGTTTGAGGGAGCCAGAGGTTTGTTGTTTCTTCGCCTCGATGGTCTTGCGAAAATCCTCATGCTGTTTTTTGTGATGCTGCTTCAAATGTGCGATGAGGTTGGTCGTATTAAACTTTCCCGGTTCTGTGCCACCATGGGAAACTTGTGCATGACAGACAAGTGTTGCACTCACCTGCAACGTCTTTGTCCGAGTTTACGGTAAAATATTGCCACACGGCCGACATCACTTCTCCTACAGTAGTGCACACACGTAGGTGCCGGTGGTGTTGTGATCACGTGGGCTGTTGAGAATGTGAACCAGAGTCACCTATGGATAGAAGTGCTGGAGCGGAAAATGGACTGCTTAACGGAGCGCTTATATCGGAGATTTTAGATGCAGTCCGATAAAATCCGATTCTCGTTTTTTGGCTGATATCGGACCAATATCCGATATCAATATCGGATCGGGACACCCCTACTTGTGCACTCAGTGGATATGGACTAGTATTGATTCAATGATATCTTGAGCCAGTATTATCACAGCAAAGTGAAAACATCGATCTGTCTTTATTGTGAAACTCCCAAACCCTCCTCCTTCTTACACAATCAGTGTCAGCGGCTCAGCACCAGGCAGATAATGGTCAGCAGCCAAAACAACACCATGAGGATATTCACTGATGTCATCTCCATCGACCACAGACCTGAGTCCAGTTAAGCTGAAATCATTTTGTGGCTGACTTTGTGATCTCAACAGATGTTGTTCAAAGAATTCAAATTTATATCATATTGTCATGACACTTTCGATCTGGACAAAAAGGCTGAATTAATTTTGAAGTCATTTACAGTTTGTCCACAACATGTCACATATGTCCAAGACATATCTCTCAAAAGAGAAAGCCCAGTAGCATTTGGTCAAGTCGAGTCAACGAGTCAAATTGAAATGTTGTAGAACTTTTTGAATGTTGTGTTTGACCCTCAGGGCCACCGTAAACTCTCTGTAACATGAATGTTGGTGGTGGTGATGCCTGACGCACACACAAACTCGCTCTGTCTCTGTGCTCAGTAACACTCAGTGAGGACGATCTGCAGCCTGTGTGTGAGCGCTGATAATTTTAAGTCTCTGATCTGCAGCTCCGACTTTCATCTCGTCTTTGTAGCCAGGAGCCATTTTGAAAAAGATCTGTGGTTGTTCGCTGTGAGCAGCTGCAAATGTCTTTTATTCTGTATTGATGTATGCAGAGACGCCAGCTGCTGATTGGTCCATTCAGACCTGATAATCACGATAAAACACACATGTAATGTTCTAAATTTATACCTGTTAAAACACGTCTGCAGCTTGTCTGTGATCCACGTGGAAACACAATCTGTGTCTCTGTGTTTCAGAGCTGCAACAGAAATTTAATGGAAAACTATTCTCAATTTTTTTTTTGTATGGTTCATAAAAATTGTCAAATGACACAATTTTCCCGCCCAAAATGAGTCCAGGATGACGTCTTCAGATGTCTCGTTTGTCCGTCCAAAACCTGAAGAAATTAAATTTATTTATATAAATGAGGGAGAGGCGCAGCTCTTCATCCCAGAGAACCTGGAGCCTCCACTTGAAATATGACTTACACGATCATTTGATTATGAAGTTTATAGTTTGATTTTCTGTGGATGGTCTGACATTTCATTAAACCCAACTTTTCAGAAAACAGGAAATTCCACAAAACATTCACCAATACATTTCACAAAATACATTTTTACAAAAGAGAAAATTTAACTGTTTTTGTGAGACTCAAATCAAAAGGGTTTAGAGTTTAAATGTTGTGTGAAATGACGTATCGACTAACTGTTGCAGTAAATGAAGCATTTTTATGATGTTAATTTTTAATGCAAAAATACCAAATATTCTCTATTTTGAGCTTCTAAAATGTGACATTTTGTTTGTCTTTTTTGTAATGATATTGAATAGACCCTTTTAGAGCCGACATCACGATGACATCATGTGATCAGCTGGAGGTGCAGCTGCCTCTCCCCCACAGGGCTGTAGGCTCCACAGGAGTGTTAACATGTGTTTGTCTTGTTGTGTTATTGGAGCCAGAATAGAAGGAGTCATGGCTCAAAACCAGCCGCCACTGCCCGTCAACAAAAACAAAGACAACTATGGTTAAATGTGATCAGACCAAAGGACTGGACGGAGGCCATCATCAAAAATGCTCACATGTGCAGCGCACACTTCATATCAGGTTAGGGAAAAAGTGTTTCCTGTTGTAGGGATGAATAAGGTTATGTGTATTAAGGGTTATCATGTCCACCTCATCAGAAACTGGGGAGGGATTAAGAGGAATATTGGATTTCTCTGCAACGCTAACTTTTTAGCACATTAGCTAACGTTAGCTTCCATAGCAAAACAAACAAGTGTGGTCCTCCTTTGTAAGATTGGCTTCCTGTGACATCATCCATCCACTGAGTGAGAGCATACGGGTCGGCCAGTCTGGTCCCGTTGCTCAGTGTTTACTTATTCAAGTAACACTGGCGGTCCCGGAGAGTGAGTGACCTGACATGGTGCGTTGGTAAATTCAGTCTGACGCTCTACACTAAAATGAGAGCCCTGTTGGTGGAAGAAACGCAGCGTTATATTTCTACATGAATGAACCAACGGTTAAGTTAATCACACATTCACTCCGCTCGGCGCTCTGCTGCTCCGTCTCCACAGACAGAGTGTCCAGAGTGCGCTCTGCCACTCTGAGAGTGCGCTGCTCTGGATAACCCAACGCTACATTCAGACAGCGCTCCCAATTTATCAACGCTCCAATTTGTGTCAGACTGCGCTCCCACACTCACAATGAGTGTTTCTGAACGCACCACTCACATCATCTTCCTCCATCGTCTACAACAAGACAACACAACTTGTTAGCTAGCGCTAGCTAATGTCTGTGGAGAACTGTTCTGCCTCCAGCTAAGCCCCGCCCACCAACAAACCTCATACTTTTTACTAAAGCCCGATTTATGGTCCTGAATTGACATCGTTGCCGTGACGCTGTCGTGAACCCTTCGAACTTCTCCGTCACTCCGTTTCGTCGCGGTGCAATTCACCGCCAGAGCGGTAGGAGGCTGCGTTCCTTTCCTGAGTGGTTATCGTCGTCTCTAGTTGATTCTTTGTTTAGCTTCCGGCTTTTCCATTCACAGAGAAATGAACGCGGAGCACGGACAGACGGCTCCGTCCGTATCTGTATTGAACGTTGAGCATAAATGAGCCTTAACACTGCAACACCTACATCACAACAGAAGATGTTTAAAGATGGCGGGGATGGCATAATCTGGAAATATGGAACCGGAAATGCGTTGCTACCAAGCAAACCAATCACAGCCCTGCCAGTCTGCGCTGGGTCTGCGTCGCCTCGACGTGTAGTTACATTTTTGGGGAGGTGCATGTCAGGCTACGCCGGGGGCTACAGCGAGCCTTCTGCGTAGCCCCGTACCCTACGATGTAGCGACATCGTTGATTCAACGCAGGACCATAAATCAGACTTAACAGATAAAGAGGATACATTTTCGGCTTTTAGACTTTTGGTCAGAAGTGACCTGAGGAATAAAGTTTTATTGACTAACTCTGCAGATGAAACGATCTGTTTCAGCATTAATAATCATATTTATTTCTAAATATAATTTGTTTCCATTGAATCCAACGAACCATGTGACGGACTGATGGATGAACTGATGGATTTGTACAATAACAGTTTGTTGTGGTGTCTCAGATGTTTCCCGCTCACACCAGCATTCTCTGTTTTTATGTCCACATCCTGTTTATCATGAATATTAACAGAGAACTTATTTTAATAAAAAGCCGTAATAATGTGCAGAGAACAGAAGATTAAAGCGTAAGTAATGAATAGATAATACGACATGTGATGAAGTCCTGACTGAGTTTTATCTCCATTAACAAGGCTTAATAAGGGGAATTCCACTTTGTCCTCTGATGTGTGATGAATGGAACAGATGGAGGTTTGTTCTCTCTCACTTCACACACAGCTGAACGTCACTGTGCATGTAAATATAAACACTGCTTGTAAAAATAATTCACCACAAATCTGTCAGACTTTTTTATAAATGCACCACAGTGCTGCTGAAAAATGTCACGCACACATTAACTGTTTCCTCTAAAACACACACACACACACACACGCACACGCACACGCGCGCGCGGGTTTATCGGGCAGCTGAGTGAAGTGCAGCCTGCGGAGGAAACAGAACGTACGTGCTACTTGGCCGTCGGATGTAGTCCGTGTAGTGTGTTCAAATGCAACTGACACAGGGCGACGTGAGGCCACGTAGACGACGCAACAGTTGGCTTTCGCCGCCGCCAGTTCTTTGATGTCGGTTTGGTGTGTCCGCACCTTTATAGACAGCGGTGGTCCGGGAGGTCATTAAATACATGTGGACGGAGAATTCTTTCACTGTATTACAGATTCATTTCGTTTTTCCTTTTTATGCCTCCACGCCGGCGCCAGCTGTGGCCAGAGGCATCATGTTTACAGGTTGTCTGTCTGGATATCTGTATGTCCGTCCGTCCGTCCGTCCGTCCCATGCCTGTGAAATCTCAAAAACATCTTGAGAGAATTTCCTCAGATTTTCCACAGACGTTCACTTGGACTCAACGATGAACTGATCAGATTTTGGTGGTCAAAGGTCACCGTGACCTTGTTTCATTTTTGCGTATGCGATGTCTCAAGAACACCTGAACTGAATTTCATTCTGTGCCAGAGCCTTGAATGTGATTAAAAGAACTTTGGAGCCGATGCATTGAAGCCAAAATAGGTGTGATGTTCTCTGTGTTGTTAAAGGACAGCAGTGACCTACATTTGGAGCTGTTCCTCAGCTGCTGAAAACAGGACCGGACCACATTCTCTACATGTTGCTCCAGGGTCAGATTACTCACCCAGATTTTCTGCACCTGATTTTCTGTTGGGAGTGAGGGGGCTGATGAGAGGCTGAATTTGTTCTAGATATGTTTTAGGACACCCAGCTTTGTATGTCGTGCAGGCAGCTGTGGAGAGAAGCTGATGTTCAGGTGTCAGAGGGTTTAAAGGTCACGTAGAGCTGTGTGTCGCCAGCGTAAGTATGGAAAGAGACGCTGTGATGACGGGGGAGCAAAACACAACAGGTCCCAGAACTGATCCTTGTGGTCACTGGACTGCACTTGTATAGTTCCTGTCTGGTCATCTGACCACTCAGAGTGGAGCAGCCATCAGGAGCAGGTTGGGGTTCAGTATCTTGCTCAAGGATACTTCAACATGCAGGCTGAAGGAGCCGGGGATCTTCTGTTTAGTGGACGACCCGCTCTACCTCTGAGCCACAGCCGCCCTGTGGTATCCCACAAGGCAGCAGTTCTTGAGGAACATTCCACAATGGAGACAACAGGTGGTAAAAACAAAATCCTCCGTCACACACAACCACACAAACTCCAGCCTGTACACAAATCAAGCAGCACAACATTACGTTAGCATAAAATGAGCTTATAGTCACAGTTTAACAGCGTTAACACGCAGAGAGAGCGATGTCTCTTACCTCTCCCACGCAGCACAGCAGCAGAAGGGGAGAGGTAAGGTGGGAGACACCTCTTTACAGGTGCACCTGAAGGGGGACAGAGACTGGTTCATCAAGATTTTTAATATCTTTTTATTAATATATATTTTCACTGGCTCTGCTCCGTCTCACTGCACCGTCTAACACATCGTGGCGAGGGCAGGGAGCGCCGTTTAAACTGAGAATAATCTGTCAGCTGACCAAACAAATGTTGATGTCAGTCTACAGGTAAACGCAGCGGTGGCTTTACCAGCGGACAAATACCTGTCTGTACATACAGTGATATTCACAATAAGTCTGAATGACATCATCAGGTCTCCTTTGACTCGTGTGTGTTTGTATGAGTCATGTGGTCGTGATGATGTATCGCCGCTCAAATTTAGCAGCAGATCTGTTGCGTCAGCCGGCAACCATACCTGTCATCTGCTATGTAGACTCCGCCTACTCTGCACACATCAGGTGTACGCTGGTGTGGTCATGACGCAGACACACACACTGTTTCCTGCGACGGCTGCACAACAGTTTCCCTCTGAATAAATACAGTTTAATCTTAAAAATATGATGTCAGTTCAGTTTAATTCAGTTTTCTTTATAAAGCCCAACATCACAGATCACAGTTTGCCTCAGTTTGTGATCGGACAGTTTTCAGACTGACATAAAGTCAGAGTGAAGTTTCTAAAGGAGTCTGGTGGGTTCTGTCTCCTTCAGTTGTTGGTGGTTTCTGTGACAGGAAGTGACAGTGGAAACTGAACCAGGAGCAGCTGCGGTTTGTGAAACAGTGAACAGGTAGATCCTGCTGACAGCTGAGACAATAAAAGCCCGTTGCGTCTTCTTATTAAAATGTTTTTATTGTGAAGCAGCAAGTGTTGAGCTAGTGTCAGTGTTAACCCTTTAAAAAGAGATGTCCTGAGGACGGGCGGGAGATCGTTGTTTGGATGATCCTGTCAAAATCTGCAGGTGATTTTGATCCTTCAGTGTAGATCCTCAGTTCTCACACGAGGCAGGAGAAGTTTAACGAGATTTACTGAGAATAGAAGAAAAGAAACAAAATGGCAGCCAAATCGCTCCAGAGTAACATCTCATTCAGGTTAAAGTGGGAAGAAGAAGAAGAATTTATTATGCGTTTAAAAAAATCTAATATAGTCCATAAAAAATTCAACATTTTACAGTAAATAAAACAAAACAAATAATTTAAAAAATCAGTTTTTATTTTGTAAAATGGGTAATTTTTTCGGGCCTAATAGACCTTTTTCACAGCAGACATTTTGACTAGTCATTGGAGGAAAAGCACAGGTGAAACTGATAACATTAGCAGTGGCTGAGTTCCAATTAGTGTCCCACTAAGCTATTCCAGTGTGCCAGCATACACAATGTCAAAGCCTGTCACGAGTGGAATGCAGCCATCATTGATGCCATTTAATACACCTGTACTTTTCCTACAATGACGAGTCAAAAGGTCTGCCGTGAAAAAGGTCTATTGTACTGCGGAGTTTTGCACAGCAGCGACCGGATCTTTGCTCTCAAACCACAAACAAATGTGGTGACACAACAGTCTCCTTCAGTACATTATTCTATGCTTTCTTTTGATTTTCACATTGGCTAGTCATCCTGTTTAATTTGTCTTCTGATGAAATCAGAACCGTTGAAACAAGTTGTAGGAAGCCTCTGCAAGTAACTGGTTGCTGGCAGACACTCTGTGCTGCAATAAAATGGTTAATCAGCAGTGCTGTGCACTGTAGAGCCGATGTGCTGCTGGTTCTGCCGGCCTGAATAGAATATAATGTCTACTGTTGTGTACAGCCTTTATAGACTGAGCTGAGTAGTGATGCGCAGGTCGACCCGTAACCAACAGGAACCGCAAATGGACCTGTGGGTCGGGCAGCAGTGATCGTCTGTTAAATCGCTCTGTAAATGATATTTCAATATTATTATTATAATCTATTAATCTATAATCTATTACTGTCATGGCATCTGAAGGTGCTGATGCGTTGAGCAGGTGACAGTCCGTGGTCGTTTTCAAAACACACTTGTGTCACGCACTCCAAAAGAAACTTGTTGAAACTTTAAACAATAATTTATTGTACAAAAACGTTGACAAAAACAGTTCCATAATTCATATTAAATTCAAAAGATAACGAAAAAACAGCTACAAGTTAGAGGGAATAGTGATAAAGTGGTAAAACTTGGCATTGATCCACAGCCTCAGACGGATGCGCTCAAGCGTGCCGTGTGCACAAGCTCCGTTGGTAGGCGATATATACTTTCACATTTTTAACAATGCAATTTAAAAGTTTTGATTTTTATTGATAACCTACATTTACCAACAACAAAAAGACTACATTTAGCACCAAAAAATATGTCAAAAAAATAATAATAATAATAATTTAATAATAATTTTTAAAAAAAGTAAATAAAAAAACAAGTACCAAATACCAAATTTTCATAACGAATACCTACCAATAGAAACAAATATCCGAATATTTGGGTACAGCCCTAATGGTGTGTCTGATGTCTGAGCTGAACCAGGTAACTAAGGTGACTCACACACCTCTGGTCTCTGTGACGCTGAGCTCTGATTGGTCGGGACTAAAGTGTAGACTGTCATGTCTCTGAGTCGAGTCCCAACAGGAAGGTTTGACGCTGTGATGTCACAGTGACCATCCTATTGTTCATTACTCACCAGGCCTGAGTCCTGTGTGCGCTGCTGCAACATGAGGATTAACGCTCTTATCAATGAAGTCATGAGGGCATGGCCACACACACACACACTGTGTATTCAGACAGCAGAAGATCAGACTGTGTGTGTGTGTGCATGTAAACGGATTAATGCCTCCTTTATTTATTTATTTATTTATTTGTGAAGCAGAAAGTGGGTCATCCTGTGTGGCAGCAGGTCACATGACACAGGTCACATGTTTCATCAGAGGACAGATGGATGAGTGTGTGTTTGAGTCTCGTCATTAAAACACACATCGTTCTGATTATATCTTAATATTTGATGTGAACAGATGAATTTTTTACAGTCGCAAAGACGTTTTAGGGGATTTACGTCTGTCTGAGGACGTATGGAAATCACAGCTGTACGTTTATGAGCCCACTGGGGGGTGTGTGTGTGTGTGTGTGTTTGTGTGTGTGTATGTGTGTGTGTGTGTGTGTGGATGTGTGTGTGTGTGTGTGTGTGTGTGTGTGTGTGTGTGTGTGTGTGTGTGTAGTGGGTAGTTATATTTAAAGGGTCAGTTCACCCCAAACGCCAACACATATTTTCCCACAGACGTGAGCAGAGTTCTGCTTCACATTACTGTTATAATAATTCTTCGTCATGTGACGTGAGACAAACTGCTCCTCTGTGGTGTTTACTTTTAGATATATATATTTGTCTGTTAACACACCTGTTTGTTTGTTTGTTTGTGTCCCTGTGCAGCTGTAAACATCAGTTTTACTGAACCTTTACAACATGTGATAAACACACGTCTCCATCTGTGCAGTATAGATGTTAATAAAAGACAGACACGTCAGCAGAGATGCACAGATTTATCAGTCAAACATCAGTATCAGCTGATGTTCTCCTTGTTGACCACCATCAGCCAATCAGCAGAGAAGATGACATCACTGATGTTAGTCGATGTTTTTCTGATGTGTCTCAGGCTAAAAATCAAAGCTCGAGACTAACGTCGTCCCGGAGACAATAGAAAACATGTTTGTGATTAACAGATTCTCCCCCGGGACGCCATCTTGATGACAGGACACAGTAAACTTAGTAACGATGTGTCAGACGACGCAGCCTGTTGTTTAACTGATGATGTCACAACTAATCTGTAATGACATCATCAGGAGGAAAGCTAGTTAATGTTAGCTGTTAGCAGTCAGTTAATATTAGCTCTAATCAGTTGGTTAACGTTAGCTGTTAGCAGTCAGTTAACATTAGCTCTAATCAGTTAGTTAACGTTAGCTGTTAGCAGTTAGTTAATATTAGCTCTAATCAGTTGGTTAACGTTAGCTGTTAGCAGTTAGTTAATATTAGCTCTAATCAGTTAGTTAACGTTAGCTGTTAGCAGTCAGTTAATATTAGCTCTAATCAGTTGGTTAACGTTAGCTGTTAGCAGTCAGTTAATATTAGCTCTAATCAGTTGGTTAACGTTAGCTGTTAGCAGTCAGTTAACATTAGCTCTAATCAGTTGGTTAACGTTAGCTGTTAGCAGTCGGTTAACGTTAGCTGTTAGCAGTCAGTTAACATTAGCTCTAATCAGTTGGTTAACGTTAGCTGTTAGCAGTCAGTTAACATTAGCTCTAATCAGTTAGTTAACGTTAGCTGTTAGCAGTTAGTTAATATTAGCTCTAATCAGTTGGTTAACGTTAGCTGTTAGCAGTTAGTTAATATTAGCTCTAATCAGTTAGTTAACGTTAGCTGTTAGCAGTCAGTTAATATTAGCTCTAATCAGTTGGTTAACGTTAGCTGTTAGCAGTCAGTTAATATTAGCTCTAATCAGTTGGTTAACGTTAGCTGTTAGCAGTCAGTTAACATTAGCTGTTAGCAGTCAGTTAACATTAGCTCTAATCAGTTAGTTAACGTTAGCTGTTAGCAGTCAGTTAACATTAGCTCTAACAGTTAGTTAACATTAGCTGTTAGCAGTCAGTTAACATTAGCTCTAATCAGTTAGTTAACGTTAGCTGTTAGCAGTCAGTTAACATTAGCTCTAATCAGTTAGTTAACGTTAGCTGTTAGCAGTTAGTTAATATTAGCTCTAATCAGTTGGTTAACGTTAGCTGTTAGCAGTTAGTTAATATTAGCTCTAATCAGTTAGTTAACGTTAGCTGTTAGCAGTCAGTTAATATTAGCTCTAATCAGTTGGTTAACGTTAGCTGTTAGCAGTCAGTTAATATTAGCTCTAATCAGTTGGTTAACGTTAGCTGTTAGCAGTCAGTTAACATTAGCTCTAATCAGTTGGTTAACGTTAGCTGTTAGCAGTCGGTTAACGTTAGCTGTTAGCAGTCAGTTAACATTAGCTCTAATCAGTTGGTTAACGTTAGCTGTTAGCAGTCAGTTAACATTAGCTCTAATCAGTTAGTTAACGTTAGCTGTTAGCAGTTAGTTAATATTAGCTCTAATCAGTTGGTTAACGTTAGCTGTTAGCAGTTAGTTAATATTAGCTCTAATCAGTTAGTTAACGTTAGCTGTTAGCAGTCAGTTAATATTAGCTCTAATCAGTTGGTTAACGTTAGCTGTTAGCAGTCAGTTAATATTAGCTCTAATCAGTTGGTTAACGTTAGCTGTTAGCAGTCAGTTAACATTAGCTGTTAGCAGTCAGTTAACATTAGCTCTAATCAGTTAGTTAACGTTAGCTGTTAGCAGTCAGTTAACATTAGCTCTAACAGTTAGTTAACATTAGCTGTTAGCAGTCAGTTAACATTAGCTCTAATCAGTTAGTTAACGTTAGCTGTTAGCAGTTAGTTAATATTAGCTCTAATCAGTTAATGTTAGCCGTTAGATGTTGGTTTACTTTAGCAGTTAGCAGTCACTTAACCTTAGCTCTAATCAGTTAATGTTGTTAGAAGTCAGTTAATGTTAGCAGTTAGTTAACGTTAGCTGTAATTGGTTAGTTAACATTAGCTGTTAGCAGTCAGCCAGTGTTAGCTATTAGACATTGATTTACTTTAGCAGTTAGCAGTCAGTTAGCCTTAGCCCCAAATCAGTTAATTTTAGCTGTTAGCAGTTAGGAGTCAGTTAATGTTAGCTGATAGTTATGTTTAGCTGTTATTAGTTAGCTGTTAACATTAGCTGTTAGACATTGGTTTACTTTAGCTGTTAGCAGTCAGTTAACTTTAGCTGTTAGCAGGTAGATAATGTTTGCTGCTAGCAGCTAGTTAATGTTAGCAGTTAGCAGCAGTTGGCTGGGACTAACAGCTAACAAAGGTTGCCCTCAGTTATATTGTGATGCATTCAAGCTCCATTCAGTAAAAATGAGTTCTGGGTGAAGGTAAATGATGTTTTATGTTATCCTGATATTCGTGACATTTGGTCCTGAATGTTTGATGAACTGACCTGGACTGAGATGTTCAAATGTTTAGACTGACTGATGATGATGATGAAGATGATGCTGATGGTGGTTGTCTCTCTGTCTCCTTCAGACCAGCTGAAGTCTGTGATGGAGCAGGTCCTGGACTTTGCGGTTCACGAGCTGACAAAGATCGTGGAGGCTTCGTTTGACGACCTGCTGCTGGAGATCACCAAGATGGAGAGGGAGCAGCGGGTCCTGGAGGAGAGGCTGGACAGGAGCTCCGATAGAGGAGGAGGAGGAGGGGAGAAGGGGAGAGGAGGAGGAGGAGGAGCTGGGGGGAGGAGGAGAGGCTCAGAGAACGACTCGGTGTCCCCTAGCGGCTCCGAGGACGCCCGGGAGGAGCTCACTGAGGTCACCGTGTCCAAAGAGACGGCGGAGACAGACGGTGAGTAAAGAGAGGACTGTTGTCCTGTAACGTCTCACCTGGCTGTGTGAGGGACAGGTGAACTGTGGGACTGTGACATCACTGTGGTGTAGTAACAGGTGGATTCATTGTGTATCTCTCCTCTTCTTCATCCCCCCCGTCCCCTCCTCAGACTCGGAGCGTCCCCCTGTCCTCTCGGTCTCTCAGGACTGGGTCCCCATCCTGGACAAAGTCTTTGGTCAGAAGTGGTGCAGTGACGTCTGGCAGATCAAGGAGCTCGGGGGAGGAGGAGGAGGTGGAGGGGGAGGAGGTGTTGGGCGGAGTCTGGGTGAGGGCGGAGCACAGCAGGCGGCGCCTCTCTCCACCTCCTCTGTGACCCTGGAGCCCTCCCCCTCCTCCCCCCAGCAGGACCCCCGCTGGACTCCTCTGGAGGACATGGAGGTGTTTTCTCCTGATGAGGACGCTGCAGACGGTCAGGGGGACGCCGCCGCCACGGGACCCCCACCTGGACCCTCACCTGGGCCCCCCCTCAGCCCCACAGGTGACTCTTCAGTGTATTAACAGTGGAGACTTCACAGGTGCAGACACACCTGAGATCAGCTGGGAGAAGATTTAAAATCAAACCTAAAATAAAAACACAGGTGAAAGTGAAAATACAGCTGGAATAAAATAAATATAAAATAATTATTAAAATTAAAAAATATATTTTAAAAATAAAGTTAAATGAAAACAATGAAAATCAAAAGAATTAAACAAATAAAATAAAACTGAAAAAATTGAAATAAACATTTAACAAACATAAAAAAATATTGGTATACATATATATATATATATATATATATATATATATATATATATGTGTGTATTTTCTTAAATATTATGTAATATTAAAAATACTTAAATTGTAAATAGATTTTATGACAGAAATGTGGAAGGGCTAAAAACTTGCCAATAACAGGTGACAGTAGAGCTGAACAACACAAAGTCAGAACATAAATAATAAAACAGTGGAGAAAAACAAAAACGTCATATTAAAGAAATGTGTAAAGAAACTGCAAAACAAAAAATATCTACAAGTATTTTTATAAAACAAATATGAGCAAAAGCTTAAAAATACAGATAAATCTGAGAGTATGACAAACTCAATCTACATATGAAAAAATACAAAAGAGCAACAAAAATATATAAAATGAAAATTCATTAATATAATAATTAATATAAGAACGAGCCACTGTAGAATAAAGACAACATAGATTTAAAATACAAGAAATTAAACTAGAAATAATAAAAACAATAAGTGTACAATCAGATACCAAAATAATAAATTATAAGCATATTTAGATAAATAAACTGAAAAAATGCTAAATACAAATAAATCTGAGTATAAAATAAAAATATATGACACACATAGAAAGATGGAATAAAAATAAATTAATATACATGTATGTGTGAAAATGACTAAAATGACTTTTACATTTACAACTGTCAACAAAATATTTGAACAGACGAGAAATTAAATATTAAATATTAAATATTATGACTTAAACAGACGTGTTGAAAATATGAAAGTGTGAAGTTTGTTGTTCGCTGCCCTCTGCTGGACCCTGTGACCATTACACTACCAACCTGAACATGAAGGAGCTCAGAGCAGCTGCTGAGCATTTAACCTGTCACTACTCTTACTCTCACTACTCTTACTCTAAGTACTTTTACTCTTAACTATGTTTACTCTAAGTAGTTTTACTCTCAATACTTTTACTCTAAACACTTGTATACTAACTACTTTTACTCTAAACACTTGTATACTAACTACTTTTACTCTAAATACTTTTACACTTACTACTTCAGTACACATTACTGACACATATTTTTACTTGAGTCAGGTTTTAACTTGTATCCGAGGATTTCCACGCCGTGGTATCAGATTACTGCAGCAGAGGATCAGAGTACTTCCTCCTCCACTGACTATAGATCAGTTAGTGAGGTGACCTGTTGGATCGAGTCCTGACTCGTCTCTCTGGTCCCTGTGTGTTCAGGTCCTTCAGGTCGTCGCTCCTCTGCCTCGATGCTTCATCGTCTCCTGACTCTGCCGTCTCAGCTGCTGGAGGACGACGACGAGGACGCCGCCGCCAAGGAGACACTGGCAGCTCTGGCGCTTGAAGGCGCCATCGACCGCAGAGACGGCGTCGAACCGCCTCTCCGGACCTGCCCGTCACCCTTGGCAACCAGGGAGGAGGAGGGGGAGGAGGAGGAGGAAGAAGAGGAGGAGGAGGACAAAGGGAGGAAGGTGAGGAAGGATGAATAACTGAGTCAATAAAATGTTTCATCAAACAGTTTTATTTTAATGTGAAAGTGAAATAAAAACATTTTTCTGACACATTTATAAAACATGAGTCAGTAAATTAAAATAATTCCTGTAAAGATAAAATAAGACGGCGTCCACACAGACACTTCCTGTTGAGTCACAGCTCTGGAGATCAGCTCCACATGATCTGACGCTAAAGCCAGATGACGTGTGTGTAGATGACATGTTGTGTGTAGATGACATGTTGTGTGTAGATGACATGTTGTGTGTAGATGACATGTTGTGTGTAGATGACATGACATGTTGTGTGTAGATGACATGACATGTTGTGTGTAGATGACATGTTGTGTGTAGATGACATGTTGTGTGTAGATGACATGTTGTGTGTAGATGACATGTTGTGTGTAGATGACATGACATGTTGTGTGTAGATGACATGTTGTGTGTAGATGACATGTTGTGTGTAGATGACATGACATGTTGTGTGTAGATGACATGACATGTTGTGTGTAGATGACATGTTGTGTGTAGATGACATGACATGTTGTGTGTAGATGAGATGACATGTTGTGTGTAGATGGCATGTTGTGTGTAGATGACATGTTGTGTGTAAATGACATGGTGTGTGTAGATGACATGTTGTGTCCTGTGTGTGCAGAAGAAGAGGCGGAGGGTGTGGTCAGAGTGTGAGGAGTGCGGTCGGAGGTTCAGTCGGATGTCTCTCCTGAAGGCTCATCGCCAGACTCACGTAGCTGAAAACGCCGCCGCCGAAACCTCGTCCCCTTCGTCTCCGCCCGGCAGCACCACCTCGGCTTTATGCTGTTCGGACTGCGGGAAGAGGTTCTCCTCGGCGACCCGCCTCCACAGCCACGCCCGGACCCAGCACCCCGGGAACCGCACCTGAGCCGGCCCTGAACCCAGCGGGGACGGAGCGGGCGGTCGGGTCACCTGGGCTGAACTGGAAATAGAAATGGGAACAAAAGAGCTTCAACAGAATCCAACAAATCTGAACAAAGAACCAGAGGAGGATCCACAGACCTGAGATCAGACAGAACCACAGAGCGTGAAGGGAAACGAATCAAACACACAGACGTCAGACAGCTTTTAGACTCAAAGATGCTTTTACTCTGAAACACAACAGGAAGTCGACTCCTGGCAGAACTTCATCATCAGGCCTGAAAATAATTTATTTATTTTAACATTCAGTCACCTCTGCATCATTTATTATTAGTCAGTGTGAGAGAGACTGATCCACAGTCTCCTTTGATGATTGAAACTAATGATCAGTTATCGATCAGTCGACTTTAGTAGCAGCACTTAAAACATGATGAATACAAAGATTCGTTCATATAAGTGATTTATTTTTGGAAACGTTTTATGAAATCATTTCAGACAATAAGAAAATTATTTTTATTGAATCACAGAAACTGAAAAAGTTTCAGTGAGCAGGATTAAAAACAAAGTCGAGCAGAACAAAAACAAACAACGATCAATAAAATGTTTGATAAAGATCCTGAAAACAAAAAGAGGAAATTAAAAGATGTAAAAATAAAGATTTACTCCAGATTAAAAAGGCCTCACGTTAAAGAATCTTGTCTTTCTCTCGTCATCGGTACCTGATGGCCAATCATCTCTGGAGGAAGGTCACATGATCGATTATCATCCAGGACACCGAGACTCACAAAGTTTAGACGCTGATGAATCTTTTATTTTTAGGGTCAAAACATTTAGTTTGTGACGATAATTTAAAACCCAATTTCCTCCTCCAGATTCGCTCATTTCACCGCACGTAGGAAGTTTGACAGTTTGCTGTCGACCAATCAGATCAAAGCTCAGCTGCAACGTCCTGATAGAAAATAATCAGCTCTGTTTCTGAGTTTGAAACTGATAGAAATACAAATTCTGAATTTTTTTTAAAGTCAGAATTTTTACTTATTATTTCCAAAGTTTGTTTTTATTTCTGTGATTCCTATTTTTTTTGTTTGTTTGTTTTCTGGTGGGAAATTGAATCCCTTAATGAACCAGATATAGTTCATCTGATATGTAGGGAAGCCCATTGGTGCCAAGGAGAAGGAGAAATATAAACTCTTATTTTAAGTCAGATTTTTGCACAAATGTTTGATTTCTCCTGAACAAAAATTACTCCGCGTCTCGTAATTATAATAAAACACGTATGACATTATTAAAATCTAAAGAATTGATTCAAAGTTTTCAGGTTCATTAAAATAATTTAAACTTTAATTACAGATGTTATGAGCTGAACAGATTCAAGATTCACAGATTTGAATTTAAAAAAATATTTTTAAACCCCGACTTTGGACTGGATCAACTCGTATGAGTGGATTTAATCAAATAAGTGAAGACGGTGAAATAAAGAATCCGATTGGAGGAAGAACTGACGAGGAGGCGTCACATCGAAGGGAAAACACGACAGACTCCTCCTGCTCCTCCTCCTCCTCTTCATCCTCTCCTCCTGTAAAATACCCTCATGGCGAGGGAACGGGCTCCAGCTGCTGCAGGTGAGGTTTCTGTTTTCACGATGAGGTGGCGGCCGCAGCAGTCGGACAGTCGGAGCATCGTTTCCTGTTTCCTGTTTCCTGTTTCCTCTCTGGTGGTGATGATCGTGGTTTTTTGTTTCTCGTGTTGGATCTGTGAAACGTGGACTCACAGGAAGATCGACTTTTCTACCTGTTTGTTTTTAAAGTGCCCTTTTATTGTTTTCTCTCAACAAACAGACAAACAGTTTATTTCTCTGTTTTTATCAATGGAAACCATTCTTGGATTAATACGGAAGCCCAGAGGGGCCACGCTGCAGTTTGTTTTTGGAGTCTCAGGATCATGAGTCAAGTATTTCGTTATCCCGAGATGAAGAAGCTTATTTTCTCATGATATCAGAATTATTGCCGTTGATTCTGGAGGAAACAAACGTCAGATTTGTGGAGACGACGAAAACATGTTTTCTTAAGATCACGGACCGTCGTTTGCAGAAACCCTATAATCCCATGATCTCGCTTAAAAAACAAAACTTGCTCTCGTCACGTCGACACATCAATCTTTTGTTTCCTCAAGACTCGACACAAATTAACCCGTTCCCGACAACTGCATGAAAAATAACTGCATGTGTGGCCATTCTGGGCTTCCGTAGCTCGTCGTCAGGTGAATTTTTGTCGTCAGATTTTACATTTTTCAGAAAATCTTTGAGGATTCTGTCCTCGCGTCACTACTCTGTAAAAACACAAACAAAGGAAGAAAAACTTCGTCAGTGGCATCGATATATTTGTTTTGGACTTGTTGAATGTGAATCTGAGCAGTTTGTATCCTTTTTACGTTTGTACAGTTTTTACTTTCAGACAGAACTGATGATGATGATGAAATGAGAGCAAAGAGAAAGAGGAAGGTTTTTAAATCTGTGACGGTTTACTCCTCTGCCTCCTTCTTTCTTTACTTACATCCTTCCTTCCTTCCTTCATCCCTCAGTCTTGGTCCGGTTCAGTAACCTCACGTTAACACACAGATACCTCCGTAAAACACAAACACAACCGCGCACACATTTTTATTTGTTTCTCTGGCTCAAACTAATTAATGTTTTCTTTACATTATTTATTCTGATCCGTATGGAAGCCTGTTACTGCCAGACAAACAAACAAATGTAGAGCGATGTTAAGAGTAGGAAATATAAAAACACTCCGCGACTAAAAGTTTAACGTGCACAAATTAATTAATTAAAGTTGGAGATGTTAACACGGACCTCGTGATGTGTCATTACGAGATGAAAACCTTTTTGAGATATTTTACTCCAAATTGTTATTATTATTTTTTTTTTAGAATAAAATGAATAAGAATTATGAGGTAATAAATTTAAATTTTTATTTATTTCATCATTTTAGTATTTTAAGTTTGTTTTTTTTATTTGTATGATTTTTTTTTTTATCAGCCTCCATCGATGCAGCAGACATGAATCAGAAACGGATATCTGTATTTAGGTCAAACTGTTCATTCAGTCTGTCCGGCAAAAAAAAAATTAGTTCATTAAGATGAAACACAGAAAAACACAACCGCACGTTTTCTCGTTTTAACCAAATTTTTTTTTTTTTTTTTTTTTTTTTAAATCTACCGACAATGTTTCTCTGGCCTCAATTATATATATTTTTTTCTTTACTTAAATTAATTTGATCTGTATGGAAGCTTATTCCTGCCAATGAAAGAAAAAAAAAATAATATTATTTTTTTTATACAAAAAATATTTTGAGAAACAATTGGAAAGAAAAAGAAAAATTATGAGACATAAACATTTTTTAACACATTATTTCCCTATGATACAATATTATCACAATACTTAAGTCACATTCAATATCATTGTGATTTTTAACTTTAAGTGATATGCTGAGTATTGTGAAAATTTATTTTTATTATCTTTTTTGACTGCAAATTTTAACCCCGAAGAAAAAGTCTTTGTCATCCGTTTTATTTCATAGGTCAAAGTTTTCAGTTTGTTCACTTCACTGTAAAAACAAATGTAACAAAAAGTTTGCTTATTTGTATTAGCAATATTAATAATTAATATAATGTAAAAAAAAATACAAGATTGTCATGCAAAATATTGCGATACTTTGCTGTATTGATTTTTCCCCACCCCTAATTATTTAATATTTTTTTATCATCCCTAACTTTTCATGTGGCAGAAATGAGCTTCCATTGAGACAAAAACAAGAGAAGTAAAAGTACAAAACAATGACAAACATCTTCAGAGTTCAAACTTGTGTCTTGGTTTTTATTGAATCATTCCGACCTTCGTGTTTGTATTCAGAGTCTCTGTCGTTCTTAATCCTCTGTGGCATGGGTGGTGCAGGAGGCGATGGAGGGATGGTGACGAACAGAAGGATCAGAAAACAGATCAATGTCAGAATATTCATGTGTCCGTGTTGTTTCTGCGCTGCAATGCTTCAGCATGATCAGACGTCTCCATCGTTTTTACGCTTTGTAAATGTGCAAACTTTTTCTAGTGATTCTGTTTTTACTTTGTTTGAACAAAAAAAGAAATTGAAGCAATATGAAGCCAAAACTCTGCCGAGCGGCCGGAGTTTGATTTGCTGTGGAGGAGAGTCAGAGTCAAAAATCAGACCACCGATTAAAAATATCAGGAATGGGAGAAAAAGGTGGGTTTGATTTTGGTGCATCATGAAATTGATGATTAATAATGAACTGTTTAATGTCCTGATGCTGAACGCTGCTTCGATAACTAAAGCTAACTGTCTGCTTCGCTAACATCTGAATTACCCAACCACTTTTCTGCAGCTGCCGAGCGCCTGGCGTTGATCTGATGTGTTGCACTTTCAGCCTCCACACGTCTTCACATACCTCATTTTATTTCTCTTGTAAAACATTTCAAGTGTTTCCTTTGTTACTTTCCACAGAGACCTCATTACCTCAGTAGATGTACGGCATTGATATTTGACTACAATAATGTGTTTTGATTTTTTTCTGTGTTCATTTTGGATGCGTCTCAGCTTTAAAAAAGAAAAAGGAAAAAAAAAAACAAAAACGTAGCTGTCACGTAAAAAAAAACCACAAAACTGCAAAAACACAAACTCAGGTTTAAAAATAGAGTCTGTCAAGGTTATGATTTTTTTATTTAAATAAAGTATTGTCTTTCAGGACTAACATAGGTAGTTTAACAGGTTTATAAGAGCCCACCAGGACACCTCAGGGTACGGAAGCCCATTTATGCCAAGACAAAATAGGAATATTAAAACTCAAAATACTCATCATGTTGAGTAAAACTGACAAGATACCGAGTCAAAATAATAACTTAGTTTTGAGACAGCAAGTCATTATATGCAATTAAGTTAAAACGTTAACTATTATTATTAATAATAATTAATTAATTATTTTAATTTTGACAAAGAATATTATCATCATATCATATTTTTGATAGGACTCCCGCAAGGAAAACTTGAAAAATGATAAAATTTCACAATCATGTTTTCCAGGCCTGGAAAGTCATGGAATTAATAAAAACCATTAAAAGTTTTGGAAAAGCCATTAATTCGTCTGTTTGTTTACATCTCCTTGCATTCTGTCTCCTCCGCCATGTTTGCCTGCTAGCTGAAATTATAGTTGAATAAAGTTTGAATCTGATACATTTGAAAAACGCAGGGCGAATAGGACAAAACAAAAACAAAAAACAGTTATTATAGATACTTAAAAAGTCACGGAAAAGTTTGTGGGAAACCTGATTTGATACTTGGTCAGAATTTTGACTGTTTTGGTTTAATCAGTTCCAACAATCTTATTTAGTTTAGTTTTCTTGGCCTTCATGAGCTTCCGTACTAAACTGTAACATCTGGCTGATTTTTCTGATTATTTCATGAAACATGAAAAAACATTTGATGTTTTAACTCTTTGAATTCTCGTCGCTCGTTACAACTTCGTAGAGCACTTTTCAAATTAAGACGTGAAGCACTTAACAGAGATGAAACGAACTAAACGCTAACTTTAAGGGAAGATGCAAATAAAAACTAAAATGAGATGAAAATATAAAAGTGTTAGAATAAAATAACAAACAGAAAATAAAACATGCACAAAAACATCAAATGAAATCATGACAAAGAAAAATCAGGTGATTCCAAATGTTTTTCTTTCAGAACCAAAAATGCACAACACATCTGCAGTTAGGTGGTTTTTACAGGACAGCAGCTGCTTCACTGCACTGTGCACAGATTAGAAAACGCTTACTGTCGGAGGATAACCTCATATCTCCTCGTATTGCTGCTTGGTGTGAACGCTGCACTGAACCAGGTGAAACGCACACCTGCAGCACACACAACAGAAAAGATCCATCACGGTGGTGGTTACAAGGTTTTCCTCCTGACAGCATCATCATCATGTGACTTGTTTAACCAGTCAGCGATCCTCCTGTTGTTGTTTACAAAGCCATAGAAGAAGAGAAAAGTGCGTCTGATCGAAAACGCAGAAAAGGGAAAATTACGAACAAATAAAACCAAAAATCAGGAAATCAGGTGTCTGTAGAAAGTAAACTGATTTCAACATCAAAGTCAAACAGAAATCCTGAAAGTTAATAAATGTTGTAATTAATATAATAAAGGGACCCAATTAATTAATACTGATATAAATGTATTTACCTTTTTGTGTTCTGACGTTAAGATGAAGATCTTTGTTCATTACAAGAAACAGAACGGTGTCGTCGACATAAAAATAAGGTCTTGTGATTGCAAAAACTACAAAGTTTAAGAAATTGTAGGTTTAAGAAATCTGAAAGTCTTGTGTTTCAGGTTTGCAAGTTTACAAATTATCAGATTTTTTCTTGTCAGAGGAGGAACAGAATTATGACTGAAATTGACATGGGTTGATCAGTTGCTTTGTTAATTATTTATTTTTATTTCTTGCGATCTAATAATTATGAGAAAATTATCTTTTTCAAAAATTATACAAGATTTTACAAGGTGAAAAGTAAACATACTTTTTCTTGTTGTAACAAGACGCAGAGTAGGGATGCACGTTAACGTGAATTAAAAGAATTGGCCAACATGCCTTCTTATTGTGCACAATGAATTAATATTACAGACACTGAAGAGACTTGATCTTAAAAAGTGGATATATCGTTATCGGTTGGCGGCCAAATAAGATGTTATATATCGAATATTGGCACACAAAAACAAAATCCTATATCGTGCATCCTTAGTACAAAGTCATAATCGGTAGGGATGAGCACGTACACCATTGTCTATATGTGTCTGTACTGTCTGAATTTAGACTACAAGTGGGCGGGGCCTAATCAGAATTTGTTATTTTAGCCCTGATATTAATATGAGTTGATCAAAAGTGATCTAAACATGTGATCTTGTAATTATGAGAACATTTCTTGTATTTAAGTGATGCTAAAATAATCCTGACGAGATTAATTTCTTTTGTAAAAAAATAATCTCACGATCTTTGTGTACTAAGTGTGAGTTACTGCACTAAAAACTGATCATTTTGTTATTAAGGGACACTAAGTCGTGTTTATGCGACACAAACAAATTTGAGACTTGTAATCAAGACTTTCAGAATTATCAGACTTTGATGAATGCACTTACGTTTAATCTCTTTGCAGCAGGATGTGATTTTTATTATTAAGAATAACAATTTCCACCAGACGCATTTTTCTCCAAACGTTACTTTAAAGGAGGACGCTGAAGAAATTCTGTATAAAAGGTCACACTTCATATTATTTTCAGCACTGAGACGCATTCAGACAGCATTCATGTGTACATATCACAGAGCACATCTCTACTCCTGTGATTTTTACTTCACAGTTTTCTGAAAAGTGGTTGTGTGGTTCCCATGTGGAGAGAAGATGATGTTTGAGTTCAGCCTCTTCGTTAAACGCAGGCTGAGAGACGAGCGAAAGAAGGGAATAAACTCTGCAGTACAAAGAGCCCAGAGGGACCTGGATCTTTAAAATAAAGGGTTCCTTAAATAAAACCCTTCATGTTAGGTTGTAGAAGTAGAACTGGAGTTAAGAGAACTTCACACGGGGGTTCCTCAAGGAACGATCTGAGGTCCTCTTATTGTTTGATGCAAATGTGGGAATGAGGGGATGAAAGGGACGTTTTATTGTTTGAAACTGTTTTTAACTGTTTTACTTTGAGCAGACTGTATGTTTGTAACGACACAGGGAAGCTGATGTTTAAAGCCTTTTTATTGTTTGAAATATCAATTTCTACTCCCTGTATAATCTCTATGAAATGACTTGTTCATCTCAGTGTTTGGATTTAATGCAATACTTTTGATAAAAATAAAATGTGCCCTTTTTTGTAATTCAGTAGTCTAATAAAACCAAATCTAACAGTTTCCTGTTGAATAATGAAATGTCAAAAGTGCTGGAGATGAGTGGCAGACAGTTCAACCTTCAGTCAGGACGTGGACGTTTCCATCGTCAGTCAATGTGAATTAACTCAGAATTGATACGACCTTTGACCATTTTGTGACCAATGTCAGTTTTGAGTGAATTTTTGCCAACGTTTTCCATCTTTGAACCAGTGAAGCAGAATATTCACTGTGTGTTTGGCTGTTTTGTGCCCCGTGTTGATCACAGCAGCACCGTCTGAATGTCATTTATGCCAAGTTACAAACTGTCTGCCATGATGATGATGATGATGTGATGATGAAGGCGATGGTGATGGTGTGTTTTGTTTTTTTTAATTTTTATTATTACCTGTTTTAGTCGATAAGACCGGGTACTTTTTAGTGTTTAAATTCAAACAAAACCAATAAATGTTCACAACGACCAGCCGGCCTGACAAGTCTGATTTACTGTCTGAGGAACATTTGAAATACTGAACATCACAAGATCCACAGAAAATCCTCTAACCACTTCCTGAGAAACAAACATTAAAACATCAGTGTCTTTTGGGAAGTTTTTGACTAAATCATCTGCTGCTGTCAGACATTTGATCATAACATGACCACAAAGTTACATTTAGGGGTCACATGACTAAATCTGGTGTTACTCTGCATTTTTCTCACTGTCATCAGATTCCAGTGGTGAAGGAAGAACACAGAGTTCTTTCAGACCAAGAACATTTAAAGATTTATAGTTAAACACGGCGGTCCGACCGATCTGACGCTGATAAACCAAACCTCCTGTTACCCAACAGCAACATCTCACTCAGGTCAGACTTCTGTTAACTGGTAGTTTTGGCTAAAGTCAAGCTGCTGTTTTCTTTTGTCTGTGGCCCAACTGGTAAGTTAATGTGTTGATATTAGTGAGGTTTGAAAATGTCAAACACATTTCAGATGAGTGAGATGAAAATATCAAGACAGAAACATCCAACACGTTGCTACCATATGTTGAGTCCTCTTTGAGCGTGTTTGCTCAAGGCATCAACCTGACCTCCGAATTCCCCAGATCTCAATCTGATGTGAGCATCACCTCACAACCAAGAATCAGCCACCAGTGCCCTGGTGGAGACACTACAGGACACCCCCAGAGGTCCTGTGTCCATGTCTGGACAGATCAGAGCCATGTTAGATTTAAGGAGACCCACCATGGATCAGGGGTACCTCTGGGGTACTGGAGTGTCCCAAACATGCTGGATCAGATTGGGATCTGGGTAGTTTAGAGGCCAGGTCGATGCCTTGAGCTCTTTGTCACGTTCCTCGAGTCATTCCTGAACAGTTTGTGTGGTGTGATGTGCTGCATTGTCTTGATGGGGGGGGCACTGCGTCCGAATATCCAGACATCACCGCACTTGCAGACTCAAACTTTGTAGGCTCATTCCTGAGAGGTCTGGAGTATGGATGGCTCACAATCCACAATTCATCTAGTCCACAAGGGACCTAAAGTGGACTTTCTGTAGACTTCTAAAGAGTCCGCTCGGGGTGCAGACTTCACCAGAAAAGAAAATGGGGGGCTTTAAATGCTTAATTCATGAGACTAGCTGAGAGACAGGCATTATGAAAACAGTCTAAGAAGGGCTGCCATATCCTGTGGTACTTCTTGGATGATCCTCTGAGGCGGCACCTGAGTTCCTCTAGCTTAAAGTGATAGTGCACCCAAAAATGAAAGTTCAGCCATTATCTACTCACCCATATGCCGAGGGAGGCTCAGGTGAAGTTTTAGAGTCCTCACATCACTTGCAGAGATCCAAGGGGAGAGGAGGTAGCAACACAACTCCACCTAATGGAGGCTGTCGGCGCCCCAGATTCAAACGTCCAAAAACACATAATTGAAACCACAAAATATCTCCATACTGCTCGTCCGTAGTGATCCAAGTGTCCTGAAGCCCCGACATAAAAAGCTGTTTGGAAAAATGTCAAACATTTGAGATAATGTGTCAAATACAGAGGACAAGAAGAGGGCAACTGATTTACATGAGAAAAACATATGGGACAAAGTGGCTGGGGTGCCAAAGTATCTCTGACAAGTAGGATCTGTATCAGGGTAAATTTTGGCCAGTCTACTTCTACACAGATGCAGACAGTGAAGAACACTGAATTGGAGTAACCCATGTCGCACACAAAGTGAGGACTTGTGCACTCTTTCAATGGCTGCCTGCCAAGTTTCATCTGAGATGGTCAACTGTAACTCCGACACCTACGGACAATTTACTGTGGGAGGAAGCCGGAGCACCTGGAGGAAACCCACGCTGACACAGGGAGAACATGTCAGAGCACTTGGAGGAAACCCACACTGACACAGGGAGAACATGTCAGAGCACTTGGAGGAAACCCACACTGACACAGGGAGAACATGTCAGAGCACCTGGAGGAAACACACGCTGACACAGGGAGAACATGTCAGAGCACCTGGAGGAAACACACGCTGACACAGGGAGAACATGTCAGAGCACCTGGAGGAAACCCACGCTGACACGGGGAGAACATGTCAGAGCACCTGGAGGAAACCCACGCTGACACAGGCAGAACATGTCAGAGCACCTGGAGGAAACCCAAGCTGACACAGGGAGAACATGTCGGAGCACCTGCAGGAAACCCACACTGACACAGGGAGAACATGTCGGAGCACCTGGAGGAAACCCACGCTGACACAGGGAGAACATGTCAGAGCACCTGGAGGAAACCCACGCTGACACAGGGAGAACATGTCAGAGCACCTGGAGGAAACCCACGCTGACACAGGGAGAACATGTCGGAGCACCTGGAGGAAACCCACGCTGACACAGGCAGAACATGTCAGAGCACCTGGAGGAAACCCACGCTGACACAGGGAGAACATGTCAGAGCACCTGGAGGAAACCCACGCTGACACAGGCAGAACATGTCAGAGCACCTGCAGGAAACCCACGCTGACACAGGGAGAACATGTCAGAGCACCTGGAGGAAACCCACGCTGACACAGGGAGAACATGTCAGAGCACCTGGAGGAAACCCACGCTGACACAGGGAGAACATGTCAGAGCACCTGGAGGAAACCCACGCTGACACAGGGAGAACATGTCAGAGCACCTGGAGGAAACCCACGCTGACACAGGGAGAACATGTCAGAGCACCTGGTGGAAACCCACGCTGACACAGGGAGAACAGCGACTCTCCAGTTCCCAACCCAGGGCCCAATGGATCGAACTACATCCGTCCAAAATTTATCTGAGTTTTACTTTACACAGATTTTTTTTACACACAGAACATCAGAGAGAGTTGATAAAATATGTTTCCTTATCAACCTAAACTCCTAAACATTTAATGTAAGTACAGCTGAAACAATTAATCCATTAATCAATTTGTTGATTTTCAGAAAATTCCTTGGCAGCTATTTTCATAATAACAATAATAATAATAATAAAGTATTGATGCAAACAGGACACACACCTCATGGCTCCATCTTAACAAGTACGAGAATTTGCTGCTTTTCCTTCCTAATTATTTAAATCTATTAGATTAGTTCTGATTATTTTTTTAGTGTTTTTTTTTTTTTCTACATTGAGTATTTTTACTTTTCATACTTTAACTTTTCCTGGTTATCCTTACATAAGCGATATATTTAATGCAGCAGTTTTACTAAAGTTAAAGATGTGGATATTTTCTCCACTTTTACAATCACTGTTGTAGTTTTAGTCTTAAATATTAATTAAATCAATATTAATAAAATAATATTAATAAATTAGATTTTACTACTACTGATAAAAAAATATAACCAATAAATACAATAAATAATGTTTTATTTATGACGTCATGTTGTATTATGATGACATAATTGGATTTAATGGGAATGTAAATTGTCCTGACATGACGTCACTGAATCACCACTGTGACTGACTCGGACCAGCGGGCGCGTGCTGCTCACCTTCATTCACTCATTCATCAAACAAGACAAAACAACAACAAACCGAGATGAAGATGATGAAGATGATGATGAAGATGATGAAGATGATGATGGTGATGGTGTAACAATGTGCCGCGCGCGTGCACGCTCGTGCAACTGCGCGCGACGCCGTAAACTATACCCACCTACCAGCGTTGCCGTAGTTACCTACACACCCGCCTGAACGGGTTTGCGCACGAGCGAGCAGTGGGCAGGCAGGAAGGAGGGAAGGAAGGAAGGAAGGAAAGAAGGAAGGAGGGGGAGAGAAGCGAGAAAGGAAGGAGGGAGGAAAGGAAGGAGGGAGCGGAATTAGTCAGTGATAGAGGGGAGGAGAGGAGGCGAGGCGGCGGGTTGTTCTGCCGAGGTGGACGTGGCGGGTCCGGCGGAGTTCAGCTACAAGTGACCGAGGTGAGGACAGCCGGCCATGAACCGGACCACCCGCAGGTAAAGTACCGCTCACCCCGCCGATTGTTCGCCGCCTGCTCGGCTCCGGTGAGCCGCCTTTTCTTTCTTGCCGCTCCGCTCCGCTCGGTTTCCTGCTTCTTGTACCGCTCGGTGACAGATCCGCGCCGCGCGTGTCGC
Source organism: Epinephelus awoara (assembly GCA_035609425.1). Classification (NCBI taxonomy): domain Eukaryota; kingdom Metazoa; phylum Chordata; class Actinopteri; order Perciformes; family Serranidae; genus Epinephelus; species Epinephelus awoara. Next base: position 1,227,186 of record CM069311.1, read on the forward strand.
CGCACAGATTTCATAATTTGACACAGTTGGTTTCTTTTGTGTCGGAGCTGTCAGCCGCTCCCCGCCGCGCACACTCACCCTGCTGCCCGGAGAAAGTGCAGCAGACAGCGGCAGAGGCAGCTGCTGCCCCCCCGCTGCCTGCCTCTCCTCCCCGCTTCACTCTCACTTTCTCCCCCCGTGCTAACAGCAGCTAACAGCAGCTAGCCCCGCTAGTTAGCTTAGCGGGCTCCTAGTGTGATAAACAAGATGGCCACTGGCTAGCTCTGCTAGCTAGCTAGACATGGCATCTTGCCCCGTCTTTGTATGCCAGAAAAGCGGGTTTAAATCCGTCTCCCTCCCCTGTCATGTCGAGTTCCCCCCGCAGAGGAACAACCACCGAAACTACGACTCTCCGCGGATGAACCGGAGGATGAGCCGTTAACGTGGACTCATCCTCACAGAGGAAAATCACCGCCAGATTCTTTGAGTCAGTCCGCTCGGTGCGGAGGCTGCGTGGCGACTTGAAAAGGCTACCTGAGTGTTAGAACAGACAGGTAACCGCTCCACACTGAGCTCACCGGGGGCTGCAGCCGGTACCGAACACTGTGTGAGCGGTCTCTGTTTGATCAGCTCGGTGCAGACTTGTCGTAGTTTGACGTTATCGGCTGCCAGAGCTGATACCAGCCTGCAAACTTTACACTGAGTGTGTGCGGCAGGCTGCTGAGACACGACTGTGACCCTCACTGCAGCCACACTGCAACTACCTGCACAGGTAACACACAGTCTGCAGCCTCAACACCACACAGGTAAAGGTGTGCAGAGAAAGTTAAAGTATTAATGTTGCACTTTGTGTGTGTGTGTGTGTGTTGCATCTGCTGTAAACCTTTAAAATCAAAGTACAACATTTACCTGACATGTAGTGAAGTATAGCATGATGGAAATACTCAGAGTACCTCATATTATACTTGAGTAAATGCACCACGTCACATTCAGCCACTGGTAGTAACAGTTCGAGGTGTCAATCATCAGAGGACCCACGGTACAATATTATTGCAATTTTAAATATGGAGCGATCTGCTGAGTATTGTGATAAAATATATTTTGGTTTTTTTCAACTGTAATTTTTGTCATCAAACTAAAACTGTCAACATCTGTTTTGTGTAATCAGATAAAGTTTTCAGTCTAAAAAGTCGCCACTTGGCACTGTGTGATGATACGATATGTCCTCACAGAAGTATGGCAGTACTTAAGCCTGATTTATGGTCGTGCGTTGAGTCGACGACGTCGCTACGTGGTTGCCGTGACGCCGTCGTGAACCCTTCGAACTTCTCCGTCACTCCGTTTCGTCGCGGTGCAATTCACCGCCAGAGCAGTAGGAGGCTTTGTTCCTTTGCTGAGTGGTTATCGTCGTCTCTAGTTGATTCTTCGTTTAGCTTCCGGCTTTTCCGGTCACAGAGAAATGAACGCGGAGCACGGACAGACGGCTCCGGCCGTATCCGTATTAAACATTGTGCATAATGGCATATATATAATGAGCCTTAACAACATCTACATGGCAATAGAAGATGTTTAAAGACGGCGGGGATGGCGGTGGAAATACGGAACCGGAAATGCTTTGCGACCAAGCAAACCAATCACAGCTGTGCCGGTCTGCGCTGGGTCTGCGTCGCTTCGACGCGTAGTTACATTTTTGGGGAGGTGCACGTCAGGCTACACCGGGGGCTACGGCGAGCCTTCTGCGTAGCCCCGTACCCTACAACGTAGCGACGTCGTCGATTCAACGCACGACCATAAATCAGGCTTTACAGTAGTATTTGTGTCACGCACGTTTAAGTGTTGACGATATGGAGTTAGATTAGTACTAACATTATTTGTGTGAACAGATCCACAGTCAGTGTGTTATTGTGTAATCTGTTAATATAAAACAACTTACACAAACTCAAAAAATATTTTGCAAAGATAAAACAGATCTGCAGATAGGGCTCTGGCAGTATGAGACTTTCAAGGTATCATAACTTTCTCAGAAAATATCACAGTATTATTATTATTATTATTATTATTATTATTATTATTGGTATTCTCATCGGTCAGAATGATTCATAAAGGAAACAGAAGGTTTTTGTTGGTTGAACAAACGTTTTATTACTAAAACTGAAACATTTTGTTAATAAAGTTTGTGTAAAAAGTCTCCTCTCAGAAAATAACTCAGATAAATGAGAGACTCAACGTCCAGGTATTGTAGATAAACAAATGTACATCGTACGATAACCGTCAACTCTTATGTCTCTGTATACCTTAAGACTGGTACATCACTGCACCCACCCGGCAAATACACACATTTACAAATAATGAAAAACATTTGTGAAATCTTTCTGACATGTACCACTTTAAAACAGATATTTGTGAGTCCAGTTTTTATTTGTGAATCTGAACTCTACACTTGTGGATCTGCATTTTATGCACACAGACTGGTTCTTCTTTGTTTTATTCAAATTATGAATGTCCCAATCACATTTTGTTTTTGCATCCGATCTGAGTCCTTTATTTTGAAACTGAGTCCGATACGAGTCCTTTATTTTGAAACTGAGTCTGATCCGATACTTTGCAAAGCATCAAGAAAGAAAAAAAAAAAAAGAATGCGTCCAAGCTGTCGCGGGTCCCGCCATTAGGTGTGGCTGTGTTGCTCGGAATAAAGAGAGCCGCTGAACCTGGTGTCTCGACTCCTGTCCATTTGTTGCTCATTAGCTGCACTCAGTTAAGTGAACCCAGGACGCTCGGTTACAGAACTTTGGAAAGCGGAGGCAACAATGAACAACATAGATGAGAGACCTGGCCATTTTTGTTGTTTTGATTCCTCTGATCTTTTATTACCAATTCTGATTTTGTAAAAAAAAAAATAATAACTTGATCGGTGCCTATACCCAATCCGGCATCCCTAATTCAAATATTTACTTTTTGGAATTTTCTTGCGTATTTGCTTGGGGTGTTATGATCCATCAGTCTTGATCGATGTATCGATCCAGTATCATCGGCAAAGTGAAAACGTTGATCCGTATCCCCGTTTCTCCTGTTACAGTGTGTTACAGCAGTCTTTAGATGGTCATTTACACACTGTCCATAACCATGACTATGTCAGGTAACAAACTGCATCGTGCTCGGGACGTCTTCAGAATGAAAAATCATGGTTCGAAGTTCATGTGTGCATGGGGCAGATCTCCGCTGTGTGCGATACAGAGAGCAGAGGAGAACTGTAAATGTGTGACCACGTAGACACAGAAATGACATGCCGTGGTGTAAATAAGATAAATAACATAAGGCTCTTTAGTTTGTTTAATAAAAGGACAAGGTACAGACCTGTTCTGTAGGAAAGGGAACCTTCTGTTGTGATCTGGAGCTATATAGAAAATAAAATTAACTTTATCTTCACATTAACAGGAAGTTTTCTGAAGCTGCAGTACTGAAACAGAACTTCATATTTTAAACAGACCTGTCTCCTCCCTCTACTGGTCTAAACTGTTGGCTTTGCAGTACACACACACACACACATTTTTATATATATATATATATATATATATATATATATATATATATAATGTATGTGTATAATTTAGATTTTTTTTTTTAAGCCATAATTAACTTTTTAGCTCAGTTTAATGTGTTACTTCTGTGACAGGAAACAGTGTGATTCTCCAAACTGAACTAACTAACTAAAACATCACACCTAAACAGCTCATCCAGGAAAAAAGTTTATATTTCTGTTTTCATCCACAAGAAAATCTCCCAGAAATAAGTAGTTTGTTCCTGAGCAGCTGAGCGGTGTTTCATAAGTGTACTGAGCAGACTCACAGCATTCACAAACACTTGTCTTTATCTGGACACATTTTCCCCACAAATACAACATGCTAACGTTATTAGCACAAGCCTATGGCATTTTATATTGTATAAATTAGCCTAGCAGCTAGCACCAGAGATTTCCTCTGCATATATTTCAGCCAGGATAAATCACGCACAGTGTGTGGAGGCTTCATTGTCTTCACAATTTATTATCTGTGAAATTAAAGTAAATACAAGCTTTGTTTCCACTGAGGGAAATGGTCACCACCATGTGTAGTTACATTTCTGGGGAGGTGCATGTCCCGGCTAAGGTTTCACCTGTCTGTCTGACAAACACACCTTTACCTGCTAATCATGCAGGATGACTGGCTGCTCTCTGACTGATTCAAAATTAGTTTTTTTATAATGTGAACTTTTAGGAGGAAGATACAAAGTCAGTCCAAATCTAAAGGCTAATGTGATCAGTGACGATATATTGATCCATGTCAGAAATCATATTTATGCCAGAAAAGAAACTTCCGAGGCTGTTTCACTGAATTTGCGTTGCGAGTGGGGATGTCAACGGTTACTGGTAATTGGTAAACCCCCGAGAATATTTTTGACCTGTTACACATGTTAGATTGTAGGCTAATTTTGCTGCTCTTCAATTTACTGCACTGCGCACCACCTGGGTCTGGTAGGAGCTAGCTAGCTAGTAGCACCTCTTGCTTCAGCCTATACCCCTAGGCACACTGTCCCGTACCATCAGTGTCACTGTGGAAACATTGTGCCCCCCTCAGGTCTCTGTCCAGCTTGCTTTGGTGAGTAAGTGGCTCAGTTTTGAGCCATTAAACCCCTTTAGCACTGCTCACTATTTTAGCATTGTTAGCAGTGTCAGCATGGCTAGCAGTGCTAACAGTAGCCCTTTTTCACACCGACATGGCGCTATAGAGGTGCTACAAAGTCCTGTCTTTGTGCCACCTTTACATTTTTAAAAAGAACCAAAAAACGGCGGCATCATGTAGCTCCAGCGTATGATTTTAGACAGCATGATGACATCAGAGTCAGAAGAGGCGTGACGGCCGTGGCATGTAACACAACAGCGTCAGCCTCTAGTGTGACACATAACATACGTGTTACATGACATGTCAGTAACAATCATTTAGCGTCCCTGTTATATGGCGGCTGATCTCGTCCTCTGCTCGGAGGGTAAGGAGCTCCTGGACCTCACTGTTTGAGTTAGCTGCTAACTTCTAACAAACTTTTAAATCTCCTGCTGTCGGTCACACACATAATACGTCATCAAAACGTCACACCCGTCCTGTCGGCTGTCCCTATTATACAGACATCGTTTCGGCGCTGCCAGAGAACGGTTGGCACAATGTTTCTGCAGCAACATGTTCTGCCAAAGTGTTACCAGCTGTAATCGCTGATTGAGCAGCACGACTAGTAAGCGAATGTCAGTTGATGTCAGTCCCACACTTCAGAACGTCCCAACAGGAAGTCCATTTTTACATGTTGTGTTTGAAACGTCTCTCCTCTGTCTCTGCAGGCTGGGCCCAGTTAGCTGTGGGTGGTGACATCAGAACGACGTTGTGGCGACCGTTAGTTGGATTGCTGGAGGAGACGCTCTCAGGGACACGCCCCCTACCTCCAAGCTCCTCCCCTCTCCGGACAGGTAGATTTCTACAGAGGTGGGAGGGAGGAAGGGCTCAGGCAGGAGGAGGAGGAGGAGGTGGAGGAGGAGAGGAAGACGGACTGTGGTAACTTAAGCGACACTTCAGGTGAGGTGAGGAGGATTAGCTCCGCCCCTCGCCATGACGGACTTAGAGGCTGAATGTTTGAGCCTCGGCCTGCCCCCCGAGTGCGGCTCCCCTCCCCCGCCTCTGGACGCTGCTCTGCAGGTGGACTGTGGCACTGGGCCCGACTGCCCCACGCCCACCCTCGGCTCGCTGGCGGCAGAGATCGCTGAGCCGCTGGTGATGCTGCCATGCGTGAAGAGTGAGCCGGAGGACGGCGACCTGGAGCCCATCCGCACCGTGGACCTGTCAGAGATCCAGCCGCTGTCCACCGCCGAGCTGGGCCAGGACCAGATCAAGATGGAGATCAGCGGCCTCGACTACATCAAGTCTGAGCACCACGGTCACCATGGCGACCACCACCTTGGCCACTTCCACCACAGCGACGTCACAGAGCTGGACTACAAGTCGCACTACGAGCCCAGCTCTGTGTTTGACTACATCTCCCAGGTAAAGATGGAGGCGGCTCACACCTGCTCACAGGTAGATTCTGACAGGGTGGGGGACGCTCTGAGTCCAGGGCAGAGACAGGAAGTCACACTTTACTTTTCTTTGTTTCTAGGTACAAGTAGGGGATCAATATGTGCGCTCAGGTCAACAGTTTGAAGACATTTAATGATTCAACACAGGTTCTGTCGATCTCCAGATAGACCGTCAGTCAGTGAACGCATCACAACAGAAACCTAAAGAACAATATAACCTGCATACAGTCCTCACGTCCTGACGCTCTGTGGTTCTGCTAAATGTTTTATAACAAATGGCGGTGAGGAGAGCTGAGCGCCTAAAAAATAAAAGTATCAGTGCAAACAGAGGTCGACAGAATCTAAGGAACGATGGTAATGAAGGTCATAAAATGTCTGTCAGTCACCACTTCCCTCTATTTACCTTTCACAATAAAAGACCAACTTGAACTCCTCAGAGCATTTTGCTAAGAAGCAGCTCAACACAGCGGCTAACAAGCCACATAATATATTCAGACCTCATCATGTGGTCCTGTGGATTCACTCGCTTTTCTCCGAGCTCTCTCCTTCATGTATTCTGTCTCTGTACAACTCTACGTTGAGTCATGGAGCTCCAGGTGTCCACAGATGGCGACGATAAGTCCGTCCTCCGTTTCTGATTCTGGGTAACGTGTCAGAGAGACTCTGAACTAGATCTGACCACCATGTCTCGCTCAGGTTTAAAAAGTTTGCTTTGCTCAAATGTCACATTTTGTCATTTATGTGGCCCAGTGCAGATCTGCGTCTCTTTACGTCTGTAATCGCTCAGCGTGAAAAGTTCAGTGTGAACACACCATGAAAACTCCTCACTAACTGCTCCCTCCGGTGTTTGACTTTCTGAACATTAGACCGACTGCAGGCTGTGTTTAAACCTGATAAAAACAGCCTGTAACATTCAGACAGATTAAAAAACAGCAAACAGCTGCTAAATAAATGAAAACAGACTCTGTGTCAGAGGAACTGATGACAAAAATAAAAAATCTCCTATATCTTCATCAGACGGCTGAAAAGCCAGCGGCTGTTTAAACTTAGCGCCGACAGAACAAGATGTTGTGTTCTATAAAAAGTCTTGAACTCGTCCACCTGACGGAGTTTAAACTGAACTGCTGCCTCGTGTGATTTTGGAGTGAATCAACCCTTCAGCGCAGATAAAGAGAGTTCACTCTGAATCTACTCTGTGAAAGTGCTCTCCAGGTGCTCTGTGGATGATCCAGGGTTTGTGTTTTTTTAAAGTGAAGCTGCTAAAACACACCTGAAACTCAGTTCACCTGTTCAATATGTGTGAGGAGGCAGAAAGTCTGAGTCTTGATCCTGATGGAGGATCTGGATCCTGCTGAGCTCGGCCTGTTTCCAGATATTAAGTCCATTAACACCTGATTACACCTGAATGACTCTGTCTCAGCTCTCTGCATTTTTTCCTGTTAGCCGTGACAGGATAGACCTGTGTTAGTCTGAGAACGGTCCTTTACTGTCTTTTATAAGATTTCATTTAGATTTCTCAGTTACACTTTAAAGACTCACAAACTGAACCACAGAGCAGGACCAGACAAAACAAAACCCCCCAAAAACGACAGGTAACTACAAGGCGGTAACTCTAGTTTGTAGTTTGTTTGGGGAAGTAACGTTAACCCAGCCCTGATAAACTGGAGTTTATATTTGATGCACTGTAGTGTTCTGTTAGAACCAGCAGGTGGCAGCGTCACACAGAACATCTACAAACACCGAAGCAGTCAGATATTAATACAGAGTTATAAGGATCAGTCAGCGTTCTAAAAAATACAGAGAAAATCATTTTAGATAAAATCATAAAAACACAACAGCACGAAACAAATTAAATACAATAATGATAACAATAATGATAATGATAATAATAATGTTTTTTATGGAGAGCTTTTCATTTTAGTCAAAGACACTTTGCACAGATTACACAGAAAATGATCAGTGACGTCCTCACAAAGACACCAAGAGAGATAAATGGAGGGTGAAGGACAAACTGTTCCACAGTTCAGGTCCAACAACATCATGTGTTCATAGTGGTGACAGAGTGAATGAAGGTGGGAGGAGATGTTGAACATCACAGAGAGGACTTGTGGTGACGAGTAAGCTGCTCTGTTCTGTTGGATTGAATCGCAGCTGCTCAGTTTGACTCTTATTCTTGGTGTGCTCTAATCCTGTCAGCAGGTTTATGGTTGTCATGGTAACAGTGGATCCAATCAGTGATCTTTCTGCTTGATTTTCAAAATCACACATTCAGCATTTAGATGCCAGTGTCTAAATGAGTGTCAGAGGGAAATATAGTCAGTTGATCTGTTTGACTCAAGGAAACCATCATACTCAGTGATCAAGGTCAACTCAGGGGTCAAAACCTGGCGTCTTCAGGTTTGGTTGGCTGTTGGTAGAAGTCTTTTTGCTGAGACAAAGGCGACATGATTCATCATCGCTTGTTCTCTGAAGTCTGGTGTGTCTGGGCCCTAAGACGTACAGGACGTCTCTCTCTGGCACATCATCCGGGGACACAACGTTCCATATTGCTTTTGCAATTTAATTCAATCTTGAGTGAATGAAAAAAAGATAAGAGTGAAGATGCTCCAAAGTTGCTGATAGAACCAGTCAGCCCACACACACTGTGTAATGAATGATGATGTCATAGATACTAAACATAGGTTTATAGGCAAGAACTTGGGCCCAGTTTGTGTGGCACAAACTGTGAGTGGAAAATTTTGGGGGGGGGATGGTTGTTAGGTAGCAGTACCCCAAATACTAAGGTATAATGCAGTAGATAAACCTCTGAAAAGATGTTTTACTGAAAAAACTGACCTCCAAAACTAAAGAAAAGACAGCAGGTATGTGCCTGTAGCCCCCTAACCCAGACCCTGTCCCTTTTTTAAAACCTAAAAACTTTGCTTTAGACCTTAAAAAAAAGAATGAATGTTTCACTAAATCCACGAAGGTTTACTTTTCAGTATGATGCATGAGGCTGTTAGGACCAGTAAAAACTACAAAATATTACTTTTGCACACTCTCCTTTTTTGAGTTTGATTGACTGGACGAATAAACTCACTCTCAGTCACCAACATTACAAACACAAGTCAGGAAAGAATCCGTCAGTGTGTCTTTAAAACTGCTGAGAGTATAAAATGTGTGTTTCCTGTCTGCTCATAGATCCGATCAGAGTTTGTTCTTTGGTTGTGTGTAACAGTGTGCTCTCTGTGCCTGTGTGACTGACGCTGTGTGTTTGTGTGCTGCAGGTGACGGACACTCTGGAGTACATCAAGTCGGACCACCACGTGGACCTGCAGTGTTACTACACCACCGAGCTGAGCTCCCTGAAGTGTGAGTACCCAGAGTCCAACACCATGTCCACCCACCTGCCGCACAACGGCCTGGAGTCCATCCACATGGCCGAGCTCCGCACCGAGCTCAACAAGCTGCGGCCCGACGCCCTGCTGATGGACGGCATGGGCAAACTGGACCCTGAGTTTGGAGGGGGGGCGCTGTACGAGTTGCAGCCGGCTGAGCAGGGAAAGACGGCGGAGGGGGTGGTGCCGGCCGGGCAGGGAGGAGGTGGTGGTAGTCTGGTCACGACCAAAAACCAGAGCCCGACGGTGAGGAAACCTCGTAACATGCAGGGTGAGAAGCCTTTCTCCTGCACGCAGTGCGGGAAGAACTTCAGCACGCTGGGAAACCTGAAGACGCACCAGCGCATCCACACCGGGGAGCGGCCCTACACCTGCTCACAATGCGGCAAGAGCTTTGGCCAAGCAGGAAACCTCAAACGTCACCAGCTGATCCACACGGGCCAGAAGCCGTACGTGTGCGCTCACTGTCCCAAAGGCTTCACGAAGGCAGACGACCTGCGGTCGCATCAGAGGCTGCACACCGGCGAGCGCCCATTCATCTGCGTCACCTGCGGGAAGAGCTTCGGCCAATCGAAGGAGCTGAAGGCTCATCAGCTGAGCCACACGGGCGAGAGGCCGTACTGCTGCCAGCACTGCGGCAAGAGCTTCACCAAGGAGACCAGCTACCGCAACCACGTGCAGATCCACACGGGAGAGAAACCCTTCACCTGCTCGCAGTGCGGGAAAACTTTCAGCAATTCGGGCGTGTTAAAAACCCACGAGAAGATCCACTCGGGCGAGCGGCCGTTCGGCTGCACGCAGTGCGGGAAGAGCTTCGGCCGCCTTGGCCACCTGAAGGCTCACCAGCAGATCCACACAGGGGAGCGGCCGTACGCCTGCCCCCACTGTGGGAAGACTTTCAGCCAGTCGGGTCACCTCAAAGCACACGAGCAGATCCACAAACGAGAGCGCGTGGACACTGCGAGCAGCAGCAGCAGCAGCAGCAGCAGCACGGTGGGCAGCGACAGTAGCTAAAAGAAACTCCAGCACCCTTTAACCTCTCGGAAAAACAAAGTATTATTCCTCTTTTTTATAAATACTATATATAAAGTTTTTTCCTTATGAATTTTTCTTACTTTTTCATACCTTTTGTGCTCTTTTGCATTATATCTGTGGGCAGGGTGGACTCTGACTGATTTGCTCTTATGCAAGTGTCTGTGTGTGTGTGTGTGTGTGTGTGTGTGTGTGTGTGTGTGTGTGTTCATGTACTGTGTGTCTGTGGGTGGGTGTGATCACCAGGGGCTTGTAGATAATCTTTGAACTGGTCTGAGCCGCAGTGAAGACCAGGTCCCAGTACTTATTTTGGAGTACTTACTGATACACAAGCACAAAAACTTCAGTGACCAAGTTTAAGTACTCCATTTAGTTTTGTTTTTTTTTTGTTTTTTTTTTACTGAACAAGACCAGCAGCTCCTGAACCAGGACCCCGTTCACTGACCGTCACAGCACAAGGTTAAAGTCGAGAGTCAGTCCCTCAGATCGAGTCCTTCAGGGCCAGTACACGTACCTGAGAGAGATGAGGCGTATATTCCTGTCTGTAAGCCGCGTTAAGAATATAATGAAAATGTGTTGAGCTTAAAATCGTTAAATAATCATCTTGTGTTTATGTCATTTTAAAATCTCTGATCTGGATCAAATCCAGACATGATTTAAAACTCTTTCATTCATGAGTTTTCTGCTCGCCATGCAGATCAGTGCGGCTCAATCTGAACACACACATCTCTTTGTTTGAAGTTTTGTGACCCAGATACTTACTGTGATATTTTACAGTATCAAAATCAACTGCTGCAGTGGCAGGACCTGCCTTTGCACTTCTTAATTTGAACACTAGGTGTCGCCACTTCACCTACAGTTAATGATTAGTAATCAAACACACTGACCTCAGTGAACATGGCAGCAGACCTGCAGAGACAGAAGATAGAGAAATACGTTCTGGAATATGTGGGCACATTAATAAGCTCCTGTGAAGACGTTAAACTGTTTGAAGAGTATTTGTGATTGAAAATGAAGTTTCCACAGTAAACAGGCTTCTCTGGTGTAGAAACGATGCATTCACTAATGTTTGACCCAAGACTCATGATATTTCACTGAATATGACCCACAGTCAAAGTGCTGCTACTTTTACGCTCTGATTCATCACTGCAGCTCAGAATATCGAGACACCTGTGTGACGGGAACTAGAATTAAAAGATTTGAGGGGTTAGTCAAACCAGATAGCGTTTAGATATCCTGGGTAAGATGAACTGGCTTCGTAGCACTTAGGCCTCTGGACTCACTTTGTGACGATCACATCAGGTCTTTTTACAAAATTAGTTTTTCCAAATAAATATTATCTTCTGTTATTTTTTTAACATTTAGTGACTTTTCTAACAAATATTTCAGTAAACTTGTATCTCCTTACATTTTGTCCTTAAAGAGACAGTCCACCCCAAAATAAAAAATGCATAAAGTTTCCTTTCACCTGTAGAGCTGTTTATCAGTCTGGATAGTTTTGGCGTGAGTAGGATTTATCGGTCGCAGAGATGTCGGCCTTCTCTCTAGGATAACAGAACTAGTTTAATATCAGCACACCATCAGTATCTGACGATATCGGCTTTTAAAGTGAACCATCACAATCGGCCAACATGCTTTTTCTTATTCAGCACAATGAATGAATATGGCACACACTGAACAGTGTTTCATGTCTCCACCTGCTGGTGGGCCGTCACCATGAGAGTATGTGTGTATAATATGTTAATTAGCCTACAGAAGAGACTTGATGATGATCACTAAAATTAGATGGGACAAAGTGGATATATCTATCTGTTTCAGCTATCGGTCAGATGAGTTGTTACATGTCAGTGTAACGGATATCGGCAAAAAAATCCAATATCGTGCATCCTTAAATGGAACTTGCTGGTTCTAGCATTAGCGCCACAGAGCTAGCTAACGTGACAAGTCACCTGAGGAAGATACCGTTAACGTTTACTTGTCACAAACCTCTCGTCCACTCTCCCTCCTGCGCAGTGACACGATCGGTGGGTGTAGCTTGATAGAAAGAAAACAGCTCCTACATGAAACTGCTCACAACAAAGTCTGTGGGTTATCTTTAGTAACCGGGTCATTATTTCTGGAAAGAAATGTTTGTTGTTTGTTGTTTTTGGCGCTTTGAGCACCACACACTGAGTGCCTTCTAGTTCCATTATATGAGGGAGAAGGCCGACGTCTCTGTGGCCGATATTTCCAACACTCTGCAACTCACCAAACAAAATGAGTGGTTTGTTTGTGACTAAAATCATCAGTTAGAGGAGATTGACACGTTGGGTTGGAGGTAAAGATCGTTTACTTAGACATGACAACAACATAAACACAGCAGCATCCACCTTCCTCCACCACAGTGGAGATCAGTTATGAAATTATTAATTTATGCGTTTAGTTTTATTTTCTAATTTTAGATTTCTCATTTTACATCAGTTATGACATCACAGCGAGCACCAGCGTTCATGAAGGTTCTTTAGGAGGAACTGTTCGTCCACGATTATTTCAGATTGTCTGAATTCAAACATTTTTATTTTCATTAGTTTTATCTGAAGATTATTTTAGACACTTTCAGTAAACAGGGTTCTGGTTCAGTTTCCTCAGTTCGTGTTGACAGCAGTAAAAGTACTTAAAGTACACTTCAGTCTTTTTGCCAACCTCGAGAGTTCTCACTTTTTTGAGTACTTGCTGCCAGTTTACGAGTATTTTCCCGACAGGTGTGGGTACTCACAGGTACACAGTTCACTCTGTTACTGTATTGTTAAAAACCTGATGATATCATTTTGATATTTTTATGGACCAGTATTGATTGATCAGGACTCGATGATAATCTGCTGATACGACATTCCTTTTTGGTTTTTGTAGCAGAATAAAAATTGTTCCAGTTTAAACTCAGTTTTCAGAATCGTTGGGATCCAAACGGACCAAAAACATCAGCACAAAGGAACCCAACACCTCCCCTCCCCCGACAGTCCAGATCGCTCACTGTGTACAAATCTTTATTGATTATGTCATTCCTAATAAAAGTTAATAAAACTTTAAAAAAAAAAAAACAGCAGCAAAAAAAAAAGGAGAAAAGTGATGCAGCATCTTGTACTGGAAAAAGAATTATTAAAGAAACTAATGACATGTCCGGCTCTGTTGTTTGTTTGTTTGTTTGTTTGTTTGTTTGTTCGTGTTTGTAGATTTATTTTAGACCTTGTTTGGCCGAGAGTCAAACCTTTAACCTCCGTACTTTGATACAGGCTGAAATGTGACAGCGGGAAAATGTTCTTGTTTGAATGAGACACTTCACAAAATTTAATGTTCCTACAGAATTTCTTTTTATCACGGCTGCGACTAAATAAATTTCATTATTGATTAATCTACCTGTTATTTTCTCAGTTAATCAAGTAATGGTTTGTTAACTTGTCAAAAATTGATTTGGTGTTGTTGCAGAAAATTTGCTCTGTGAAGGTTATCAGCAGAAGTAAAAAGCTAACGTTAGGCTTCTTACTGATTGAGTTTTGATTCCAATAAAAAAAAAAATCAAATCAGACGCAGACACGTCTTGTTCCAAAAATAGTTTCCGCTTTGAGCACTCCTGAGCACGGGAGGAAAAATGGTGGCACATCCCTTTATCTTCTTGATCAAACAAGATAACAAAGCAATCGCGCAAGACGTTCCATTTCGTGCAACACGATATTTCATCTGTGCCGAGGGTGCAGGTGATCTCCCCACAAAAGTTGGCTGTCACTTGTGCATCTCTGTAGGTGGTGAGGGAGGGGTTGTACAGATGTGGGTACCAGCGCACCTCCTTGTAGAAACGCTCCGCAAAGGCATCCATGTTTGATTGCTCGAGCATGATCATCATGATCAGCATGTGCAGTCGGTGTTTTGATGACGTGGTCCTGGGCGCTCCTATGCATGCGGTCAGAAAATTTTGAAGGGTACACGGTCGACTGTGGAGAGTATATGCGCACACAGCTTTGATACCAATGTCATTCTCCATTCTGCTAGTCAGTCCCCATTATTTATTGATTCTGAACACAGGCTGCAGTGTATAACCAGAGCAGATAAAAAGACACGGTCCATTTCCTCCTCTCTGCTCTGACTCCTTGTTGCTTCAGGTTTTTTAGCAGCGAACAAATTTGAGGCATTTGTTTTATGCTGGGCAAATTTTCAGAAAGACATGCCGGCATTTAGAAACAGAAATTGATAAGCTCAGAAACACGATTCAAATTTCCTTTCAATTCTCACCTGGAGCTGGTTCTTGATTCCCATCCTTAGTGAACTACGTTCTGTAGTCTCATTTAGCCACACGTTAGCATCTGTTTGTTTTTTTTACGAATCTTAAAAGCTTTTAAATTCACAGCGGAGTATTTACTGACATATTTTATGTGGTAGAACAAAACGTGGAAATTTCTGTTGCCTTATTTTAGACCTCTAACCAAAAACCCACTGACGTTGAGGCGAGGGAACCAGGAGTGCTAAGATGCTAACTCATTTCCAGGTTTCGGGACTCCTTTGTGCTGAGTCATCTCCCAGTGCCCAAGGTGACACTATCAACAGGTAAGGTATCATGTGATGAGTCTAAAGCAGGTCCGTTTATCACTGTACAACAAAGAAAAGAAAGAAATTAACATATTTTAAGGTTCTGGATGGAACTTTGGGGAAGTCTTTATCAGTTAGTGACACCGGTGGTTGTTGAGTGAACTGCAGTCAGCATCTTGTGCTTGCAGCTCGACATCGGCCAAAATAGTGACGAACACGAGACTGAAAGTATTTAACCGTCATTGTGTTGATAAAATGCTGGAAAATAAATAGCCAGCTATCACTCAAGACTGTATTATGCTACATAAGCTAGCTAACAATTTTTCCATGTTAGCAAGCAAGCTCACGTTGGCTAACATTAGCCAGTTAAAGTCATATATTTCACATTTGTGTTTCCTCAAGCATGTTTTTCACTTAATGTGATTATTTATATTTTATAAGACTACAAACGAGACAATAAGTAGCTAGCTAGCAAGTTCATGCCGCCTCTGCAAAATATATGTAACAGAAACGCATGTGGACTCTGTTGTGGTGGGAGCCGGTCATTAGTTGACATTAGCAGACACCATTTCTCAGCTACCGTTAGCTTGTGTTGCACAGTGTTGGCACTGTAGCAGAGCTGAAGAGAGGCGAGACACTTGGGGACGCACATGATGTCACATCCTTTAGATTTCCACGCAAAATTCACCCCACAGACAGAAGTCAGTCCACAGGCTGAGAGGCAACGGAGAGAGTTGGGGGAGAACTCGGATTTAAAGTTACAACTCGTTCAGCCATTTAAAAAAAAACAAAGATAATACACGTAAAACGTCACGTACAGAATCTTTAAGCATGAAACCAGTTTAGCTCTTTAGGTTAAATGACTACAGTCATATTTCCATGATCGTGAAAACTGCCAGTTAATTTTCTGTTTCTGTTCAGCTTTACTTGTCGTCAGTACGTACTAGAGACGGGGAAACAATGCTAAAGTAAAATAATTGCTTTGAAAATGTTTTTGTTTATATATCTTATATTATGAAAACACAGCACCTCAGTCTACTTATTTGTTTAAATTTTAGTTGCGCACAAATAAAACTGCATAAAATCCAAACAGTAAAGAAAAAAATCAGAAACATGTCAGGACAGGTCAAGAAACCACAGAATGATACAAACTGACGTCTCCTCAACTTCAGGAGAAAATCAGTGAAAGAAAAGGAAAACGATATATTGAAAAAATACCACAAAAGATAAATGACAAGAGGAAACACACTGAGCAGTCTGAAAAATACATGTACTCGTACTCATACTCGTCGTCCTCCGCTTATCCGGGTCCGGGGGCAGCAGCCTCAGCAAAGAAGCCCCGACAGTCCTCTCCCCAGCCACTTCCAAGGGAACCCCGAGGAGTTCCCAGGCCAGCCGGGTGATGTAATCCCTCCAGCGTGTCCTGGGGCGGCCTCGAGGTCTCCTCCCAGTTGGACATGCCCGAAACACCTCCCGAGGAAGGCGTCCTGAAGGCATCCTTACCAGAAGCCCGAACCACCTCAACCTGCTCCTCTCGATGTGGAGGAGCAGCGGCTCTACTCCGAGTCCCTCCCGGATGTCTGAGCTCCTCGGGATCTGCCCATTGTTCCGACCATATTAAACCCATTGTTCCGAAGTCCCGTTGTTCCGAAATCATCATGATGAACTGTGGTTAAGGTCTGGTTAGGTTTAGGCACAAAAACCACTTGGTTAGGGTCAGGAAAAGATCATGGTGTGGGTTAAAATGAAAAAGAAAGTGACAAACACATAAGCCGTGAGCCTGCTTCGCCTCAAGCCTTTCCCAGCTGACCCAGAGCCGGTCGTGGCAGAAATACGCCCACCGGGAGCCTTTCAGCACTGCGGACCGTCGGACTAATGGGATGTCGGACCAATGACAAGGACCCGAGCTCCTCACCCTATCTCTAAGGCTGAGCCCAGCCACCCTGCGGAGGAAACTAATTTCGGCCGCTTGTACTCGCGATCTCGTTCTTTCGGCCACTACCCAGAGCTCGTGACCATAGGTGAGGGTTGAAACGTAGATAGACCGGTAAATCGAGAGCTTCGCTCTCTGGCTAAGCTCCCTCTTCACCACAACGGACCGGTTAAGCGCCAGCATCACTGCTGGACGCCGCCCCAATCCGCCTGTCAATCTCCCGCTCCATCCTACCCTCACTCGTGAACAAGACCCCGAGATACTTAACTCCTCCACCTGAGGCAGGACCTCCCCCCGACCTGGAGTGGGGCAATCCACCCTTTTCGGCTGAGGACCACGGTGTCAGACTTGGAGGTGCTGATTCTCATCCCAGCCGCTTCACACTCAGCTGTGAACCGTCCCAGCAAGAGCTGAGTTTGAAAAATAATCCAACTAAAGTCTGTACTTCACGATATCCTGAGGGAGGACTGGACATGATTGGGTTTGTAAAAAGACGGTGGAGCTGATGAACCTGTTTGTGTTATATGAGTTAATCTGGGAATTAAGATTAAAGAAACTGTTCAACAATGATGGTTGAGAACAAGGTAAGAGCATATATTTATATATGTATGTAGGTTAAAACTAGCTGTTAGCTACCTGAGCCAGGTGTGAACTATTTAAGCTACTTGTGAGATAGTTAAACTCAGAGTAAACTACTCAAGCTAGTTGTAGGGTTATTGAGCTATGTGTGAATTATTTGAGCTGGTTGTAATCTATTGGAGCAAACTGAGAGCTAGTTGTAAACCAAACAGTGGAAACAGCTGATACACATATCAACCTTCAGGATGCACTTCATGTCTGCAGCACCAGATGGCGCCAGAGCCTCGTCCAAGACGAGCAGTTCTCATGTAAAGAGATCTCGGCTCTAGTAATCAGCCGTCTTCTCCAAACAGTCACCACGACATCCGACCCTGGTTTTCACTTTTGATATCAAAGACAAACTTTCAGTAAGTCCTCCACATGGAGACACATTTCTGTCTCTGTCCCAGTGTCTCAAACATTTTCACTGCTGGACAGAAACCATGTTACACAATGACATCTCTCAGCTTCATGTACTGCAGTATGTCCGTGTTTCATCACTTTATATTTGTACTTTGCTTCATCTCAGAGGTTCATGTTGTACTTTTTACCACATCACATTAATCTGACAGATTAAATTACTTTACAAATGAAAGTCTCTGCACAGACACGGTCATATAATATTAATATACAGCAGCATCAGAAATAATCTGTAATCCAACAGATTACACATGTATTTCAGAATCTGTAGGCACCAGATTCTGGTATCTGAAATGTTCTGGGTTCCATTCATTTGTGGTCAGAGTAAAACTGACCGATCACATTTGAACAGCAGGTAAACAGTATGTGTGGAGAGGCGGAGGCAAACATGCAGCCTCTGAACCCATCGGCTATCACCTGATGATGGGTAAACTTTACATTCACTTTTCACTCTACCAAATGTATGTTTATAAAGATCCACCAAAATGACCAGAAGTCCTGGCTCTGATATCCGCTGGCTGCACCAGATCAGCCTTAAATATTGGCCCCTTACTCCCAGAGGCGAACTGTCATCAGACCAAATGTTGCTGGGTTTGCATTGATGACAACACCAGCAGTTAACAGTCCAGTTAAATTGTTAATGTAAGACATGTATTAAATATATTTCTCCTGCCTAATAAACGGATACTGGGACAGTGTTGGCGTTAACATAATCAGTAAACTGACATGTTTCAGGCTCTGATGAGCAGTGTCGATGACAGTAAATATAAAACATCAGCAGCTCCCACATTGTTCCTCAGTCCCTCTGACTAACTGATGACCTCATGTTTAACATGAGTGAAGGTGTGTGAAGCTGATTCTGACTTTGTTTGGTCCTGCAGGTTGGACCGTGGTGGACCACAGAGACTGACGCCTGGTGTGAGGAAGTGTAAGTGTCATTCATTAGACTCAGCTGCTCATGTTACACGAGAACATTACAAAAAAAATGTTGCAACACTGTGTAAAAAAAATAAAAACAGAATGCAATGATCTGCAAATTTTTTTTAATCTGCATTCAATTAAAGACAGTTCAGAGACAAGATATTTATTTATTTATGTAAACCAATAAACTTTATTGTTTTAAGTAAATATCCACTCATTCTGCAGCAGGTTGTAATAAAGTAGTGACAGGGATCTGTTTCCTGTGCGTGACATCACCTCTTCTTTACCAACACTTAGTCAGTGTTTGGGAACTGAGGGCACTAACTAACATGGTGGTGCTCCATGGTCACAAAATAAATGTGACTCAAAAGTTGCAGTGGTGCTCCATGGTCACAAAATGTGACTTGATAGTCTCAGTGGTGCTCCATGGTCACAAAATGTGACTGATAGTCTCAGTGGTGCTCCATGGTCACAAAATGTGACTCAGTAGTCACAGTGATGCTCCATGGTCACAAAATGTGACTCAGTAGTCACAGTGATGCTCCATGGTCACAAAATGTGACTGATAGTCTCAGTGGTGCTCCATAGTCTCAGTGGTGCTCCATGGTCACAAAATGTGACTGATAGTCTCAGTGGTGCTCCATAGTCTCAGTGGTGCTCCATGGTCACAAAATGTGACTGATAGTCTCAGTGGTGCTCCATGGTCACAAAACGTGACTAAATAGTTGCAGTGGTGCTCTGTGGTCACAAAATGTGATCTTTTAGTGGCAGTGGTGCTCCATAGTCGCACAGTGTGACTCAATAGTCACAGTGGTGCTCCATCGTCACGGGGAACATGTCGTGATACATTGAGTGTATTTGATATTTCACCCACCCTTTCCCCATCACATCAAAGATGTGAAGTTACCCATGATGCGCCTCCATTCATCTTTGGTGATATTATGGGATGTTGATGTGAAATCATCCAGCTGTGCCTTTCGAGGACACTTCTTTCTGTCGTGATATATGATCACCTGTTCCCAGTTCACCTGTGGATTGATTCAAACTGGTGTTTTTCATCATTCCACATCTTTCACGTTTTTTGTTGCTCCTGTCCCAAGTTTTTGGAACATGTTGTAGCATCAAACTCAGAATGAGTGAATATTTACAAAAAACAAAGTTCATCCATTTGAACATTAAATTTTTTGTCTTTGTACTGTTTTCAATTTACTATACCATAAAAATCCAATTAAACACCCAGTCCATTTACCAGCCTGGTGTGGCCACACATTCTGACAAATAAAGTCTCAGTCGGGGTTAGGCCTAATAATCTGTCATTAATGTTGTCATTACCTGATAAACGGAATTCCATGTAAAGGATTGTCAAACATCATCATCAGTTTGAATGATTTTCTTTTTGTTGATTAAGATGTGAATAAATCAGCGGATGATTTTCTCTCCATCAGACGTCTGTGAACAGATTCCTCACACTGTCGGACAACAACAGGAAGGTGATGCTCGTGAAACAGATCCAGGCGTATCCTGATCATCCGGATAGGTTTGACTACTGGCCTCAGCTGCTGTGTCGGACTGGTCTGACTAGTCGCTGTTACTGGGAGGTGGAGTGGAGAGGATGAGTTTATATATCGTGAGTTACAGAGGAGTCAGACGGAGACGACTGTGTGCTTGGGTAAAAAACGATCAGTCCTGGAGTCTGTACTGCTCTGATGACAACAGTTTCTCTGTCTGTCACAATAATAGAGACACACACCTCTCCTCCTCCTCCTCATCCTCCTCCTCCCTTCAGAGTAGCAGTGTATATGGACTGTCCTGATGGCACTCTGTCCTTCTACAGAGCCTCCTCCAACATACAGATCCACCTCCACACCTTCTATACCGCATTCACTTAGCCTCTGTATCCTGGCTTTAGGTTCAGGTCTTACGGTGCCTCAGTGTCACTGCAGATCTGAGAGTCGCTCCTGTGGGCGGAGACACTGCTGACTGAAGGTCAGAGTTCATCACACGCTATGAAGCAGATCTGTCTCACACTCAAACACAAAATCACAAAGATACAAGACATATCATCTAAAAAAGAATAGAATACTTTGAGTATTTTCTGAAGCACAGAGAGTTGTTGACTAGAGATGATGCACCGTCTCATGGTGGTCACTTCCTGTCAACGTTACAGATCAGAAGCACAGAGAGTTGTTGACTAGAGATGATACGCCGTCTCATGGTGGTCACTTCCTGTCAACGTTACAGATCAGAAGCACAGAGAGTTGTTGACTAGAGATGATACGCCGTCTCATGGTGGTCACTTCCTGTCAACGTTACAGATCAGAAGCACAGAGAGTTGTTGACTAGAGATGATACACCGTCTCATGGTGGTCACTTCCTGTCAACGTTACTGATCAGAAGCACAGAGAGTCGTTGACTAGAGATGATACACCGTCTCATGGTGGTCACTTCCTGTCAACGTTACAGATCAGAAGCACAGAGAGTCGTTGACTAGAGATGATACACCGTCTCATGGTGGTCACTTCCTGTCAACGTTACAGATCAGAAGCTCAGAGAGTTCTTGACTAGAGATGATACACCGTCTCATGGTGGTCACTTCCTGTCAGCGTTACAGATCAGAAGCACAGAGAGTTGTTGACTAGAGATGATACACCGTCTCATGGTGGTCACTTCCTGTCAACGTTACAGATCAGAAGCACAGAGAGTTGTTGACTAGAGATGATCACCGTCTCATGGTGGTCACTTCCTGTCAACGTTACAGATCAGAAGCTCAGAGAGTTGTTGACTAGAGATGATCACCGTCTCATGGTGGTCACTTCCTGTCAACGTTACAGATCAGAAGCACAGAGAGTTGTTGACTAGAGATGATGCACCGTCTCATGGTGGTCACTTCCTGTCAACGTTACAGATCAGAAGCACAGAGAGTTGTTGACTAGAGATGATACACCGTCTCATGGTGATCACTTCCTGTCAACGTTACAGATCAGAAGCTCAGAGAGTTCTTGACTAGAGATGATACGCCGTCTCATGGTGGTCACTTCCTGTCAACCACCTGCTTTACAGAATAGAGCGTTGACAGTAGTTTGTTTGTTTTAACTCATCTGGTCGTGAATCTTTCGTCTGAACTGGACTTTACACTTAATTGGTTATTTTCTAATGACTTTCGACTTGTAAATACTTTTTTTTATATACACTAGTTTAAGAATACCAACAGGCCTAATAATAATAATAATTAAAAAATAATTATAATAATTGGTCGTTGTAAAGTGCTATATAAATAAATAAAGTAAGTAATTATTCCTTTTAGCAGACCTTACTGAAATGAAAAACAAGAATCCCTGGCTGTCTCAGCACCACAGATATAAAATATACAAGTTTCGGAACATGTGACTCACTTATAGCACAACAGGTAAATTAAAAAAACTCTGGAGATCACCAGGAGAACATGTGTCGGCTTTATTTACTTGTATATTTCAGTATTTGTTTTTGGTGTTAAACACACAGACTGCTTACACAGCTGCTCACCTGTATTTCCTGTGTTGACACTGTGTGCTGTCACAGGAGGGTGTGACGCAAGAAGTGTGTGTGTGTGTGTGTGGGGGGGGGGGGGGGGGGGGGGAGGATAAGACATGAAGAAAAGTCCACTCTTCATCTTATTTTTTATTGTGTGTTCAAGATGTTTCCATCAACATGGAGCGGCAGAGGAACACAACACTCTAAATAACAGGTCTGGTGTTTGTATCCTTCTGTCGCTCCTCGAGTCGTTTCGTCTTCGTCAGGATGAATACTGGATCATTGGACCGTGTTTTTGAAGCTCAGTTTCAAAGGTCAAAGTCATTTATTGTCAAATGTGCAACAATTACTGAAGCAGGGGTGTCTGACTTCCTCCAATCATGCAGTTTAAATGATAATGATGTAGCTGGTACAGAAAATACCCAGAGAAACTTTGGGTGGAAACACGTCTAATAGCAGGTTCAGACAACATGATATCAGCCTTATTACAGCTCGACGCAGCGTCGTACGGTGTCTGCTCAGATTGTGAACGACAATGAGTGTCGTACACAATAATCCATGGTTTCATCTGGTGTCGTGTGTCATAGTAGACGACAACCGACACCATGTCCGAGATGCCTCATGAAAGTCTGTGTTTGATTTTCTTTTTGTAGTTCACGACTTCTCCCGTCACAGCCGTCACTTTGACCAATAGGAACACAGAGCGATTTGTTGCTGTGGAAACTGTGCGACAGCAACAGCCCAGCCTTTTAGATATTTCCTGTAGGGACGTTAACACACAGAGTAAAGAGGAAACAGCAGAGGCACTTTATCAACGCGCTGAGTGCTGCCATTAGCATCAAGCTAGCAAACAATGTTCTGTCTTCATAATGGAGGATATAAAGGAATCAAACTCACGGATAGTGTCTGGGCCTTCACTCAACACAGCTGCAGAGGCTACCAGCTGCACCTCACACACACCACACCATTTATCATTCTGGTTTTAGTTTGAATCGTATTACATTTAATGCATCACGCTGTCATTTCAAACTCAGCACTTCCTGTGTTGTTGCTGTTCAGCACTTGTATTTGTCCTCCGTGATGGTTGGTCTTCACTGTGTTTGTCCTGGCTCTTCTTTGCTGTGATTGGACAGCTGGTGACAGTGATGAGTGTTTTACCCAAGAGTTTTCAACTATTTAATTGGAAAACAGATCACAGATGGAGAAAAATGGGCACCAGCTGAACCAGCACCCTGCTAGAACTGTACCAACATTCATCAGGAACTGAAATTATACATATTGTACCACAGTAGCCAGATCTATAACGACAATATTATTACTTTCATGAATGTTGTTGTAAGCTACTGTCATTGTGTCATACAGATTACTGTTAATTTGTTATGCTGATCTGTTCTGTACGACATCTACTGCACGTCTGTCCGTCCTGGAAGAGGGATCCCTCCTCAGTTGCTCTTCCTGAGCTTTCTACCGTTTTTCCCCGTTAAAGGGTTTTTTGGGGAGTTTTTCCTGATCAGCTGTGAGGGTCCAAAGGACAGAGGGATGTCGTATGCTGTAAAGCCCTGTGAGGCAAATTGTATTTGTGATATTGGGCTTTATAAATAAAATTGATTGATTGATTGAAATGTCCTTTGATCAGTGGTGTAGTTCAGGGTATACGGAGGTTAACGGGGTATACCCACTTCTTCTTCTGGCTGTTTACACTTTACCCACCTATCAGCCAAAATGCCATTGGAATATACAGGAGAGCAAACCTCAGTAACCTACCTATCTGCCTAGAAGTACACTCACCTCGTCAACTACCTCTACACCACTGCCTTTGATTCACCGAAACTCCTGGACAGTGCCACTCAACCAGGCAGCTCCTTTTCTATATGCTGATCTGATGGAGCAGAGGACTCTGGGAGAGATGAAGAGAAGGTGAATAAGGACTGGTGTGCCTGTGGGAATGTGAGCTGCTGTCCTGTTCCTGCTGTGGATCACTGCTGTACACTGTTCAGAGGTGACTGCGGTGCGGTGCTGTGGTGATCAGGTGGACAGTTAAATCATTCATCCACCAGAACTATCCGGAAACATGGACGATTGGACTGAGCCACAGTGAACAGGTTCAAGGAGCTGATGGATCACATGGAGTCGCACCGAGTATTATTTCCATTTGACTAAACGAATGAATGATGATGATGCTGCAACAACTACTGGATGAATCGTTCTTACATTTGGAGGATGAATCTTCTGGCAGTCTGCGAATGTTACCATGCCAATCAATCAATCAATCAATCAATTTTATTTATAAAGCCCAATATCACAAATACAGTTTGCCTCACAGGGCTTTACAGCATACGACATCCCTCTGTCCTTTGGACCCTCACAGCTGATCAGGAAAAACTCCCCAAAAAAACCTTTAACGGGGAAACAGCAGGAACAACACACTAAACTTAGGTGGAATAACGAATAAACATTCGACCTGCTAGACATCAGCACGTTAGCATTGTCGCTAATGCAGCAGCTGTGCTCTTACAAAACAGGTCCGGAGGATGTTTGTTTTTTGTGAATTATTTGCATAGTAGGAGACGAGCCTCGGGGCACTTGCTTCAAAATAAACAAGCGGTGCTCAGATATGGAGATACACACTAAAAAATACTGGTTCAACTCACTAGCCTGGTTTCAGGGTACGTTGGCTCCGGGTTATTATCTGATGAGTCATTAATAAAGACACAAACATTGGTTCATATATCCGACCTCGTTGACCCAGTACACATGTGGCCAGTTTGTTTTAACCACCATTGGGTCATTTTTCACACCATTGTTTTTCTGCCCCTTTGTTCTTTCGTACGCCCCTGCATCAGCTGGACTGTGGAGGAGGGTGCAGATTCAAACCCAGGGTGCTTAGATGAGTTACACAGAACAGATTAACATAGAGAGCAGATCTCTCTGAATATCATCTGCACGGATATATTTCACATTTTAAGTGGTCTCTTATCCAGGTTTCCCTTAAATGACCAACTGGATACAGGGAAACAGAAGCTACATTATATTTCATCATTGAATGGATCTAAATCTATAAAAACCAAAATGGTGTGTGACAGACGTCAGTGAGAGGATTTTGATCCACAACTAATAAAAACATGCGCGTACATTTACAGTTACCTTTACAGAGCTGACAGTAGTCAGAGCCGCAGCGCAGCTCACACAGCAGGAATGCAAACATAATGTTCATCATCTGAAGGTAGGTGTTTATTTTTCACCTCACCCTGAGCCTCGAGGCCCCACGTTCAACATCTTGGGGCCAAAACTGCCGATCAGTAATGTTATTTACAAAGGAAAACAAAATAAACAATGACGATCTTTGCTGACAAATAAATTTCTTAGGTGACAACACACAAGGTAAACTCTGACTCCTGCTGCATTTAGACAGAGAGCTTCTCTCCTGCTGTGTCTGCTAAAAGGTGCGACGCTGAAACCTGAGACCTGTCAGATCCTGTGACCCGGTACCAGACTCCAGTAACACACTGATGGGTTGTGTGAGCTGTTGAGTGGTCAGGGTTATGAGTTTCGTGGCTGGGTCACAGAATCTGACGGGTCACAGAGTCAACTGTAACACTGGCAACATTGTGTTAGTGACATAGCGGCCGATGCGGTTTGACCTGAAAGACGGGAGGCAATGGATCGCAAAAAACCTGTTAACGTTAACTGGTGGATGTGATGGCGGAGTTGTGTCCTGCTGCTGTCCTGTTAAAAACAAATGAGTTTAGTGTGTTGGCATGGCAACATTCGCAGACTGCCAGAAGATTCATCCTCCAAATTTAAGAACGATTCATCATCATCATTCTTTCATTTAGTCAAATGGAAATAATACTCGGCCCATCAGCTCCTTGAACCTGTTCACTGTGGCTCAGTCCTTTTCTACTTCCTACATCGTCAGCCGCTGCTTTGTAATCGTCCATGTTTCTGGATAATTCTGGTGGATGAATGATTTAACTGTCCACACATCCAGACATCCAACAAGACGATCCGCACGGTTGCTCTTCCTGATCACCACAGCACCGCACCGCAGTCACCTCTGAACAGTGTACAGCAGTGATCCACAGCAGGAACAGGACAGCAGCTCACATTCCCACAGGCACACCAGTCCTTATTCACCTTCTCTTCCTAGTTGGTAGTTGACGGGGTGAGTGTACTTCTAGGCAGATAGGTAGGTTAGTGAGGTGGAAGTCGGTTTGCTCTCCTGTATATTCCAATGGCATTTTGGCTGATAGGTGGGTAAAGTGTAAACAGCCAGAAGAAGAAGTGGGTATACCCCGTTAACCTCCGTATACCCTGAACTACACCACTGATCAAAGGACATTTCAGTTCCTGATGAATGTTGGTACAGTTCTAGCAGGGTGCTGGTTCAGCTGGTGCCCATTCTTCTCCATCTGTGATCTGTTTTCCAATTAAATATGAGAGTTGAAAAATGTTGGGTAAAACGCTCATAACTGTCACCAGCTGTCCAATCACAGCAAAGCAGAGCCAGGACAAACACTTTGGTGGACACAGCGGCCTGATTAAAGTCACACCAGCGACAACCAGTGACAGTCTGGTCCAAAAACAACCAAACAGTCGACTAATCGACCAGAAGTTTGGTACTGGACCAGAGTTTTTCACCTGAGTCCAGTTTCTTATGTCAGGTTCAGACATTTTTATCGGTTTCAACAGTCGCTTTGTCAGATTAGGTAATTCGGGAGTCATAAAATCTTGTCGTGACTTGGTCATCAGACATGACAGACTACACCTTAGTCCATGACCAATCATTGCTGGTCATGTTCCACAGCGTGCACGATGTCATCAGGTTATTCTTGTCCTGTTTTTATGATTATTATTACCTCAGTCACTGTGTCTGTTCATGTCCCAGCTGAACTGTTACTGTGGTAACGTGAAAAGCGTCACCAGATGGGCGGAGCTACATTTGAAGCACCCCATGAAAACTATGCAAGTCACTGAATCCGCCACAGGAAGTTCCTGCAAATGTTTCACAATAAAATCTTCATTCTGACGGGTGTCAAAATCAAGCTTTACACCGGCAACGTTGTGTTAGTGTAATGTATGACCTGCATGATGAGATTAGAGGCAACGAATGGTGCAGGTCAGCGATTGAAACAGACGTAATGTTAACGTTAACTGGTGGCCGTAACGGCAGAGTAGTGTCCTGCTGCTGTCCTGTTAAAAACAAGTTAAAGAAACAGAACACCGGTGTCTCTCTGCGCGGCAGCAGCTCACTGAAAGCACCAATTACCGTTACTTGAAACTGATGTTAGCCAGCATGGTAACGCTTTAGCAAATGCTTTTGAAATAACATTAAACAAAACACCAGTTTCACCAGCACTAATATCTAAGAATGTTAATGTAAGTTTCTAACATATTTTATCCCACTGCTCAGCTCTCTATCATAGTTAAAATAACGTTAATGTTTCCAACTAAGCTATGTGTCTTATTAACATTTACCTCTAACGTTAGCAAGGTTTCCCAGAAACATGTCTATAAAGTCAAATATTAACAATATTAAAGCTTGACAAATGTCAAATGTAATCACTAAATA
Source organism: Epinephelus awoara (assembly GCA_035609425.1). NCBI lineage: Eukaryota > Metazoa > Chordata > Actinopteri > Perciformes > Serranidae > Epinephelus > Epinephelus awoara. The sequence continues at coordinate 1,255,199 of CM069311.1, forward strand.
ATGCAAATTTAATATTAACGTATCTCCAGTGAACAGTTCCTCTCACTCCACAGTCCAGCTGATGCAGGTGCGTACGAATGAAAAAAGGGACAGAGAAACAATGGCAGGAAAAATGTCCCAGTGGTGGTTAAAACAAACAGCTGACAACTCACACTGATGAAGGTCGGACGGCCGAAAGCGCTTTGTCCTTAAAAAATGCTTGAAAGGTTTCATTAAAAACTTTTTATCTGCTGATGGACGTATCTGTGTGCGATCCTCAAACTATTTTTGTTCTTTCTGGTTCAAACAAACAGGTCACACGTGTGCTGGGTCAGCGAGGTCACATATATGAACAGTGTTTGAGTTATTATTTATTGCTGATCAGAAAAGAAAACATGAAAATGAAAGTATGAAAAAAAAGAGGAAATTATAGACTTTTAATTTGAAACAGAAACAGGAAGTGTTGAGTTTGAAATGACAATGCGATGCATTAAATTTAAACTGAAAACAGAATGAGAAATGACGGCCTGTTTCTAATGTGGTGTGTGTGAGGTGCAGCTGGTAGCCTCTGCAGCTGTGCTGAGTAAAGGCCCAGACACTATCCGTGAGTTTGATTCCTTTATATCCTCCATTGTGAAGAAAGAACATTCTTTGCTAGCTTGATGCTAATGGCAGCACTCAGCGGGTTGATAAAGTGCCTCTGCGGTTTCCTTTTGCAGTGGATTATCACGCACAACACTTGTTGTCGCTCACGTTATTCCAAGCCGACACCGTACGACGCTGCGCTGCACTGATATCATGTAAATGTGAACGCAGCATTAGAAACACAGATGTTGATCTGATCTGTAATAACCACACATTTTTATTTCTTTTATTCGGGCATTTGAGTCTGTTCCTAGGCAGGTATGATTCAACATGAGCTTAACTGTGTCAACTAAAATGTCGCCTGTGGCACATCAGGAGTTTGTTATCTGAAAAACAAATGTTTGCGAATGACAGCCAGTGAACTATTGAAGTGATCTGCATGTCAGACAAATACTTGATGGCGGGTATTCTGTCTGAACATTTGATGTGATATTTGATTTCTACTTCAGCGGTGTCTCAACCCAAATGAACTTCAGTGCCCACGTTCATCATAATAAACAAACACATCACTGTGTGTTTTAAATAGCTTATCGACGACAGTGGAGCTCTACAGCACAGAGCAATAATGTCAGGGCTTGAAGACACCGACTGCTGCGGGGACAGCTCATTACTGGTTTGGGTCTTTACATGGAAATTACAGTCAGGTTTGTTGCCAGGTAGGTTTTCACCCTACAGGCCTTGGTATCCTGGTGCGTTATGGTCACAATAAACGGTCAAAGAAAAGGAAGACTTGGCCCCAATCACACACAAAGAGTTCTGCACGTTGCAAAGTGCAAGATCCACCACACTGCCTTTTTTAATTGAATGCCACTAGTGAAAAAAAAGCTTGCTGCACCTCTTTATTGTTGCCAGGCAACCACTACTGTTTATTTATTTATTGTATGTATCCTGCAGTAATCAGTGTGTAGCTGCTGCCATGTTGAGGCAGAGGGTGCTGTCTGTAGCTCTGGTTGAGGGTGAGAGGCTGTCAGCAGATAAACAGAGATCTGTGTGGGTACATGAGACCCTAAAAAAGAGGCTGGATCATGGGGAGTACCACCAGTTGGTCCAGGAGCTTCTCCTCCATCATGGACGTTCACAGTACTGCACTGTCTTGTTGTCATGACCACCACAGAAGCCCCGCCTCTCAGATCATCCCATTGGACAAAACTATTAAAAATATTACAAAAAGGCGTCTCCAGCTGCTAAAACACTGTCTGTGTGATCGGGGCCTTAAAGAAGTGCTGCACGTTGAGAATCTTAAAATAGAAGCAATAAACAAATATGTAAAATATATCTGTTAAAAATGTAAACAAACTGTGAGGGGTTTTTAAACAAAGAGGATAAAGTGTGCAAAACACCGACTCAGGGCTGTACACATGACGTGTCTTTAACCGTCAGGAAAACACCAGGTCAGGCGCTGGGTGCTGCTCTTGTGCCTTTTCTGTGCCAGCTTTCAAGAGCGCGGCAGCAGGTTGTGTCTGAGGTTGCTAAGCAACCATAACCAGCACCGTATCACAGCCTGTTTACCTGAAACCCTGAGGTCAGAGCTGATCTACTTCCTGTGTGTCTGTGGGACAGATGAGACGCTCTGACAGCTCTGCACCAACGTGATCAACTTCTCCTCCATATTTATCACACACTGATATTTACTGAAGAAGGAAAGATATCTGTGGGCTGTGATTGGTTGGTCCTCGTCACATGACGTGGTGCATGCTGTTGTGTTCCAAAAGTTGAACTGCAGCTGTTGCACCCTGAAAATAGGTGCTCGGGCCACATCACTGTCGCTCTGGCGGTTGAGTGCATGTGCTGTGCATCTACATTGCAAATAGGGTTTGTTACATGATACCTGACTGTATCCTTAATGTGAAACTTTCCTGGTCTTTTCATTCTCAGTCACTGTATATGATGTTTTTAATAGTATAACAATTACCTTTGAGCTATGAAATTATTATTATTATGGACCTCGGCTGAAGGATGAAGTCCCTATTGTTTTTTTTTTCTTTCTCCTTTCTCCCGCCGTCTCTTTGAACCCAAATTTGACCCTAAACATGCTCAAAAACTCACCAAAATTGGCACGTCTGGTGAAAATATTGTAGCGCCACCTAGGCACACTACAATGGCTGTTGCGGCCTACAAATCACACACTGACACCCCTGATCTAAATCCAACAGGAAGTGAGCTATTTGCCCTTTCAAAGTAAGATTTCGCCTCAAAAATCCTCCTTTTCAAAAAATATCTCCTATTTATCGTATCAGCTTCAAACCTGCACACATGCCACCTCAACTCCTGCTGAACAAAACTTCTGAATAACTTTTTCATTTCTCGAACGGTTTGAATTTTATAAGTGCTCAAAGATGACGTGACACAAAACCTCCTGACAGTCTTCGAAAGAAAAGATGAGGGCCAACACATCTTAAACTGACCAAGATCGCATTTTTGACTCCACAAACATAAAAACTACAAACTATAAAAACTGCGTTTGGGACGAGTGCATCTCTCTGCTGGTATGCTCAGACTGATGATTGGACCCACGTTTTGGGAATTAAAGGGAGTTTGAAGACTTGTGGGAGGAGCTGTTGATGACGCTGCACGTGCGAGCCACTGGCGGTGGATGAACAGGAAACAGCTGATAGCAGGAATTAGCGAGCAGCTATTAGCAAGAGGGAAACACAAACCTGACAGACACTGTAAAGATGAGCAACTGGGGAGACAAGGAATTGTGCGCCCTCCTTGTCCTCGCAAACGAAGAGGCCATTAACCGTCAGATGACGGGGACGGTGAAGGACGGGCCGACTTACGAGAGAATCGCCGAAGGACTGACCAGCCGCGGCTTCCCTCCCACGTCACTGTTTACGTCACACGCTGAGCTACACGTTTTGTTACTTGCTCACGCCCCCCATTGCCCCGAAAAAGGCACATTCTGTATAAACAAAAGTAGGTAGGCGGCATTTTGCTGCACTCCCCGATTTTGTTTTTATACTGCCAATGCTGAAAAAACACTGATTGGGCTTTCCTGCAAATTTGCACAACTCCTGTTTAAAAAGGGTCAGTGATTCCCTTTGGGAGGACATTGACAGTCTGACATCATGTATTATGGACTATATAAACTTATGTGTGGAAAGCACCGTACCCACCAGGACTGTACGCTGCTTCTCCAACACCAAACTCTGGATTACTCCAGTTAAAAGCTCTCCTGAAGGAGAAGCAGAGAGTTTTTAACTGTAGAACCAAGGAGGAGACCGTGCAGAAGGAGCTACTGAGAAACATCAGGCGGGGAAAGGAAGGATATAAAAAGAAGATGGAGGAACAGCTGCAGCAGAGTGACCTCAGCGGAGTCTGGAGAGGTCTGAAAACCATCTCAGGACACAAACAACCAGACTCCCAGGCCAGAGGCGACCAGCAGTGGGTGAATGATCTGAAACTGTTCAAACTGTTCCCCCCAACACCGGTGAACATCCAGGGAAAGGACATTGAGATGGTGACATCTTATAAGTACCTGGGTGTTCATCTTAACAATAAACTGGACTGATCACATAACAGCACTGTACAGGAAAGGCCAAAGCAGACTCTACCTGCTGAGGCGGCTCAGGTCTTTTGGAGTGCAGGGGGCGCTCCTGAAGACCTTCTTTGACACTGTGGTGGCATCAGCCATCTTTTACGGAGTGGTCTGCTGGGGCAGCAGCGTCTCGGCTGCAGATAGGAAGAGACTGGACGAGCTGATCAAGAAGGCCAGCTCTGTCCTGGGATGGTCTCTGGACTCTGTGCAGGTGGTGGGAGAAATGAGGACGACAGCCAAGCTGTCATCTCTGAGGACTAATGACTCCCATCCTCTGCAGGAGGAGATAAAAGCTCTGGAGAGCTCCTTCGGCGATAGACTGATTCACCCAAAGTGTGTGAAGGAACGCTATCGCAGGTCCTTCCTGCTGCTGCTGTCAGGCTACATAACCAGCACTGCTCAGGGCCAAGAAGATCCTGTCTGACCCACCCAACCCAGGCCATGGCCTCCTCAATCTCCTGCCCTCTGGGAAGCAATACAGGGTGTTGGAGAGCAGGACAAACCGGCTTTTGAACACTTAACCTACAGCGGGTGGTGAGGACCGCAGAAAAGATCATTGGGACCACACTGCCCCCCCTCAGAGACACTTACACTGGCCGACTTCTCAGGAAGGCCAGAAACATCAGCACAGACCCCACTCACCCCAGACTCACCCCTATTCTCCCCCCTCCTCTCTGGAAAGAGAGGCCGCTCTCTTAAAGCCAGAACAGCCAGACTCATTAACAGCTTCTTCCCCAGGCCGTCAAAGCCTTCAACCTTCAAGCCTTTTCTTGTATTTTTAGTACTTTTTTTTGTATGCCTATTTTTTTAAGTTTTTAAATATTGAAATCTTTAACCTGACTCTTTCCCCTTGACTGCTGTAACACTGGAATTTCTCAATTTTGGAATCAATAAAGGTGTATCTTACCTTATCTTACCTTACTTTACCTTACCTTACCTTACATTACCTTACATTACCTTACCTTAAATAAATGAGTTTGAGGGTGCAAAAAACATGGCATGGCGGTGCAGTGGTTAGTGGTTTTCCTTGGGGCAGTGTGTCTAGTCAGACAAGCATGAACTGATGAAGCCTCTTGGATAAGAGGTGAAACATCTTCTAAGACAAAACTAAGTCCAGTTGCGTTCGATTCAAATGCCTTGAGAATGTGAGTTCTTCTTTGAACACGGGCGTATTTCCAGGTGGCAGTCGGGCCCCTCCACCCCATGGGCCCCAGTGCAACCACGCTGCCTACTCTATATTTACGCCCCTGAATATAAGAATATATGATTTCAAAGTTTTGCATTTATGCAACGTGTCCTTAAACTGCCCCGTCTACTCTGTGTTCTCCATAAATATTGAAATGCTGTATCAGCAATCAATCAATCAATCAATCAAGCAATCAATCAATTTTATTTATAAAGCCCAATATCACAAATCACAATTTGCCTCACAGGGCTTTACAGCATACAACATCCCTCTGTCCTTTAGACCCTCACAGCTGATCAGGAAAAACTCCCCAAAAACCCCTTTAACGGGGGGAAAAATGGTAGAAACCTCAGGAAGAGCAACTGAGGAGGGATCCCTCTTCCAGGACGGACAGACGTGCAGTAGATGTCGTACAGGACAGATCAGCATAATAAAATGACAGTAATCTGTAGTAGCTTACAACAACATTCATGAAAGTAATAATATTATCGTTATAGTTCTGGCTACTGTGGTACAATATGTTGAAAGTATATATTAGTATCTGGCAGGACCACGGCAGCAGCACAACCACACACGTCACACTATCCAGGCACCGCTGCAATACGAGTTAACCTGAGAGATAGTGGAGCACAAAGGCTCCGGAGAAGAAGCCGAGTTAGTGACATCCAGAATGGCCGAGTTAGCAAGATACAGTAATAGGATACGAGAGAGAGAGAGAGAGAGAGAGAGAGAGAGCCCGGTGCATTAAAGGTGGTCCTCCGGTAGACTAGGCCTAAGTCAGCCTAACTAGGGGCTGGTACAGGGCAAGAGGAAAGTCTTAAGTCTAGTCTTAAATGTGGAGACGGTGTCTGCCTCCCGGACCGCAACAGGAAGATGATTCCACAGGAGAGGAGCCTGATAGCTGAAGGCTCTGGCTCCTGATCTACTTTTGGAGACTTTAGGGACCACGAGTAACCCTGCGTTCTCAGAGCGCAGAGTTCTGGTGGGATAATATGGCACTATGAGCTCTCTAAGATATGATGGAGCTTGACCATTTAGAGCTTTATAAGTTAACAGTAGGATTTTAAATTCAATTCTGGATTTTACAGGGAGCCAGTGCAGAGAAGCTAAAACAGGAGAAATATGATCTGGTTTCTTAGTTCCTGTTAGTACACGTGCTGCTGCATTCTGAATTAGCTGAAGAGTTTTTAATGATTTACTAGAGCTACCTGATAGTAGAGAGTTACAGTAATCCAGCCTCGAGGTAACAAAAGCATGGACCAATTTTTCTGCATCTTTTCGGGTCAAGATAGGCCTAATTTTTGCAATATTACGCAGATGAAAAAAACAAGTACAGAGACGAGTCCTTTGTCTGAAGCAATCAGAAGGTCATTTGTAATTTTAACTAGAGCTGTCTCAGTGCTATGATGCGCTCTAAATCCTGACTGTAATTCCTCAAATAAATTATTATCCTGGAGAAAATCACACAGCTGGTCTGCAACTACTTTCTCAAGGATCTTTGACATAAAGGTAAGATTAGATATTGGTCTATAGTTGGCTAACACCTCTGGATCCAGGGTGGGCTTTTTTAGTAGAGGTTTAATTACAGCTACCTTAAAATACTGTGGTACATAGCCTGTTAATAAGGATATATTGATCATATCTAATATATGGGTGTTATCTAAAGGTAAGACCTCCTTGAGTAGCCTAGTTGGGATGGGGTCTAAGAGACACGTTGATGATTTAGATGATGAAATCACTGCTGTCAATTCTTGAAGAGAAATTGGGGAGAAGGAATCTAAATAAATATTAGGTGTTACAGCTGTGTTTGAGGTTAGATAGGTACTATCTGAGGACAGGAGGTCATGAATTTTGCCTCTAATAGCTAGGATTTTGTCATTAAAGAAGCTCATAAAATCATTACTGCTAAGGGTTAAAGGAATACAAGGCTCAATAGAGCTTTGACTCTCAGTCAGCCTGGCTACAGTGCTGAAAAGAAACCTGGGGTTATTTTTGTTTTCTTCTATTAAAGCTGAGTAATAGTTTGCTCTGGCATTGCGGAGGCCCCTCTTATAAGTTTTGAGACTGTCTGCCCAGATTACACGAGATTCTTCCAGTTTGGTTAATCGCCAATTCCTTTCAAACTTTCGCGATATTTGCTTTAATTTACGGGTTTCAGAGTTATACCAAGGAGCGAACTTTCTTTGTTTTGTTAACTTCTTTTTAAGAGGAGCTGCAGAGTCGAGTGTTGTTCGCAGTGAGCTTACGGCGCTATCAACAAATCGATCAATTCGGGAGAGGTTAAAGTCGGTACGGGAAACCTCTGTTACTAAAGGACTTGGTATTGAATTTAACGACGGAGTAATCATTTCCTTAAATTTTGCGACAGCACTATCTGATAAACATCTGGTATAGTAACTGTTGCTAAGTGGCGTGTAATCGAGTAAAAAGAAATCAAAAGTAATCAAATAATGATCTGATAGCGAGGGATTCTGTGGAAAGACTGTTAGGTTATCAATTTCAATTCCATACGTCAGAACTAGATCGAGGGTATGGTTAAAACAGTGAGTGGGTTCATGAACACCCTGACTAAAGCCAATGGAGTCTAATAATGTGAACGCGGTAGCCAGGGAGTCATTATCAACGTCGACATGAATGTTAAAGTCGCCTACAATAATAACTTTATCTGATTTTAGAACTAAACTGGATAAAAACTCTGAGAATTCAGATATAAATTCAGAATATGGGCCAGGAGCACGGTACACTATAACAAATAAAAGTGGCTGCGAGGTTTTCCAGGTCGGATGTAAAAGACTAAGAACAAGGCTTTCAAATGAATTATAGTCTAGTTTTGGTTTAGGGCTGATTAACAGACTAGAGTTAAAAATGGCTGCAACTCCACCTCCTCGGCTGCTGCCTCGAGGAATGTGGGTGTTATTATGAATAAACAGTGTGTCTGCCTCTGGCTATTTGTTTCATACCTGATACCTTAATGCCTCAGGACATTTACAGGGAGCCCTCTCAGTATGGAAATGTTTTCTCAAGACTAATAGATTTGTTATTGGTTAGGAACAAAAGTGGGCAGGGAAACACCAGGACTGACAGAATAAAATCAGCTTATGAGTGTCAGACGTGTGTCAGTGCTTACTGTCAGACGTCCAGCTCTGTTTTATAGGAATGCTTAGGTGACACTTAACTCCAGTTTGGAATTGAAGAGTTTCAGGGTTGCATCATAATGGAGGACAACATGCGCCGAGGTAGGGTGGAAGCAACTCCAAGTGATGTTTAAAGTGGTGTAACGTGTGAGGCAGATGTGCCTGTATTTTGGGTTTACGTAGACAAGTAGCTCTAATCAAAGACACAAAGCTGTTTTTTATTGTGATCCAGCCTTAAATTAACAGTATGTATTTATTAATTTTATGCTTTTGTCTTTTCTTGCAGCACCACTGACTACGAACGGATCAGTCATTTTCTCCCGTGAGAGTTGTGACATTGACGTTTTAGACGATGGGAGGACCATCAGTGACTTCATAGACTATAAAATAAAAGAGCGTGGTTTGTTGGTGAGTATCACAGAGTGTACACTTAAGATAAGGACTCTCCAGCTCCTTATCTGACTCTTTCTCCTTGACTGCCGTAACACTGGAATTTCTCAGATCCATAAAGGTGTATCTGATCTTATATTACATTGTTACCAGCGGCGTTTCAAACTGACACTGTCCAGCTTTGAAATTTGCATCACTTGGCCTTTCCTAACGATGACTGTGAACAAGCTGATTAAAGGGACAGTGCACCCAAAATGCAAATTCAGCCATTATCTACTCACCCATATGCCGAGGGAGGCTCAGGTGAAGTTTTAGAGTCCTCACATCACTTGCAGAGATCCAAGGGGAGAGGAGGTAGCAACACAACTCCACCTAATGGAGGCTGACGGCGCCCCAGATTCAAACGTCCAAAAACACATAATTGAAACCACAAAATATCTCCATACTGCTCGTCCGTAGTGATCCAAGTGTCCCGCTCACGTGTGCGCTTGTGTGAGACCATGAGACATGGGCTCCGCCTTCATGTGTGTTCACGTGCCTTCGCGTGCAAGCGCTCACACGTCAGTGCAGTGCCCAGAGAGGCAGTCAGAGCTACAGGCTACAATGAGGCTAAAAACAGAGTTCACATGAGGTTTTTCCAAACAACTTTTTATGTCGGGGCTTCAGGACACTTGGATCACTACGGACGAGCAGTATGGAGATATTTTGTGGTTTCAATTATGTGTTTTTGGATGTTTGAATCTGGGGCGCCGTCAGCCTCCATTAGGTGGAGTTGTGTTGCTACCTCCTCTCCCCTTGGATCTCTGCAAGTGATGTGAGGACTCTAAAACTTCACCTGAGCCTCCCTCGGCATATGGGTGAGTAGATAATGGCTGAATTTTCAGTTTTGGGTGCACTATCCCTTTAAGGTCTGAGACCCTGGGAAAAGTTGTCTGAGAGCTTAAATGCCTTGAGGTGTCCAAACATTTGGATGTTGCTCCTTTTAAGTTTTTTCACTCTAGTATCATAAGCGTTTGGTTGCCACAGAGTTTATTTTCTGCAATAATCCAAGATCCAATGGAAAAGTCCTGTTGGCTTTTTGATGAGGGCGACTCTAACTTCCATGTTAACCTACAAATAAACGTCCCTGCAGCACTCTGTTGTGTCAAAGTATTATGAGATAGCTGAGATTCCCGAGATGTGCGTTTTAACAATGAAATGTAATCTTTGCTTTATTCCTCCAGGACAATGAAGAGCCTTTCCATGTGGCAAATCTGGACAACATAGTGTCGAGGTACTACAGGTGGATCACTAACCTACCTCGAGTCAAGCCTTTCTATGCAGTGAAGTGCAACAACGCAGCAGCAGTTCTGAGGATGATGAATGTTTTGGACACTGGTTTCGACTGTGCTAGCAAGGTATCTCAGAGATCATCTAGCTCTGTTTTCTTTGTCATAGAGAAACGTTGTCTGCATCTCAGTTTGCTCATCTGAAACATGTTTGGGTCTAACACAGGGTGAGATCCAGATGATGCTGTCCCTCGGAGTGACACCTGAGAAAATCATTTACGCACATACAACCAAACCAATGTCACACATCAGATACGCCTGTGCTCATGGAGTCGATAAGATGACTTTTGATAATGAGGATGAACTCCTAAAAATTTCTCTGTGTCACCCCAAAGCCAAGTAAGTGACCAACTACTAATGTTTTGTTTCTGTTGAGTGTAGACTCTTTTTAGTGTATTAGTACTTTTGAATCTTTCCAGACTGGTGCTCCGCATCGCAGTGGATGACTCCAAATCGTTGGTGAGACTCAATTCAAAGTTCGGAGCCAGTCTGGAGTCAGTTGGTAAGCTGCTGGAACGTGCTGGAGAGCTCGACTTGGAGGTCATCGGGGTGAGCTTTCATGTCGGCAGCGGCTGCACTGACGGCGGGGCGTTCAGGCAGGCCATAGCAGATGCACGACGTGTCTTTGACATGGGGGTAAGTTGTTGTCACAGCAACAGAACACAAGAATTAAACTGAATGTTCTGGTTAATTTTGAGTTCTTAGGTCTTATTTGAGTCTTATTTGGAAGATATTCACCTATTCTTCCTGCAAAAGGCTTCTAGCTCTGTGAGATTCTTGGGCCATCTTCATGCACTGCTCTTTGAGGTCTGTCCACAGATGTTTAATGATGTTTAGGTCGGGGGACTGTGAGGGGCGTGGCTCTCTTCATCCGTACACCCGTGAAATGTTTCCCGTGACAATGGCTACAACACAAGCCCAAAGCATCATCCACCCCCGTGTTTAACAGTTTTTTTCTCCAAACATACCTTTGCTCATTGTGTCCAAAAAGTTCTGTTTTACCTTCATCAGTCCACAGGACTTGTTTCCAAAAAGCATCAGGCTTGTTTCAATGTTTCTTTGCAAACTTGTGAGGCTGAATTTAGTGGTGAGGACACAGGAAAGGTTTTCTTCTGATGACTCTTCCATGAAGGTCATACCTGTCCAGGTGTGTCTGCACAGTAGAACAGTGCACCACCACTCTTCCTTTCTAACAATCAACATGAACACTAACAATTGATTGTTGTCTTTTTCAGAATTTGCAGGGATTCCAGATGAGACTCTTGGATATTGGTGGAGGATTCTCTGGGGCTGGAGGTGCTCAAGGATCATTTGAGGAGGTAAAGTTAAAACAATACATAGTGGTAGTGCTCGTTCATGGTTGTGCTGCACCTTTATTATGCCGGTCAAACAAATTACATAATGAACAAAAACACAAAGGAGGCAGGGGCAGGTTGGGGTGGGTCACATAAAAACAGACTTTAGCCCGGGACTTTTCCCTGGAGTCGCATGTTCATCCGTCTTAACTTTGAGTCATTTTAAGGTGCATCCTCACCATGTTTGTTTTCCTAAATCTAACCTCCGTAACTTAACGTTAATTACGTAACTAAGGATGTGACATCATTCGTGGGGCCCAAATTCATGGGGTATCATACGCACCGATATATGAGAATACGTTTATCATTTAATGCAATGTTGCTGACATTTTATCCAACATTGTCATTTGTCAGTATATAGTGTAGATGATGACCAGGCTTAAACTGTTGTTGTTATCCTGCCGACAATGCCAAATATGTTGTAGCATAAACAAGACTTAAAATAAGAGAGAAATGTTTGTATTGACAGAATATTTCACAGGTAATAAACTATCAACTCATTGTGTTTTTTCCTCCTAGTGTTCAGAAGTCATTAATGAAGCACTGGACAAATTCTTCCCACCTGACTGCGGGGTGAAGATCATGGCAGAACCAGGCCGATTCTTCGTGGAATCAGCCTTCACAGTGGCACTGAACGTCATTGCCAAAAGAGTAATCTTAGATGATATGGACGACCACAGCGGTAATGTTTATGTGTCTTTTGAAGCCACATGACTGTTGAGTATCTAGGATTAGCACAATCAAGACTTGCAGTACTTACTTTGTGCAGAACTCCAGATACCTGGTTGCATGTGGTGTAGGGGAAAAATTACCAAGGAGAAAAAGGACCATTAGGGCTCAAAATCTGACCAGTGCAAGGAAGAATTATTATTTATTGACGGGTTAATGATGCTCGAAAACTCACAAAAGTTTTCACAAGCATCAGAGCTGGGCGTAACCAAATGGCTTAGGAGAGCCCCCCTACAACATTTCAGCAAAGCAGCACTCATTGTATGTTTCATCAAGATGTATGAAATTTGGGAGACACAAGTCCCTTGCAAAGAATCAAAAGGCCTCTTGGAGCCCTTCGCTAACATTCAGTCAGCCATTTTAAATCACTGGTGCAATGTTGGTGTATCTTTGGCCATTAAAACTGTGCTGTCAGATCATAAGACCATTAAACACCATTAAACAGAAAGTTGTTGTAACTTGGGGGGACATGGTCCAATCTGTCCTAAATTTGAAATGCTTGATGAGAGTTTAGCTTGAAGGCATCTGCATGCCAATACTGAGTCAAAGTAACTGTGCCACCCACTGGCAACAGTGGATTTACAGGAATCCTACGTTGTGTAATTGACACTTGACATGTAGCGACTTCAGGCATGTTCAGCACGTGTTCTGGCACCACATAATGAACTTGTGTGCGCAGTATCAAACGGTCCCATCGACCAGCATCCTGCCAGCACCCCGACACACAGGAAGGTCCAAGGGCCTGTTGATCGCTGCTTACAGCTTTAATGTTTATTATAACTGTCCTTTTATTTTCAAATATTTGCTGAAGTAATGAATAGTTGCCATTTTAATAACCTTTTTTTTTTATGTGTTTTTTCCAGATGATGAGGAAAAGGGCTGTGACAGAATGATGATGTACTACCTTAACGATGGAGTGTACGGTTCCCTGAGCTGCATTATCTTTGACCCAGCTAACGCCGACCTTAAACCATATCCTCACAGGGTAATACAGTACATCCTCATACCTTACCAATGACTCCCAAAGCAACATACATGACTGCTGGACAGCACCAGCAACTTGTGCCTGTATTAACGATTGCTTTCACGAGAGACGATCCTGCGATGGGATCACTTCAGCCACGATACAGCAATATGAGAACTATATCCAATGTGGGCCAGGGGTGTAAAGTGTTCAGACCACATTCATCTTTGAACTCAAGCTTCATTTTCATCTCAACTACACCTGTAAAGATTGAAGGTGAATCTTGTGCAGTGGTGACACTGTTGGGTTGACAACAAATGTCCACAGACAACCAGACACAACACCTGGCAAAACACTCAAAACCAATTCTGTTGTAGTTACCTCTGCAGTGCGTGCCATCTAGACCACAATTTTCTATGACAACTCACAAGGTGTGAACCATGCCAGCCGTCACAAAGTTGTCACTGCTGATAAACGTGGTTGCAAGGTTGCTAACGGTCCCAGTCATGCAGTACATGGTTATGTTTAGAAAAAAACGTCAAAGTGTGGGTCAAAGTAAGTGATGATTACATTGACTTTCAGTTTCACACAGGACATGAACACCAGACTCCAGGGTGAAAGTCCTGTGTTTGTTTGACCCATCCATCCACGTCAATCCTGTTCCTATGTGATCTTTGTCAATCTTTATACTACAATATCACTCATGTCATAATTTACAATTGCAACTAGAGGTCTCCATCTAACAATAAATGTAAATATGGGTCATAATAAGTTACTTGCACCCACAGGGCCAGTCTTTGGTTGAGTGCGGGCTGGTCAATATCAACCCTGTCACCACGTAAGAACTTGAAGGTTCTGTGAAACAAGATTATGGATGGAGCGTGAAATGGATCAGCAGTTTGGCATGGCATCTGCAGTGATGCAAGCGCTGTGCCGGATGGTCGTGGTGAAGAGAGAGCTGTTCACATCTGATCAGGATCCTCCTGGGCGCCTCCTGTTAGAGGTGTTTTCTGGACATGTCCAACTAGTAGCAGGCCCTGGGGCAGACCCAGAACACACTGGAGGGATTATGTATTTCGCCTGGCCTTGGAACACCCCAGGGTCCCCCAGGAGGAGCTTGAAAGTGTTGCAGGGGAGAGCGATGTCTGGAGTACTTTGCTCAGCCTGCTGCCCCTGAGACCCGGCTTCAGATAAGCGGTTGAAAATGGATGGATGGATGGATGGATGGACTCTTAGGTTCCTGAGTTATAAATGAACAAACCTGATGTCATCTTCATACACAGTTACTGAGAATTGTTTGTTTAAAATAAGATCTGGAGGCGACTTTCCATCTGGCCGAGAACATTTTAAAACTTGATGTCAGATATGAGATTAAAGGAGTAGGTTGAGAGAATATGACAACATGTGTGACGTGGATTTTTCTTTTTACTGTTTGTGCAGGCTGTTGAGAACGGCGAGCGGCGATACCGGTCTGTCATCTGGGGTCCAACCTGCGACAGCATCGACAAAGTAACAAGCAACTACTGGATGCCTGAGTCTTACGTCGGGGACTGGCTCCTCATCGACAACATGGGTGCTTACACTCTTAGTGCATCCACTGACTTCAATAGCTTTGAAAGAGCTCACGTCTATCCTGTCGTGACAGCTAAGACATGGCACGCCTTAGACCTTTCTCACCTCTACAACGTCTATTGATAAGTCTGGGGCCGTATTCACAAAGCTTCCTCGTACAAAGAGTTGCTCCTAGTGACGAAATTCTTAGAACTGTGAAGTTTTCTAAGAATTTCCTCTTAAAGTCAAGCCTAGGTCCTCGCAAAGATGAAAGTTATTCACAGAGCATCTTAGACCTGAAAAGAGCTCAAAAGGTGAAAAACTGTTCAGAGCAGGAAGGAGAACCTTAAAGAGGCTTAAGAGTTTCTTAAGCAGAGGAGAAAATGGTGGAAACGCGAAGAGGTCTGAGATATATTCTCCAAACCTTAGATCGTGCAGGGATAATATGTGTGGTCGATCCCAGAAGAGACATGCACACATTTTCCACCTAATGCTGGAAACACATTGGTGCTGCGCCGCCATGTGATGCCAAGTGCTGGTCCTAGCACACTGGACACGTTGTTCTGCAGCTGGTCAAGAGACGACCACGCAAAGTTATTGTTACTGAAAGATGCATACTTCTTCCACCTCTGCGTTAGCTTCAAATTATGTGTGGACAGCCACTAAGTTGATGAGTTGTTAGCTCAGGATATTTCTCGACCTCAACAACGAGGTCTCTCCTCATCCATTCGTCGTCACACATGAGACACAGCGGTAGCTACAGAGCTCTCTTTATACATCCATGGTGAGGAGAGGAGTCGAGCTGCTACAGGAGCTTGTCTGTACAAGCAGAGAGCGAGTGGGGAGAAAAGCATTTAATTCCAGGTGTAGTGAAGCTGAAAATAAGACAGTGGCGTGAGGTCCTTTCACACTCTCATACTGTGATGCAGTTCATTTCATGTCCATTGGGGGCCTCACACCTTACAGGCCCACAATGGGTGTGACTGTGACAACCATTCACACCTGTTTATAAAATCATACCTAGCAACAGGGTCAACCACACCTCCTCACTACTGTAAAACATTTTGTCCCTTCCTTGCTCAGCGTCGCTCTGAGAACTTTCCTAAATCACTCAATCAGGACTCTTTATTAAAACATTTAGGCTGAGTTAGGAGCTCTCTGAGATGATTCATAGGATGTTTGTGAATACGGCCCCAGATGACTTCTGTTGGACAATGGCTCAATACATGGTAAACGGTAAATGGTAAATGGACTGCACTTGTATAGCGCTTTTCTAGTCCTCCAACTACTCAAAGCGCTTTTACACTACATATCACATTCACCCAGTCACACACACATTCACACTCTGATGGCCGAGGGTACCATACAAGGCGACACCTGTGACCTAGTGACCATTCACATGTGCTCACTCACCGATGGAACGGCCATCAGGAGCACTTTGGGGACGTGCGGACTGGAGGAACCAGGGATCGACCTGCCAATCTTCTGATGAGTGGACGACCCGCTCTACCTCTGAGCCCCAGCTGCCTGAACAAACATAGACATTGAACATCTGTCATCGAGTGGTCAGTTTGTCAGGCCTAGTGTGAATATTTTGTCAGGTATATTAATTGTGCTGCGCCTGCAGTCAGGGTACCCAAACATGCTCTGACTGTGTTGTTCATGTGCTAACTGGCTAACTAGCATCAAGACGCTCTTCCTGTTTTCTTTTTTCAATGATGAATACAGACGACCGCCGTCTGCTGCTGTGGAGACTTATTTCCTCTCAGCAGGAGCAGACGGCCAACCAGCACATGTGCTGGAGTCTTTGCTGTGTGTTGATGTGTGAATTTTGGGCCGGGACACAGGCAACATAAAGCAACAAAAAACATCCGCTTTCACTGGTGCTAGTTCTGTGAAGTTGTTTTGGTGCATCTGGGCCTTGATCAAGACGTCTTTCACCCTTCATCCGGTTAAAACATGCAGTTAAAAATGACTGAGATCTAAAAAGTGTATCATAAAAGTCAGTTTTTGACAGCTTTTGTGAGAAATTTAAATCTCATCTGAAAAAATTCTTCTTCTTTTTTTTTTTTTTTTTTTTTTTTAAACATCTTGATGTTTACATCAGACTGCCACAAAAACAAGAGATATCCCAACCAAGTTTGTTGGCCCAGATCTGGATCTGAGTCCTTACTAACTTCAACACATTCTCACTCCCATCATGTCAAAAAACAACGGGCTAGGAACCCTCGTGCATCAGTTTTGGACATTTAGGGATGGCGAGTCAATCTTTGCCCGTGACATGCATCGTCTCTTTTATTACACTTACACTTTTGTTGGAAATGTAAAGTTTCTGTTCGTTCAATGTGTACAGTCTTTTTTTAAAATAAACTTTCATGTAGGCAAAACACTTTTTTTGGCTTACTTCCTTAGGTTTAGAAAAAAACATCATGGTTTGGCTTAAAAATAAGGATGCTTGTAAGGAACATAATAACGTCATGTGACATAAAACCCTAGCCTAGCATGCTAAACATTCTACGTTGTTATTGAAACAAGTCCAACACGACACGAACAGTGGGCTCCCAGATTAAAGTTTATTTCACCCATCCACTTCCCCTCCCTCCTGCCCTGTGAGGACTTTCTTGCTCTTAAACTGCCCTTGTCGCCTGGATTGTTAACAAATGCTGCCACCCAGGTCATCTTGTAACGCTGCTAAAAGGTGCCTCTGTGCGTTGGTTTCTGACTCCGATGTGCCAGTGAAAGAGCATCTGTTTTCGACGAGTTGGGAGTAAGACAGGGTTGCTGATTTTGGGTATCTTGTAAGACTGAAGATGTTTCACACTGGAGATGTTAAGACTTCAATAAAAGTCCACTCTCTGCTGAACAGTGATGTCACAGAGTTGTGCTTCTTTACCACAGACACACAAAGAGAAAACACAAACCTGACAATAGAGACCTTAATCTTAAAGGGATAGTGCACCCAAAACTGAAAACTCAGCCATTATCTACTCACCCATATGCCGAGGGAGGCTCAGGTGAAGTTTTAGAGTCCTCACATCACTTGCAGAGATCCAAGGGGAGAGGAGGTAGCAACACAACTCCACCTAATGGAGGCTGACGGTGCCCCAGATTCAAACGTCCAAAAACACATAATTGAAACCACAAAATATCTCCATACTGCTCGTCCATAGTGATCCAAGTGTCCTGAAGCCCCGACATAAAAAGTTGTTTGGAAAAACCTCATATGAACTCTGTTTTTAGCCTCATTGTAGCCTGTAGCTCTGACTGCCTCTCTGGGCACCGCGCTCACGTGTGTGCGCTTGCACGCAAGACCAGTGATAACATGTGAACACACATGAAGGCGGTGCCCATGTCTCACGGTCTTATGAGCATTTGATACGGCTGACCATAATTTATTATTAAATAAACTACAAAAATGGAATTAGAGGGGTAGCACTTTCTTGGTTAAGCAGTTACTTGGAGAATAGGTTTCCCTATGTACACATAAATAACTGTGATTCACAACTATAAAAGATCACCTGTGGGGTTCTCCAAGGCTCAGTCTTGAGACTATTGTTTATTATTTTGGATATTAATAATATATGTGAGGTTTCCAAAGTATCAAAAGTTATATTAATTGCAGATGATGCAAATTTATTTTATAGTGGTAAGAATTTAAAACAACTTTTGGATACAATGGGGAAATAATTGGAAATGCTAAAGAGATGGAAATATATAGTTTTATAATATATTATGAATATAGTTTTTGGTATTCAAACAGCAGACTTGTGGTAAATAAAGTTGAAATTGAAGGCATATTGGATATTAAATTTCTAGGTGTTTTAATCAATCATATCTAGGCTGGAAGACAAATTATATCAAAGCCAAAATTTAAAAGTCAACTACAATATTATATAAAGATCCTCTAAATCAAGCCTCATTATACACCTTATACTGTTTATACTGTTTAGTCTCTCATACATTACTTAATATGTGGAAGTGTGGGGAAATACATATAAAATACAACTCCAATTTTCATACTTCAAAAGAGAGACATAAGAATTGTGAACAAAACCTCATACAGAGAACCAACAGACTAAAACGGCTCAAATGATGTACAGAGCAAATAAACAGTTATCGCCTAACAGCATCCAAAAGTTGTTACAGAAGAGCGAAAGTCAAGTCAGTGTGTTAAGATAGGTGTTTTTATGTTAAGGTGAGGACCAGTGTCAAACTGCATTGTATCTCAGTTAAAGGAGTGAGTTTATGGAACAGCTGCAGTGAGGAACTGAAAACATGTCGAACACTGAAAAGGTTTAAACAAAAGTTTAAAAACAACATACTGATGAAATATGAAAATGGATGATCACACTGTACTACTGACACAGAAGAACAGGATACAGGGACTTAAAGTGTGCAAGTTGTTTTTTGTAAGTTGTGTTGTGTGTGTGTGTGTGTGTGTGTGTGTGTGTGTGTGTGTGTGTGTGTGTGTGTGTGTGTGTGTTTGGTTTGTTTTCTTGTTGAGTGCTAAACATGATATGATATATGATATGTTATTGTAATGTTTTGCACTGTGAGAGGCTTTGACTTTATTTACATGAATTTGT
This sequence comes from Epinephelus awoara, assembly GCA_035609425.1. NCBI lineage: Eukaryota > Metazoa > Chordata > Actinopteri > Perciformes > Serranidae > Epinephelus > Epinephelus awoara. Next base: position 1,274,584 of record CM069311.1, read on the forward strand.
GGATTAATGGTCCAAAGGACAGAGGGATGTCGTATGCCCTGTGAGACAAACTGTGATTTGTGATATTGGGCTTTATAAATAAAATTGATTGATTGATTGATTGATAATACATGATGTTCGCATTTGTATTTGCAGACCGAAATAAAATGAGTGATGTTTTACAGCTATTTCTTCCACAGAGGAGAGAGTAGGTAAAGATCTTAGATATGGAGCTCCTAATCTAAAGAAATTTAAAAAATGTTTTTGCTGGATGTCAATCTTCTATTTCAGATCTTCAAAGGACATGAGAGTGCCAGTCGAAAAAATCTGTAATTTTACCCAGGCCTTTATCGGCCTTTTCAATCTCCAAGCTTTTAATGCAAAAAAACGAAAAGAGAAAAAAGTTGGACTAAAACACTCAAACATTCACTCTGGAACACCTACTACGACTTGAAGCTCCAGGAAATACACCCCACCAAAGATGAACCCTCCTCAGCTACAGAGGGCAGCTGTAGCTCTGCACTGGCTAAACAAGCCAAACTGGACTTTACTGGTGGACAGCTGCAGACACAGAGAGGTGATGGAGCTGGTGGTTGGATATGTGCTGGATGAAATGTTGCTGCATGAGTGACTCTCCGTCTGTCAGACAGATCTTTGGGAAAACACCACTCACAGGTAACTGAAGACCTCCAGGTAAGAAAAGATGTGTGTAACATCGTTATTAAGGTCCAGGTTAAATCCAGGTAAATGTGATAACAGTGCCGTTATGTGTGCCCTGTTTCTACGGATTTAGTGTTAGTAGGGTAACAGTTCAGTGAATGAAACTGCTTTGATTTCTTTGCTTTTTATAATTAATTTCATGCTTCCATGAGGTTTCGCTTACAGTTTTGACAACAGCAAACTAATAATACCGTTATTTCATAACAAGCCCCGCCCCCTCCACTCACTCAGTGAGCGGCGCTATGGCAGGTGTCACAGTACACGACATTTCACAGGAGGCAACTGATGATTTTTGGGGACATAAGGATCAGATGTCATTGAGAAGTAACCAAAAGGGCCTAAACTACGCATTGGAGGGATATATTCATCATTTTATTGTTGAGAAGGTCGATGAAAAGCTTAAATTACAAGCCAACATTTACAGGTCACAGTGTTACGCTTGTGAAGCGCATCTGGTTGCCGTCACCATCAAAGACAACAAGTTAAAGTGCCACTGAAGTTAAGGTTTTTGGCTCAGAATATGAGAAAAGGATAACGGCCTTTTTACCATCTTTACCAAGAGTGTCTCTGCGTTAGTTTGGTGCTACAGTATTTACACTGAATCATTCAGCATAACGTTTGCCAACCTTTGTTATCTCTGCCATTACAGATAAGTTAATGAAGCTAAGCTCCAGAAGTTAACGTTAGCTTAACTAGAGCCCTTTGGACAACAGCTAACAATGATGTACCATCACCAAAGTACAAAACTAGAACAAAACAGGCTAATGAACTCCCAGCAAACAAGGTGACATGATGAACAACGCAGCTAGGAGCTAACGTTAGGCTAACTTTAGCTAACGTTAGCTAGAGATGTTAAAGATAACTTTATATTTCTTTCCAGCAAAGTGACAATATGTTGCCTCAAACACAATGTTGACTTACCTTAGAACAGATGTAGACATCATTGTTAATCTTATTCACGTTGAGTTGATGTTGTGGTCTAACGTTACCACACAACTTTATCCAAAGGAGACACTTTTCTGGCTTGAGATGTGGTTTAAAGTGTAAAAACACACCTGGTGGCCCAGCCTCTCAGGATACCTTGTGTCAGAGCTGCATGTACCCCATGCACACCGTCTGACCGTTTTACACTGCACATCTTTCTGTGATGCATTTCAATGGACGTCCAGGCAGAGGATGTGCCAGTGTATGGGGATGGCTATACGCACTGTGATTGGCTCATCGTGTTTGAGGGCGGGGCTTAGCCACAGGTTAACTCACCCCTGTCCCACAACATTCAAACACACACACACATTAACACACACCTCACAATCAGTTATACACCCTTGATCTCCATCAGAGTTCCCAAACCTCATTGAATTTAATTTGTTGTTCTCCTCAGACAATGTCTTTTCTATGGACAAATAATATCTCATCAAATATGTCCAGATCCGTAAAGTAGGAGCTTCTGCTTTTTGCCTGTGTTTTAAAACGAGCATTCGTGGTTAGCATTAATTTTATTACATTTTCAAAACGTTGGTTCCTTGCACTTCAAGTGCAGCTGTTATCCATTCACCCTGGGCATTAGTGAGTTTTCTTATACGTATTTTGAAAATGATTTATTAATCCTTCTGTCAACCTCCTGATCTAGTTCCTTTTTCTTTTTAACTGAGAAAGATATCTCTCGTATAAATGCCTTAAATGCATCCCATAGTATATCTATTGGAGGTCGCTCAGCTGATGTTGTGTTGACAATATTTGTACTTATAGTTAAGAAATTCTGTATCAGTCAAGTGTTTCAGATTTTATGAGAAAATGTATTAAGTGAGGACGTCATCACGCATGTAACTGCAGCATGATCTGAAATAACAACATCATGTATTTAAAGAGGCAACAGACAGCATCTGTTCCTAAATATATCATGATGAAAATAATGTGTGTTGCACAGGGTAGTGTCCACAGTAAAATCACACTATCAGTGTTTACATAGGTTACTTAGTGGCTGTGCAATCTTTGCAATAAGCTTCTGCCACCGGTGCTGAAATTGCGCTGAAAAAATCTGCTTTACGACAGGAAACGCATCATGTATTGTGAAACTGGTCGGTCAGCCAATCAGGGCCTGGAGCTGGTCCTTATGAGGAGCTGGGCATGAGATAGTTGAGTCACGAGCACAATGACAGACGCACAAAGTTTGGAGACAAGTGAAAAACGGCCTAGCAAAAGAAAAGGAGCTCCTCTGTGTGAGGAGGCAAAGAAGAGCAAAAAGGAGAGTGATAAAAGAAGAGGAACAACAAGAGTAAACCTCAGTCAGGCGTTCAAGAGATGGAGGGAGCTCCGTGACCAAAGAGGCTTCAAAACCCATGTCCAGCTAGCTTTCTTTCTAATGGATCAGTAAGTAACACGGCTAAATGTTAGCTAGACCAGAGAGGACTGTACTGTACTGGCTGCTAGTTCATTCCTAGCTGGCCAGCATCGCAAATCGCCGCAACCAGGGAGCAGGTAGCGAGTGTCTTCTCACGGAGGCAGCTATCCACGCACATCGCCCAGCTAAGTTACGCCCAGCTAAGTGAACGCTGGACTTTGTTTCCCATCCAGTTTGAGCTCCAAGAGGCCGCATGGTTTCATACGGTAGTGTTTATTCTAGAATGGGGACTGTTTACATGCATATTGGTATAATTCACTGTGTCTGCTGTTGTTTGTACTGATACTGTACATATTGGTGTCATTTACTGTGAGCTGTTTGTACTGGTACTGTGCATTCTGCTATAATCATTTGCATTACTATTTGTTTTTTCTTCAGATAAATCTGATAATTGTTGCTCGGTCTCTTTACTCATTTATTGAGCAGAGTGTCCACACACCTTCTCATTCTACATACTGGAGGCTTTACAGCCTACAGTTTACTCATTATCTCTGATCCACAGCTCAGTTTGGTCGTTGTGACGTCACTTACCGTTGTCGGGTAAGACCCCGGTCTCCCCCATTGTCCCCTCTGTGCAGCTGGTCACAGACACTCTCCCACAATGCAGCAGCAGGTGTGACTTACCTGTTCACCGCTAGATGTCGTCGTGCATCATTTTGTGACCGCATCATGAGGACAGCTGCTGCTCACACACACACACACACACATACACACACACACACACACACACACACACACACACACACACACACACACTGAGCGGTTTGGCCACGCCCCTCTCGTGAATAATGCATCACCTCCCGTCGACCGGAGGAGACTCGTGCCACCGGAGCTCCTCAGACGTCAGCTCGCGCTCACCGCAGGAATAATGTCCATAAACCCACCGGCCGTCCGGTGCTGAGGAGACACCGACACCCGGTGATGAAGGGCGGACAGGGAGAGGTCGGAATCCGCCTCACGCGCACCGACTCCGCGGGTTTGTACCGGGAAATCACGGAGGAGTACACACCGAGGGCTGCACACTAACCCGGCCGTGACCGACCTATTATCCTCCGGTCTGCAGGAGCTGCCGCCGCCGGTTATCTGACCGGAAACAACACCGCCGAGGTGGGTCCGGTTATTTACCGTGCATCTGTGTGCGTGTGTGTGCGCGTGAACCAGGGACAGACATTGTAGTAAAATGGTGTGTGTGTGTGTGTGTGTGTGTGTGTGTGTGTGTGTGTGTGTGTGTGTGTGTGTGTGTTCTCACATCCTCCACCAGCTCAGCCATAACATCAAAGAATGGATCAGTTATTTAAAATAACAATTAAAATATTAATAAAAATAATACAGGAAATAATAGTAAATATAATAATAAAAATAACACCATCACTGTAACTGCTAATAATTAAAACAGTAATAAAATAATACTAATAATAATAATAATAAATAATAATGCATAAACCCTATTGTTATTATTTTTGATGTCGCCATAGTGACCCAGGGGATGCAGACATATGTAACACACATATAAACACACAGCAGAGACACGTTCCCATCATGTGCTGATGACCTCACAGACACGCTGTCAGACAGCTCACACACCAGTATGATGTGTGTTTGGACTGGGAGGACTGGGAAGAAGAATCCAGTCAAACAGCGGAGAATAGAGGACTTGTGTGTGTGTGTGTGTGTGTGTGTGTGTGTGTGTGTGTGTGTGTGTGTGTGTGTGTGTGTGTGAAGGATTTAATTTTTCCCGCCCGCTCCGTCTCTCGTCTCCTCTCTGACCTGTGTTCTGTCACATGCTGGTCTCGTCTCAGAGGCTTCGTACCGAGCTGGACGTGTGCTGGACCCGGCTGCTGGTTAACAGTTGTTTACACAGGAAGCTGGAATCCTTTGTGTGGAAGTGACGGGATTATCTCTCACAATACGACGACCAGTATTAATCCATATCATCATGCGGCTCTGAGTGTGTGTGGTCGCTGTACAGGCGGAGTTGATTCTGTCCGTGTACAGATCTGTGCAGCAGATAATGACGATCACCTCAGTTATCGTGCTTTACTTTGTGTGAGGACGTGAACATGATGATGTTTTGCAGCCGTCGGGTTTTATTCTGACAACGACATGTTGTTATTCTACGTCAAGACGTTTGGAAGACGTTATATTTTGATACTTAACAACACAACTTAAAATCAACAAAATGTCAACGTTATCTGTCGTCAGTGTCTCCAAATTGACTCCAACATGAGACATTAGTCCCATCATCATCCTCACTGTGACCTCGTCACATATCAGCGTTTGGTCATTAACATGTGGCGTCCAAGGTACCCTGGGTGTGTTGTTGTTGACGTTCTGGGAGCCGTGTCAACTTCAGCCTGTTACATGCATTGTCTGTTTTCAAAATACACTTCTGTTTTCACAGGAAATGTACAGTTTGCATACAGTCTCTTTCAAAATAAAAGCACTACGTCTGTACAACAACACCAACTGATGTTTTTTTTTCTTCAACAACACACACACGTGGTTACGTTTAGCCGACACACACAGGTGGTTACGTTTAGCCGACACACACACACATGGTTACGTTTAGCCAGCACACACACACGTGGTTACGTTTAGCCAACACACACACACGTGGTTACGTTTAGCCGACACACACAGGTGGTTACGTTTAGCCGACACACACACACGTGGTTACGTTTAGCCGACACACACACACATGGTTACGTTTAGCCAACACACACACACGTGGTTACGTTTAGCCAACACACACACACGTGGTTACGTTTAGCCAACACACACACATGTGGTTACGTTTAGCCGACACACACGTGGTTACGTTTAGCCAACACACACGTGGTAACGTTTAGCCGACACACACGTGGTTACGTTTAGCCGACACACACACGTGGTTACGTTTAGCTGACACACACACGTGGTTACGTTTAGCCAACACACACACGTGGTGCGATTTAGAAAAAGAGAACAGGATTTGGCTTTACAATCTTACAGGAAGTGAACACTGGCCTCGTGGGTGAAAGTCGGCCCTACCCGCTGCCTTATCTTTCGTTGTTCCTCTGACGACGCTAGGCGCTGTTAAGCAATACCAGTGACCGACATATCATGCTGACATGAAAGGACGGCTTTTCGTTGGTGTCTGACTCCAGAAGTCACTGATCAAGCGCTGGTATTCGTCGACTTTGGCGTGAGACTGAGTTGGTTTTCATCACCTAAATTGAGTTGAATATCAGTGTGTTACGGTGCTGGTGGCGTGCTGGGACCTGTTATCACTCTGACCTGTCCTCACTGGAAGACCTGACGTTCAGATCCACAGTTATAGTGGTTGTTTTTCTTCCCAGACCTCTGAACATATCTGTTGAGGATCAGATCTCTGACCACCCTGTTTCTGTGTCATATTCTCCTCCCAGCCCCCCGGGGCGTCTGTTCCTAGACGGTGGCGGTGCAGATGGGTGTAATCCCATGTTAATCTGCCTAACGCTGTAGTTCAGAGTCTGGGTTTAACACTGCTCTGATTAAACCCCCACCCCTTCACCCCTCCCCCACCATGTCAGTCATTAGCCTAATGAGATCACTCACAGCATCTCTACTGCTAATTAAAGGAACCCTAAACAGAGGGACGTGGTTAAAGGGTTAACCATAACTTCTCATAAGTGACTGATGGAAACAACAGAGTGGCCGACGCCATGAAACCAGCTGTCACGTTCACACCGTCAGTGTCTGTCCACTAATGCTCAGTATCCACGGTGTGATTTCGTCCCAGATGAAATATGACCAGCGGTTAAGAAACGTGACGATATCTTTGGTGGTAGCATTAGGTTTTTGTGTTGTCCATCTGTCCGTGTGTCCGTCCCATTCTTGTGAAAGCAATGTCTTCAGAACGCTTTAATAGCATGTCGTCAAATTTGGCCTCCTACACAAAACTGTCCAGCTCTCTTACTGTGAATGAGTGATATTTGTAACGTTATGGTATTTTTTAAGAATCTTTTTGTATCTATATTTGTGTTTTTGACTGTTGCAACACTTTGTCTATAATTTTATTTCCCTGTTATATGTTAACTGTTTGTTTAATTTGTGAACCAAAGACCAAACCAAATTCTATGTAACTGAAAACCTTCTTTGTCGTCTTACTATATGATGAGGAAAACTCTGTGTGTGTGTGTGTGTGTGTGTGTGTCTGTCTGTCTGTCTCATGTTTTTCTCCTCACTGACTTGGTCAATCCATGTGAAATGTGGCACAGTGGTAGAGGGTCATGGGAGGATGCCAATGAAGCAATATTACATCAACTGGCCAAAGGGGGGCGCTATAGCAACCCATTGAAATGTCAAACTTTGAATGTGCATATCTCATGCCCCGTATGTGGTAGAGACATGAAACTTTGCACAGAGATGCCTCTCCTCATGAGGAACACATTTGCCTCAAGAACCCATAACTTCCGCTTATATGGATTTTCCGCCATTTTGAATTTTTTGAAAAACACTTCAAATGGATCTCTTCCTAGGAAGTTTGAGCGATCTGCATGAAACTGGGTGAACATAATCTAGGGACCAATATCTAAAGTTCCCTCTTGGCAAAAGTTGGAAAACTTACTAAAACTGAGCTTGAGTATAACATCTCAAGGGTTTCACCCATCACCACGCAACTTTGTAGGCATATGACCACACATAATCTGAGGGGACCCCTCCATTATTGACCCCATCAAACAAAATGGGGGCGCTAGAGAGGTCATTTCTTATCTAGGCCTAACCGCCATATGGATTTTTACTAAACTTGGTAGATATGTAGAACAGGACGCCTCAAGGTGACTGGAGAAATTTAACTCTAATTGGCAACTGGGTGGCGCTATAACAACAGAAAAATGCTTCAAAATGGCTAAAATGCGACCGATGGCTGTGGCTCCCCCTGTGGACCAATGTTGGTGTTTTCTAATGTTTGGTATGACTAAGTCATGGTGGTTTCAGGGCTGTTTCTGGTTAAACCAAAAGGACCTTAAGCTCTATCTCTGTAGGGATCCTTTCATCATGTTGTCAGACACTTAGAATAACAATCTGAGCCTGTCAGTGACAAAACAAACCCTGTCAGTGGACGGACACTGACGCTGTGAACATGCCTCGTTGTGCTGTGTTTCCCTTTAAGTGCTGTCTTTTCGCTCCACACTCTCACCTGTCAAAATAAATACAGTCTTTAATATTTGTTTTCTCACATCTTTTCAGCAGAGTGTTAAAAATAAATGACAGGATGTTTATCACAGAGCAGTGTGATGGTAACTGATATACAGTGTTAGTGAGCACTTCCTGTGTGACCACAGTTCATCACTCTGACTTCCTGTGGGCAGAAAGTGTCTCGGCAGTGGGCAGAGCCTGATTTAATGCGGTGGTATCATTTTCCACAGAGTGAGAGCAGAGTGCCGACCGCCTGATGTGTGTCCTTGATGATCTTTAGAGCTTTCCACACGGCAGCGCGTCGTGAACCTGTCATGGAGTCATGTGTGTGTGTGATGTATTGGTTTTGAAGTCGGCCTTCAGCAGTTCATAGTCCAGTGAGAACGCTCCCAGTGTGGCAGTGATGAAGGTGACAGGCACACCTGGAAATATGAGGCTGGTTCACTGCATTAAAAACATGATATTATCTGTTGGATTATTATGTTTCTCATGTTAAATCAGTCAGCAGGTCATCATGTCTGCAGAGACGCCCGGGAATAAAAACTAGCTTTTGATTTTTGACTCAGAGCGGCGACACACACCTGGAGAAAAACCTCCGTGTCACATTTAACAGGTGGTAAAAGGGTAATGTTTTATATAAGAAACAAAAGAACAGAAACCTGTATAATGTTTTAATGTGATGTATTTAAGGGCAGGGCTGCACTGATAAGGATTTTTTCAACCAATACCTCTTACCGATAAGTACCTGCTTCTCATGGCTGATAACTGGTAATTTCACATTTTTGTATTTTAAAAGGAAGTGTATAAACCCTTTTCACTGTTAGTAAACAGTGTGACAGCTTAGCTGGAGGCCAAACAGTTCTCCACAGACATTAGTTAGCACATTGTGTTGTCTTGTTGTAGACGATGGAGGAAGATGATGTGAATGGTGCGTTCAGAAACACTCATTGTGAGTGTGGGAGCGACTCTGACACAAACTGGAGCGTTGATAAATGTGGAGCGCTGTCTGAATGTAGCGTTGGGTTATCCAGATCAGCGCACTCTCAGAGTGGCAGGGCGCACTCTGGACACTCTGTCTGTGGAGACGGAGCAGCAGAGCGCCGAGCGGAGTGAATGTGTGATTAACTTAACCGTTGGTTCATTCATGTAGAAATATAACGCTGCGTTTCTTCCACCAACAGGGCTCTCATTTTAGTGTAGAGCGTCAGACTGAATTTACCAACGCACCATGTCAGGTCACTCACTCTCCGGGACCGCCAGTGTTACTTGAATAAGTAAACACTGAGCAACGGGACCAGACTGGCCGACCCGTATGCTCTCACTCAGTGGATGGATGATGTCACAGGAAGCTAATCTTACAAAGGAGGACCACACTTGTTTGTTTTGCTATGGAAGCTAACGTTAGCTAATGTGCTAAAAAGTTAGCGTTGCAGAGAAATCCAATATTCCTCTTAATCCCTCCCCAGTTTCTGATGAGGTGGACATGATAACCCTTAATACACATAACCTTATTCATCCCTACAACAGGAAATACTTTTTCCCTAACCTGATATGAAGTGTGCGCTGCACATGTGAGCATTTTTGATGATGGCCTCCGTCCAGTCCTTTGTTCTGATCACATTTAACCATAGTTGTCTTTGTTTTTGTTGACGGGCAGTGGCGGCTGGTTTTGAGCCATGACTCCTTCTATTCTGGCTCCAATAACACAACAAGACACACACATGTTAACTCTCCTGTGGAGCCTACAGCCCTGTGGGGGAGAGGCAGCTGCACCTCCAGCTGATCACATGATGTCATCGTGATGTCTCTATTTAGTTGAATTGTATTGACCTTATAGATAAGCTACCTGGTTCAGTTCCTCTTCACACTGACAAACCAACCAAGAGGCTGGTTGTTTTGCTGTGTTCACACCTGCACAAACAAACCAACTGAAGTGAGGTTGAACCGAACAGTTTACACAGCTCTGTTTGTCGTCCATCTTGGATCAAGTTGTGACCAGTTAGAAAAGCGTCCAGTGTCCTGGCTCAGACTCTGGTTCAGTCTCCACTGAGGCAGCATGTGTTTGACTGACAGCCACTGGGGGGCGCCACAGTGTGAGGTGGCCTCATGAAGCTCCACAGAGTGCAGAAGTGAGGAGAGAGTGTCGGGCGACCAGCTGGAACTGTGTTTGTTTATCTACAGGAAGTTTTCTCTGACACACACTCTGCCTTCCTGTATGTGGGCGAGTCCTGAGCGATTACAGGAAGTCAGGATCGACTTCTCTGGGGAGGATAGATAAGAGGTGTGTGTGTGTGTGTGTGTGTGTGTGTGTGTGTGTGTGTGTGTGTGTGTGTGTGTGTGTGTGTGAGATGCAGCAGCTTGTTATGTGGTTTGTTAAAAGGGGAAATCCCTGTGAGGTGTTGAGGAAGAGGAGGTGATCAGTGTTCAGGCTGGACAACATCTCCCAGCATGCCTCATCTGTGGGGGCCTCTGGAGAAAATGACGTCTGCTCTGCTGCACACACACACACACACACACACACACACACACACACACACACACAGACACACACACGATCATAGATCTGATCTGGGAGCAGGTGGACTCATTTGAATGAATTTGCATGTTGATGTGGACTGAAGCAGATTAAACACCATCAGTTCGTTCTCAGGTTCATGTTTGTATTTTCGGTCAAAAGAAGGATCCTGAAACGGTTGAATTTCAAGGACTCTACGTCATTGACCCGCTGAAGGACTGTTCCAATGTCAAGGATCCTTCGGATTCTACCGAGGACTGAGTCCTTCTTTCAGAGAAATTCCAAGGATGCATGTGTGGATCCTCAGCAGGTATAAAATCCCCACAATGCTTTGCACACGATTTGCTGGAAGTGACCACCTGTACCGGCGGAGCTCTGCAGGATTTAGACAAATATGTAATTTCTGTGGATTAATGTCTCCACCAGTTTTATCATACGAGCTCAGGGTTAGTTAAAAGTAAAAAAATAAATACATGTTGAGGTCATTTGGTTTATGATTTTACTTTGTGTTAAACAGTCTTGCACTCCACCCCCATTTTGTAGCAAAAACGCCTAAAATGACATACCCAAATTAAAATGACTGTAGCTTCTGAACCGCTCTGACTACATGCATGCATGAGGTCTTGCCAGAAAGAAAACTCCCTGAAGTTTTTTGTGAAAGTGTCAGAAACACTCTAGGTGATACAGAGACAGAGTAATGGGCCTCTGAAGTCAGTAACAAGTTGAAGATTTTGCCTAAAATAAAATAAAACAATGTGTTTCAGGATGAATAACTGTCTGTGGCTTCATCTGAGCAGGTAAATGACACTGTGGGGCTGTAGGCACACTATCAATGAACACTTGTTTCACATTTGAAGAAGACTGCTCAAAGTATGACCATTCTACAGTGTTTTTACCATGAAAAGTCGGTCACTGTGCTTCAAAACAGTACTATCAGTGATCAAACAACACTCAGCCAGCTTCAGACATTGTCTCTTATTGAAATCAGGTGTGATTATGATAACTGATGTTGTTTATGACAGAAACACCATAAAATATCACCAAATAAAGCCATATGAAACCTGAAAGTTATGATCCCACTTTCTAGACGGTATATCTCAGCCAGAAATAGTGGTAGAAGTGAGACTCTTACCTTTTATAAACCAGCTAAGTCCCCACTAACAGCTCCACATAAGATCGCCAGTAATCCTTTAACTTTTCCTGTCGATAAACGTCATGACATGACTTGTCACCACTCATCGTGATTTTGGACTTTGTGTGTTTAGGCTGCTCTGGTGCCAAATACAGAATAAATAAAAGAAAAACAATGTTATTTTTGAAAAGTCGAGAGCTTCCTGAATCCAGCAATACCAAACATCACATGGTTTGATAACATAGTGCGCCTGGGAGATACCATTTAACAGAGCAGGGGTTGAGCGAGGACGTCGGCGTCCTAGAGAGGTTAAAGCTGAAATGAGGTGGTGTCTGTGCTCCTCACATGTCAGCATGACGGTCGTAACACGTTTGGCTGCTTCTCATCTGAATAATGAGAATTTACAGTGAACTCACACGGCTGTTTACTGAAGAAATCAATACTTTGATTTAAAATAGTTTCTTTGATTAAAATTGATTTTATTGCCTCAGTGAAGCGTCTGTGACGAGAGCTGCGTCCGTGGCAACGGTCTGTTGTTCAGGAAACAAAGAGGAGTAATAAACCCAGTTAGAGGAGGTCAGATGGAGCGCTAACTGATGACAGATGGTGTGTGTGTGTGTGTGTGTGTGTGTGTGTGTGTGTGTGTGTGCGTGTGTGTGTGTGTGTGTGTGTGAATGAGCCTCTCACCATGTCAGTGCTGACTCATGTTTACTGGCTGCAGACCGCCATGACTCCTTCATCTCTCTGATGGAGAGTTTTTAATGATTTCCTGTTTCCTGTGTTCGAGTGTTTATGATTTTTTATTTTTCATACACACAAAAACACAAGTTAAAGTTTGTGTTGCTCACACAGAACACTTCTCATACACCAGACAGATCTGACATCATAAATTACACATAAAACTGCTTCAACTCGACTTAACTTAGCCCTAACCCAAAATAACAACAATAACACAATAAAATATTGAAAAAGCAAAGCAAACAAAACAAACTAACTAACTCCTTTGAATAAAAAGAGAGTAAATAAAAAACAATAAAAATAAACAGGAGGGATAAAATAAGGTAAAAAACAATGGTTTAAACTTGAAAATCTGTGATGTTACTCCACATTAAAGAGACAGATTAAAAAGGTCGGTCTTTAATTTATGTTTGAAAATACAGAGTGTGTGTGTGTGTGTGTGTGTGTGTGTGTGTGTGTGTGTTTGTGTGTGAGAGAGAGAAACGTCAAACATGTCACTTCCTTCCTTCTTATGACACACAGAGGGAGGAAAGGAGGGAAGGGAGGATGAGATGTGAACTGGTCGTTTACAGACACAGACATACTGATGTCCAGAGTCAGTGAGTTTCACAGCTTTGAGGCGTTGACACAGAAAACACTCTGAGCAGGACTTTCACAGGACACATGAGGAACATCTCAAAGTGAAGCAGTGGAGGAGCTCAGTGATGTCTGATGTACGGCTGGGCGGCGTCATTTAAATCAGAGTGAGCCAATCAGAGTGATCTCTCTCACCGACAAGCTCCGCCGCCGACTCAACATGCTCAATCGGCCGAAAACACGCCACAGCTGAAGTGCTGATGGTGCGGGACACACCGCAAAAAGTAGGGCGACAGACGCTCAGTAACGGCCCGACTTTGTTTGATGGCCGACTGTCGGCTTGGTGTGTCAGGGTCAGTTTTTATTTCAGTGTTTGTGTTAATATCAGTTATTAATTCATCACCTCCTCCTCGTCTCAGACACACAGCAGACTGATCGTCTTTACATTTACATAACGAGACGACGTTTGTCTCCTCCGGTCACATGACCTGTCGTGTCGACCTCACGTGCCGCTGTTCACTCATGCGCACGTGTGTGTGTGTGTGTGTGTGTGTGTGTGTGTGGTTTTTAGACTCAATCCCATCATTTCTGCTCGCTTGTCATTAAGGATTAACACACTGACACACATTACGCACACACACGAGACGCTGCTCTGTGTGTGTGTGTGAGTTGCATCTAAAAACAAGACGAAGTCAGACTGAGGCTCTTTACGTGGAGATGTCTCAGAGTGAACTTTTTTAGTAACCATTAACGAGGCAGATAGTTTTCTTCTGCTCAGACCGGTCACACCAGGAATGATTTGTTGTTCACACACACACACACACACACACACACACACACACACACACACACACACACACACACACACACAGTGTCCCAGTATGGTTTCCTTGTGTAGTCACCTGTCTCTTGCTCGCTCTGCATCAGTGCTCATTTAGTCCGCTATGGTTTTGTTAAGTGCTGTAAAGTTTAGTTCAAATCAAACTTTATTTATATAGTTGATTCAAAACACACATTAAACACACATTAAACACACATTAAACACACGTTAAACACACATTAAACACACATTAAACACACGTTAAACACAAATTAAACACACATTAAACACACATTAAACACACAGTAAACACACATTAAACACACAGTAAACACACATTAAACACACATTGAACACACATTGAACACACAGTAAACACACAGTAAACACACAGTAAACACACATTAAACACACATTAAACACACAGTAAACACACATTAAACACACATTGAACACACATTGAACACACAGTAAACACACAGTAAACACACATTAAACACACAGTAAACACACATTAAACACACATTAAACACACATTAAACACACAGTAAACACACATTAAACATGGCTTAATAGAGACAGTTTCAAACACAAATCAGCTTCACTATAACTCGCAGCATTCACAGACAAACACTTGTCTTTATCTGGACACATTTCCCCACTAATACGACATGCTAACGTTATTAGCACAAGCCTATGGCATTTTACATTGTATAAATTAGCCTAGCAGCTAGCAGAGATTTCCTCTGCTCATATGAAGCCAGGATAAATCACACACACGACTTAAAATACTATTTTTGTGGAGGCTTTATTGTCTTCACAATTTATTGTTTCTTATCTGTGAAATTAAAGTAAATCAAAGCTTTGTTTCCACTGAGGGAAATGGTTTCAGCTCACAGAGACAGACAGGAGGTCTGCGTCACTGTGACGCTGAGCGTGAGGGTGGGCGAGTTCAACTTTCTGTCAACAACGGGGGTGTTTTGAAAACAGCCCCATTTTCACAGGTAACTTAGCCTGTCCCCCCGCCGCAGGAAATAATGGATTAATCCTGGAAAGCTGTTGTTGTAGCACTTTTCTCCTTGTGACAGTAACACGCGATTATTCGACCAATGAGAATTTGGTCAGACGAGAGCATAGCGACCAAATAATCGACTAGTCGACCAGGAGACTGCAGCCCTAGTCATTATGAGAACACACCGACTGTAAGTCAAGTGCACAGGAAGTGCTAACATGCTAACTCATTTCTGGGACGCTATAAAGCCTCCTGTAATCTGGATGAGATCTTCCGTTGTGATCATCTTAACGACAGATGGATTTGTTGTCTTCTTTAATTTAACTCTGCAGCAACCAGTGTCAGAGTAACAGGTTACAAAAGTAACTTGTTACAGTAATATACCTTTTTGCAGTAAAGAAGTAATATAACGTGTACACCTAAAATTTTTACTGTTCCATTAGTTTTCATATGACACACACTTATAGTAATGACTTTAAGAGGACTGTCTGAACACACCGAGGATCTAGGTACCATGTCTGAAGGCTCACTGCTGGTTTCAGAGGTGCTGGACTGAAAGGGTTTGGTGGAGACCCTTTAACTGATTCTTTATCTGCACGGCGTTCTCAGTTCAGTCTCTGTGTTCAGAGTCAGCAAACGTTGTGTAAAGTTTCTCTTCTGTTTCAAAAGGAAAAATTTGACTCCACTAAAATGTGAGCTTGTGTGAGTTTGAAACAGGAAGTGAGTGTGTGAACTATTTTAATCTGCCATCTGCTCACTGCTGCGACTCTGATGGTTTTTAAATCTGCTCGATGTGACAGACGAGGAGGAAGAACATCACTTACAGACGCTCAGTGTGTGTGTGTGTGTGGTCGGTGGTGTGATTGAAGGATTCTCCGGTCAGTCAGACGCTCTGAATGTTTCGTTAAGTCATCATCAGTTGGTGTTTCAGAAACAAATTAAACAACACACACACACACACACACACACACACACACACACACCAGCAGACGGACAGGGTGACATTCTGATACGCATACTCATTAATGGATTGCTTAGCAACGGCAGACGGTTGCCAAGCAACAACGTTACCAGCCAGCAAGTTGGGTGTGTTCAAAAGTCACAGTGTAGTAAAAGACGAGAGGGGGAGTGTGTGTGTGTGGGTGTGTGTGTGTGTACTTGTACAGGATACATAGTGAGGACCATGTAAATGTATTTTACCAACAGAGTGAGGACATATTTGAGAAGTGAGGACATTTTGGCCGCTCCTCACGTCTTCATCAGCCTGTTAAGGTTCAGGTTCAGGTTAGGGGCTGTTCTTTACGTATCGGGGGGGGGGGGTATTCACACATGCTTTTCATTTATTTGTAAGATAATTAAATGTATTCACAGATATTTGTTTTATATGTGAAATTTGTGTCTGCAGATTAGATTTATATTTACAAAATAGTGTTTTGAGTTTACAAACGTTTTTGTATTTGTATAAATTGTTTTATATTTACAGATTACACATTAACACTCACACTGTTGATTTGTTCACACAAGGAGAAGAAGAAGAAGAAGAAGAAGAAGAAGTCCTTTATTGTTACTGTAGCATCACAATGAAATTTTTAAAAGCTACAACTGCGCAGGTTAAAGGTTTAAACAAGTGAGAACCAACAGAAAAATACCTCAGTCACATCAGAGATAAAAAAAAAAATAATAATAATAATCCAAAAATTAAATAAGTAATAATGAAAATAAATATATAAATAAATAAAAATATAAAGTAAATAATAATTAAAAATAAAATAAATAATAATAAAAAATAGCATAATTGATAATCCAAAAAAAAAGTAATAAAGTAATAATAAAAAAATAAAATAGGAATAATAAAAAACAACATAAGTAATGATCCAACAAGATACTAAATAATAATTAAAAAATGAAATGAATAATAATAAAAAAATTAAATAATCCAAAAATATTGACACAAATTAAAATTTTAATTTGCCTCTGCAATAAAAAAAATGTTGCTTCAGACATTGTTTTAGCAGCGCTACCAGCAAGAACCCAACGATAACCAACCAGCTGACCCACCCTGTGGATCACACTTAAACCAGCTGTGAGCATTTTCACCCAGTAACACTGTGGTGTTTACATGTTGTCGTCTTCATGGACTCAGACGTCTCGTGAACTGTAGGACAGTGTGTTTCAGGTGAAGCTCACAGACTCAGATGTTTAATTAGTGATTTAAAAAATTATCTTCAGTGACGTCTGTTTGTCTGAATGTGATGAATCTGTCAGTGAGTTCGTTCACCAACAGATGGTAAATTGTACTGATTGTTCCCTCTGTTTCTGTTTCCAGGGGGTGTTGACAGGACGTGTGTGTGTGTGTGTGTGTGTGTGTTGTGTGTGTGTGTGTGTGTGTGTGTGTGTGTGTGTGTGTGTGTGTGTGTGTGTATGTGTGTGTGTGTGTGTGAGCCGTCATGTTCAGAAACAGCCTGAAGATGCTGCTGGGAGGTAAAGGCCGTAAGAACAGCGGCGGTGGAGGTGAGTACGTCTGAGTGTTGTTGTGTGTCAGGATCAACTCACACAGATTTGGTGTCGGGTCACAGAGATGCTCTACTGGTGGTTTCCATGGTTTCACACAGCGTCCTTCTGTCTGTCTGTCTGTCTGTCTGTCTGTTCACAGGTGGTCCAGAGTCAGAGGGGTCAGAGGTCAGGATGATGGAGGGATTCACTCGTTCACTTCCCTCGTCTCCCCTCCTCAACCTTCGTCTGGCCAAAAGACCCGGTGTGACTCTCTATCTGTCCATTCATCCACCTATCCACCTATCTATCTATCTATCTATCTATCTATCTATCTATCTATCTATCTATCTATCTATCTATCTATCTATCTATCTATCTCAGAGTCTCCTCTCTGTCTGTCCGATTCACAGCTGTGACCTGTTACACTGAGGCTGATGGGAGGTGACCTTTGACCCTGAATCTGATCGGCCCTCTGTGACTTCTTAGAGAGAGAAAACACAGAGATGTAACCTGAGCTCGTTTCTCCTCCTACCTCCTCTCCTCTCCTCTCCTCTCCTCTCCTCTCCTCTCCTCTCCTCCTACCTCCTCTCCTCTCCTCCTACCTCCTCTCCTCTCCTCTCCTCTCCTCTCCTCTCCTCTCCTCCTACCTCCTCTCCTCTCCTCCTACCTCCTCTCCTCTCCTCTCCTCCTACCTCCTCTCCTCTCCTCTCCTCCTACCTCCTCTCCTCTCCTCTCCTCTCCTCTCCTCTCCTCTCCTCTCCTCTCCTCCTACCTCCTCTCCTCCTACCTCCTCTCCTCTCCTCTCCTCCTACCTCCTCTCCTCTCCTCTCCTCTCCTCCTCTCCTCTCCTCTCCTCTCCTCTCCTCTCCTCTCCTCTCCTCTCCTCTCCTCTCCTCCTACCTCCTCTCCTCTCCTCCTACCTCCTCTCCTCTCCTCTCCTCTCCTCTCCTCCAAATGTCAGTTCAGCCATTTTGCATAAATCAAACTGGTTTAAGCCGGTACATCAGACCGAACAAACCAGAAATCGACCCAACTCTGCTAGGCTAACTTATACAATGTAAAATGCCATAGGCTTGTGCTAATAACGTTAGCATTTTGTATTTGTTTGGAAAACGTGTTTAGTATAAGACAGTTGTTTTGTCAGTGAACCTTGTGAGTTGTAATGGAGCTGAATTATGTAACGTTATCTTTGTTAAATGTTGCTGTTGTCCCTGGTTTATATGAGAAGAGGAAAAGTCTGCTAGCTGCTAGGCTAATTTATACAATGTAAAATGCCATAGACCTATGCTAATAACCTTAGCATGTTGTATTTGTGGGGAAAACGTGTCCAGACCTTTGCTCTTTCCTTGAACTTTCGTGCAGTGAATCAGGTGATTCCACGTGTGCTTCATTTGACCTGGACCACTGTGGGAGTTGCTCGCACCGCCATGTTGGGTTCCTCTCTCCTTGGCTCGGGCCACTTTCTTCGGAAGACTTTGATGTACACCTGATCACCTGGCAACACTGGTTTCTCAACGACTTGGTCGAGACTTGGTTCTCTCCTTTTTTAGTGCCGATAGATTGAACTATGGACGGCAGTTTGCTACTTCATAAAGTCTTTCAGCTCAATCTGCAGTTGCTCAAGCGGGGGTCCCTTGTAGGGGCCTCGCACATGTGGTGCAGGCATAGGTCGACCTGTGAGCATGTCTTGCTGGTTAGTTGAGTGTTTCTGTGAGTGTACATGCGATAACTCATGAGTGCGAAAGGCAAAGCATCTACCAAGTTCAGTTTGTGTTCGCACAGATTTTGTTTATTGTCGATTTGTAGTTGTTGAAGAACTTTGGCTACGCGGAGCCGTCGTCTGAACGCATCTCTGACGGGACGCCAAAGCGCTGAATGACTTCTCTTGACTGAAACTTGATGACAGTTTCTGAACCGAGATCTTTTGATGGAACTGCTTCCCCCCAGCGTGAGAAACCATCTATGATGACATACAGCGTTTCGCCTGCACAGATTTGATCATGTCAACGTAGTCTACTTTAACACACAACTATAAATCTGAAGTTTGTCATTCAGCCTCCAATTGCGAAATGTTGTTATCCTCGTCTTCACCTCTTCCTCTCTTGCTCTCTGCTTGTGTCCAGCAGATTTATCTCTTATTATCTGTTTTTGTAAACCTCAGGACGACTTTAAATCTCAGTCCAGCTCTTTGCATCTTGGCCCCGACCCCGTGTCTGTCTGTTTCCTGTTGTCACTGAGAAGATCTTTTTCTGTTGATTAAAAACATCAGCGAAACATTTAATCGTCATTTAACTCTGACTTTTTCTTTGCTTCTTCTCTTCTGACATTTTTCACATTTTCTGGACGACGGTGGATTATAACCCTCCGTCTTCACTGTGATTTGTGGCGAGACGCTTTTCTGTTCTCGGAGAAGCAGTTTCACTTTAATTGCAGCATTTCTTTGGTCTGCCGACCTTCATCCAAGTCTTCCTCCAGGATCTCCTCTCTGGCTGTTTTTCTTCAGTCCAAACTTTCCTCGACATGTAACTGATTACTCCTCTCTGCGCTCAGCTCCTCCTCTGTGTGTGTGTGTGTGTGTGTGTGTGTGTGTGTGTGTGTGTGTGTCGGGTTGGAGGAGGGGAGGTTTTGATTTGCAGTGCAGTCAGACGAGGGAGGTCGTCTTTCAGAGCAGATATGGAGGCTGAAAGAAAAACTCTTCAGCTCTTGGAAATTTTACTTCTGGAGCCTCCGACTGAAGAGAAACTTCGTCTGAGAGGAGATTTATTTTTTCCACCTCAGGCTTCAGCTGTTGTTGCTCTTTCTGCCTGGTTTTAGGGAGGCTCTGGCTGTGAATGAAAGAGGGCTGCATTTTTGGGCAACAAAGGACAATAAGCAGAGGATTACATGGTCCTGATCTGCTGTGTGAAGACTCGTGGATTCTGGTTTCAGCTCTGAAAGTAACGGCAGAGTTTAACTGAACATATGAGGAGTCTGACCTCAGTGTTCGTACGTTTGACCGTCCTTATTAACTGCAGTCGTTCGGCTTCAGAAGTTGGAGTTCCTCGAGTGTTTTTTCTTCTCTTATCTCTTTATTCGTACCTTCTTCATCTTCCTGTCCCTCTCTCCTTTGTGTCCTCTGGAGAAGGAGGAGCTCAGGACTGGTTAGTGATGTCATGTGCGTTAAACTTCCACCAATAAAGCTTGATGGAGACGACCAACAGCACGACAGAGATTCAACAAACTGCTGAGTTGAAGAATCTCGTCTGTTGCTCACGGTAAAGACTCTTTGATTTGTCGTCTCTACATGGAACCGCTCTGAACCAATCACAGTGCCACCGTCAGCTAGCCATGGACTGCACGGCGGCGATTTTGAAAGCGTGCGCCCGCACCAGAGCAAAGTGGTGTCGGCACGAGCGGTCCTCCATCCGTCACCCGTGGAGACCGGCGAGTGGCTGCAGCTGCGGCGGACATGTCACGGCGGCAGGGGTCGTCGGTCACGCCTCTTCCCTCGTGCGGCGGTTGTTGTTTTACACCTGCTGTTGTGCGTCGCATGAGGAGAGATCTGAGCTGTGTCGGGAATGGGTGGATCGTCCTGGTGGATCTCAGAGAGGAGGAAGAGGAAGGAGTGAGGAGGAAGGTGAGAGTGAAGGACTCTCTTTGTAGCAGTGATCTTGTTTTTGACGCTGACAGGTTCCTGTCAGCGTCGAGTCAACCTTTGGGGCTTCTTTCACATTTACTAATGAAAATGTTGTTTTGTGAGAGCGGTTCATCTTCCTCCATGATTTTATTTATTTGTTTATTCTTACCTTTATTTAACCAGGAAGTGCCACTGTCGTCCACATATAACCAACACTTTCAACACTCACTGACACGCACGCAGCACGACATGATTTTGCCTGCTCCTGGACCAACATTGCAATCAACCAATCACAGCCCTCTGACATCATCAGTGTGCTGCTCCTGTGCTTCTTCAGAGCTGAGCTAGTTTTACAAAGTTATGTTCGTACAATTAAACAAAATCCTCAGTAACACTGAACAAAAACCCTGTAAGCTACTGCAGGGTTAACAAGTTAGCTTGCTAACTAGGTATGCTATGCTAACAAGTAAACATGTAGGGCAATGGGCTAAATTGTTGTTCACTAACAGTAAGAGTAAGAATATTGTTATTTTACAGTTGCAAAGGACACATTTTCTCTCCGTCTGACAGCCTCGTCAAAAATATTTTTGCAAGTAAACTTGCCAATAGACAAGAATACAAGCAGGCTAGCTTGCGGAGTAGGTATGCTATGCTAAATAATATCATTTTTCTGTTGCAAATTTCTCCCTCCTTTTTTCCATCTTGAACTTGGATAGATTTGGTTGATCCAGGACCATCATCATCATCATCATCATCATACTGATTCTGAATCACTTGTTTATGTCAACATCAACATAGTTGTGATATTCAAGATCAACGTGACAATGACAGGGAAAATATGTCTTTCGCAGGTCTTTGCAGCTGTAAAATAACATTATCCTTCCTCTTAATGTTAGTGAACAATAATTTAGCCTATTGGCAAGTTTACCTGTTAGCATAGCTAACGTAGTTAGCAGGCTAACTCACTAACTCTGCAGTAGGTTATGAGGATTTTGTTTAATCATAATAACTAATTTTGAAAACTTACTCAGCTCCAAAGGAATTTTGAAAGAAGCACAGCAGCAGCACACTGATGATGTCAGAGGGCTGTGATTGGTTGATTGCAATGTTGGTCCTGATGTGGGATGTTGATCCAGGAGCTGGTCCTACTGGGCAAAATCCCGTTGTAGCATGCACGTACCAAAACACGCACTCCAGCGTGTAACTGACACTGATGTCTACAGACACGCTTTCCTGTTCAGAGCACCTCTGATTAAACCGTCCGTTAGAGCTGAGCGAAAACTTTTTTTCCTATGACTAAGCGACCAATGAAATCTTGACCTTTCTGGACGGCTGTTAGGGGGGCGGCCCTACTAATGGCGCACGGTACCTGAATTCTCCTGTCAGTCACTTTGGTTGTTGAATGATGTTGTTGAGACCTGGTCGCACCAGGAATTCATCCGTGCTTGTTCCAGGGCTAGTCAGTAAACTGCTGTAGCTGACGAGCTAACAGCTAACATGCTAACACCTGTCAGTCACAGATTTTTTTCACATTTTCTCTGTACAGCCCAATGTCTACGCGACTTACCTGGTTACAAATGGGTGAAAAATGAATAAAAGAAAAATCAGGCTGTGTGTAGAGCAGTAAAAAGTACAGTAGGGCAGGACGCCGTCACAGGAGGAGGTTGAACCTGCAACGATCTTACCTTAACAATTAGCATGTGAGGTGGAGAAGGAAGGAAGGAAGGAAGGGAGGAAGGAAGGGAGGAAGGAAGGGAGGAAGGAAGGGAGGAGGGAGGGACTGAGAGGAGGAATCAGTAAAGTGGAAAAGTCTCTGTATCTGATCTTTCCATTTTATTTTTATTCTTCTAAAAATGACTCACACACCCTGTCATTGACTGACCACACACACACATGTATGTGCGACTGCACACAGACACACACACACAGAACACACACACACACACACACACACACACACACACACACACACACACACACACACACACACACACACACACACACAGTCTCCTCAGTGTGTGTGATGCTTCTCTAGTCCAGCAGTCAGCAGTTTATAGCTGTATAATTACAGACTGTCGGAGAAACAGACTGCTGTGGCTTACAGTCTGTGTGTGTGTGTGTGTGTGTGTGTGTGTCTACTTGTGGCATATTTAGGTCATGATAGTGAATATATTAACGTGGAGATCAATTACTGTTCCACACACAATCTTCCCAGTGGGCTTTGTGTTTGAGTTCATGCCTCGGTGTGTGTGTCTCAGATCTCATGTTGTGAGGAGTCAATGGTCAGACTGCAGATAAACAGACATAAAGTCCTTTTAAAACGAACCGCACTCAGTCCTCTTTCACACTATGGCCTTAATATAATAAATACACTGATATAGTTTTGTTTTTAGTTTGACGTGTGGGTATGAAGCCCCGCGCCCTCAGATGAACTAAAACTGGAGGAGATGAGTGTTTCTGTTTGATGTATTCTACGTTAACCCTAACCTTAAATTGAAAAGGATCTAAATTGATTGAAAATGCACATTGATTGTAGTAGATTACATTTCTGCCAATATATACCCTGCCCATAAAATGCAGAGTGTTGGCTAGCAAGCTAACATTAGTGCTCGCATAATTGTTCAGTCCTGTTTTCTTCAGTTTTGGTTTTTGTAAAACTGACCTTAGATTAAATTCACAGTGACCGCCCACATTAGCTGCCATGCTAACAACGATGGCGTGGTCTCCTCGTACCTTCAACATCTTTGTTTTACTGGAACGAACACCTGGCTTGAGATGTTACTTCCCCGCGTGACAAAGATTAGCCTGTGTGAACATGTTTTCTGAAAGGTGGAGGGAAAGGGTTTTGTAGACGGGCTGAGGACACACGTTTTAGTTTGTTAGTCTTTTAAAGTCATAAATCTAACCCTCACCTGTTAGCTTAGCATAAAGACGGAGATGAGCTATCCTTGCTTCGTCCAAACGTCACAAAGTCTTTTCAGACACTCAATTTTTTGGCATGAAACAAGTTTCAAGTGCAAAGATCTGATTTGTGTTAGGTCTTAAAACTGCTCTCTCTGTTCTCTGTGACTGTTGTGGTAGATTTGAAGTGTTTGAGACAAACCCATTTCCTCTTCTTCTATCTCTGCCGCTCTGCAGGTGAGGATGAGGAGTTAGGACCCCCGCCCTCAGTGGACGAGGCAGCTGACGCTCTGATGACCAGGCTGGGCTTCCTGCTGGGGGAGAAGATCGTCAGTGGAGAGCCGGGGTCGCCGTACCACGCCCAGGATGATGGACAGGTGATCAGCTCACACACAAACACACATCCAGGATGTTTTACTGATCAGGTCTGGGAGGAGATCCCCCAGGACACCATCCTCTAACTCATCAGGAGCCCAGATGCTCATCTCTCTTGTCTTTCCCGCAGAGGATCTCTCCGTCCTCCAGCCTGGCGAGCAGCAGCACCTCCCCCTGCTCCACCCTGCAGCCTCCTGCTGGAGGAGAGGGCGGCAACAACAAGCACGCCTCCTCCAACCACGCCTCCGTCACCTCCCCCACCTCCACGCTGGAGAGCAGAGACAGCGGCATCATAGGTGACACTCCGCAGCTTCAGCTTCTTCACACACACACACACACACACACACACACACACACACACACACACACACCATCATTCTACTTACTCTGCCTCTCTTTCAGCCACACTCACCAGCTACTCTGCTGAGTCCGCCGCAGAGCGGGACGACGGCGGCAGCAAGTGTCCCGGTGACGGTTACCATGGCAGCAGCCTGAATCTGTGGCAGCAGGGGGGCCGGCCGGTGGTGGCCTCCACGTCTTCTTCCTCTATGGTGGCAGCAGGAAGTGTGAAAGATGGCTTCCTGTACGGCACCGAGGATGTCATGGCCGCCTCCACTTACAGCCTCAACAAACTCCACCCAGACAGAGGCCCTGGCTCCGCCCGCTCGTCAGGCTCCACCCACTCCATTCCTCTCTACCTCATGCCCCGTCCAAACTCAGTGGCTGGTAAGTGTGTGTGTTTGTGTGTGTGTGTGTGTGTGTGTGTGACTCAAAGTTCACACATATTTCCTGTTAGGAAGGAAATTCATCACTCTCTGTCACATAGTGAGGCTGATTCCATTCTGTGTCCATGCTGGTAAGTGGACACACAGTGGACACACAGTGGACACACAGTGGACATGTAACGAGTGTCAGGTCTGTTTAAGCTGTAAACGCACAGAAACATAAAATGGAGGCGATGATGAGCTCTGTGTCTGTAAACGACCAGTTCACATCTCATCCTCCCTTCCCTCCTTTCCTCCCTCTGTGTGTCATAAGAAGGAAGGAAGTGACATGTTTGACGTTTCTCACACACACACACACACACACACACACACACACACACACACACACACACACACACACACACACACACACACACACAAACACACACGCACACAGGATACGAGGCGCAGCAGCTGTGGCGTTCTCGGTGGTGTTAGAGGATTGTAACTGGTTCGGTTGGATCAAACTTCGGGTAGGTGTGTTTTTGCTCTGATTCTTCAGGCTGAAGACGACTGAACGTTCTCATCCTGTGTCTGTGCTGTTAGCTTCACGTTAGCTTTTATCAGCTGCTGTAGTTAAAGTCAGGACGTCGCTCTCCTCAAATAATACCCTACAGATCCTGCCTGTTGTTGACTTCACGAGCGATGGATCAGAAAGCATGTAAAATTTGAAAAATGTCACTTTTACATTCTCCTGTTCGTGGTTGAAATTTCAGATATTTATGTGTTAGGTGTTCATGCAGAGGTTCCTACAGGTTGTGGATTTATTTGTTGTGCTCGATCCCTGAGCTGAGGCGGAGTCAGAGGTTGTAAACAGTCAGACCAAACCCAGGGGTCCAGGGGGCGTGCTCTTTGTGGGAGATTTTCTGTTTCCTCATTTACAGCAACTGTAACAGCGCTGTTCTTCAAGTCATGTAGGATCATAGAACACCTCAAATCTGTACGTCATTTGGGAAAAACAGGAAATTTGCCAAATAATTTTGTATAATTATTCCCCAACTGTCTTCATCAGTCTGAAACGAAATAATAATAATGTGCGAAGTACGGGTTCGTGTTTTCTAACTTTCAGGAGGATCCTAGCAGCACTGTTCTGAATAAGTTGTAATTTTTCAGACTTTTGCCAGGAATTCCCGTTAGAAGGGCGTTGCAGTAATGGAGCCTGGAGGAGACACAGGCATGGACTAGTTTCTCTGCATCAGAGAGGGTGAGAGAGGGACGGAGTTTAGCAATGTTCATAAGGTGAAAAAAGCAGGATTTACACAGATATTAAAAAGGGGGATGTCCTGGCCGCAGAAGGTGATGGTGGTTAG
This sequence comes from Epinephelus awoara, assembly GCA_035609425.1. Classification (NCBI taxonomy): domain Eukaryota; kingdom Metazoa; phylum Chordata; class Actinopteri; order Perciformes; family Serranidae; genus Epinephelus; species Epinephelus awoara. The sequence continues at coordinate 1,301,096 of CM069311.1, forward strand.
AGAAGATGACTGGACCTAATGAGGGGTGCCGATAAGTATGGCTTTGGATTTGGAACAGTTGAGTTGGAGGGAGTTACGACTCATCCATGCCTTCATCTCCTCCAGGCAGTTGGTGAGTGTGGACAGAGGTGAAGATGAGGGTGGTAGAGCAGTTGAAGGGGTTGGGTCAGTCCCGAGATACAGCCGAGTGTCATCGGTGTAGGAGTGGAGAGAAATCCTGCACTGTCTGATGACACGGCCAAGGGGGGGCATGTATATAATGAATAGAAGTGGGCCAAGGACAGATCCTTTAGGGACACCACACGTAACGGGGAGGGTTTGGCACCTTGCAGCTCCCAAGCTGACGAACTGTGTTCTCCCAGAGAGGTAAGAAGTGAACCAGTCCAAGGTGGAGAAACCAGAACAAAACAAATATTTAGGACGATTAATTTTCATCCCTGCCAACTATAAAGAGGCAAAAACTGTTACGAATTTTAACTTAAATAACAAAGGTACGGGAATTTCAGTGTTTCCAGCCTTCAGCATTCAACACAACATATTGATATCATGTTTTTTTATGAGCTGTGCCTCTCTTTCTCTTTCTCTTTCTCGCATAATACACTAAGTAGTTACTGTGAGCACCAGTGGATGCACCGTTCATTGGTAGCGCTGCAGGAATATATATATATATATATATATATATATATGTACTGTTTGGTTATTCAGAGCTCCACACTCGTGGGATGGCAGATTGTATTCTGGGCACAGACGAAGCAGCAGAGGGCCCGCCCAGTGAAACACAAGCTTAACTGTTTGTTACTTCATATAGAAATACGACACTCAGTGCTCTCATTTTGGTGTTGTCCATCCTTTTTCCAACCTATGTTAAACATGAAACTGTCTGCGTTCCCATGGAGACTGCATGTCCTGCAGTTGAGTGCTGGGTGTAACCTGTGTAACTGCAGCAACAGAAAGTTTGCTTTCACTGGCCTCTGCAGCAGCTGCTCCTCTGATGCACTGATGTGATCTAATCGATAAAACCGCCTGACTCAAACTCAACAACCTGCCACCGAGGAACCAAACCCCCCTCAGAGTTATGTCTGTGCTGCGTTCATGGACCCAAGAAAAACTCAATTCTAATTCAGTCTCCGCTGAATCAAGTTTTCATCCATACACCTGTCTGACCAATCACGAGCAGCGCCACTGGTGGTGACACTGATTCACTCACACAGCTCATCATTCCATCACACCCACTTTTTATAAAATCAAATAAATGAAATCCAAACTTATAAGAAAAATGAACACTTAAAAGTGACGAGTGCCACTGAAAGTGTCCGAAACCATCTTCTCCTCCTGCAGCGTGCCACCAGAGGCGATCCAGATGTTTCATGGAGCTGTGACGTCGTCCATCTTTATTTTACAGTCTGTGGTTTAAACTGTGTGATGTGTCGTCACAGCTGGAAAGTTCTCTAAATGTCTGTCTTCTCTCTGCAGCCACTAGCGCCGCCCACCTTGAAGACCTGGCCTATCTGGATGAGCAGCAGAGACACATCCCGTCGAGGACGTCCCTCAGGATGCCCAGACAGAATTCTGGGAGTCGTAGTCAGCAGGACCACAGAGGTAAACACACACACACATGAATGTAGGCAACTTTTTAAACACACAAACAGAATTACAATGCTCTCCTCTTCTTCCTCCTCTTCCTCTCCTGCAGTTCGTTTCACTCCCTCTCTCAACCTGAAGCCGCTCCACTTTGAGGTTTCTGGTCTCTCGTCTGATTGGCTGTTCACTGGCAGGGAGTGGCTTTTCCAGGAAGTGGACGCCTGTCTTCGTAGCGGCGACCCAGCGACCAGTCGGGGTGTGGTGATCGTCGGCAACATGGGCTTCGGCAAAACGGCCATCATCACCCGTCTGGTGGCGCTCAGTTGTCATGGAAACCGCTTGTGGCCCACCGCCGAAAGCAGCCAGACGATGCCCAAACGTAAGCAAAGAGAGACTTTAGATATTCTGTCGAACAGATCGGGTTCAAAGTTCTAAGCACACAGCACAACTCCGACTGTTTATCAGAGGTTTCAGGTTTTATGTCCCATCAGCGGATCTGATCTTGTCACATTAGCCAGGTGAGAGGGATTATACTCCAGGAAAAAACTCTCTCAGTTCAGCTCAGTGCAGAGAAGAAAATTGGAAGTGAGGAATGTAAACAAACAATTCAGGACAAACAAGTCAGGAGCGTGAGATGGACACAAAGTCGTTATATTAGGTAAAACTAGACTAGATAAATGAGACTTTGAGGAAGTTTTCTTCATGAATTCGAGGTAACACAGCGTGACTTATTAACAAATGGTAATGTAGTCATGTCTTTCAACTATCCTACCAAAGCAGCATCACTTTTCATGGTTCATTCAGCTCATGCACAAAAATTTAGCTCCAGAAACCAGAAGACATTCCAGTAAGGCAGTAAAACAAAGAGTCCCGGTGTGGTTTCAGAAATGTTTTATTGTTAGATTTCAGTATCACACAGTTTACCGAGCTCTCGATCGGTGCCTGAAGGCGACACGCAGCAGTAAACTGTTGGCAGGAACTTGTATCACATGTTTGTTAAAAGACCCCCAGTGAGTTCTTGAGTCATGAAGACGAGTGTATTCGTTCTGTAAGACAGAGCTGAGTCATCACACAGAGTCCAATAAAACTAGACAGACTCAGGACCAGCAACTAGACTGAGAGCTGAAACAACCGCCAAAAAATACTACATCAGACAGTGGATAAAATATGATTGAGATTCAGCTGAGAATGAAGAAGGCAGCAGACTGAGAGAGATGCTTTGCGTTTTTATGGCTCCATGTTGGGGATAGCTGTGACCAGAGGCAGCGTGTTTTCAGGTTGTTTGTCCGTCAGTCCCATCCTTGTGAACATGACATCACAAGAATGCCTCAAGAGAATGTCTTCAATTTTAACACAAATGTCCACTTGGACTGAAGAATAAACTGATTAGAATTTTGTGGTCAAAGGTCACTGTCTCATTTTTGAATGTGATATCTCAAGAACAATGTGAGGGCATTTCTTCAAATTTGGCACAAAGGTTTGACTCGGACTCGAGGTTGAAGTGAGTAGATTTTGGTGGTTAAGGGTTAAAGATCGAGGTTGCTGTGACTTTGCATTCATTTAGTTCTCGTGAAAATTTCTTTAAATTTGGCACAAATGTCGACTTGGACTCAACAATGAACTGATTGGATTTCGGTGGTTAAAGGTCAGTGACTTCAAAAACATGTGTTTGGGTCATAACTCCAGCATTCATTCAATAATTCTGACCAAACTTGACACAAATGTCTAACAGGATAAAATAATGAAGGTCAAAGGTCAAAGGTCAGCTTGACTGTGACATCATCATGTTTTAACGTCCTATCTCAGGAACAGAAGGGGAGACATTTGGTCAGATACTGAATTGGTGACTCTAATCTTGAAACTGTGCTGATTGTATAGATCTTCTGTGTGTGAAGCATCCATGTTTTCACTGACATGATGGAGACTGTCAGAGACACTGGACTGGTGGGCGGAGTCATACAACCACAGGGTGGGCTGGTGGGCGGAGTCATACAACCACAGGGTGGGCTGGTGGGCGGAGTCATACAACCACGGGGTGGACTGGTGGGCGGAGTCATACAACCACAGAGTGGACTGGTGGGCGGAGTCATACAACCACTGGGTGGACTGGTGGGCGGAGTCATACAACCACAGAGTGGGCTGGTGGGCGGAGTCATACAACCACAGGGTGGGCTGGTGGGCGGAGTCATACAACCACGGGACAGTATTTCCAGATCTAAATCATATCTGATAACCATGTACCGGCCTTCACCCCAGATGCAGAGGCTGTTTCTTTCTCCCACGACTCCCTGGGAAGAGGAGGAGGAGGAGGAGGAGATGAAGGAGGAGGAGGAAGCTGTCCAGGGACTCCAGAGATGAGGAGGAGGCAGGAGGCAGCACTGAGGAGGCTCTCAGGACAGGTAGGATCTGTTTAGATCCACTGTATCACATGACAGATTACAGAATACTGAAAAAGGGAACTTAGAACCTTGGGAACAAAAAAATGTAGGAACATAGGACCCTGGGAAGGATCTTGGAAAATTAGACCATGGCAACATAGGGCTCTAGGAACTTAGGACACTGAGAGCAAACATAGGAATTCAGGAACTTGGAGCTGTGGTGACACAGTACCCTGAGAATTTAGGACTGTTAGACGATAGGATCCTTGGCTGACAGTATCTTGGGAACTTGGGACCTTGGGAAAATTAGACCATGGAAACTTAGGGCTCTGGGAACATGGGACCTTGGGAACGAAAGAGTTTTTGAACATAGGACCAGGGAAACATTGGACACTTTTAGTGTAGGATCTTGGGAACCTAGAACCCTGAGAAAGTAAGACCTTGACAACATAAGACATTAGGAACTTAGAAATGTGAGAAAATACAACCCTTAGAAGACAGGACCTTGGAAACATAGATACACTCATGTTACACAGAATGCTTTAATACTGATTGGTGATGATCATTCAGACACATTTCATCACAGATTTTTCTCTCTAAAAGTCTGCTGAAGAACTCCACACCAACAAACTCAGATCGATCCAATCCTACTTCCTGTCCGTCTCTGCAGGTCGTCTCGTATCACTTCTGTCAGGCTGATAACTGTCACACCTGTCTGGTTCCCGAGTTCGTCCACAACATGGCGGCGATGCTGAGTGATGCCCCTCAGCTGTCGGTCTATAGAGAGCTCCTGCACCGGTCGCCACAGCTGCAGAGCACGCTCAGTCTGCGCTCCTGCATCCAGGATCCAAGCTCCGCCCTCCAGAAAGGAATTCTAGAGCCACTGGACGCTCTCTACAGAGGTAAACCCAGCTTGCATCCTGCCAGCTCCTGTCCTGTAACACCAGGGACTGATCTCAATCTGTTCTATGTTGTTTCTTCCAGAGAGGAAGTTACACGTGGAGGGGGCAGGGCTTATTGTGCTGATCGATGGGCTGAATGAGGCAGAGTTCCACCGGCCAGACTACGGCGACACACTGACTTCCTTCCTGACCCGAAATATCCAGAAATTTCCTTCCTGGTTGAAAGTCATCACCACTGTGAGGACCGGCCAGCAGGTACACACCTTTACAGGATTTATACTTCTGCATCGAATTGACGCCGTAGCCTGACGTGCACCTCCCCAGAAATGTAACTACATGTCACAGTGACGCAGACCAATCAACTAAACTGTACAGCACTTCACAGAAACCTCCACCGCCCACTAGTGTTTTGGAGGTGTAACTGCAGAGTGACACAGACACACCACCGCACAAGTTTAAATGCTCACAAAGGCGTAGGCGACATGCTTAGGCCACGCCAAAGAGTCCGCCACACAAGTATAAACCCGGCTTAAGCCTGTAAATTCTGATGTCATCAGGTGGATCTAAGGACAAAATAAGTGTGATCTTGATCAGTTCCTTATTGTCCTTAAAGAGTCTACCGCCCTGCATCAGGTAAACGTTTACGACAGCTGTAACAGGGTTGTTATTTTAACTTGAGTTGAGCTGGAAACATGAAACAAACTCATCAAGTCAAACAAACTCTGTCTTTTTCATCAGGACATCACGCACTCTCTGCCGTTTCACTGCATCTCTCTGGACAGGATGGAGGAGAACAGCGCCATAGACCAGGACCTGCAGGTAACATGCACACAGTCTGTGCATCCGTCCGTCCGTCCGTCTGTCTCCCTGTCTGTATGTATATTTATATCTGTCTTGTTTTTCTCAGGGTTACCTGATGCAGCGTATCCACAGCAGCGCAGAGATCCAGAGCAACGTGTCGCTGAGCAACGGTCGCCTCGACAACACGGCGCTGGCCAAGCTGATCAGCCACCTGAAGAGCCTGAGCCGGGGCTCATACCTGTACCTGAAACTGACCCTGGATCTGATTGAGGGAGGATACCTGGTCCTGAAGAGCTCCAGCTTCAAGGTGAGGAGGGGGCAGGGAAGGAAGGAAGGAAGGAAGGAAGGAAGGAAGGAAGAAGGTCAGATGATTGAATCACTGTGTGATTGTTTTAGTTACTTTGTTTCCCAGTAAAATAGATATATCTAAAGTGACACACATGTTTTATAACTGTTACGTCTGCAGCTAGAAGAATTTTTCCTCGAGGGTTTTCTACCAGAAAGAGATCTCTTGGTTAAGCTTTGGAAAAGTTGTTATTTGGGTCAAAATGAGTAGATCTCTGTCTGAAAAGGGGTTTCTTGGAGAAAGCCTAAAAGAAAAACTTCTATGAGCGTTATTTTCAGCATCCAGTTGGTTCAGTCGTAGGGAATGTACAGCTCAGTCTTACAAATCTGATACAGAGGATCATGATGTTGGGCTGAGGTATACATTTCTGATGCATTGAGACATTATTCAACTTTCCTGCATAAAAATTATGAAATTATCAGTTTAGTTTTTCACTTATTGGGGCCTGAGTGCAGGCCGTCACGATGTACAGATGTACGTGTGTGAGGGGCTCAAGATGCTCAAAAACTCATGAAACTTGCACACGCATCCAAACTGATGAACATTTTGATATTTTATGGGTCTCATCCTCATTTGTAAGAACAAAATGGCTCAGTAGCGCCCCCTCACAACATTTTCATGAAGTGGCCCCTGCAGCTGGTTTCACCGAGATGGTGGAAAATTGGGCCGTACCCTAAACCCAGCAGGACAGTCAGCCATTTTTGAGCATTTTTGGTAATTTCAGGAGTGGTACTTTGGCCAACTCCTCCTACAGATTTGATTCGATTGAGTTCAAATTTTGTCTGAACCATCTAAAGACCTGCAACATCAGAAGTTGCTCAAAGCTTGAGTTTTTGCCAAATCATGTGACGAAGGTGAGGCATCAAATTTCCTTGTTTTGCCACTAAACAGGAAGTGGTTTGTTACATCAGGAGGACTCAAAAGCTTTTTTAGAAAAGCATGGGACCTAGGACTGAACCTTACGGGACCTTCTCCATCTACATGCTTCCCCTCAGTCAAATCATTCAAAAATATGACATCACTTTCCACTGCTATGCTGATGACACCCAGCTCTATCTTCCCCTCAATCCAAACTCACCAACATCTTCAACTGCATCAGTGAAATAAAGTTCTGGATGGCAGTAAACCTCCTTCAACTAAACTGAAGCTAAATTAGTCCACACAAAGACTCAGCAAAAACTAGTTTTGATATGTCCCTCTAATGTTTGTGTGTGTGTGTGTGTGTGTGTGTGTGTGTGTAGGTGGTCCCTGTGAGTCTAGCTGAAGTCTACCTGCTGCAGCTCAACATGCGGTTTCCCACCCAGTCGTCTTTCCAGAGAGTTCTGCCACTTCTCAACGTGACTGTGGCGTCGCTGCACCCACTGACCGACCAGCAGGTACAGGACACGCCGTCTGTGTGTGTGTGTGTGACTCCAGCACCATCATCAGGTCAAAATGTTTATTTGTCCAAGTTGTCCGTGACCAGAAACCTGCAGTCAGAGATTTGCTCCATGTTTAGTTCCAACAGTGATGGAGGAAGTACTCAGTTACTCTACTGAAGTTAAAGTATTAGTTTTGGTCATAAATCTGCAATGAAGCTTTTGCTTTGCTGCGACACCTGTTCAAAGCTGAGAGTTTAGAGTTTATAGGGGCTGAGAACATTATGAAGGATGTGTATGACGAACACATGAGCTCAGAGAGCTGTAGCCTCTCAGTCGTGTTGAAGTTGTCTCGTCAGATCATCTTTGATTCATTGAACCTGGATTCTGACTGCAGCTGATATGTGACTGCTCCTCTCCCCCTCCAGCTGTTTGAGGTGGTGAACGCCGGCGCTCTGAGCGGAGGGACGCTGCACTGGGGAGAGTTTGTGCACCGGGTGGAGCAGCTCTCGTCTTTCCTGCTGCGACGGAGCGACGGCAGCAGGATGCTCAACCACGCCTCCTTCAGGGAGTGGCTGATGTGGAGAGAGGAGGGTCAGGACGACAGGTTCCTCTGTGACCCCAGGTACGCTGACCGACAGCACACGTGTTCCCTTAATTTATTCTACAAGCATCACGTTAGAAAAGCTGTATGGAAATCTTGTGAATGATTCAGAACGCCACCTTTGGAACTACACCTGTGTTTGTAGAAGTAAAGGGTTTATTTTTCTACTAACACAATCAGTTTGTTCTCTCCAGCGCAGACCCTCATCGATGATAATTCCCAGGAATCTTGTTGTTGATACCTGGGGCACCTCAATGGACTCAATTGTAATGCGAGATGAATCCATATTATAGGATTTTCTGCTGCTAAAAATAATAAAATTGGATTTTTTCATGTTTACAGATTATTTATTTTAAACCATGCAGCGTAGGCACCTAAACCAACATTTGCATTTCCAATCAATGAACCAAAGTTTGAGTGTGAGAGAACAAGGGTTGTGTTGTCTGCAAACATGATAGAAGAGAAGAGATTTGGAACATTTGCATAATCATTTATATAAATAAGAAATAATAGTGGTCCAACAATGGATCCCTGCGGAACCCCACAGTGTAGTTTAGCTCTGTTAGAATAGCATCCCTTAACACAAACAAACTGAGCTCTGTTAGAAACATAATTTGTCAACCATTTATGAGTAACATCCTGAAAACCATATTTATGTAACGTCACCAATAAGATATTTTGATTTACGGTATCAAATGCTTTAGAGAAGTCTTTAACTAGTTACCAGTGTGGACTGGAGCCCGTGGTAACAACCTGAAGTAAAATGGTGAGCGCAGACATACAACACTTTAGCAGCTGTTGTGAGTACATATGCATCCAAAAAAAAGAATATGCTCTGGTTCTTCAGATCCTCATACGCAGGGAGAACAACCGACAACAGAGCAAAAGCTGTGTCAACATTCTGTCTGTCTGTGTCTCTGTCTGTCCATCTGTCTGTGTCCAGGAGCGGTCACACTCTGCTGGCGTTCTGGCTCTGCAGACAGGACGGAAAGGTGAACCGACAGCAAACACTGGAGCTGGGACATCACATCCTGAAGGCTCACATCTACAAGGTCAGCGCACGCACACACACACACACACACACACACACACACACACACACACACACACACACACACCTTGACTCGTGGGTGGGGATGTGTATCTGCATACAGCGGGGCCATCTGTTTGAAGGCCTTCAACCGCTGAGACTCTCAGCTCATCGAGTCGACAGCTTTTAAAAACAGCTGTTCACTGCTGAGCTGTGTAACTCGAGGTACATGCGACTCGTGGATTTTCAGGCCGTTGAGATTTCGCTCGGTGTCGTGAGACGTGATGATGACGTCGAGAAGAGGAAGACGCTGAATAGTCCCTGAACGTCAGCGTTCGTATCAAAGTCCGTCTAACAGTTCGTGTCGTTGCATCTGTCCTCGTCTTCAGGGTCTGAGTAAGAAGCTCGGGGTCTCCTCGTCAGTCCTGCAGGGGCTGTGGTTGTCCTACAGCACAGAGAGTCTGAGTCCTGCTCTGTCGTCTCTGAGGAACCTGTACACCCCCAACATCAAGGTAACACACGTCACACACACTCATCCACACACACCTGCTCACACAGCTGGACTGTAACCGTCTCCCCACCTGTCCAGGTGAGCAGGCTGCTGATTATGGGCGGGGCTGACGTGGATGTGCGGAGTGACGTCCTGAACAACGCCCCCCTGCTGTGCGTCCACGCTCACCTGGGACACAGAGACGCTGTGGCGCTGCTGCTCGACCTCGGAGCTCAGGTAAAAAAACCAAAACTTGTTTGTAATGTTTGAGATGATTTGATTTTTTAATTTAAAGGAATCAAGTGTGTCGGTGTCTGTGTCGCTGTTTCAGGTGGACGCTCAGTCACATGATGGTCTGACTGCGCTGGGATTCGCTGCTGCAGCCGGACATCTGGACATCGTCAGCATGTTGAGTCAGCACAGAGCAAAGGTAGCCGCCGACCCAGAGTCAGAAATTAATTTATGGACTCACCGGCCAAAGGGACTGGTCGATTAAATCATCCACTGACCGTGTAGTTGCGAGCAGGAGCAGAGCTCAGTTTATACTGGTGATGTATATTTTTACTGGTCAGCTTATGCGCACGTCTGACTTTAATATTTAATTAAAAGCCAGAAGGTAGGAGTGCTGCCTGGAACTGTTTATCTTGTTTTCTTCTTTTTTTATTTTTTACGATGGTGCTCTTTGGTTAAGGGCTGTGTCCATGAGAAACAAGAGGAAAAAATACCAAGGCACTCATCTTGATTTTAGAAAAAGTATTAAAAAGCCTTTATTAAATTTGTTTTAATATTTAATTATCTAAATGATCACAGAGGAACCAGGGGACCTGTTGAACAAGAATATTTTGGGGTTTGCAACTTTAAATAGAATTTTTAAAATCTGTCAGTGTAGAAATGATGTTGAGATGTTTTGGAATTTTAACCTCTAATTAATCAAAATGCTGCAGTGAAACAAAATGACATGACAGGCGCTCGACAAAGGAAAACAAAACAAAAGAGAAGCTTTCCTGTTTTAAACAACCATCGTGGTCATATTTGGCGCTCGGTGGGTGTTCATTCAGACCGTGTGTCTGCTGCTGGTTCAGACCTCCACTGAATTATATAAATGTTTACTATGATGCCACCCAGTGGTCACAGCAGGAACAACGCTGTCTCCAACAGTTGGCTTTCCTTTCTTTTCGCAGCTCATGTCACAAACTACTGGACCGATCAGCCTCATATTGTGTGTGCACATTAATGACTGTGTGCTTAAAGGTCTCTGGTGGTTGCAGTGATTCACAGCAGTTTAAGAACCTGTTTTATTGACAGTTTGATCTTGTCGACTTGTAATTGCTGCAGTTTTTTTGATAAATCTAAAATGTCTCACATCACATTATAATAAATAATAATAAGCAGTGTGGGGCAACAGAGATGCTACAAGTCCTGTTCCTGGTGTGATGGACCATGTTTGTTTGGTACAGACTCAGCAGAAATCACATCATCATTTATTTTATTGTTTATAGAGAAAATGACAGATATTAAATCATGGATTTAATATCTGTCAGAATGATTACAACTCAGATTTTTCTAGCTCTGGTTCGAGTGTCTCTGAGTGTCTGTCTGTCCGTCTGCTCTCAGGTGGGACACGTGGACAGCTCAGGTCGCTGTGTGTTGGTGCACGCCGCTCAGCGCGGTCACCTCGACGTGCTGAGCTTCTTGCTGAAGCGCGCGGACTGGAGCTGCACTTCCTGCTGCAGCCAGAGGGAGGCGAGCAGGCGTCAGGCGCTGCAGCAGGCGTTGACCGCGGCCGCCAGCATGGGCCAATCAGAGCTGTTGTCGTACCTCCTGGATCTCCCAGAGGAAGACGAGGAAGAGGAGGAGAGACCTGAGATCAACACAGCCGACAGTCTGTGGGGAGAGACAGGTACCATGATGACTGTACTTCCTGTTACTGCTGATGAGTCGCAACTGCAGGGTTTTATTTGATTTTATTAATTTATAATTTTATTTAGAACCAAGTTGGAGCAAATCTTCCAGCACATCATTACAGTTTATTTTTCAAATAAAGTAATAAAGCAATCAAATAAAATAAACCAAATAAAACATTTGACTATTCATATATGATATTATTAGATAATAGTGGTACAATAAATAAAAATAAGATTTTTCAACCCTTGAAAAACAGTCAGGCAGGAAGAAAAAAACAAATTAATTCAACTGAAAAACAAAAGGAAAGAAGACACTTTTTATTGTCAGCATGTTTGAGTAAATAAATAGAAATAATTAATTTAATTAAAATAATTTAAAAAATAATCATTCAACCAGTCAACCAATCAAAGAATCAATTAACCAATAAATAAAATATTGTTTAAAAAATTACAAAATACAAACAGTAGTATATACAAAAACATTAATATATGTGTATGTGTGCATTGAAAATTCTTCACTTACACACACACACACAAAGAATAATAATACATAAAGTAGAATTACAAAAAAAGCAAGAAAGAAAATACTGAAAGGGTCATATAAAAATAGAAATATACAAATAAATAGTTAAAAATAAAAACAAAGCAGTGATAACAGGCACCACCTCGTGAATCAGAATATTTCACTGGCAAACTGAACCAGAACTGAAGTTACGTCACATGTTGCTGTTAAAGGTTCTGTAGGTCAGAGGGTGACTCCCATCATTGACTCTAAGGTGCATTCAAAGACCTCCAAGACAGTAGTAAATAACAGTGATTGTGGGTCAGTGGCTGCGGTGCTACGTCACTGACCTCTAGTGGAGGAAACTGAGCACTACGGTCTGACACAGCTGCCTCAGTTTACCAGGATCAGAACAACTCTGTCCCGTCCTTGTGACCACGATATCTCAAAAACACCTCAAACGTCCAGCTGGACTCACCGATAAAATTAATAGATTTTAGTAGTCAAAGGTCAAAGGTCAGTGGAGACGTACAGCTGCAGGGCGGTGATTCTAGTTGGTGATGCAGTAAGATCTGTTAAACAGTGTGAATTGGTCGTAATGTTTCTGTTACATGTTGACATTGTTTCTGTGTGTGTGTGTGTGTGTGTGTGCGTGTGTGTGTGTGTGTGTCAGCTCTGACAGCGGCAGCAGGAAGTGGCCGCCTGTCTGTCTGCAGACTGTTGTTGGATCAGGGAGCGGCTGTAGAACAAGGCAACAGGCGCGGCGTCACTCCGCTCGTCAGCGCTGTGAGACGAGGACACTGGCAGGTACAGAACACACACACACACACACACACACACACACACACACACACACACACACACACACACACACTCGGTGGTGCTGAGTGTCTGTCTGCGTCTCTCGTCAGGTGGTGGAGCTCCTACTGAGTCACGGAGTGGAGGTCAACACGATGGACCAGCAGGGTCGAACTGCTCTGATGACGGCAGCCTCAGAGGGACATGTGACCAGCGCCCAGCTGCTGCTGGATCATGGTAACCACCTGTGATGTCACATCATCAATGAGTGGAGGAAGACCTCTGACCCCACGTCACGCTCCGCCCTGACATGAATCTGTCTTTGTTTTCCCAGGAGCGTCTCTTGATCAGACGGACAGGGAGGGGTTAACGGCGCTGAGCTGGGCGTGTCTCAAAGGCCAGCTCCCATTGGTCAGAGAGCTGGTGGAGAGAGGAGCAGCCACGACTCACGCTGACCGCAGTGGACGCACACCTCTGGATCTGGCTGCGTTCCGCGGTGACCCTGAAGTGGTGCGTGGAACAGTCCGTCCCCGTCTCAACGCGAGTGAAGGAGCTGGTGACGAGGCTCCTTCTGTTCAGGAGAGAAATATGAGCAAGAGATGTTAAATGTGGGCGTGTCTTCTCCTTCAGGTGCAGCACCTGGTGGATCACGGCGCGTCGGTGGAGCACGTGGACTGCAGCGGGATGCGTCCTCTGGACCGGGCGGTCGGCTGCAGAAACACCTCAGCAGTCATCGCTCTGCTCAAAAAGGGAGCCAAGATTGGTACGAGCACACGACTAGCATGTGTTCAAGTAGAGACACAGACAGGAAGTGATGTAAGAGAGGACACGTAGGATAGTACAACAGACATGCGCGAGCACCAAACCCTCAGTTTTATGTCGCACGGACGGAGACTGCTAAATATATATTTTAGATTGCTGTTGAAAAAATAACGTTAGACTTGTGTTCCATTTGTTGTTTAAAGTGGAAGAAGAACATTTTCCCGCAAACTAGCGCTGTTTCCTCATCAGCTCCTTCATCAGGGATCATTACAGAATACAGCACCTCTCACCACAGGTCGTTTGAGGAGGACCACCACAAGGAAACATGTTCTTTGTTTAGATTATCAAACAGACGATGGATCATAGAAACTTGTTTATGGCTGCAGCGTTAGCTAGCTGAAAAGTTTTCTGACAGCTGAGTTGTAGCCATGACAACTTCATACAACCCACTGCAAAAATCCAAAATACCCACTTTAGTTATTGTTATTATTATTATCAGTGATCTAACCTGTCACTGCTTGTGCTGATAACTGAGTGGCTGTGATACAAACGTATTAGACGGCCGAGGGTAATGGATGCAACATGAAGCCGATGTCGTCAGGCAAGCACCGCCATTTGTTGTTTAGTGTACCGACAAAAGTGAAATTACATCAACACACACAGAGATGCTTCACAGAGGAGGAGCCAGCCAGGCGGACGCAAAGGGAAGGGCGGTGAGTGGTGCCAACCATAGAACAAGGAAAACAGAGCACACTTCCTGTTTCCCTAAAATAACATCCCTCCTGACGCACAGCTGGACAAAAACCAAAAGCTGCCAGGCTACACTGACGTTACCTTTCACACCAGCAGCCACACAAAACTCCAGTGTGTCGAGCCTTTTACCCAGATCCTGAAGCCACGCGGCCCGTCGAGTGCCTCGTACTGGTTACTGTGACACAGAGATGGATCCGCTGTCATTTATTTAAATACTGATAGCTGACAGAAATCTGAGACTGAACACACAGTAATCTTCTTTACAGAGGAAATCAAACGTTTGTTAGATGTTTGCTGATATCACTGTGTGTGTGTGTGTGTGTGTGTGTGTGTGTGTGTGTGTGTGTGTGTGTGTAGGACCAGCGACGTGGGCCATGGCAACCTCTAAACCCGACATCCTAATGGTTCTGCTCAGTAAACTCATCCAAGAGGGAGACAGACTGTACAAGGTAACACACATGCACTCAAGAACACACACACACACACACACACAGCATGATTACCGATGACGTCTGATTTCTATGTGTGTATTTGCAGCAAGGTAAAGTGAGGGAAGGAGCTCACTCCTACCAGTCGGCTCTCCAGAAGTTTCCGGGCGACGAGCTGAAGACGTTCAGACAGCTGAGAGTGTGTGTGCTGCTCAACCTGTCCCGCTGCCACCGCAAGATGAACGTCAGTCCCTTTTATTTTGAAGAGAATCTCATCTCTTCCTTCTTCGGTGTCAACACACCATCACAAAGTCTCTTTATCTTCCCTGCAGGATTTTGGCCTCGCTGAGGAGTTTGCAACCAAGGCGCTGGAGCTGAAAGCAAAATCCTACGAAGCCTTTTACGCCCGAGCCCGCGCCAAACGTGGACGCAGGTAACCATGGTGACATGAGGACATGTGAGACCATACCAAAGATGCCAAACCTGTTCCCAACTCCCCCATTCTCAGTACCGAATTCAACACACAGTAAACAATTAAAACAAAACAATAAATCAAACAAACTCTCCTTTATTAAAAACATTTAAATCTAATATAAATGTTATTATTAATCTCTGATAATCTGTCTCCAACACAAAGTACCAGTCTGTGTGGGTTCATGAGATTCTGGGGACGAGGAAACTGGAGTTGGTCTTCACATTTGGCTCCTTCAGCGTCACATCACGCTGCTGTTGTTTGTATCAGAGTATAAATACTTGTGGTTGCCTTTGCAAAGAACTAACAAAAGACACTGGCGTCAGGAAAAAAACCCTCTTCTATTCAACGAGTTGAGGCGGAGCTGTTGCCACACCTTCACTCGTCGCCGTCTTCCTCATTGTTGCTCTTACATGCTGGTCGCTGTTCTTTCTCTTTCTTTGGCATTAAATATCAAGAACACTGGGGTGCACTTAAGGTACTGAAGGCAAACCAGTGCCATCATGTTTTCAGAATTTTGGTATCAACTTGGTACAGAAGTATTTGTTCTCATGAAGTCTCAAGTATTCTGGTTAGTTTGGATCCCCAGATTCTCCCTGCGTCGATTATTGCAGCACTGTCTTTATGTCATCTTCTGATATCGTACCTCTGTCTTTGCTTCTACTCTTCATCACCATGCAGACAGTTCCATGCCGCCCTGGAGGACCTGATTGAGGCGAGCAACCTGTGCCCAACCAACCGGGAGATCCAGCGCCTGTTGTCACGGGTCAAAGAGGAGTGTCGGCAGGCTGCACAACAACAAGACTCTCCCCCTCCTTCGTCACATCGTGTTCATCAACAAAACGTGGCCGTTAATGAGATCTGGAGCAGAGACTCAGGCTGTCTACAGGTGCAGGACAGGGAGGGGCTTACTGAGGAAGAAGAGGAAGAGGAGCAAAGGGAGGAGGGGAGTCACAGGGAAGGAGATGCTCCTCCTCCTCACTCCTCCTTCCACCCTCCACCTGTGGTTCAAAGTCTTGACACCCACGGCCGCCCTGGCGTGCTGTCATCCTCCTCTCTTTCCCCCACTCACCTGTATCGTCACCTCCCCAGCCCCACCCACTCCCCGTCTTCTCCATGTCACTCTGCGCCTCCTCCTCTATCCTCCTCTTATCCCCATTTCAGCCCTCCTCCCTCCCCGATGCAGCATCAGCGACCCAGTCCAATGTCAGAAAGTATGCCTGTGTTGTCAGGGAATGGAGGTCACCACCACCACCACCAACACCAGAGCCAGGGAGGGCAGCAGCTCCACCACCTGTCCAATCAGAGATCCTTCCAGAAGCAGAACACTGTTCAAGGCCAGTGGCTCCAACCAGCCAAAGTCCAGGTCGTCAGAACCAGTCAGCCCAGTTCCTCGGCCCACTCCAGCATGATTTCTGCGTATTCCCAGTTTGGCCAATTGCCACAAGAACTGGTCGAGCTGGGGGAGGGCATCTGCCCAAACCCCCTCGACATCAGGCCCAGTCTGCAGGCCCAGGCTGGTCTCAGCTCTGCAGCTTCATATCCCCTGAATGATGAAGACGTTGACTTGGTTTGCCAGGTAAGACCTGCACCAGCCTACGGGAGAGAAGGAGGAGGGGAGAGGGCGGGTGTAAATCGATTTAGCCAGTCCCGTCACTTCACTCGCAACCAATCCAAAGCAGCCTACTACCCCATGGAAGTTACCGAGTCGACAGCGGAACCTCCTGATAGCCTTCCACCGTTGCACGATTTCCAATACCAGTATCAGGGGGGACTACGACGCCCGCTCAATGTCCACCCAACCTCCGCCCCGGCTCCTCCCCCCAGGCCTCTTGCCCACTCCCAGAGTATCAGTGTCCGTTTCTCCACCAGCAGCGGCAGCCTTGCAGGTGGGCAGCCCGGTAATCACAGCCAAGGCTTTAGGACCTCAGCCTCCGTCCAACACATGGATTCACCTTCAGATCTGACCTCGGTTGGAGGGGTCACTGGTTACCATGACGACCTCTTTCTGATCTCCTCTCCCCAGTCAGAAATATGCATGGTCGGAGGCGGGACCTATCCTGGAGAGGCCGGCCGATCATCTAGGAACACTCCTTTTATGGGTATAATCGACAGGACGGCGAGGGTTCAGCCACAGTATCAACAACAAGCTCCATCTAGTTCAGCGTCCTGTCTCAGCCCGTCTCGCTCCTGGGCCGTCTCTTCAGTGGACACGGTTGTGACCTCACCCAGCAAAGCCCCCACCACTCAAGGAGGCTACGGTCAACCCCAGCCATCCTCCATCGCCTACCACAACCGCAGCAACAACAACGCCCACAATGACAACCAGCGCGACTACTATCCTCAGGGTGAAGGCTCGGTGCACGTCGCCAGTCAGAATCCCTCCTACCTGGATGTGAAGCTGGCCCGAACGCTGCCGGTGATTCATAGCTGCTCAGACAGACCCAGTGACAGACAGACGGGCCCTACCTCTCCTGTCAAACCAAAAAGACCTTTTGTAGAGTCCAATGTATAGAGAGAGGTGTAAATGTCAAGTCAGAGATCCGAGAGGAGGGGTAAAAAAGAGCGGTTAAAAAGAAACGAGTGCACTCATGTATTCCAGTAATGACTGGGACTGTGGAATAATTAGAGCCGGACTATGCTTGAAATGGACATGTATGACGTTAAGAGAGGCACGGCACAATAAATGTTCAAATAGGGGTAACAGCGCACTCCCTGAAGGTCTTTAAAGTGTATGGTTTTGTGCACTCGTACACATGAGAAGTTGATGTTGAAGTACAAATCCTTCCTACGTTTTTACTTCCACGCACCTTGTCAGAGGCTACGTTGAAGTTTCTGTGCTCTTCGGAATTTTTCGGAATGTGAAGCACTTCCTTCAAAACATACTGACTCGTTTATGTTGAGAAAAGGTAAGGAAGAGCGGAAGTTATACATTTGATATGGAACATATTTCCTGGTTACAGATGAGGTCTGTCTGTTAACCAACCAGAGACAAAGAGAAAAAGCAAGGACAAAGAAAATGGAGCAAAACAAAAACAAAACTGAAGCCGATTGCTGCCAAAGTGCCAAAACCTGCAGTTCCTCTGTCTGGCTCCAAGAGCGAGTCAGTCCCCACAGACCCGCATGTTAAAATGTAGAAATACACGTTTACAGCCTGGTAAAGAAAACAGTTTTGGTCTCAATTGCTAATTTGAACGTTCACAACAACTGTACACGTGAAGTTTTATACAACTCACCTCTTTACATTTTATTAAGGTTTAAAGTCACGCAAAATTAAGGGCGTCGCCACTTTTAGTGCCAGGCTGTCTGCCAGGCGTCACCACAGCCAATGATACCTCTTTTCCACCAAATTAGCTCTGGTTCCTAAACTGGTTCTGTCCGGGATTCTCTGAATCTTGGTGCTATCTTCCAAACCAGCCCGCAATTCCACCACCATTGTATGGAGCCATTGTTATCAAGGATGTGTCATCAACAAAGGGTGTTGCACAATGCAAAATGGAAGTTAACAGTAGCAAGATGGATTGCATGGATCATTAATGCTAATACTATTAATGAGACCACTGCGCACCAAGCCTTGAGCTTCCTCTCTTTCCAACCTGTAGAATATGATGCGCCTACTGATGCTGTGTCATGATTTGCGCTTCAGGTTGTGAGGTTTTTTGGTTCCAGTTGAGAATTACCTTTTCAGGGTTCCAAATCTGCGATGAGCCAGTCCTTGATGCCAGGGATCAGCACTGTCTGGTGGCACACAATGCACCGAACCCTGATTCCTGTCCCTGTGGGTGGTGGACCCACAGCGTGCTGCTCTCTGTCTTTGGGCATGGTCCAAGGCCCGGCCACGAGATGCTCGCTGCAGTGATGCAGACGCTGTGCTGGACCGGCGTCGTGAAGAAGGAGCTGAGCCAGAAGGTGAAGCTTTGGATTTACTGGTCCATTTACGTCCCAACCCTCACCTATGGTCATGAGCTCTGTGTAGTGACTGAAAAAATGAGATAGCAGACACAAGCTGCCAAAATGAGTTTCCTCTGTAGAGTGTCTGAGCTCAGCCTTAGAGATAGGGGGAGGAGTCAGACATCTGGAGGGAGCTCGGAGTAGAGCCGCTGCTCCTTTGCATCTAAAGGGGTCAGTTGAGGTGGTCTGGGCATCTCCCCTGTTAGAAGTGTTCCAGGCACGTCCCACTGGTAGGAGGCCCCGGGGATGTCTGGGGTGCTTTGCTTGGCCTGCTGCCCCCACGACCCAGCCCCAGATAAGTGGATGAAAATGGATGGATGGGTGGTTCTGAATCAATTTATTTTTGATTGAAATTCTCAGAGCAAAATAAGGTGCAGGCACCAGAACAGAATCCATTCAGTGTTGCTGGAAAAGGGGTATGAGTTGGCGCCACCTTCTAAAAATTTCAAAACAAGAGTCCATGAACCAACGGGTGACGCCGCGGTAGCCACGTTATTTTGTATCATCTATGATAAGAACGAGAGTTGTAAAACATGAGACGGCTCCTGCCGTTACAAAGCACAAAGAGGAAAAGTAAGATTTGGGGAAAATCAGAAGTGAACCCAAAAAAAGAAGAAGATCAGGTGGCACTCCTGCCAGGTTCACACCTCTAGACAGAGACATAACTCAGACAAGAGAGACACAAACCCACCACTTTCACTTTCGTCTACTGCTGACGCCTTTAATGAAGATTTGAGTTTGGAGTGCTTACGTGATACGACTGGAAACCTGGACACGGTCACTGCAGGATCTAGACTCTAAAACCAGTCAGATGCTGGTCAGTGACCCGGTCCCAAGCCATAGTTTGAGAAACTAGTTTGATGCTGTCATTGAATAAGCACTGGCTTGCTGTATATAAAACAAAAATAAGTGATATTTATCTTTTTTAAGTTATATCTGTATTAAACTGTATGATATTG
Source organism: Epinephelus awoara (assembly GCA_035609425.1). Classification (NCBI taxonomy): domain Eukaryota; kingdom Metazoa; phylum Chordata; class Actinopteri; order Perciformes; family Serranidae; genus Epinephelus; species Epinephelus awoara. The sequence goes on from CM069311.1 coordinate 1,321,115, forward strand.
TTTCTCTTTTACCTGTATATTCCTTTTGGATTCGCCTTTATATGTTTATTTTGAGGGTTCTTCACAAAAAAGAGATAAAAGAGCAGAGTCAGTTCAGCTTCGCTCTGTTTCTGGGTGAACATCTCTTCCTGCTTGTGTATAACGGCATCGATCTTTAATGAAACATTGTGTAAAAATGCCTTTCAATGTTAATGTATTTTTTTGCTTTAGGTAGTTAATCTTGTTTTTTCTATGAAGGTCTTTTGTAGTACGTGTTGTATTATGTGTGTCCTAAAAGGTCCTAATTTATGCAAACCACAAGGATCCTTACTGAGGGCCCTTTACAGTCACTGCCATGGAAAAATAGTGCGAACACTCCCCGTGAACTGATGATTGGCTTCTCCTGCTGTCTGTAACTCAATAAAAGAAATCTGACCCCTCCCCCCCAGTGATTGTCCCATCTGACCTAGGCACAGCAGAGCCGGTCAAGTTCTGCATGTTTTATAATCCTGCTGACAAACAAACTAACCGAAACCTTAACCCCTTGGTGGAGGTCGTCAAACGCTACTTCCTGGTCACAGGAGAACTTTGCAGAAGGGTTAAAACCAAATTTTTGCCTTGTATTTTTTGAGCATCATGTTTGTAGCCTTCAAGTGCATATTTATCTGTGTGTGACTTTAAGAGCATTAACACAACATTAAACCACTAGGTCTGTTTGCTATGTAAAGATTTTGGAGTAATGGCGTCCTGAGCAGAGAATTAAGTCATGCTACCTCTGTGTGTTGTAGTCCGAGCTTCTCTGTAGTTTGTTGTCTTAGGCTGGTCTGGATGCACGTGAATATGTGTATTCCACTGGCTAGCTCATCGCCCCCGCTATGCACTGTACTCATCCGGTAGTTACCGCTCATATCTGGACACAGCTGTAACGGAGGCACCGCTAGCTGCTAGCCGCCTGCCCAGCCACCTCCATGTTGAGAACCGTGTGCAGACAATGTAGATACTTTGAATTTTACATGCAGCCCCTTTTTGGTTTCCTTTTTAAAAAAATTTAAAACAATTTTGCTGGTTAAAAAGTCAGACGGGGAAGGCGTTTTCACCTGAGTCATGTAGCTTATATTAGCTTGATTAGCTAGCTACCTACAGTTCATAAAGTCATCCAGTGAAAGTTCTCATTTCAGATGGCAAATGCAGTAATTATCGGATAGAAAAGAAACCTGCTTACTTATTTATCTACTTTTACAAGATTATTGTTTCAAGATTTGCTGGTAACATAATTCAGAAGGAGTAACTTAGGCGTTTTAAATCGAGTAATGGCGCTAATATTAGCTTGATTAGCTTGTTAGCTACAGCTCTTAAAATCAGAAAATTCTTATTTCAGATGCTAAATGCATTAATTTATGGATACAAATGAGAAACCTGCTTTCATTAATCTACTTTTACAAGATTCTGGTTTCAAAAGAGTTTCACTGGGCACAGTCAGATTTAGTAGCTATTTTCAAGCGTGATTAGCCTGCTAATGCATTGATTGTTGGATACAAATCAAAAACGCAGACTTCTCATCTACTTTCGCAAGATTGTCATTTCAACATTTGCTGGTGACATAAATATTTAGAAGATGTAACAGTTTGCATTTTCAACTGACCACTGGAGCTAATATGAGCTTGATTAGCTTGCTAGCTACAGCTGATAAAATCAGCCAATGAAAGCTCTCATTTTATCAGCAAATGCAGCAGCTGTTGCATAGAAATATGAAACCTGTATTTATCGACTCCCGTCTGAAACCACACACACACACTGTAAACTGGATATTCGCTGTGCGAGGGGAGGGGTCAGCTAACAATCACTTCAGACAGGATTCAGAGAGTGGGACTCATTTTTAAATGTATTTTATGCACAAATGCCTGTTTTTTTGTGTTATTTTTCTAATAATCAGCAGCTTGGATTCGGAGTTGCTGATGAAACCTCTGACCTCTCTGTCACGGTACAGTCTCTGTGACCACTGCCCTTATTTCACACAGCTCAGGAGCTTCCAGCCGTGAGAAGACGTGGTTATACCTAAATTTTGGGTTAGTTCTGAAGCCATGTTCATAGTCAGACGTTCTGGGTGTGGTATCTGATTCGGGCCAGTCAAAGTGATGGAGTACGTTATTAGGAAGCTGATTGGATGTTTTTGACTGGTGTAAAATTCAAAGTGGGAACGGCTCGTCATAGTTCATCAGTGTTGCTTTAAATGAGCCGGATGACAGCTGTGTCGTCTGTCAATAAAACAATGTGTTGTGCTGTAAATGTGGGATGTAAGCCCCGACCTGCTGAAGGGTCCCGAGCCCCGGGTTTCAAACACAGGGAATTGAACATTAGGGAACAGTGTGTGTGTTCCCTGTCAGTGGGTTTACTTTTTCACTGTGTGTAAAATAAGTTAATATTTAAAACCCAGGACGGTCACAAGAAGAACATCGTTATTAAACATTTAGAACAACATGAATGTGTGTCAGCTCATGTGAACGTTACAAAGAGGAATAAAGATGAATGAAAGACACGTGCTCATCTTTCACTTTGTCTCTTTCTCCAACTATCATACAATATGGGGACATCATCTTTCACAGTCATGCACTAATCTTAAAGCTGTATTATTTACTTATCTGCCACTTGGGGGCAGTGGGACAAGCTGTTAACCAAACAGTAATATACCATCACCTGATAAAGTCGCCTGTAGAATTCATTTGGAGTTGTGTCTTTGGCTAACTGACGAGAAATATCCATTCTCCCTCTAGCTTTGTGTTGGGAGTGTTGGAAGAAGTATTTGGATCCTTTACTTAAAGTTAAGATGAAATGAAAACTTACCTTTTAATCCTTTCAGATCACATCTCTCGCATATGCCAAAAAAATACAAAAAATCAATGCCTTCATAGTGTTATGTCAAACTCCAAGCCCCCGGGAACAGTGCCGAGCTTTGAAGTAAATTTGAGTAGATTTTAAGCATACCAGATACTGGACACCAAGATGGCGCCTATTCATTTCAGTGGGGTTGCTCACCTGGCACATACACCAAAAAAGTTTTCTAGCTTCCGGGTTTACTTCCTCGGTGTGCGGCCCGCTGAATAAGTGTTTCTCCCGCTGGTCCCGCCCACGAATTCCCACTTGGCTCGTAGGCTTTATATTATGATGACATCACTGACTTGAGGAAAATGTTACATTTTTAAAATTACCATGGCTCAAAAACTCATAATAGAAAGAGTCATAATTGACCTTGTTTGAAGTTGTTGGTGTCCTGTCGGCAGTTTTACAGATGTCTCTTATAGTGATCTATGAGGATTTTTTCACCGCAGTACTGCAAGTCTCCACTGGGAAAAATTAGTGGCCAAATGTGGAGTTACGTCCCAAAGACTTTCCCCCATAGGCTTACACTGTGAAAGAGACGTTTGTAAATCAGTTGATTTTGTTTTTTTGCATGACGACCCCAAAAAATGCGTAGTTTCACAATTGGGATTTAATCTGTTCAGTCTGATAACTTTAACTTTAAGTCTTGAAGAACCCTGAGATTAAATAATTTTATCCCCGTTCAAGATGGGATGACGGTTTATTGTAGTTCGATGTCGATATAGTTATGCCCTGGTGTCCTCGTCAAAAAACCACTGAACTTTTTCAATGGATTTTGGATTTTTGCAGAAAATAAGCTCTGTAGCAAACAAACATTTATGATACTGTTGGGAATCCAATAATAAGCGTCACACGGAGGCACCAGATTGTAGGGAATCTACTGGTATTATAAAAAGCAGGGATACTATTTGTTGGAAATCTATAACAATACTTTGTGTCATTTTGTGCCCACAGGTGAGTTCAGCTTGTTTGCTGCCGCTGAGCAACTTTCATCGGAATGAACGGGGTCCTGCATCTAACACTGTATCCAGGTCTCCTGATGAATCCATGTCAAGATCCAATCCTTTTTAGATGTTGTGTGTTATAAAACAAAGCTCTCAGAGTTCAGGCAGGTAACTGTATTTGTCTGTCAGTGGTGATCTTAATCTATTTCCAAACGTGTGTCACCACGGAAATAAATATTTATTAGTTGAACTGTGTGTGTGTGTGTGTGTGTGTGTGTGTGTGTGTGTGTGTGTCTTACAAACCAGAATGTGATTATTAGAATCTGCAGTTCATATTTATGAACCTCTGATGTCACTGTGAAACACTTTTTTCTGCTTGTTGTTGTTGTTTTTTTGTTTTTGTTTTCAAAACTGTATTGTACAGAAGGCCCTGCTGGGACTTCTGGTAATGTGTCAGATATTAGTGTAATTTTTACACTTTTTTTTTCTCAATCTGTTTGTTACAGTCAAAACAAACTGCAGTTCGCACTGATATCTCAGCAGAAAAAGTTTGGACAGACCATCATAAGTTCCTTTTACCAAACAAAATAAAAGAAGTCCATCTGAAGATCTTACACACAGTAGGTATTATCCTTGTAATGAACTATTGCATACATTTAAAGCAGGTGTCTCTCCACATTGCTCTTTCTGTGAAGCTGAAAGCGAATCGATTTCTCATCTATTCTACACTTGTTCCTTTCCTCCAGAAGTTTGGACTGATGCTGCTCTACTGATTTTCTCAGCGTTTAATACAATGACACCAATATCAGAAGAAATGGTCTTGTTTCTGAGCTGTAATACAGACGTACAACCTATTAACTGTGCTCTCAAAGCCATCTGTCTTACTGGCAAGTTTCACATTCATAAATCTAGAATCACTCAGACTAAACCTAACATAAATTTATTTCGTGTCGAATTACAATATCTCTTTGCTTCTGTCTCCAAAATAAATAAAAACAAGAAAGCTTTTAAGACCTCTCAAATAATTGGTAAAATCCTATGTATTGAATGATCTAAATGTGTGATATGTAACAACACTGATGAGGCTGTTTGGCATATGGTATAGTTTTTCCCTCGTACACCTTATTGTTGGAACAAGTTTTCTTTTCCTTCTTATGTTCTTAGCATTTTAGTTATTTTCTGTTCCTTTTGTCATTTTACATGTAATTAATGTCTGTTTGAAGGATGTTACAGAGTAGCAACATGTTAATCAACAATGCCTGTTATGAATACACATCCAATGTTCTGCAACACGTTGTTATAATTGCATTTAATGAAATGCAGTGTTAAGTCTAATTTGGCAATTTGGCTGTTCAATAAAATGGAGACCTCCGGGTTAATCCAGTAGGTGGCGGTAATGCAGCTTTGCGGGTGCCCACCGCCATTAGAAACCAGAGAAGAAGAGGAAGCGGAAGAACAACATGTGAATGCGGAAGTGTTGGTATGTGTGCAGCTCTCAGCATGGCGGCAGGTTAACAACACATGAACACATGAACACATGATGAGTCTGTGTCTGTGATGATGTTTTAATGTTCACAGAAACACGCGGTGGTTTTAAATGACCGTGTGATGGTGACGGAGCCGGAAGAGACGTCACGAAGCAGCAGCTAGCATCAGTGCTAGCAGCTAGCAGCTAGCAGAGGAAGGTAAAGTTTATGTTGTCTTAGTTTGAGCACAGAAATAAATCAGATATTAATGTGTGAACTCAGATTAACAGTGTTTGACTGTGCTGTTGGGATGAAGCAGAGAGTTGTCCATAACTTGTACATAAAGAATTTTACATCTTAATAACTTAAAGGCTGCTGTTCTTGAAGTCACCTGGTTTGTTTAAACATGGAGTTCATAAAGCTCAGTGAACTTTAACCTGCTCTGCAGCAGCACAGTGTGAAAACACTCTGTTACACGTTAAACTACTGGATTAAACATATTATTTAAAGGTCTAATGTGCAGGATATAAAGGGACATATTTGCAGCAATAGAATGTAAAACGCACAACTATGTCTTTAGGTTAAAATCACCTGAAAATTTAAACCACTGTGTTTTCATTTCCTTAAAATGAACTGCTAATCACATCGTGATGATGCAGCAGTGAGAGATTTCTACGGTACAGCAACGGATATCAGTTTCATGGTATCATCATCAGTCAGAATGACCGTTAAAGAAAACAGAAAGGTTATTGTTGGTTGAACACACTTTTTATTAATAAAAACTGAACCTTGGAACATTTTGTTAATGAAGTTTGTGCGAAAATAACTCAAAGGAGAGATTCTCCGTCAATCTGCATACTTTTAGATAAGCAAATGTACATGTGTACACCATCAATTTAAATATCATAGCACTACACAGCAGGGATGGGAGAAATATATCGTAATAATTTAGATTATATTAATAATAAATACTAATATTGCAAAAACAAATTACACGTTTGGTAGCTTACTATAATAATAAAATCAGTTTCTTTTCCAGCCTGGTAGAAACATTTTGCTGCACTGAAAATGATGAAAGTTAGAAACTCTCCCTTCAGACGTAATTTAAAACATAACCTACAATTGAATTAAATGTTTATTTCAACCAAATCAGAGTTGGTGATTGTTGAAACAGTGGAAGAACGAACTAAGGCTGATTTTGTGTCTGTGGACTTTAAATAAAGTGTAATATATGATAAATATTCATCAGGTGTAAACAGGAAGTGGGCGCCATACTGTTTCCTTTGTTGAGAAAATGGAAGCTGAAAAAATTATGACAGCAAAACTGTGATCAAATATAAACCAAGATTCTGCTGCTGAGTTTCATATTTCTCAGCCCAGATGTCTGTAGTAACATCGTTTGTTTCCGACTGGCCACCGTATAGTTTTCTGTGTCACACAAGCAAATCCAACTGTCCCTTTTTTCTGTTTTCTCTCATCACGTGTGACCAGTTTAAAAAGTGCAAACAAAATGCATGATTTTGGGCAATATGAAAATAAAACTAGAATAAAAACAGTGGTAAGAGTTTGATCTGTCAGAAAAACCCACGCTTAGTTTTGAACATAATGAGAGACACAAACCTGTTTCACCGCTTGTCCTCTTGTGTTGTTGTTCTGCAGCAGCCATGGCCGAGGCCGGAGCCCACCTGACCTCCTCCGCTGCCAACGAGCAGCCGTCCATCTTCGAGGTCCTGGCTCAGGAGTCTCTGATGGAGGCAGTCCGACCGGCACTGAGACACGCTGTCAAGGTGAGCGAGGGTTCACCTTCATTCGGACACTAATTCTGACCAAACTTGGCACAAATGTCTGACAGGATAAAATGATGAAACACTGAGTTCAGGGAAACTTACTGAAGAGAGTTGTGACTCTTGAACACAAATAGAAGCGTCTGCTGCCTACATGCTCGTCAGCAGCTGTTAGCGTCCGTGTTGAAATATGAACAGACCATCTGTAGGGTCACACTGTCCATGATAAAAACAGACTGATGTATGACTCTGTGGTTCGTCTTCAAAATGCGTTTTATCATATTTCTGCCTCGACTGACACTTTTAAGTAAGAGCAGACACCACTACATGAAGAAGAGAGTATCTGATCCTCAGCACCATCGCTGGGTTTTAACTTTTCTTGTTTCTGATTTTTAAAAAAAATGAATTTGATGAATATATGCACAGCGGAGCAACATGCACACTTTTCATGTGTTGATGCAGCTTATGGAGAAATTAGTAGTGTTTGTATAATGAATCTGATCGCTGATACAAACGTCACAGAAAACTGAGCTGGGCTGAACAGAGACGGAGGTCGTCATGTGATTCATCGTTTGGCCCTGATTGTTGCTCTACAAATAAACTTCAGCCCTGTTTCTTAAGGCCCTGACACACCAAGCAGGCGGTCGGCTGTCGACCAAAGTCGGGCCGTTGGTGAGCGTCTGTCACCCTAGTTTTTGCGGTGTGTCCCGCACCGTTGGCACTTTTCGGCAGATTGAGCATGTTGAATCTGCGACGAAGCTTGTCGGTAAGAGAGATCACTCTGATTGGCTGTTCAGGTTTTATTTCCTCGCCCCTGTAGCGAGTGAATCTGCCTGTAGTGAAACCGGGGCTAACCGGTGCTTCCTCCTCAGGCTCCACTTCACTCAGCTGCCCCACAGACCCGCTGCTTCTTCACACTTTAACCTGAATAACAAACCGGAGCTAGCTGGGAGCGGCTAGCGGAGCGTTAGCCGCAGCATGACCGGAGGGAAGCACAGCCAGTTAGCCTCCGCTAGTCTCTGAGCTAGCCCCGGCTCTCCGTTTGGATCCAACCGGAGCACCGAAGCCCTGGTTTGTTATTCAGGTTAAAGTGGGAAGAAGCAGCGGGTTTATCGGGCAGCTGAGTGAAGTGGAGCCTGCGGAGGAAACACCGGGACCGTCTGGATGTAATAGTCCGTGGAGGTGCTGCGGTGCTCGGCTGCACAGATAGGAAACCCCTCGGCTGACAGGATGTACCACTCTCTCACTCCGCTCTCTCTCACGCAGGCGCAGAACGTACGTGCTACTTGGCCGTCGGATGTAGTCCGTGTAGTGTGTTCAAATGCAACTGACACAGGGCGACGTGAGGCCACGTAGAGGACGCAACAGTTGGCTTTCGCCGCTGCTAGTTCTTTGATGTTGGTTTGGTGTGTCTGCACCTTAACTCCTCTCATGTTTGTGACTCATTCCAGGTTCTGGCAGAGTCCAGCCCATCCCGCTTCGGCTTCCTGTGGCGACGCTTTGATGAGCTCTACCTGGTGCTGGACCTCCTCCTCCAAAACCACTTCCTGTCTCACTGCAGCGCCTCCTTCTCTGAGAACCTTTACGGCCTGAAGAGAGTTTCAGGAAGGCGAGTACTTCCCGATCGCCTGGGGTTGGACAGGAAGACACAGTGGCGCTCTCTTCTTCTTCTGTGCCTGGCACCGTACTTGCGGGCCAAGCTGGAGGCGACGCTGGCGCGGCAGAGGGACGAGGAGGACTTCTCCATCCAGCTGGCGCAGAGCCGGGGTCAGAGGCTGTACCGGGCAGCCGTGGCTGCGTACCCGTACGTCAGCTCCGCCTGGCAGGTCTGGGTCTTCTGCCAGCAGCTTCTCTTTGTCTTTGGAGTCGCCAGGACCCATAATCCTCTGCTGTGGTTGGCCAGGGTCAAACTGGCACGACTTAACATTCAAGATATCAGAGACATGGAGCTGAAGACCAGGACACTCGGACGCCCTGCGGAGGGGAGGTATGTCTCAGATTTAACACATTCAGTGTTCTCACATTTTCCAAGCATCTGTCTTTGAAGGGACAGTTCACCTGGTTTACCTGTTTGTCAGTCAGATAGTTGGTGTGAGTCGTCAAGTGTTGGAGATATTGTCCGTAGAGATGTCTGCCTTCTCTCTGGTGTAATAGGACCAGATGTCACTCGGCTTGTGGTTCTCAAAGCGCCAAAAAATTCAATTTGAAAAACTCAACATCAGTGTCTCTTTCCAGAAATAACGACCCGATAACTCAATCCACAGACCGTGTTTTGAGCAGTTTCATGTAGGAACTACTTTCTTTCCACAGAACTACACCCACAAACCGTATCACTGCGCAGAAGGAAGCGTTTGCTCATGAACGAGATGCTCGTGACAGCGTGAGTTGTAAACATTAATGGCGTCCTCCTTGGCTGAGCTGTAATGTTAGCTAGCTTAGTGACGCTAGGTGAGCTAGCAGTAGATGCAGTCTTCCTTCTGCACTGTGCAGTGTTAATTTTGGCAGCCATTTTGGATTTTAAACGTATCTGAGTTATGAAATGATTCTGTTCCTCTGTCTCGCGCAAAATAGAAAATCGAACTTGCTCCAAATTTTTTAAGGACGGACAAAAGTTTCAGACTCAGTGTGCGGACACGACACAAAGGGAGGTCTTATTTATCTTTAGACGTGCAACAATTTTGGACCAAAACAAAAAAACGGCCTCAGTGTGCAAATGCCTTAAGTCTTAAGACAAACAATACTTCTAAGTTTTAGTCATATTTTATTCATTTTATCCTTTATTTAGTCAACTTTGAGCTATTCCTTACAGTCAACATGTTTTTATGCCTCCATGCCGGCGATAGTCCGCTGAAACTTACATTTCATCAAACTTTTTTATATCAAGATCTATTTTTTACTTGTCAACATCCCGTCTTCGTAACACTGAAAAAAGTTGTTAATGGCATAATGGCAAGGCTTAACTCTACAGACCAGTGAACAGTGATAACTAACATGTCTTTGGGGTCATCAGGTGGGAACCTCCTTTCACCAGTGTTTCGTCTAGTTGGTCCCACGACACCTCCGGGAGGCTAGACAGTGATCTCTGGCGTCCCAGAGACACTCCCCTAATGCCAGGTCTCACTGCTATCCACACCAACACAACAACCTCCTTTACTTTACTTACAGTTGAACTCAAAATTATTAGCCCCCCTTGTGAAATTGAACATAATTTTTGATTTCTCCATGAAAATGACCATTGACAACAAATGTTTTTTATTCTTGAAATAAATGCACTATGACGACATTGTCCAACAAGTTTCATTAGGATATTTTATTATCACACTGAATTTCAACCAAAAATAGCAAAAGTGAGACGTTCAAAATTATTAGCCCCCTGACCATTAGTACTCAATTGTGTACCCTTTTTGACCCACAACTGACAACAACCTCTTTGAATAGTTTTTCACTAGGTTGGCACAGGTCTCCTGAGGAATTTTGGCCCATTCCTCCATTGCAAACTGTTCCAACTGGCCCAAATTGCATGGTTTTCGTGCATGGACGTTTTTTTTCAGCACTTGCCACAGGTTTTCTATTGGATTGAGATCTGGGCTCTGTGCAGGCCACTCTTTAACGTTGGTCTTGGTATCCTTGAAGTATTGCTGGACTATTTTAGATGTGTGCTTTGGGTCGTTATCTTGCTGAAAGACCCAGCGACGACCTAAGCGCAAAGTGCGAGCAGACTTCTGCATGTTTTCCTTCAGAATTTTTAGGTAATCTTCCTTTTTCATGGTGCCATGCACCCGAACCAGACTGCCTGTACCTGAGGCGGCAAAACAGCCCCACAGCATGATGCTGCCACCACCATGTTTAACTGTGGGAACTGTGTTCACAGGGTTGAAGGCCTCTCCCTTTCTTCGCCATACATAGGCAATGTCCATATGCCCAAACAGCTCCAATTTCGTCTCATCTGACCAAAGCACAGACTTCCAAAAGTCATCTTTCTTCTTCAAGTACTCACGGGCAAACTTTAGTCGGGCTCTGATGTGACGATGTTTTAGTAAGGGGGTTCTTCTGGGACGACAGCCCCGAAGCCCACCCCGATGGAGAGCCCTCACAACAGTGTGCCTTGACACACAAACTCCAGAAGAGGCCAGGTCAGCAACAATTACCTTTGCAGATGTACGGGGCTCTTTACGGACATCTCTGACAATTTTTCTTTCAAGAGTTCTTAAGATCTTACACTTGCGTCCACGACCAGGTTTGTTCTTGACCGAATTTGTCTTTTCGTACTTTGCAATGATGCACCGAACTGCAGTTCTGGAGACTGTGAACCTCTTCGAAATGGCAGTGTAGCCTTGGCCGTTGTCATGAGCCTCCACAATCTTCTGCCGGAGTTCAAGACTGATTTCTTTAGTCTTCGGCATTGTGACGAATAGTAATCCTCCTCATGCATTCAAATGCCCTGTTCCTTGGAGTCCTTTTAAACTGTTGAATGGAGCCAATTGACTGCAGGTGTTGCTGGGAAGCCAATTGATTGCACAGGTGTTGTTTAAAAGCTGATTGGTTAATTAACTGTGTTTTAAAAGCAAGAATCCACATGGGGGCTAATATTTTTGACCAACTCATTTTTACCATATTTCATATAAATACAGCCTAAAACTAATTTCATATTCCAAAATGCACCAAAAACATCTGAATAGCACTGGTGATTGTTTGTGTGTATCAATTTTTATCAATGCTTTAAACATTTGGAGGATATTTGGGGAAATGTTCCAAAATTTAAGGGGGGCTAATAATTTAGAGTTCAACTGTACACATGGCTTTCTCAGCCCAAACAGCACTGCCACCTTCAACAAACCCAGGCTCCGTACATGCGAGCTCCAGGTAGAGACAGTGCTGATACTACCTTTCCTAGCACATTCACCATACTCTATTTCACACGCTACATAGCATGATCATAGTTTTTATCAACAACATTAACGCTGGCGTGATGATACACAAGGGATTAGTTCCTATGTGAACATAGGTCACAACAAGGTCTGTGGATTACTAAAAGGAGACTTTTAGTATTTCTGATTTTGGGTGGACTGTCCCTTTAAAGCTCACAGACAGCAGCATTGTTTTTCTTCTGAAGTAAAACTCTTGTAATGGAAACCCTTGAGGTGAAACAAAGACAAGTTTAGGTGAAGAATATGTGTAATAAGTGTTCTTCCCAGTGTCAGACTTAAATCCATCACCCATAATGCATTGTGCTTCTGTTTGCAGCCTGGTGCAGAGAGCGTGGTGGCTGATGTCACAAGCAGTGCGTGGCGTGGCCGTGTCCCTCTCCACCTCCCTGTCGCTGGGCGTCTTCTTCCTCCAGTTCCTGGAGTGGTGGTACTCATCAGACAACCAGAGCACCGTGAAGGCCCTCACCTCCCTGCCTGCGCCTCCGCCCCCCCTCCACCTGCGGCAAGAGCAGGACTCTTCATCCAGCTCAGCCAATCACAGCAAAGAAACTCAGCTCGACTCCGACAGCAGGAACTGTCCGCTGTGCCAGAAGCTTCACACAAACGCCACGGTACTGTCCACCTCCGGCTTCGTCTTCTGTTACCGCTGCATCTACATGTACGTGAAAGCCAACCGCCGCTGCCCCGTCACCAGCTACCCCTCCGAGCCACAACACCTCATCAAGATCTACTCACCTGAGAGCTAGAGCACGCCACGGAGCCACGTGTTCAGACTTCCTGTTCGGCTACAGACTCTGTTAGAAAGAAAGAAGGACCCGTGGTGATTCCTGCTGATTTCAGATGTGATGCTGGAATTCTCTCTGAGCTCAAATCACATTTAATATTGAAAAGTTAATTCTGACATTGTTTCCTTGGAGGAACCGAACTGCAGAAACTGTGTAGCCGTCTGTTTGCAGCAAGGTAGAGGCAACACACTGAGCAACTGAGGCGGCCGGCGGCAGGCTGCTGATTGGATAGTTGGAGTCTGGTCCCTCTGAATGCGATGAACTGATGCTCATGATTTTTTATAGTCTGATCCCAGTGTCTGACTGAGGATATTTAACTTTGACGACTTTGATTAAAAAATAAATAAATTGTGTTTTCAACTAATTATTTGACTTGATTTATTGATTCCGTTATTTCCCTAGTTAATATTTTATTTCATAAACTTTTGACGACATGGTATACTATGACTTTTTCATGAAAATTTTTGACAACATGCGAAACTATTACATTTTGTGTTTTTTAATATAAGGACATACTATAATATGATGTTTTGTTTTTTTTTTTAATTTGACGACATGACGTTTTTTGTGAAAATCTTGACGACATGCTATACTATGACGGTTTTCATGAAAAATTTGACGACATGCTATACTATGACGTTTTTGTGAAAAACTTGACGACATGCTATACTATGACGTTTTTCATGAAAATTTTGACGACATGCTATACTATGACATTTTTGTGAAAAACTTGACGACATGCTATACAATGACATTATTCATGAAAATTTTGACGACATGCTATACTATGATGGTTTTGTAAAAAATTTGACGACATGCTATACTATGACGTTTTTCATGAAAATTTTGACGACATGCTATACTATGACGTTTTTGTGAAAATCTTGACGACATGCTATACTATGACGTTTTTGTGAAAACGTTGACGACATGCTATACTATGACGTTTTTCATGAACATTTTGACGACATGCTATACTATAACGTTTTTGTGAAAATCTTGACGACATGCTATACTATGACGTTTTTATGAAAACGTTGACGACATGCTATACTATGACGTTTTTCATGAACATTTTGACGACATGCTATACTATAACGTTTTTGTGAAAATCTTGACGACATGCTATACTATGACGTTTTTGTGAAAACGTTGACGACATGCTATACTATGACGTTTTTCATGAACATTTTGACGACATGCTATACTATAACGTTTTTGTGAAAATCTTGACGACATGCTATACTATGACGTTTTTGTGAAAACGTTGACGACATGCTATACTATGACATTTTTCGTAAAAATTTGACGACATGCTATACTATGACGTTTTTCGTAAAATTTTGACGACATGCTATACTATGACGTTTTTGTGAAAACGTTGACGACATGCTATACTATGACGTTTTTGTGGAAAAATTTGACGACATGCTATACTATGACGTTTTTCGTAAAATTTTGACGACATGCTATACTATGACGTTTTTGTGAAAACGTTGACGACATGCTATACTATGAAGGTTTTGTGAAAATCTTGACGACATGCTATACTATGACGGTTTTGTGAAAATCTTGACGACATGCTATACTATGACGGTTTTGTGAAAAATCTGACGACATGCTATACTATGACGGTTTTCATGAAAATTTTGACGACATGCTATACTATGACGGTTTTGTGAAAATCTTGACGACGTGCTATACTATGACGGTTTTGTGAAAATCTTGACGACATGCTATACTATGATGGTTTTGTGAAAATCTTGACGACATGCTATACTATGAAGGTTTTGTGAAAATCTTGACGACATGCTATACTATGAAGGTTTTGTGAAAATCTTGACGACATGCTATACTATGACGGTTTTGTGAAAAATCTGACGACATGCTATACTATGACGGTTTTCATGAAAATTTTGACGACATGCTATACTATGACGGTTTTTGAGAAAATTTTGACGACATGCTATCCTATGAAGGTTTTGAGAAAATCTTGACGACATGCTATACTATGACGTTTTTGTGAAAATCGTGACGACATGCTATACTATGACGTTTTTGTGAAAATCTTGACGACATGCTATACTATGACGTTATTCATGAAAAATTTGGCGACATGCTATACTATGACGGTTTTGAGAAAATCTTGACGACATGCTATACTATGACGTTTTTGTGAAAATCGTGACGACATGCTATACTATGACATTTTTGTGAAAATCGTGACGACATGCTATACTATGACGTTTTTGTGAAAATCTTGACGACATGCTATACTATGACGTTATTCATGAAAAATTTGGCGACATGCTATACTATGACGGTTTTGAGAAAATCTTGACGACATGCTATACTATGACGTTTTTGTGAAAATCGTGACGACATGCTATACTATGACGTTTTTGTGAAAATCGTGACGACATGCTATACTATGACGTTTTTGTGAAAATCTTGACGACATGCTATACTATGACGTTATTCATGAAAAATTTGGCGACATGCTATACTATGACGTTTTTGAGAAAATCTTGACGACATGCTATACTATGACGGTTTTGTGAAAAATTTGGTGACATGCTATACTATGAAGGTTTTGTGAAAAATTTGGCGACATGCTATACTATGACGGTTTTGTGAAAAATTTGGCGACATGCTATACTATGACGGTTTTGAGAAAAATTTGGCGACATGCTATACTATGACGGTTTTGTGAAAAATTTGGCGACATGCTATACTATGACGGTTTTGTAAAAATCTTGACGACATGCTATACTATGACGGTTTTGAGAAAAATTTGACGACATGCTATACTATGACGGTTTTGTGAAAATCTTGACGACATGCTATACTATGACGGTTTTGTCAAAAATTTGGCGACATGCTATGCTATGACGTTTTTTTTTAAAAATTTGGCGACATGCTATACTATGACGGTTTTGTGAAAATCTTGACGACATGCTATACTATGACGGTTTTGTGAAAAATTTGGCGACATGCTATACTATGACGGTTTTGTGAAAATCTTGACGACATGCTATACTATGACGGTTTTGTCAAAAATTTGGCGACATGCTATGCTATGACGTTTTTTTTTAAAAATTTGGCGACATGCTATACTGTGACGTTTTTGTGAAAACGTTGACGACATGCTATACTATGACGTTTTTGTGGAAAAATTTGACGACATGCTATACTATGACATTTTTCGTAAAAATTTGACGACATGCTACACTATGACGTTTTTCGTAAAATTTTGACGACATGCTATACTATGACGTTTTTGTGAAAACGTTGACGACATGCTATACTATGACGTTTTTGTGGAAAAATTTGACGACATGCTATACTATGACGGTTTTGTGAAAATCTTGACGACATGCTATACTATGACGGTTTTGAGAAAAATTTGACGACATGCTATACTATGACGGTTTTGAGAAAAATTTGGCGACATGCTATACTATGACGGTTTTGTGAAAATCTTGACGACATGCTATACTATGACGGTTTTCATGAAAATCTTGACAACATGCTATATTATGACGTTTTTGTGAAAATCTTGACGACATGCTATACTATGAAGGTTTTGTGAAAATCGTGACGACATGCTATACTATGACGTTTTTGTGAAAATCTTGACGACATGCTATACAATGACATTATTCATGAAAATTTTGACGACATGCTATACTATGATGGTTTTGTAAAAAAATTGACGACATGCTATACTATGACGTTTATGTGAAAATCGTGACGACATGCTATACTATGACGGTTTTGTGAAAATCTTGACGACATGCTATCCTATGAAGGTTTTGTGAAAATCGTGACGACATGCTATCCTATGAAGGTTTTGTGAAAATCGTGACGACATGCTATACTATGACGTTTTTGTGAAAATCGTGACGACATGCTATACTATGACGTTTTTGTGAAAATCTTGACGACATGCTATACAATGACATTATTCATGAAAATTTTGACGACATGCTATACTATGATGGTTTTGTAAAAAAATTGACGACATGCTATACTATGACGTTTTTCATGAAAATTTTGACGACATGCTATACTATGACGTTTTTGTGAAAACGTTGACGACATGCTATACTATGACGTTTTTGTGTAAAAATTTGACGACATGCTATACTATGACGTTTTTCGTAAAAATTTGACGACATGCTATACTATGACGTTTTTCGTAAAATTTTGACGACATGCTATACTATGACGTTTTTGTGAAAAAATTTGACGACATGCTATACTATGACGGTTTTGTGAAAACGTTGACGACATGCTATACTATGACGTTTTTGTGAAAATCTTGACGACATGCTATACTATGACGTTTTTGTGAAAATCTTGACGACATGCTATACTATGACGGTTTTGTGAAAACGTTGACGACATGCTATACTATGACGTTTTTGTGAAAATCTTGACGACATGCTATACTATGACGTTTTTGTGAAAATCTTGACGACATGCTATACTATGACGGTTTTGTGAAAATCTTGACGACATGCTATACTATGACGGTTTTGTGAAAAATTTGACGACATGCTATACTATGATGGTTTTGTGAAAAATTTGGCGACATGCTATACTATGAAGGTTTTGTGAAAATCTTGACGACATGCTATACTATGATGGTTTTGTGAAAATCTTGACGACATGCTATACTATGACGTTTTTCATGAAAATCTTGACGACATGCTATAATATGACGTTTTTGTGAAAATCGTGACGACATGCTATATTATGACGTTTTTGTGAAAATCTTGACGACATGCTATCCTATGAAGGTTTTGTGAAAATCGTGACATGCTATCCTATGAAGGTTTTGTGAAAAACTTGGCGACATGCTTTAGTATTACGTTTTTGTGAAAACGTTGACGACATGCTATACTATGACGTTTTTCCTGAAAATTTTGACAACATGCTATACTATGACGGTTTTGTGAAAATCTTGACGACATGCTATACTATGACGGTTTTGTCAAAAATTTGGCGACATGCTATACTATGACGGTTTTGTGAAAATCTTGACGACATGCTATACTATGACAGTTTTGTCAAAAATTTGGCGACATGCTATGCTATGACGTTTTTTTTAAAAAAATTTGGCGACATGCTATACTGTGACGTTTTTGTGAACATCTTGACGACATGCTATACTATGACGTTATTCATGAAAAATTTGGCGACATACTATACTATGACGGTTTTGTGAAAATCTTGACGACATGCTATACTATGACGGTTTTGTGAAAATCTTGACGACATGCTATACTATGAAGGTTTTGTGAAAATCTTGACGACATGCTATACTATGACGGTTTTCATGAAAATCTTGACAACATGCTATATTATGACGTTTTTGTGAAAATCTTGACGACATGCTATACTATGAAGGTTTTGTGAAAATCGTGACGACATGCTATACTATGACGTTTTTGTGAAAATCTTGACGACATGCTATACAATGACATTATTCATGAAAATTTTGACGACATGCTATACTATGATGGTTTTGTAAAAAAATTGACGACATGCTATACTATGACGTTTATGTGAAAATCGTGACGACATGCTATACTATGACGGTTTTGTGAAAATCTTGACGACATGCTATCCTATGAAGGTTTTGTGAAAATCGTGACGACATGCTATCCTATGAAGGTTTTGTGAAAATCGTGACGACATGCTATACTATGACGTTTTTGTGAAAATCGTGACGACATGCTATACTATGACGTTTTTGTGAAAATCTTGACGACATGCTATACAATGACATTATTCATGAAAATTTTGACGACATGCTATACTATGATGGTTTTGTAAAAAAATTGACGACATGCTATACTATGACGTTTTTCATGAAAATTTTGACGACATGCTATACTATGACGTTTTTGTGAAAACGTTGACGACATGCTATACTATGACGTTTTTGTGTAAAAATTTGACGACATGCTATACTATGACGTTTTTCGTAAAAATTTGACGACATGCTATACTATGACGTTTTTCGTAAAATTTTGACGACATGCTATACTATGACGTTTTTGTGGAAAAATTTGACGACATGCTATACTATGACGGTTTTGTGAAAACGTTGACGACATGCTATACTATGACGTTTTTGTGAAAATCTTGACGACATGCTATACTATGACGTTTTTGTGAAAATCTTGACGACATGCTATACTATGACGGTTTTGTGAAAACGTTGACGACATGCTATACTATGACGTTTTTGTGAAAATCTTGACGACATGCTATACTATGACGTTTTTGTGAAAATCTTGACGACATGCTATACTATGACGGTTTTGTGAAAATCTTGACGACATGCTATACTATGACGGTTTTGTGAAAAATTTGACGACATGCTATACTATGATGGTTTTGTGAAAAATTTGGCGACATGCTATACTATGAAGGTTTTGTGAAAATCTTGACGACATGCTATACTATGATGGTTTTGTGAAAATCTTGACGACATGCTATACTATGACGTTTTTCATGAAAATCTTGACGACATGCTATAATATGACGTTTTTGTGAAAATCGTGACGACATGCTATATTATGACGTTTTTGTGAAAATCTTGACGACATGCTATCCTATGAAGGTTTTGTGAAAATCGTGATGACATGCTATCCTATGAAGGTTTTGTGAAAAACTTGGCGACATGCTTTAGTATTACGTTTTTGTGAAAACGTTGACGACATGCTATACTATGACGTTTTTCCTGAAAATTTTGACAACATGCTATACTATGACGGTTTTGTGAAAATCTTGACGACATGCTATACTATGACGGTTTTGTCAAAAATTTGGCGACATGCTATACTATAACGGTTTTGTGAAAATCTTGACGACATGCTATACTATGACAGTTTTGTCAAAAATTTGGCGACATGCTATGCTATGACGTTTTTTTTTAAAAAATTTGGCGACATGCTATACTGTGACGTTTTTGTGAACATCTTGACGACATGCTATACTATGACGTTATTCATGAAAAATTTGGCGACATACTATACTATGACGGTTTTGTGAAAATCTTGACGACATGCTATACTATGACGGTTTTGTGAAAATCTTGACGACATGCTATACTATGAAGGTTTTGTGAAAATCTTGACGACATGCTATACTATGACGGTTTTGAGAAAATCTTGACGACATGCTATACTATGACGTTATTCATGAAAAATTTGGCGACATGCTATACTATGACGGTTTTGAGAAAATCTTGACGACATGCTATACTATGACGTTATTCATGAAAAATTTGGCGACATGCTATACTATGACGGTTTTGAGAAAATCTTGACGACATGCTATACTATGACGTTTTTGTGAAAATCGTGACGACATGCTATACTATGACGGTTTTGTGAAAATCTTGACGACATGCTATACTATGAAGGTTTTGTGAAAATCTTGACGACATGCTATACCATGACGGTTTTGTGAAAATCGTGACGACATGCTATACTATGACGGTTTTGTGAAAATCTTGACGACATGCTATACTATGACGTTTTTGTGAAAATCGTGACGACATGCTATGAAGGTTTTGTGAAAATCTTGACGACATGCTATACTATGACGGTTTTGAGAAAATCTTGACGACATGCTATACTATGACGTTTTTGTGAAAATCGTGACGACATGCTATGAAGGTTTTGTGAAAATCTTGACGACATGCTATACCATGACGGTTTTGTGAAAATCGTGACGACATGCTATACTATGACGGTTTTGTGAAAATCTTGACGACATGCTATACTATGAAGGTTTTGTGAAAATCTTGACGACATGCTATACTATGACGGTTTTGTGAAAATCTTGACGACATGCTATACTATGACGGTTTTGTGAAAATCGTGACGACATGCTATACTATGAAGGTTTTGTGAAAATCTTGACTACATGCTATACTATGACGGTTTTGAGAAAATCTTGACGACATGCTATACCATGACGGTTTTGTGAAAATCGTGACGACATGCTATACTATGACGGTTTTGTGAAAATCTTGACGACATGCTATACTATGACGGTTTTGTGAAAATCTTGACGACATGCTATACTATGAAGGTTTTGTGAAAATCTTGACGACATGCTATACTATGACGGTTTTGTGAAAATCTTGACGACATGCTATACTATGAAGGTTTTGTGAAAATCTTGACTACATGCTATACTATGACGGTTTTGAGAAAATCTTGACGACATGCTATACTATGACGTTTTTGTGAAAATCGTGACGACATGCTATACTATGACGGTTTTGTGAAAAATTTGGCGACATGCTATACTATGACGTTTTTGTGAAAATCTTGACGACATGCTATACTATGACGGTTTTGTGAAAAATTTGGCGACATGCTATACTATGACGGTTTTGTGAAAATCTTGACGACATGCTATACTATGACGGTTTTGTGAAAATCTTGACGACATGCTATACTATGAAGGTTTTGTGAAAATCTTGACGACATGCTATACTATGACGGTTTTGTGAAAATCTTGACGACATGCTATACTATGACGGTTTTGTGAAAATCTTGACGACATGCTATACTATGACGGTTTTGTGAAAAATTTGGCGACATGCTATACTATGACGGTTTTGTGAAAAATTTGGCGACATGCTATACTATGAAGGTTTTGTGAAAATCTTGACGACATGCTATACTATGACGGTTTTGTGAAAATCTTGACGACATGCTATACTATGACGGTTTTGTGAAAATCTTGACGACATGCTATACTATGACAGTTTTGTGAAAAATTTGACGACATGCTATCCTATGATGGTTTTTTGAAAAATTTGGCGACATGCTATACTATGACGGTTTTGTGAAAATCTTGACGACATGCTATACTATGACGGTTTTGTAAAAAATTTGACGACATGCTATACGATGACGTTTTTGTGAAAATCTTGACGACATGCTATACTATGACGGATTTGTGAAAATCTTGACGACATGCTATACTATGACGGTTTTGTCAAAAATTTGGCGACATGCTATACTATGACGGTTTCGTGAAAAATTTGGCGACATGCTATGCTATGACGTTTTTTTAAAAAAATTTGGCGACATGCTATACTGTGACGTTTTTGTGAACATCTTGACGACATGCTATACCATGACGTTTTTGTGAAAATCTTGACGACATGCTATACTATGACGTTATTCATGAAAAATTTGGCGACATGCTATACTATGACGGTTTTGAGAAAATATTGACGACATGCTATACTATGACGGTTTCGTGAAAAATTTGGCGACATGCTATGCTATGACGTTTTTTTAAAAAAATTTGGCGACATGCTATACTGTGACGTTTTTGTGAACATCTTGACGACATGCTATACCATGACGTTTTTGTGAAAATCTTGACGACATGCTATACTATGACGTTATTCATGAAAAATTTGGCGACATGCTATACTATGACGGTTTTGAGAAAATATTGACGACATGCTATACTATGACGTTTTTGTGAAAATCGTGACGACATGCTATACTATGACGGTTTTGTGAAAATCTTGACGACATGCTATACTATGAAGGTTTTGTGAAAATCTTGACTACATGCTATACTATGACGGTTTTGAGAAAATCTTGACGACATGCTATACTATGACGTTTTTGTGAAAATCGTGACGACATGCTATACTATGACGGTTTTGTGAAAAATTTGGCGACATGCTATACTATGACGTTTTTGTGAAAATCTTGACGACATGCTATACTATGACGGTTTTGTGAAAAATTTGGCGACATGCTATACTATGACGGTTTTGTGAAAATCTTGACGACATGCTATACTATGACGGTTTTGTGAAAATCTTGACGACATGCTATACTATGAAGGTTTTGTGAAAATCTTGACGACATGCTATACTATGACGGTTTTGTGAAAATCTTGACGACATGCTATACTATGACGGTTTTGTGAAAATCTTGACGACATGCTATACTATGACGGTTTTGTGAAAAATTTGGCGACATGCTATACTATGACGGTTTTGTGAAAAATTTGGCGACATGCTATACTATGAAGGTTTTGTGAAAATCTTGACGACATGCTATACTATGACGGTTTTGTGAAAATCTTGACGACATGCTATACTATGACGGTTTTGTGAAAATCTTGACGACATGCTATACTATGACAGTTTTGTGAAAAATTTGACGACATGCTATCCTATGATGGTTTTTTGAAAAATTTGGCGACATGCTATACTATGACGGTTTTGTGAAAATCTTGACGACATGCTATACTATGACGGTTTTGTAAAAAATTTGACGACATGCTATACGATGACGTTTTTGTGAAAATCTTGACGACATGCTATACTATGACGGATTTGTGAAAATCTTGACGACATGCTATACTATGACGGTTTCGTCAAAAATTTGGCGACATGCTATACTATGACGGTTTCGTGAAAAATTTGGCGACATGCTATGCTATGACGTTTTTTTAAAAAAATTTGGCGACATGCTATACTGTGACGTTTTTGTGAACATCTTGACGACATGCTATACCATGACGTTTTTGTGAAAATCTTGACGACATGCTATACTATGACGTTATTCATGAAAAATTTGGCGACATGCTATACTATGACGGTTTTGAGAAAATATTGACGACATGCTATACTATGACGGTTTTGAGAAAATATTGACGACATGCTATACTATGACGGTTTCGTGAAAAATTTGGCGACATGCTATGCTATGACGTTTTTTTAAAAAAATTTTGCGACATGCTATACTGTGACGTTTTTGTGAACATCTTGACGACATGCTATACCATGACGTTTTTGTGAAAATCTTGACGACATGCTATACTATGACGTTATTCATGAAAAATTTGGCGACATGCTATACTATGACGGTTTTGAGAAAATATTGACGACATGCTATACTATGACGTTTTTGTGAAAATCGTGACGACATGCTATAATATGACGGTTTTGTGAAAATCTTGACGACATGCTATACTATGACGGTTTTGTGAAAATCTTGACGACATGCTATACTATGACGGTTTTGTGAAAATCTTGACGACATGCTATACTATGACGGTTTTGAGAAAATCTTGACGACATGCTATACTATGACGTTTTTGTGAAAATCGTGACGACATGCTATACTATGACGGTTTTGTGAAAAATTTGGCAACATGCTATACTATGAAGGTTTTGTGAAAAATTTGGCAACATGCTATACTATGAAGGTTTTGTGAAAATCTTGACGACATGCTATACTATGACGTTTTTGTGAAAATCGTGACGACATGCTATACTATGACGGTTTTGTGAAAAATTTGGCGACATGCTATACTATGAAGGTTTTGTGAAAATCTTGACGACATGCTATACTATGACGTTTTTGTGAAAATCGTGACGACATGCTATACTATGACGGTTTTGTGAAAATCGTGACGACATGCTATACTATGACGGTTTTGTGAAAATCTTGACGACATGCTATACTATGACGGTTTTGTGAAAAATTTGGCGACATGCTATACTATGAAGGTTTTGTGAAAATCTTGACGACATGCTATACTATGACGGTTTTGTGAAAATCTTGACGACATGCTATACTATGACGGTTTTGTGAAAATCTTGACGACATGCTATACTATGAAGGTTTTGTGAAAATCTTGACGACATGCTATACTATGACGGTTTTGTGAAAATCTTGACGACATGCTATACTATGAAGGTTTTGTGAAAATCTTGACGACATGCTATACTATGACGGTTTTGTGAAAAATTTGGCGACATGCTATACTATGACGGTTTTGTGAAAAATTTGGCGACATGCTATACGATGACGTTTTTGTGAAAATCTTGACGACATGCTATACTATGACGGTTTTGTGAAAATCTTGACGACATGCTATACTATGACGGTTTTGTCAAAAATTTGACGACATGCTATACTATGACGGTTTTGTGAAAACGTTGACGACATGCTATACTATGACGTTTTTGTGAAAATCTTGACGACATGCTATACTATGACGTTTTTCGTAAAAATTTGACGACATGCTATACTATGACGGTTTTGTGAAAATCTTGACGACATGCTATACTATGACGGTTTTGTGAAAAATTTGACGACATGCTATACTATGATGGTTTTGTGAAAAATTTGGCGACATGCTATACTATGATGGTTTTGTGAAAAATTTGACGACATGCTATACTATGAAGGTTTTGTGAAAATCTTGACGACATGCTATACTATGATGGTTTTGTGAAAATCTTGACGACATGCTATACTATGACGTTTTTCATGAAAATCGTGACGACATGCTATACTATGACGTTTTTGTGAAAATTGTGACGACATGCTATATTATGACGTTTTTGTGAAAATCTTGACGACATGCTATCCTATGAAGGTTTTGTGAAAATCGTGACATGCTATCCTATGAAGGTTTTGTGAAAAACTTGGCGACATGCTTTAGTATTACGTTTTTGTGAAAACGTTGACGACATGCTATACTATGACGTTTTTCCTGAAAATTTTGACAACATGCTATACTATGACGGTTTTGTGAAAATCTTGACGACATGCTATACTATGACGGTTTTGTCAAAAATTTGGCGACATGCTATGCTATGACGTTTTTTTTAAAAAAATTTGGCGACATGCTATACTGTGACGTTTTTGTGAACATCTTGACGACATGCTATACTATGACGGTTTTGTCAAAAATTTGGCGACATACTATACTATGACGGTTTTGTGAAAATCTTGACGACATGCTATACTATGACGGTTTTGTGAAAATCTTGACGACATGCTATACTATGACGTTATTCATGAAAAATTTGGCGACATGCTATACTATGACGGTTTTGAGAAAATCTTGACGACATGCTATACTATGACGTTTTTGTGAAAATCGTGACGACATGCTATACTATGACGGTTTTGTGAAAATCTTGACGACATGCTATACTATGAAGGTTTTGTGAAAATCTTGACGACATGCTATACTATGACGGTTTTGAGAAAATCTTGACGACATGCTATACTATGACGGTTTTGTGAAAATCTTGACGACATGCTATACTATGACGGTTTTGTGAAAATCTTGACGACATGCTATACTATGACGGTTTTGAGAAAATCTTGACGACATGCTATACTATGACGTTTTTGTGAAAATCGTGACGACATGCTATACTATGACGGTTTTGTGAAAAATTTGGCAACATGCTATACTATGACGGTTTTGTGAAAAATTTGGCAACATGCTATACTATGAAGGTTTTGTGAAAATCTTGACGACATGCTATACTATGAAGGTTTTGTGAAAAATTTGGCAACATGCTATACTATGAAGGTTTTGTGAAAATCTTGACGACATGCTATACTATGAAGGTTTTGTGAAAAATTTGGCAACATGCTATACTATGAAGGTTTTGTGAAAATCTTGACGACATGCTATACTATGACGTTTTTGTGAAAATCGTGACGACATGCTATACTATGACGGTTTTGTGAAAAATTTGGCGACATGCTATACTATGAAGGTTTTGTGAAAATCTTGACGACATGCTATACTATGACGTTTTTGTGAAAATCGTGACGACATGCTATACTATGACGGTTTTGTGAAAATCTTGACGACATGCTATACTATGACGGTTTTGTGAAAAATTTGGCGACATGCTATACTATGAAGGTTTTGTGAAAATCTTGACGACATGCTATACTATGATGGTTTTGTGAAAATCTTGACGACATGCTATACTATGACGGTTTTGTGAAAATCTTGACGACATGCTATACTATGAAGGTTTTGTGAAAATCTTGACGACATGCTATACTATGAAGGTTTTGTGAAAATCTTGACGACATGCTATACTATGACGGTTTTGTGAAAAATTTGGCGACATGCTATACTATGAAGGTTTTGTGAAAATCTTGACGACATGCTATACTATGACGGTTTTGTGAAAATCTTGACGACATGCTATACTATGACGGTTTTGTGAAAATCTTGACGACATGCTATACTATGAAGGTTTTGTGAAAATCTTGACGACATGCTATACTATGAAGGTTTTGTGAAAAATTTGGCGACATGCTATACTATGAAGGTTTTGTGAAAATCTTGACGACATGCTATACTATGACGGTTTTGTGAAAATCTTGACGACATGCTATACTATGACGGTTTTGTGAAAATCTTGACGACATGCTATACTATGACGGTTTTGTGAAAATCTTGACGACATGCTATACTATGAAGGTTTTGTGAAAATCGTGACATGCTATCCTATGAAGGTTTTGTGAAAAACTTGGCGACATGCTTTAGTATTACGTTTTTGTGAAAACGTTGACGACATGCTATACTATGACGTTTTTCCTGAAAATTTTGACAACATGCTATACTATGACGGTTTTGTGAAAATCTTGACGACATGCTATACTATGACGGTTTTGTCAAAAATTTGGCGACATGCTATACTATGACGGTTTTGTGAAAATCTTGACGACATGCTATACTATGACAGTTTTGTCAAAAATTTGGCGACATGCTATGCTATGACGTTTTTTTTAAAAAAATTTGGCGACATGCTATACTGTGACGTTTTTGTGAACATCTTGACGACATGCTATACTATGACGTTATTCATGAAAAATTTGGCGACATACTATACTATGACGGTTTTGTGAAAATCTTGACGACATGCTATACTATGACGGTTTTGTGAAAATCTTGACGACATGCTATACTATGAAGGTTTTGTGAAAATCTTGACGACATGCTATACTATGACGGTTTTGAGAAAATCTTGACGACATGCTATACTATGACGTTATTCATGAAAAATTTGGCGACATGCTATACTATGACGGTTTTGAGAAAATCTTGACGACATGCTATACTATGACGTTATTCATGAAAAATTTGGCGACATGCTATACTATGACGGTTTTGAGAAAATCTTGACGACATGCTATACTATGACGTTTTTGTGAAAATCGTGACGACATGCTATACTATGAAGGTTTTGTGAAAATCTTGACGACATGCTATACTATGACGGTTTTGAGAAAATCTTGACGACATGCTATACCATGACGGTTTTGTGAAAATCGTGACGACATGCTATACTATGACGGTTTTGTGAAAATCTTGACGACATGCTATACTATGACGTTTTTGTGAAAATCGTGACGACATGCTATGAAGGTTTTGTGAAAATCTTGACGACATGCTATACTATGACGGTTTTGAGAAAATCTTGACGACATGCTATACTATGACGGTTTTGAGAAAATCTTGACGACATGCTATACTATGAAGGTTTTGTGAAAATCTTGACGACATGCTATACTATGACGGTTTTGTGAAAATCTTGACGACATGCTATACTATGAAGGTTTTGTGAAAATCTTGACTACATGCTATACTATGACGGTTTTGAGAAAATCTTGACGACATGCTATACCATGACGGTTTTGTGAAAATCGTGACGACATGCTATACTATGACGGTTTTGTGAAAATCTTGACGACATGCTATACTATGACGGTTTTGTGAAAATCTTGACGACATGCTATACTATGAAGGTTTTGTGAAAATCTTGACGACATGCTATACTATGACGGTTTTGTGAAAATCTTGACGACATGCTATACTATGAAGGTTTTGTGAAAATCTTGACTACATGCTATACTATGACGGTTTTGAGAAAATCTTGACGACATGCTATACTATGACGTTTTTGTGAAAATCGTGACGACATGCTATACTATGACGGTTTTGTGAAAAATTTGGCGACATGCTATACTATGACGTTTTTGTGAAAATCTTGACGACATG
Source organism: Epinephelus awoara (assembly GCA_035609425.1). Lineage (NCBI taxonomy): Eukaryota > Metazoa > Chordata > Actinopteri > Perciformes > Serranidae > Epinephelus > Epinephelus awoara. The sequence continues at coordinate 1,349,778 of CM069311.1, forward strand.
CTATACTATGACGGTTTTGTGAAAAATTTGGCGACATGCTATACTATGACGGTTTTGTGAAAATCTTGACGACATGCTATACTATGACGGTTTTGTGAAAATCTTGACGACATGCTATACTATGAAGGTTTTGTGAAAATCTTGACGACATGCTATACTATGACGGTTTTGTGAAAATCTTGACGACATGCTATACTATGACGGTTTTGTGAAAATCTTGACGACATGCTATACTATGACGGTTTTGTGAAAAATTTGGCGACATGCTATACTATGACGGTTTTGTGAAAAATTTGGCGACATGCTATACTATGAAGGTTTTGTGAAAATCTTGACGACATGCTATACTATGACGGTTTTGTGAAAATCTTGACGACATGCTATACTATGACGGTTTTGTGAAAATCTTGACGACATGCTATACTATGACAGTTTTGTGAAAAATTTGACGACATGCTATCCTATGATGGTTTTTTGAAAAATTTGGCGACATGCTATACTATGACGGTTTTGTGAAAATCTTGACGACATGCTATACTATGACGGTTTTGTAAAAAATTTGACGACATGCTATACGATGACGTTTTTGTGAAAATCTTGACGACATGCTATACTATGACGGATTTGTGAAAATCTTGACGACATGCTATACTATGACGGTTTTGTCAAAAATTTGGCGACATGCTATACTATGACGGTTTCGTGAAAAATTTGGCGACATGCTATGCTATGACGTTTTTTTAAAAAAATTTGGCGACATGCTATACTGTGACGTTTTTGTGAACATCTTGACGACATGCTATACCATGACGTTTTTGTGAAAATCTTGACGACATGCTATACTATGACGTTATTCATGAAAAATTTGGCGACATGCTATACTATGACGGTTTTGAGAAAATATTGACGACATGCTATACTATGACGGTTTCGTGAAAAATTTGGCGACATGCTATGCTATGACGTTTTTTTAAAAAAATTTGGCGACATGCTATACTGTGACGTTTTTGTGAACATCTTGACGACATGCTATACCATGACGTTTTTGTGAAAATCTTGACGACATGCTATACTATGACGTTATTCATGAAAAATTTGGCGACATGCTATACTATGACGGTTTTGAGAAAATATTGACGACATGCTATACTATGACGTTTTTGTGAAAATCGTGACGACATGCTATACTATGACGGTTTTGTGAAAATCTTGACGACATGCTATACTATGAAGGTTTTGTGAAAATCTTGACTACATGCTATACTATGACGGTTTTGAGAAAATCTTGACGACATGCTATACTATGACGTTTTTGTGAAAATCGTGACGACATGCTATACTATGACGGTTTTGTGAAAAATTTGGCGACATGCTATACTATGACGTTTTTGTGAAAATCTTGACGACATGCTATACTATGACGGTTTTGTGAAAAATTTGGCGACATGCTATACTATGACGGTTTTGTGAAAATCTTGACGACATGCTATACTATGACGGTTTTGTGAAAATCTTGACGACATGCTATACTATGAAGGTTTTGTGAAAATCTTGACGACATGCTATACTATGACGGTTTTGTGAAAATCTTGACGACATGCTATACTATGACGGTTTTGTGAAAATCTTGACGACATGCTATACTATGACGGTTTTGTGAAAAATTTGGCGACATGCTATACTATGACGGTTTTGTGAAAAATTTGGCGACATGCTATACTATGAAGGTTTTGTGAAAATCTTGACGACATGCTATACTATGACGGTTTTGTGAAAATCTTGACGACATGCTATACTATGACGGTTTTGTGAAAATCTTGACGACATGCTATACTATGACAGTTTTGTGAAAAATTTGACGACATGCTATCCTATGATGGTTTTTTGAAAAATTTGGCGACATGCTATACTATGACGGTTTTGTGAAAATCTTAACGACATGCTATACTATGACGGTTTTGTAAAAAATTTGACGACATGCTATACGATGACGTTTTTGTGAAAATCTTGACGACATGCTATACTATGACGGATTTGTGAAAATCTTGACGACATGCTATACTATGACGGTTTTGTCAAAAATTTGGCGACATGCTATACTATGACGGTTTCGTGAAAAATTTGGCGACATGCTATGCTATGACGTTTTTTTAAAAAAATTTGGCGACATGCTATACTGTGACGTTTTTGTGAACATCTTGACGACATGCTATACCATGACGTTTTTGTGAAAATCTTGACGACATGCTATACTATGACGTTATTCATGAAAAATTTGGCGACATGCTATACTATGACGGTTTTGAGAAAATATTGACGACATGCTATACTATGACGGTTTCGTGAAAAATTTGGCGACATGCTATGCTATGACGTTTTTTTAAAAAAATTTGGCGACATGCTATACTGTGACGTTTTTGTGAACATCTTGACGACATGCTATACCATGACGTTTTTGTGAAAATCTTGACGACATGCTATACTATGACGTTATTCATGAAAAATTTGGCGACATGCTATACTATGACGGTTTTGAGAAAATATTGACGACATGCTATACTATGACGTTTTTGTGAAAATCGTGACGACATGCTATACTATGACGGTTTTGTGAAAATCTTGACGACATGCTATACTATGACGGTTTTGTGAAAATCTTGACGACATGCTATACTATGACGGTTTTGTGAAAATCTTGACGACATGCTATACTATGACGGTTTTGAGAAAATCTTGACGACATGCTATACTATGACGTTTTTGTGAAAATCGTGACGACATGCTATACTATGACGGTTTTGTGAAAAATTTGGCAACATGCTATACTATGAAGGTTTTGTGAAAAATTTGGCAACATGCTATACTATGAAGGTTTTGTGAAAATCTTGACGACATGCTATACTATGACGTTTTTGTGAAAATCGTGACGACATGCTATACTATGACGGTTTTGTGAAAAATTTGGCGACATGCTATACTATGAAGGTTTTGTGAAAATCTTGACGACATGCTATACTATGACGTTTTTGTGAAAATCGTGACGACATGCTATACTATGACGGTTTTGTGAAAATCTTGACGACATGCTATACTATGACGGTTTTGTGAAAAATTTGGCGACATGCTATACTATGAAGGTTTTGTGAAAATCTTGACGACATGCTATACTATGACGGTTTTGTGAAAATCTTGACGACATGCTATACTATGACGGTTTTGTGAAAATCTTGACGACATGCTATACTATGAAGGTTTTGTGAAAATCTTGACGACATGCTATACTATGACGGTTTTGTGAAAATCTTGACGACATGCTATACTATGAAGGTTTTGTGAAAATCTTGACGACATGCTATACTATGACGGTTTTGTGAAAAATTTGGCGACATGCTATACTATGACGGTTTTGTGAAAAATTTGGCGACATGCTATACGATGACGTTTTTGTGAAAATCTTGACGACATGCTATACTATGACGGTTTTGTGAAAATCTTGACGACATGCTATACTATGACGGTTTTGTCAAAAATTTGACGACATGCTATACTATGACGGTTTTGTGAAAACGTTGACGACATGCTATACTATGACGTTTTTGTGAAAATCTTGACGACATGCTATACTATGACGTTTTTCGTAAAAATTTGACGACATGCTATACTATGACGGTTTTGTGAAAATCTTGACGACATGCTATACTATGACGGTTTTGTGAAAAATTTGACGACATGCTATACTATGATGGTTTTGTGAAAAATTTGGCGACATGCTATACTATGATGGTTTTGTGAAAAATTTGACGACATGCTATACTATGAAGGTTTTGTGAAAATCTTGACGACATGCTATACTATGATGGTTTTGTGAAAATCTTGACGACATGCTATACTATGACGTTTTTCATGAAAATCGTGACGACATGCTATACTATGACGTTTTTGTGAAAATCGTGACGACATGCTATATTATGACGTTTTTGTGAAAATCTTGACGACATGCTATCCTATGAAGGTTTTGTGAAAATCGTGACATGCTATCCTATGAAGGTTTTGTGAAAAACTTGGCGACATGCTTTAGTATTACGTTTTTGTGAAAACGTTGACGACATGCTATACTATGACGTTTTTCCTGAAAATTTTGACAACATGCTATACTATGACGGTTTTGTGAAAATCTTGACGACATGCTATACTATGACGGTTTTGTCAAAAATTTGGCGACATGCTATGCTATGACGTTTTTTTTTAAAAAATTTGGCGACATGCTATACTGTGACGTTTTTGTGAACATCTTGACGACATGCTATACTATGACGGTTTTGTCAAAAATTTGGCGACATACTATACTATGACGGTTTTGTGAAAATCTTGACGACATGCTATACTATGACGGTTTTGTGAAAATCTTGACGACATGCTATACTATGACGTTATTCATGAAAAATTTGGCGACATGCTATACTATGACGGTTTTGAGAAAATCTTGACGACATGCTATACTATGACGTTTTTGTGAAAATCGTGACGACATGCTATACTATGACGGTTTTGTGAAAATCTTGACGACATGCTATACTATGAAGGTTTTGTGAAAATCTTGACGACATGCTATACTATGACGGTTTTGAGAAAATCTTGACGACATGCTATACTATGACGGTTTTGTGAAAATCTTGACGACATGCTATACTATGACGGTTTTGTGAAAATCTTGACGACATGCTATACTATGACGGTTTTGAGAAAATCTTGACGACATGCTATACTATGACGTTTTTGTGAAAATCGTGACGACATGCTATACTATGACGGTTTTGTGAAAAATTTGGCAACATGCTATACTATGACGGTTTTGTGAAAAATTTGGCAACATGCTATACTATGAAGGTTTTGTGAAAATCTTGACGACATGCTATACTATGAAGGTTTTGTGAAAAATTTGGCAACATGCTATACTATGAAGGTTTTGTGAAAATCTTGACGACATGCTATACTATGAAGGTTTTGTGAAAAATTTGGCAACATGCTATACTATGAAGGTTTTGTGAAAATCTTGACGACATGCTATACTATGACGTTTTTGTGAAAATCGTGACGACATGCTATACTATGACGGTTTTGTGAAAAATTTGGCGACATGCTATACTATGAAGGTTTTGTGAAAATCTTGACGACATGCTATACTATGACGTTTTTGTGAAAATCGTGACGACATGCTATACTATGACGGTTTTGTGAAAATCTTGACGACATGCTATACTATGACGGTTTTGTGAAAAATTTGGCGACATGCTATACTATGAAGGTTTTGTGAAAATCTTGACGACATGCTATACTATGACGGTTTTGTGCAAATCTTGACGACATGCTATACTATGACGGTTTTGTGAAAATCTTGACGACATGCTATACTATGAAGGTTTTGTGAAAATCTTGACGACATGCTATACTATGAAGGTTTTGTGAAAATCTTGACGACATGCTATACTATGACGGTTTTGTGAAAAATTTGGCGACATGCTATACTATGACGGTTTTGTGAAAATCTTGACGACATGCTATACTATGAAGGTTTTGTGAAAATCTTGACGACATGCTATACTATGAAGGTTTTGTGAAAATCTTGACGACATGCTATACTATGACGGTTTTGTGAAAAATTTGGCGACATGCTATACGATGACGTTTTTGTGAAAATCTTGACGACATGCTATACTATGACGGTTTTGTCAAAAATTTGACGACATGCTATACTATGACGGTTTTGTGAAAACGTTGACGACATGCTATACTATGACGTTTTTGTGAAAATCTTGACGACATGCTATACTATGACGTTTTTCGTAAAAATTTGACGACATGCTATACTATGACGGTTTTGTGAAAATCTTGACGACATGCTATACTATGACGGTTTTGTGAAAAATTTGACGACATGCTATACTATGATGGTTTTGTGAAAAATTTGGCGACATGCTATACTATGATGGTTTTGTGAAAAATTTGACGACATGCTATACTATGAAGGTTTTGTGAAAATCTTGACGACATGCTATACTATGATGGTTTTGTGAAAATCTTGACGACATGCTATACTATGACGTTTTTCATGAAAATCGTGACGACATGCTATACTATGACGTTTTTGTGAAAATCGTGACGACATGCTATATTATGACGTTTTTGTGAAAATCTTGACGACATGCTATCCTATGAAGGTTTTGTGAAAATCGTGACATGCTATCCTATGAAGGTTTTGTGAAAAACTTGGCGACATGCTTTAGTATTACGTTTTTGTGAAAACGTTGACGACATGCTATACTATGACGTTTTTCCTGAAAATTTTGACAACATGCTATACTATGACGGTTTTGTGAAAATCTTGACGACATGCTATACTATGACGGTTTTGTCAAAAATTTGGCGACATGCTATGCTATGACGTTTTTTTTAAAAAAATTTGGCGACATGCTATACTGTGACGTTTTTGTGAACATCTTGACGACATGCTATACTATGACGGTTTTGTCAAAAATTTGGCGACATACTATACTATGACGGTTTTGTGAAAATCTTGACGACATGCTATACTATGACGGTTTTGTGAAAATCTTGACGACATGCTATACTATGAAGGTTTTGTGAAAATCTTGACGACATGCTATACTATGACGGTTTTGAGAAAATCTTGACGACATGCTATACTATGACGTTATTCATGAAAAATTTGGCGACATGCTATACTATGACGGTTTTGTGAAAATCTTGACGACATGCTATACTATGACGTTATTCATGAAAAATTTGGCGACATGCTATACTATGACGGTTTTGAGAAAATCTTGACGACATGCTATACTATGACGTTTTTGTGAAAATCGTGACGACATGCTATACTATGACGGTTTTGTGAAAATCTTGACGACATGCTATACTATGAAGGTTTTGTGAAAATCTTGACGACATGCTATACTATGACGGTTTTGAGAAAATCTTGACGACATGCTATACTATGACGGTTTTGTGAAAATCGTGACGACATGCTATACTATGACGGTTTTGTGAAAATCTTGACGACATGCTATACTATGACGTTTTTGTGAAAATCGTGACGACATGCTATACTATGACGGTTTTGTGAAAATCTTGACGACATGCTATACTATGACGGTTTTGTGAAAATCTTGACGACATGCTATACTATGACGGTTTTGTGAAAATCTTGACGACATGCTATACTATGAAGGTTTTGTGAAAATCTTGACGACATGCTATACTATGACGGTTTTGAGAAAATCTTGACGACATGCTATACTATGACGTTTTTGTGAGAATCGTGACGACATGCTATACTATGACGGTTTTGTGAAAAATTTGGCGACATGCTATACTATGACGTTTTTGTGAAAATCGTGACGACATGCTATACTATGACGGTTTTGTGAAAATCTTGACGACATGCTATACTATGAAGGTTTTGTGAAAATCTTGACGACATGCTATACTATGACGGTTTTGAGAAAATCTTGACGACATGCTATACTATGAAGGTTTTGTGAAAATCTTGACGACATGCTATACTATGACGGTTTTGTGAAAATCTTGACGACATGCTATACTATGACGGTTTTGTGAAAATCTTGACGACATGCTATACTATGAAGGTTTTGTGAAAATCTTGACGACATGCCATACTATGACGGTTTTGTGAAAATCTTGACGACATGCTATACTATGAAGGTTTTGTGAAAATCTTGACTACATGCTATACTATGACGGTTTTGAGAAAATCTTGACGACATGCTATACTATGACGTTTTTGTGAAAATCGTGACGACATGCTATACTATGACGGTTTTGTGAAAAATTTGGCGACATGCTATACTATGACGGTTTTGTGAAAAATTTGGCGACATGCTATACTATGACGTTTTTGTGAAAATCGTGACGACATGCTATACTATGACGGTTTTGTGAAAATCTTGACGACATGCTATACTATGACGGTTTTGTGAAAATCTTGACGACATGCTATACTATGAAGGTTTTGTGAAAATCTTGACGACATGCTATACTATGACGGTTTTGTGAAAATCTTGACGACATGCTATACTATGACGGTTTTGTGAAAAATTTGGCGACATGCTATACTATGACGGTTTTGTGAAAAATTTGGCGACATGCTATACTATGACGGTTTTGTGAAAATCTTGACGACATGCTATACTATGACGGTTTTGTGAAAAATTTGACGACATGCTATCCTATGATGGTTTTTTGAAAAATTTGGCGACATGCTATACTATGACGGTTTTGTGAAAATCTTGACGACATGCTATACTATGACGGTTTTGTAAAAAATTTGACGACATGCTATACGATGACGTTTTTGTGAAAATCTTGACGACATGCTATACTATGACGGTTTTGAGAAAAATTTGACGACATGCTATACTATGACGTTTTTGAGAAAAATTTGGCGACATGCTATACTATGATGGATTTGTGAAAATCTTGACGACATGCTATACTATGACGGATTTGTGAAAATCTTGACGACATGCTATACTATGACGGTTTTGTCAAAAATTTGGCGACATGCTATACTATGACGGTTTCGTGAAAAATTTGGCGACATGCTATGCTATGACGTTTTTTTAAAAAAATTTGGCGACATGCTATACTGTGACGTTTTTGTGAACATCTTGACGACATGCTACACCATGACGTTTTTGTGAAAATCTTGACGACATGCTATACTATGACGTTATTCATGAAAAATTTGGCGACATGCTATACTATGACGGTTTTGAGAAAATATTGACGACATGCTATACTATGACGTTTTTGTGAAAATCGTGACGACATGCTATACTATGACGGTTTTGTGAAAATCTTGACGACATGCTATACTATGAAGGTTTTGTGAAAATCTTGACGACATGCTATACTATGACGGTTTTGAGAAAATCTTGACGACATGCTATACTATGACGTTTTTGTGAAAATCGTGACGACATGCTATACTATGACGGTTTTGTGAAAATCTTGACGACATGCTATACTATGACGGTTTTGTGAAAATCTTGACGACATGCTATACTATGACGGTTTTGTGAAAATCTTGACGACATGCTATACTATGACGGTTTTGAGAAAATCTTGACGACATGCTATACTATGACGTTTTTGTGAAAATCGTGACGACATGCTATACTATGACGGTTTTGTGAAAAATTTGGCGACATGCTATACTATGAAGGTTTTGTGAAAATCTTGACGACATGCTATACTATGACGTTTTTGTGAAAATCGTGACGACATGCTATACTATGACGGTTTTGTGAAAAATTTGGCGACATGCTATACTATGAAGGTTTTGTGAAAATCTTGACGACATGCTATACTATGACGTTTTTGTGAAAATCGTGACGACATGCTATACTATGACGGTTTTGTGAAAAATTTGGCGACATGCTATACTATGACGGTTTTGTGAAAATCTTGACGACATGCTATACTATGACGGTTTTGTGAAAATCTTGACGACATGCTATACTATGACGGTTTTGTGAAAATCTTGACGACATGCTATACTATGAAGGTTTTGTGAAAATCTTGACGACATGCTATACTATGAAGGTTTTGTGAAAATCGTGACGACATGCTATACTATGACGGTTTTGTGAAAAATTTGGCGACATGCTATACTATGACGGTTTTGTGAAAATCTTGACGACATGCTATACTATGACGGTTTTGTGAAAAATTTGGCGACATGCTATACTATGACGGTTTTGTGAAAATCTTGACGACATGCTATACTATGAAGGTTTTGTGAAAAATTTGGTGACATGCTATACTATGACGGTTTTGTGAAAATCTTGACGACATGCTATACTATGACGGTTTTGTGAAAAATTTGGTGACATGCTATACTATGACGGTTTTGTGAAAATCTTGACGACATGCTATACTATGACGGTTTTGTGAAAATCTTGACGACATGCTATACTATGAAGGTTTTGTGAAAATCTTGACGACATGCTATACTATGACGGTTTTGTGAAAAATTTGGCGACATGCTATACTATGACGGTTTTGTGAAAAATTTGGCGACATGCTATACGATGACGTTTTTGTGAAAATCTTGACGACATGCTATACTATGACGGTTTTGTGAAAAATTTGGCGACATGCTATACTATGACGGTTTTGTCAAAAATTTGGCGACATGCTATACTATGACGTTTTTGTGAAAAATTTGGCGACATGCTATACTATGACGTTTTTGTGAAAATCGTGACGACATGCTATACTATGACGTTTTTGTGAACATCTTGACGACATGCTATGCTTTGACGGTTTTGTGAAAAAGTTGACGACATGCTATACTATGACGGTTTTGTGAAAAACTTGACGACATGCTATGCTATGACGGTTTTGTGAAAAAGTTGACGACATGCTATACTATGACGGTTTTGTGAAAAACTTGACGACATGCTATACTATGACGTTTTTGTGAAAACGTTGACGACATGCTATGCCATGACTTTTTTTTAAAAAAAAATTGGCGACATGCTATACTATGACGTTTTTCATGAAAATTTTAACGCCATGCTATACTGTGACGTTTGTTTTGAAAAATTTGGCGACATGACTTTTTTCGTAAAATTTTGACGACATGCTATACTATGACGGTTTTGTCAAAAATTTGACGACATGCTATACTATGACGTTTTTATGAAAATCTTGACGACATTCTATACTATGACGGTTTTGTAAAAAATTTGGCGACATGCTATACTTTGAAGGTTTAGTGAAAATTTTGACGACATGCTATACTGTGACGTTTGTTGTGAAAATTTTGACGACATGCTATACTATGACGGTTTTGTCAAAAATTTGACGACATGCTATACTATGACGTTTTTATGAAAACCTTGACGACATGCTATGACGGTTTTGTAAAAAATTTGGCGACATGCTATACTTTGAAGGTTTAGTGAAAATTTTGACGACATGCTATGCTGTGACGTTTGTTGTGAAAACTTTGACGACATGCTATACTATGACGTTTTTCGTAAAAATTTTGACGACATGCTATACTATGACGGTTTTTATGAAAACTTTGACGACATGCTATACTATGACGTTTTTCGTAAAAATTTTGACGACATGCTATACTATGACGGTTTTGTAAAAAATTTGACGACATGCTATACTATGATGGTTTGGGGAAAATTTGGCGACATGCTATACTATGACGGTTTTCATGAAAATTTTGACGACATGCTGTACTATTACATTTTTGTGAAAAACTTCACGACATGCTATACTATGACGTTTTTGTGAAAACCTTGGCGACATGCTATACTATGACGTTTTTGGGAAAAACTTGACGACATGCTATACTATGACGTTTTTGTGAAAACCTTGGCGACATGCTATACTATGACGTTTTTGGGAAAAATTTGACGACATGATATACTATGATAATTTTGTGAAAAATTATGACGACATTCTATACTCTGTCGTTTTAGATGAAAATAATTACGACAGACTATACTATGATGTTGTTGGTGAAATTTTTAACTACATACAGATTACTGTTAATTTATCATGTTGATCTGTTCTGTACGACATCTACTGCACGTCTGTCCGTCCTGGAAGAGGGATCCCCCCTCAGTTGCTCTTCCTGAGCTTTCTACCGTTTTTCCTTGTTAAAGGTTCTTTTTGGGGAGTTTTTCCTGATCAGCTGTGAGGGTCTAAAGGACAGAGGGATGTCGTATGCTGTAAAGCCCTGTGAGGCAAATTTTAGTTGTGATATTGGGCTTTATAAATAAAATTTATTGATTGAACTACATGCCCTGCTCTGTGTGAAGGAGCTGTGCAGGTGATGGAAGACAGATTTTGTTTCGTGTTCTGCAGAGAGTTGGGAAATACAACAGACAGTCAGTGAATTGCTTTATTGAGTTTCCAGACAAGTTTAACAACAGGCCCACTTAAAAAAAAACAAAGAAACAGATAATCAGGATCAACGTCACAACATTACAGTGAGAGTAATAAAAAAAAAGGGCTTCATTAAAATGTCCACAAACCCCTGAAATTAAATTGAGTGTGAAGAATCACAAGAGTCACCTTCTTCCCTTTTTAAGCTCCTGCAACACAATTCATCAACAGGAAATCAGGACGAGAAGAAAAAACAGGCTGAAGTATCATCATCAATAATAGTCACAGTAATAGATTGCTCGAATAGCGTGTATTGCACATGTGTACACATATATGCACTTTATATACATGTGAGTCTGCAAAATCTAGACACATGTTGTTTCGTCGCAACAGGAAAGAATCTGGAGAAAACGACAGCACGGACAGAGAAGAGTCAGGAATGTGCTTGTGATCAGTTCCAACCAAAACAGCGTTTTCCGAGTTTTCAGTCACGAGCTGGACGAGAGAAAGGTGACAGAGAGAAGGAAGGTCTCCCCTCGAAAAGAGACGGAGGTAAAAGAGACGGAGAGAGAAGGTGACAGTGAACCTCCTCTGTCGCACCAAGAGTCCAAAAATACCCCCCGACACCGCGTCATAGCAGGACACTACATTTACACCACAGTATCAAACATATCAAGAAATATACAGTATTAACTCATGTAGCAAAATAGTCTGTGTGTGTGTGTGTGTGAAGTGTGCGTTTCACCTCAGTGTGTGCGTGGGTGGAAGCAACAGTGATGCTGTGCAGCCTCTGGACTGAGGAGGACATTCATCATCATCATCATCATCATCATCATCAGACTGCCAGCACTGTTAATGTTTCAGAGTTTTCACTGTGCTGGTGCAGACGCTCCTCCACGTGCTGAACTCGAAAAAAAAAACCCAACCAAACTGAACAAACAGCAACTACGGCTGGACACGAGCTTTTGTAAAGGTTTTCAAAGGAAGCTTTGAACATCTGTCGTATTTTGAGACATCATTCAGACATTATTATTATTAATGCTGAATACCAATAAATATGAATTAAAGAAGAATATTTTATTGGATAAAAACATTTTGTGAATTTTGAAAATGATTCCATCTGTCTTAAAAAAACAAATTTTGACTTTTGGAAAAATAGGGCCCAAGTTGTTGTTACGTTATGATAACAGCTGTATATTTTACACTGCAGTTCCTCTAATGGCCACTAGATGCTCCGCAGTGAGAGAAAAAAGACCAAATTATTCAACAAACAATTTAATTTTAATTCATTTTAATTGAATTCGTTGGTGCTTGTTTAATATGGAATTCAATTTGAGTAAAAATTAAATAAATGCACAATTATTCCTATTAAATAAATGAACATGGCTTTGAAATAAATAATGAAGCAAAAATATATAAATATATAAATGAGTCAATATAATTCAATAAATAAATAAATACATACATAGGATATTTACTTATTTTAAGGGACTTTTATTTCCTAATTCCACATTTATTTCCATTTGATTTATGTAAATAAATATTTACCTCGGTCTGAACAACAGGATCAAACCAAAACAACAGTGCCAGAACTGAACTGAATCCCAACCTGTTATCAAAAGAGCTGAGAGATAAATGTGACATCAGGAGGCAAAAGTCCTCCATAATAAATAAAAAGGGTGTCTTTTGAAAAACAGAATTTTTTTCTGAACCCCCCCCCGAAAAAACAAGTTTATCAAATTATTATTGACTCATTATTTATATTTTTATATTAACATTTATTTATATATTTATGGCTGATTTATTTAAGGATAATTTGTCATAATCATTAATTTATTCATGTATTTATTTATTTATTTAATATTGACTCCTGGTAGTTGCTGCTTGTTCGTCCCACTCCAGCTGTTTGTTTTGTTCCTCCCACATTTGACAGTAAATTTTTGTGTCATCGTTGTGACCCCGCCCCCTCCCCGCCGCCTCCCTGCCCCCCCCAGCCTGAGGTGCTGCGTTCACTGACTGCTGGTATGATGGACAAAATGGCCTTAGTGTTTACATCAGTACAAAAAGACGACACTGAGCTCAATAAATCAATCAATCAATTAATCAATCCTCTGTCCACTCCACCTGACAGGTAACACACACACACAGCGCTCACCCGCACCTTTAAAAGCTCCATGATGATGTGGTGCTGTGACGCTGCCTGCTGAAGGCCGGACGCTGTCGGTCCAGTCACTGCTGTCCTGTCAGTGTTGTATTGCTTTGAACAGATGAGACCCAGAGGTAGCAGCGGCAGCTACAGGCTCCTGGGAGACGGACGTTTGTGAGGTTTGAAGAGTGTGTCGGCAGAGTTCGCTGACTGATGTGGCTCTGCTGAGATTCTGTAGATGTGAGCAATAGAGTGGTCCAGCTCTGAGGCTTCGAACAGAGAACGGTCGCTAACGGCCTCGACTGGGAATTCTTTGTGAAAAGTGACGCTGGAAAAGACGTCACGTCTCCAAAGCTGTGCTTTAAGGGGACAAACAGCCGTTGATTGTGCGGCTGTTTGGGCGGGAATTTGATACAAGATGGCCGTGGCCATATCTGCGATACTCTGTGTTTGTACAGTAGGAGGAAGTGGAGACGTCTTTACACACAGTCGTTGGTTTGAAGTTTCGGTCGACTCGTCAGAAGCTTGAACAAAATTTCAGGTCAGACATGATTTCATTACTATTAGCACACACTAGTTTTTTTTATGGTAAATTAGTGACTTTCATTTTTGAGAAATTCTAATTTCTTTTTTTTTTTTTTTAAGATTTGCAACGTAATAATCTTAGAAAATATTCAAGGTTTATTTATCATAAATTTGTGACGCTGATTTTAGAGAATTTGTGTTTCTTTTTAATTTGCGACTTTAATCTGAGAGAATTTCTGACATGTTTTGTAAATTTGTGATCTAATAATCTTAGATAATTTTCAAGGAATTTTATCATTAATTTGTGACGTTAATTTCTGATTCTATTGAAAATTTGTGATTTACTAATCATAGAGAATATCTGAGATTTTGTCGTATGAATGTTTCTCTTTGATCTCAGCGAATCATTATCAGAGTTTTTCTCCTGTAAATTTGCACCTGAATCCTGGAAAAAAACAAACTATCAAAATGTTCTCGGACCTGACGCAAACAGTTCGTTAGCTCTGATCCAGGAACAGTGAAGCGTGAACGACAAGTGGATCAAAAGTTTGTTTCAGCAAGAACGATGAAGAAATGAATTCACAGGGTGGAAGACAAACTTCCTCTGAGTCACTGCGTTTCTCCTGAACTGAGACGTCCATCTGGTGGGTTTGTATTTTTAACTCCGTCTTTGTAACAGCTTTGTGTAGTTTAGCGGTCGAGGCTCCCTGTTGGACTACAAAAACGCATCATCACTGGACCAGCCTATTTACTGAGTCGTGACCTTTGACCTTGGATAACCTTTAGCCTTTCTGTAGTCGCTGCTGTTTGCCTGCGGAGGGCAGCACTGGTCCTGCCAGAGGAACTGGAGCTCGCCGCTCACCTCCAACAACAGCAACCACCACTATGATGACATCATCCAGCCACCCTCAACATCTGTTAACAAACAAACAAACAAACAGGTGGCGGTCCGACGACTGCAGACCGTGTGCTTACTTCCTGTCAAACAGCTCAAACCTTTAAAACATCAAATCTCCAAATAGAATATATTCAGAAGTCCAATGTGATTGGATAAAACAATGTTTACATATATATATATTTATATTTATATATAGAATATGATTTTTTCTTTTTTATACAAAAAGAGATTTTGTGTTTTTTACATAGACGTATGTACAGAGATAGAAAAGTGAGTCTGCTGTGACGGCGCCGAACACGACAGGAAACAGTATTTACACCAAATAAAAAAGAAAGAAAGAAAGGAGGGAGGGAGGGAGGGACGTGGTGGTCGCTGTGGTGTTTGAAAAACGTGCCACAATCCCACAATCCCCTTTACAGGAAGGGGCGGGGCTCAGGTCACATGACTGAGTGAGTGAGTGAGAGAGTGAGAAAGAGGAGTGACGGAGGGTTGGTTGACGTGATGAAGACGCTGAGACGGGCCTGATCCTGAGACACTCACGCCAGCGCCCACAGAGTCTGACTGAATATCATTATTAAAGTGACGTTCATATTCAGCGGAGACTTTGCGGGACGTCCCGGCGTGTTCTGATGGCTTTAAAGTCTGATGGGAGGAGCTTTGATGGACGTGTGGGTACATGGCGGTTCTCCCCTCGCCATCTCTGTCGGGGCGCTGACGAGTGACATGAGAACAAATTAAGGCATCCAGACGAAGAAACAAAGACTCAAAGATGAACTGACCGACAGCAGTGTGTGTGTGTGTGTGTGTGTGCACATCAGTGTGTTTCTTCAGTCCTGATTGGCTGGTTGGTTGCTGAGGTGCTGCGGCGGTGGCGTTTTGTGGATCGGACGGTTTTGTTTTTCGTTAAAAAAAGGCACCTAGTTCCTCCTCCTCCTCCTCTGTTCATTGTCAAACTCCTCGCTCGGCCTGTCTCTGACAGACGGACGCACAGACAGACAAGAGGACAAGTCGTCCACTTGGCGTCTGGCGTTTTGACGGGTCGTCGTCCCGCTGTGGAAACAGAGGAGTCGGGATAGACAGGTGTGTGACGAAGCTGTGTACAGGTGCTGACGTATGACCCTTCCTCCTCTGGTTTCCATGGAGATGCCAACAAGTCGTCCGCTCCTCCTCGGGTCGAGTAGAAAAGAGATGCGTCTTTGTGTTTGTCACAGTCCCCGCCTCCTCCTGCCTCCATAATGTCCTCCTCAGCCAATCAGAGTCCTCCACAGCGGCACACCTCCACTCTGCGTTTGTGTGTGTGTGAACACACGGAGGAAGAGGAAAAGGACGAGGAAGAGGAGGTGCCAGCAGGAGGTGAATGTGGAGTTCTTGTGTGGTTCTGGTTAAAGCTCCTCCTACAACACAGGCTCCTCCTCCATCGGCTCCTCCGTGGACCTGAAGGCGACAGGAAATGATGTCACGCATTTAAAATCTAAACAAGGCGTTCATGTGCTCAGTGTAAAACATCACGCCGCACCGCTGACCTGCTGGTTTCTGCGTCGTCAAGATCTGCGCCCGGCGGCTCAACATCAACACTGAGGGACGCCATGGCGCTGACTGTCTCCGCCTCCTCCTTCTCTGATTGGCCCTGGGCGCTGATGGGGTCGTCTAACAGTGAGTGTCCGCTCGTCTGGGACAAAGTCTGGAGACACGACCAGTGTTTACCTGCAGGGACGAAGAGACGGAGGGTCAGGACACACTGCAGCGTCATCAGTGTGTATATGTACAGTGTGTGTACATGTGTGTGTGTGTGTGTGTGTCTTACTCTGGATCTCGATGACTCTCTCTAACGAGGCCCGAGCTTTGGGACACGGCTTCTCCTGCGGCCACTGAAACACAGCGTCACACTGACACACACACACACACACACACACGTTAATAACACAAATCACAGTGACC
This sequence comes from Epinephelus awoara, assembly GCA_035609425.1. NCBI lineage: Eukaryota > Metazoa > Chordata > Actinopteri > Perciformes > Serranidae > Epinephelus > Epinephelus awoara. The sequence continues at coordinate 1,367,237 of CM069311.1, forward strand.
TTTGACAACCAAAATCTAAACATTTTATCGTTAGGTCTGAGTGGACGTTTGTGCTAAATTGGAAGAAATTCCCGTATGAAAGGACAAACAGAGAACCTGCAAACAAAATGCAGCTTCGCAGCCATCACTGGTGCCAAAGCATAAAAAGTTGAACTGTTCCTTTAACATTCAAACAGACACGAGAATCTGTCATACGAAGATTTAAAATCTGTAAAACACCTTAAATGACCACGAAGCATCCTGCAGACCTGTCATGTCTTCATCCTGTTCGCTGTTTGACAGTAAGCCATGACTAATCACTGATCAGATTCTCACCGGGTCTCCCAGGAGCGCAGAGACGCAGGCCTCCGATGCGTCACAGATGGCTGTGAGGTCATGACCTCCCTCCAGCGCCATGACAACGCGCCCGCCCGCCAGACCCATCAGCAGCTGCGTCAGTTGACCGAAACCTGCCGACACACGACAAGTTCAGAGACACTGATTATTAAAAGCATTTGGCAAAGTGCCGCTGAGGCCGTGCTCACAAACGTGTCTCCGTCTGGTCACCATGGTAACCAGGGTGTCACTCACACTTGGCGGAGACGTTGTATCCTCCCAGAGGAGACTGATGACCCTCCACGGCGTCGAAGCCCGCAGATACCAGGACCACGTCTGGACTGAACTGCTGGGCGACAGGCATCACTATGGTCCTGCACACACACACACACACACACACACACACACACACACACTATTACAGCTACTTCCTTATGGTATTTGTAATGCAGGGTATTTTTTTCATGCTGCGTTCATGTGCTGTCAGAATAAAAGGAAAAATGAGCTCCTGAAAGGTAAATTCACACAGACGACGCCTCAAGTTGGAACGTAAACTCCAAAGTTGACAAAGTTGTAAGTGCACCTGGATCTGCCGACTCTGACGTCATACATACAGAAACCTGACGACAGTAAATGTTTGGCAGATGAAAATAAACTCGTATTAGTTCAAATATTTGGCGCTGAGCGATTAAAACGACCTCGACAGCTGATTGTGATGAAAAGCTTTAAACATTTTTACTGGATGTGAATATCAAATAGCCAATGACGCAGCAGAAGTAACCGTGACAACAGCTGCGTCCTTCTCTGCCTCTGCTCTGATTCGCTGCCTGTTTATTCATATTTTAGATTTTCTTTTCGCCATATGAACGATGTGTGTCGCTGTCTCTGATAAGTGTCTGACTGAGCTGCTCTCACTGTAAAAGCTGACTAAGAGCTGATCTTAGAAACAGTGTCACCGTTTAAAAACAATTTGTAAAAGATAACAATCCCATAATAACAATAATAACAGTGGTGTTTACCTGAAGGCAGTGAGGTACTCCACATCACCCATAGGTGGCTCCACTCCTCCAGTCCACGCGATGTTCACATTGAAACCAACACCTGCACCTGAGCCCACCTGCAGACAGAGACAGGCACAGAGCTGTGGTCACTGTGGACGCTACACAATAATTTTACCTCTGTTTGTGTTTGTGTATGTGTGTGTGTGTGTCTGTGTGTACCTCCTCAGGAGCTCCGCTGCCAGGGAAGAAGTTCCCGTCGTCGTAGCGATGGAGGGAGATGTAGAGGACGTTGGGGTCGCTGTAGAAGGCCTGCTGGGTGCCGTTGCCATGGTGAATGTCCTGCAGTGACAGGTCACAGTGACATCAGAGAGAAGGTCAGTGCTGATGAAGACGCTGTGGACACACTGTGTGAGCTGAGTTTCACTGCATCATTATTGTGACATAAAGACGCCATGGTAACGCTGTCATCTCAACAAGAGAGACCAGCTCAGATACACTGAGGTGAAAACAGTCGTCTGGTTAAACGTAACTCTGACTGTGTTTACAGCTGGTTTATTTGTGTGACAGGATGGAGGCAGACTCTATGAAACAATGATTTAACTTTTTTTCAGTCAGGAAAACTTCAGTCAAAGAAACTTTATTCCCATTTGCAGTGTTATATTTGGCGGCATGGCTCTGCCCTTCCACATGCATAGGAGAAAAGCCTGATGTGTTCACACTGGGCACAAATAAAACAATTCATGTGAGTAAATCACTTATAAAGATGCCATTAGATGCGTATTTGTGGCAGGTAGTGTAATGGACGCCGAACATGTGAATTAAGCAGCATTAATTAAGTGAATACATGATTTCGTGTCACATGCTTTTTCACAAGAGATGAAAAATCTGAAGTTTATTCATTGATTCAGCAATTTCATGCCAATACAAAATATTGTCAAATATAGTGTTCAAAATTTACGCGAGTCATATGACATGAAAACCTGCATCGCATTTGGCGATGCTGTGTTCGTTTTGTACTCAGAGGTCGGAAGTCGGAAGTGGGAATGACGTCACCTCCAGTTTTTGCATTCTAGTTGACAACGATGGACAAGTCGGAAAAAAACATGGACAGCCGCAAGAAAGCCTTTGTTGCTGGGAATTTCCAACCTCGGAGTACCAAACGAACGCACCATGAGAACACAACATGAGGCAGAGAGAGCAAACCTCTTCGCACATACGAGGAAAGCCTGTTCACACCAGGAGAAAATAAAACGATTCGCACAAGTGAATTACATGTAAAGTTAATGTAAAGACGCGATAAGATGTGAATTCCTGCCGGGCAGTGTGATGGATGCGAATGGATGCTGCGTGAGTAAAGCGAGTAGAGTGATTTCGCACCATCCACTTATTTGCAAGAGTTGAAAAATCTGATCTTCAGCAACTACTTCACACCGTGATAGCCAATCAGCACTGAGATCCTCCGGGGACGTGACACCAAGGACGTACCAGCAGAAGTTTATTCATTGATTAAGCGATTTTACGTGCATGACGCCAGTTGCCCCTCCATGCGCATACAAGGAAAGCTTCAGAGTCTATAACGAGGCTGAGGTGTCTGAGCTGTGGTTGTGTCTCTGTGAATGAAGGCTAACACATGGCGTGTGACAGGTGACGAAGCAGACAGGTAACGTGTGTGTGTGTGTGTGTGTGTGTGTGTGTGTGTGTGTTACTCACCCAGTCCACGATGAGGATCTTGCCCACTCCCAGTTTCTGTTGCAGCAGTTTGGCAGTGATGGCGACTGAATTAAAGAAACAGAACCCCCTGTTCACACACAGAGTGTCACAGTTAGTCATCATCACAGTGTGACGTGGTGAAACATCCAACTGTGTAACAATGAGCGTGTGTGTTTGTGTGTGTGTGTGTGTGTGTGTGTGTGTGTGTGTGTACTGACATGGCGGTGGACTCTTCAGCGTGGTGACCTGGTGGACGAACCACAGCAAAGCCGTTCTGGGACAGACAGAGACGCAGAGTGAAGGACGGCTCGGGCAGTGTGTGAGTATCAGAAAACTCAGCAGTGTGTGTGTGTGTGTGTGTGTGTGTGTGTGTGTGTGTGTTACCTTCAGCTCGCCTGCAGCCACTCTGAAGGCCAGCTCTATGACGGAGCCGACTGCCATGCGGACCGCCGCTGACGAGTGCATCTCATTCCACACAGTGTCACTGTCCACCTGCAGGGGGCGGCACAGAGACCGTCAGACCACAGATAGAATAATATTGGTGAACAAGTAAACATGGTTTATTGACAGAGAGCCTCACCCCGATTCCTCCACAGGGAAGAACAGCATACATCTTTTGGCTGATTGGACCTGAAACAACCAATCAGAGCAGAGCTCACAGGTCATGTCAGGACAGACAGACAGACAGAGAGAGAGAGAGAGACAGACAGACAGACAGACAGACAGACAGACAGACAGTTACCCAGCAGCTTCTTGTGGTCCAGCTTGTGTCTGTTGAGCGGACTGGTTCCGTACAGCAGAGTGTGGAACTCTGAATGGACCGACTGGATCTCATCCAGAGACGCCTTACGCCCCCGAATCCTCTGCTCACACACACACACACACACACACACACACACACACACACACACACACACACACACACACACACACACACACACACACACACACACACACAGAGTGAGGAGTTTGTACATTTCTTAATTTGAACATCAGGAAAAAAAAACTCTCTATCTCTCTATTAACAGTATGACGTTAACCAGTTGGGGTCAAGTTTTCCCTCAGTGAGCAGGTGACAGATTCTCAAATCAAACAGTCAAAGTGCCGGATTTAAAGTGAATCTAATGGTTGTGTTCTGACGTTTATATCTACACAGGGAGCAGGTCCTCATCTACAGAGATCACCACGTTGCACCGCCATGTTTCTACAGCAGCCCAGACTTTACAATGTGAAATGAAGCAGAACTAACGGCTCATCTCCAACAGACCGAGCAGCGTCAGAGAAACACCAATGTGAATAATGAAACGTCTTAATTCAGAGTTTTTACTGGTTTAACCTGCGCCAGGACGCCAACATCCTCGGCCCCCCCCCCCCTCTGTTAAATGGTATCTCCCAGGCGCACTACGTCATCAAACCATGTGATGTTTGGTATTGCTGGATTCAGGAAGCTCTCGACTTTTCAAAAATAACATTGTTTATCTTTTATTTATTCTGTATTTGGCACCAGAGCAGCCTAAACACACAAAGTCCAAAATCACGATGAGTGGTGACAAGTCATGTCATGACGTTTTTCAACAGGAAAAGTTAAAGGATTACTGGCGATCTTATGTGGAGCTGTTAGCGGGGACTTAGCTGGTTTATAAAAGGTAAGAGTCTCACTCCTACCACTATTTTTGGCTGAGATATACCATCTAGAAAGTGGGATCATAACTTTCAGGTTTCATATGGCTTTATTTGGTGATATTTTATGGTGTTTCTGTCATAAACAACATCAGCTATCATAATCACACCTGATTTCAATAAGGTACAATGTCTGAAGCTGGCTGAGTGTTGTTTGATCACTGATAGTACTGTTTTGAAGCACAGTGACCGACTTGTCATTTGGAGCTCCGCCTGGATCTTTTCATGGTAAAAACACTGTAGAATGGTCATACTTTGAGCAGTCTTCTTCAAATTTGAAACAAGTGTTCATTGATAGTGTGCCTACAGCCCCACAGTGTCATTTACCTGCTCAGATGAAGCCACAGACAGTTATTCATCCTGAAACACAGTTTTTATTTTAGGCAAAATCTTCAACTTTTTACTGACTTCAGAGGCCCATTACTCTGTCTCTGTATCACCTAGAGTGTTTCTGACACTTTCACAAGAAACTTCAGGGAGTTTTCTTTCTGGCAAGACCTCATGCATGCATGTAGTCAGAGCGGTTCAGAAGCTACAGTCATTTTAATTTGGGTATGTCATTTTAGACATTTTTGCTACAAAATGGGGGTGGAGTGCAAGAGGTTTTAAATCAGCTGCAGTCTAATTTATAAACTGAGGGTTGAAAGAGGCGAACGCCACTTCACACGCAAAAGCTGTGAACTGTAAAAACAGACATGACGTGAGAAAGTTTGACCCATGCCTACGAACATTTTGGAGGCTGATTGTGGAAACGGTTGAATATATTTTGGTGCACGCCATTTTGACTTTTATCCGTACATACTGTGCATTTGTTTTAGTTCATTGTTTTAACAATGAGACCCCTGGTGTGTTTGTCAGTTTGTCAGTTTCTGTATGGGTATAATATTGAACCTGTCCTTATGAAAGAAAATCAACTTCAATCAAAAAGTAACAATTACAATAAAATAAAAACTAAGTAAAACTTTTATAACCATCAGATTACAGCAGTGTGGGCGGAGCTCTGTCCAGAGTCTTAAGGACTGTGTGTGTGTGTGTGTGTGTGTGTGAGTGTGTGTGTGTGTGTGTGTGTGTGTGAGTGTGTGTGTGTACCTCGCAGCGGCCCAGCAGGCCCGTTTCCTGCAGTCTGGACCAGATGCTCTGCACTCTCCCAGCATGCTCCGGGTGGATGTGAGCGTTGCCACAAACACACTGATGCTTCAACATCAGACTGTCGTAGACGAGCCCTGCAGACAGTAACGACAGAGACATGTAGATATCAACCAGGGCTGAACAAATAAGAGCTGGGAAAAGATGCATGCTGGGTAAAACAATAAACTCATAAAGAGAAATAAAACATACAGATCATACACATTAAAGATCCTCCACTGTGTGTTCTGTAGTAACTGATGAGCACCACCAGGTGTCAGCAGATACAACTGAAACATGAGTGAAGGTCCTAGTTAACTGATGGAGGAGACACCTGAACGTGAAGTCCAGATCAGACCAAAGATTCAAACAAACTGCTGTCAACACTCCGTTCTGTAACGTAGTAAAAGAAGCTGCTGATTGACAGGAAGTGACCATCTGATCTGTAACGTTGACAGGAAGTGACCACCATGAGACGGTGCATCATCTCTAGCCAACAACTCTCTGTGCTTCTGATCTGTTACTTTGACAGGAAGTGACCACCATGAGACGGTGCATCATCTCTAGTCAACAACTCTCTGTGCTTCTGATCTGTAACGCTGACAGGAAGTGACCACCATGAGACGGTGCATCATCTCTAGTCAACAACTCTCTGTGCTTCTGATCTGTAACGTTGACAGGAAGTGACCACCATGAGACGTCGTATCATCTCTAGTCAACAACTCTCTGTGCTTCTGATCTGTAACGCTGACAGGAAGTGACCACCATGAGACGGTGCATCATCTCTAGTCAACAACTCTCTGTGCTTCTGATCTGTAACGCTGACAGGAAGTGACCATCTGATCTGTAACGTTGACAGGAAGTGACCACCATGAGACGGTGCATCATCTCTAGTCAACAACTCTCTGTGCTTCTGATCTGTAACGCTGACAGGAAGTGACCACCATGAGACGGTGTATCATCTCTAGTCAACAACTCTCTGTGCTTCTGATCTGTAACGTTGACAGGAAGTGACCACCATGAGACGGTGCATCATCTCTAGCCAACAACTCTCTGTGCTTCTGATCTGTAAAGTTGACAGGAAGTGACCACCATGAGACGGCGTATCATCTCTAGTCAACAACTCTCTGTGCTTCTGATCTGTAAAGTTGACAGGAAGTGACCACCATGAGACGTCGTATCATCTCTAGTCAACAACTCTCTGTGCTTCTGATCTGTAACGCTGACAGGAAGTGACCACCATGAGACGGTGCATCATCTCTAGTCAACAACTCTCTGTGCTTCTGATCTGTAACGCTGACAGGAAGTGACCACCATGAGACGGTGCATCATCTCTAGTCAACAACTCTCTGTGCTTCTGATCTGTAACGCTGACAGGAAGTGACCACCATGAGACGGTGCATCATCTCTAGTCAACAACTCTCTGTGCTTCTGATCTGTAACGTTGACAGGAAGTGACCACCATGAGACGGGGCATCATCTCTAGTCAACAACTCTCTGTGCTTCTGATCTGTAACGCTGACAGGAAGTGACCACCATGAGATGGCGTATCATCTCTAGTCAACAACTCTCTGTGCTTCTGATCTGTAACGCTGACAGGAAGTGACCACCATGAGACGGTGTATCATCTCTAGTCAACAACTCTCTGTGCTTCTGATCTGTAACGTTGACAGGAAGTGACCACCATGAGACGGTGTATCATCTCTAGTCAACAACTCTCTGTGCTTCTGATCTGTAACGCTGACAGGAAGTGACCACCATGAGACGGTGTATCATCTCTAGTCAACAACTCTCTGTGCTTCTGATCCGTAATATAACCGTCAGGCTACGGCGTAGGTTATGGCGTAGACTCTGTACGGTGTTGATTTGGCACAGAAGTATAAATCCCACTTAACTAAGTCCCTCAGCTAAGGAGCATTAAAGCCTTTAGTGTCATATTTAAGGAGAAAACTAAAGGTGTTTTGTGCAGCCGTTCCTCGGACATCAGCTCCTGCAGAAGAAAATCTGCAGAAGAATTTCAGGTTTTTCAGTTCATCTGAACCGCCAGCTAACAGTCAGCTCCCTGTTGCTAGGCAACCAGCATGGTGGTTTAACAGCGGGCGCACCGACGCGGCTGATGTCAAACTGTCGTCCAATAAGGGAGCAGATGTGCAGAGACAGAAACTGACCGGTGGTGAAGAGGTGTTTGATGGGATTGACGGTAGCCGTGGCGGGGGAGGACTGCGCTCGTCCCAGAGGTCTGTGGGGCAGCGAGGACTGGAACACACCCAGCTGCTGCAAGGCCTGATGGGAAGGAGGGAGGAAGAGACAGAGAGAGAAAGTGAGAGAGAGAGAGAGAGAGAGAGTTATGATTCACAGCAGCAGCAGCAGGATGAATCAGAGAGGCGTTCATTCACTGCAGAGATGGCGTGCTGAACGCCAACAGTCCTCCTGTCCGTCTCCGTCATCACACACTCAGATATTCTGTCAGCTCATGAACGTTTATAAAAACACTCAAACTCAGCGACGCAGCGATAAAAACGCTGCTTCGACTCGTTTCATGACGACAACATTTGTGTTCAGGTTTTCGTGACACTCGGACTGACTGTGCTGAAACTTCACTCATCACCAACCTCCACAGAGTGTGTGTGATTTTAAGGTTTGTCTGCAGACACACACACACACACTGGGTCTATATATAGGGAGTGTTGCTGTGCTCCCTGCTGCGATCTGGGTGACTCATCATGTGTGGGTGGACACTAAAACACACACACTTCAAGATATACAGACATACAGGAAGACACACAGCAATGAGTCCAGGGGTTGAGTCACCAGCTGGTGATGTCACTGCAGCGTCAGTGTGTGTGTGTGTGTGTGTGTGTGTGTGTGTGTGTGTGTGTGTGTGTGTGTGTGGACGCCCAGCGGTGAGGCTCTCGTGTTGGAGGACAGTTTGAAGGAGTTTGTTCAGGTAGGTTTCAGGTTTCAGGCGCTGACAGAACACGGATCTATATGTCACATGATGACGTCAGCGAGCGTTTCACAAAACGAAGAGTTGCACTGAGTTTCATTCAAATTCATACTTTTTCTGTTTGTGTAAAATGTCAGAGCTCTCCGGATGACTCATCCTGCTCCTGTGCGCTTTGACAAAAATCCACTCAGCTGAATGTGATCACAGATTTGAGACTCATCCATTCATCCTCCAGCACAAACACCTCCCACAGCGAGCGCGGGTCAGAGGGGTCGACCGGGTGTGACGAGGCGGGAGAAACAAAAGAGCCTGTTCACAAATGATATTAGAATGTGTCTCGAGTGACACTTGTGATCTGATCTCACTTCCTGCTCTGTGTGTAAATAAACAAACGCATCATTTCTGTTTGCAGAGACCGAATGTTTTTAACCAGCATCAAGACGCCACCCAGCTCGCCACCATCACTCAGTGTGTCTCCAGTCACAGTGAAGTGGAGCTACAGTTGCAGCTGACTGCGACTCCTCTACGATAGGTGGAGATATGCCCCCTTTCAGCTTGTTAGTATTGGACCTTTTTCCTGTTGACCTATTACGTCACGGACCAAACAATGGACAAACAAGTTAGCTACGGTTAGCTAGCAGCTAACTGCTACCATGGTGGACAACTTTACAGCTCTGTACATTTGGTCTGTCCAAAAAGTCACGGCTCTGGATGTAGATGTTTGGTTGACTTTAGGTCATGGTGTTGGGTGACAACGCTGCGATGTCAGGACAACGTCTAACGCCAACATGAAGTTTACGTAAAATACTGACGGAAGATGACGTTCATGTTTTGTGTTCTAGCGGTGGGAAAACATCGATACAGCAAAGTATGGTGATATTGTGTCTATACATGGACACCAAGGGTCTCATTCATGAAAAGTGAGTAAATCTGTGTGTAGATTTGCACATAAAAGCCTGCTCTACTAAAAACCTACTCCGGATTCAGGAACGCCGCAGGAAACTCAGATTTCAGTGTGACAGCGCGCTCCCGGTAATCAGTAATTAGCATAAATCCCCGACCATGAATAGCCAATGACCACCATATAAGGAGGTGTAGGTGCATCCTGTCCACCTGTCAGTCATGGCGCAGAGAAGGAAAAAGAGAGAGATTTTTTTTTTTTTTTTTCCGGAAGCGGAGATCGAAATAATTTTGGATGAAGTGGACTTAAGATAAAACATTTTATTTTCTTCAGTTAGTGGTGGTGTGGCAGGGACAGGCAAAGTGAAGGCCTGGAGGGAGGTAACAGATGCTGTTAATGTTGTCTCCGTGGTACAAAGAACCATGTCAGAGGTGAAGGGCAAATGGTTTGATATGAAACTGGAGGCAAAGAAACGCATAAGCACACACACAAAAAATACAGCGGTCACCAAACAAAGAGAAGATTCATTTGTGGGGTTTTGAATAAAGTGGGAATGTGAAACCAGAGATGTTTTGTGCATAATGGATAAACTGTAAATCAGTGATCGCTGTCGGAATGTAGAGCTATTTAACATTTATTTTAACAAATGATATGGATAACATATAGCCTACAGCAGTCTGTATGCATCGTCCTCAAATTATTTGAATCTTAATAGCCTAAAGCTCTGTTTTCTGTTTTATACAACGTAAATTAAACATTTTCAAATCAGATTTATTCATTCAAATGATCAAAAAGCCACACACAAAAAAAAACGTGTTGTCTCAAATAATTCTTTCAACTGGCGCGTGCTCCTTCATGGCTCCACCACCTGCTGCCCCTGCTGAACCCAGGCACCGAGGCCCAAGAGGCTGTGATCCGGCTGTCCTTACGGATATTTTTATTATCATCATTCAACATGTAGAAAGAACGTGTAATCTATTAAGTCAATTTACATAGATAATTCACAATCATGAACCTAATCTGGATCTCAAACCTGCTAATTGCCAAATAATTCAACTAAATGTGTTGTATTTTTAATATTTTGTCATGTTTAGATTACGTGTTTCAAAGGCATCCGTGTATTGTGTACATAACAGAGCGCAATACGAGTTAAAATTGTCATTTCCAATAGTGACAAGCAATATTTATGTGCTTTACTAAATTCACACAAGCACTACGAGTGGTCAGGAGCAGGAGTAGATTTTGTTAGTAGCTACGAAAAGATCGGAGCTACTAAAATATTGATGAATGCGGACACGCACGTAAATTTCCGTCTGCGAACAGTTTACACACAAATTCCTTCTGCTCACGTTTCATGAATGAGACCCCAAGTATTTATCTTTTATTATCTACATTATTCGTTTTTGCACATAGACATTTTGTTAATGCTGTTAAAATAACATGTTAATTTTGGTTAATTATTCACAGAAAAAATAACGTGTTAGAAAATAAACCCTGATTGATGGCGTTCCGTGGTGACCTTTGACCCTGTGTGTCACTGAAGGCCACAGTGTCTCTGTCACATGATGGAGGCAGACGAGACGATGGAGCAGTTGATAGGAGCACTGTTCTCTGCAGGTTCTGCAGGAAGGAACTTTCGTAGCATCAGAGAACTTCAGCCTGAACTATCACCTCAACACAAAGAGGTCTGAGCTAAGCACAGCCTCTGATGCTAACGCTAGCAGCCTCATCGGGCCACGCTTGACCAGGTGTTCAGACTGAGCTGGCTAACTGCTGTGCTTCCCTCCGGTCATGCTGCGGCTAACGCTCCGCTAGCCGCTCCCAGCTAGCTCCGGTTTGTTATTCAGGTTAAAGTGTGAAGAAGCAGCGGGTCTGTGGGGCAGCTGAGTGAAGTGGAGCCTGAGGAGGAAGCACCGGTTAGCCCCAGATTCACTACAGGCAGATTCACTCGCTACAGGGGCGAGGAAATAAAACCTGAACGCCGAAGTGCCGACGGTGCGGGACACACTGCAAAAACTAGGGAGACGGACGCTCAGCGACAGCCCGACTTTGGTCGACGGCCGACCGTCGGCTTGGTGTGTCAGGGTCTTTAGAGAATGGACTGCAGACCAGTTTGGGTGGTCGAGGACAGAGGGACAACTGTGTCCAAAACCAGCAGCTTTACAATGACACACCTGACAACATTCATTTCAACTGAAATTTTCTAAATACTTTCACAGCAAAATTTGATATATGTGATTAATTAGATTCTATTTTTCCAATCACTTGACAGCCTTAATTTTAATACAACCTTTGGTACGAGAAAAATAAAATCAGTTGACTGATGAAGATCCAAAATCCTCTCTGTAAAAAACTTTGACTCTAATGTGACAACAAACCTGACTTTATCAGATCAGATCATTTCAAAGTCTTAAGTTTCACAGCAGCTGGTTACTGAGTCTTGTCTGTGACTCTTCGTCACATTTGGGTTCATTAAAGACGAAAACTTCTCTCAGAGCAGATAATAATCATGTTACACAACGAGCCCGTCACAGTGCAGCGTCTTGTTTCTGTAACGAAGCTGCACGACCAGAGAAAAACCCAGAAGGAAGACTGAAACGCTCTGCGGCTCGGGAAGTGTGAAAACAACGGTGCAAGGGTGAAAAGCACCTGAAGCCATCTCAGGTTTGGACCGCAGCAACGGGCCGGGCGTTCGCTGCGATGAGTCAGATCTCTAACACACAGCAACATCTGTAACAGAGCGAAGAGCTCTGCAAACAGCAGGAGGACAGCTGATGATGCAGCTGAGTGATTCATCCCTCTGTGGGATGATGCTGAACGCCGCCTGAGTTAAAGATGGACCTGAGACCTCAGAGCGGCGCTTACCCATCTGACGTGCCCCCACACCCCCGACATTCTCCATTCACACCACATTAACTCAGCTCTTCAACCACTTCTGTTCAGGATTCTTATAAACCTGATGCTCTCTAATGAATGAGCTGTATTTATACATCTAATGAAGCAGACCGCCTTTCCACCCGTGTGAGGGGAGCCATTTTAATTGAGGATGTGTCACCAACTGAGGGCGTTGGGCGGAAATAAACATTAGAAGCAAAATCAAAAATCACCTGCAAACTTTAGTTCTGTTATTACACATGTTGTTTTTACCAACAACAACTGTTATGAGACCTCTGAACGCTCTCTGACCATTCCTCTCCTGACTGCTCCGTCCTCTCTTTCCAACCTGCAGAATAAGTCACGACAGTTTACACTTCAGATCAAGGAAAACCTGCTGCAGCTGAGAAGAAACTATTCTGGTTCTGAATCAAATCATTTTGGTCAAAATGCTCTGAACAGTTCAAACTTAGGTTTGGGAACCAGGAAGTTTCCATATTGATGAAGAAGGAGTATCAGAGGAGCTCCTGCACTCCTTCATCCCACCATCATCTTTGAAATGTGATTTTAAAGTCACTGTTAATAGAAACTATCAAAAAACTGGATTTTGTTGTAACTCTTTCTTAGATGGTTCAGTACCAAGTCAATGCCAAATCTCTGAAGCTACTGGTTTCTCTCCAGTGCTGCAGGTTCACACAGGCAACTCTTCCCGACCTGACGGAGCAGCATACACACCTGTGAGCAGGCACATGCACAGACAGACCCCAGGTGGTGCTATTTGCAAGACCTTTTTTTGTTAATCTCTTTTAATAATTCGGGCCCGAGCACACTGTGCGAGCACGCTCTTGTAATTGAAGGAATTATTGTTATTTTATATTTTAGAGTTTAATTCTCAATTAAAAGTGTGTTGTTTGCGTGACACCTTCATCTGAGTCGAGCCCCTGCCCCTCTCTCTTCCCTTGAGGCAGGCGCACACAAATCAAATTCAAACCATTGTTAAACATATCAGTACAGCCAATCTAATTTAGGCAGCCACGAACAACGATGAAGATAGTCTGGCATAAAATCACTCTGTCTCCCTCCAACTCTGGGAGCTGCTCGCTGTGAGCAGAGATAAGCGCTGAGCTGCTTTCCTTCATCCGCAGGTATTTTTTTTAACCGAAACTCAACTTGAAATAAAATTTATGTCTGATAATCAATATATTTGGAATTTCACGGTTGTTGGTTTCGATTATTAAACTCCTGGTGTTGTGACATCGGCAGTCGGATATTTGGGAGATAAGAACGAAGCACAAACCTGTGAGTAGCTCCCCCTCTCCTCTTCATCCCCCTCCCTCAGCTGGACCACGTCATCCTCCTCTTCCTCTTCGTCCAGCTCGCTCTCCGTGCTCTCCCCTTTCACGTGCATGCTCCCGTGCTCCTCCTCGCCCTTCAGGTGCACGGCGAGCTGCTCGGAGGACGGCGTGCTGTCGTCTGATCCCTCCTTCTGGAGCCTGATTGGTCAGAGTGAGACAGGTTAGAGACAGAGCGCGGGTACTGATGAAGATCAATCAGTGACGATGATGATGATGCTGACTGACGGCACCTGTGGAGCCCCGCCCCCTCATCGTCCTCCTGCATGTCATTGGTCTCTGTCAGTTCCTCCTCTGTCTCCTCTGGGTGGGTGGGTGGCGGCCTGGGAAGCTCCGCCCCCTTCGACAGCATCTACACACACATGGTAACGTCAGTGTGTGAATGTGTGTGTGTGTGTATATGAACGTGTGTGTGTGTGTGTGTGCGTACCTTGTAGTGTTTCTCCAGGAAGTGCTGGTGCTGCTGCTGCACCACCAGCTGCTGCAGCGCCTGTGGCGACTGCGGCAGAGGTGCACTCTGGGTCCGAGCCAGCGGCCGATGGCGAGGCAACTTGTTGACCGCCCGCAAGCCGCCGGACACGCCTCTCTCTGCCGTAACCAGCGGCGACTGGCTGTACATGGGGACTGAGGGGTGTGGGAGGGGAGCACAGACATAATGAGTTGGAGACTGTGGGCGGAGACTAGCGTGGACAACGTGTGTGTGTGTGTGTGTGTGTGTGTGTGTGTGTGTGTGTGTGTGTGTGTGTGTGTGTGTGTACCGGCGAGCATGGCTGTCTGCTGTCGGGCCTGCTCCAGCAGTAGAACATGTTGTAATAATGAGGAATGGGCGGAGTGAGAGCTGGGGGGCGGAGTCTCCACCTCATGCCCCACCCCTGCAGAGACACATGATGACATCATTACTCATTCCAGAAAACACAACTTCAGTACGTTGTGCAGATATTTCTCTAATTAAATGTTTCCTGACACACACACCTGCTGTTCAACAATCAAAACTCTTAATATTTAATAAAATAAATGATGCGTTCAGGTGAGTTTACCTGCAGGTAGGGAGGACGTGGAGAGGAACTTCCCTGTTAGAGCTCCGCCCCCTCGCAGTGACTGGATAGCTTGACGCTCGGCCTCCTGCTGGGTGGACAGCTTCTGAGGGGGCTGTGGGGGGAAGTTACCATGGTTACTGGGGTCGGGTACCAAGAGCCCTTTTTAAACAGGAGTTGTGCAAATTTGCAGGAAAGCCCAATCAGTGTTTTTTCAGCATTGGCAGTATAAAAACTAAATCAGGGAGTGCAGCAAAATGCCGCCTACCTACTTTTGTTTATACAGAATGCGCCTTTTTCGGGGCAATGGGGGGCGTGAGCAAGTAACAAAACGTGTAGCTCAGCGTGTGACGTAAACAGTGACGTGGGAGGGAAGCCGCGGCTGGTCAGTCCTTCAGTGATTCTCTCGTAAGTCGGCCCGTCCTTCACCATCCCCGTCATCTGACGGTTAATGGCCTCTTCGTTTGCGAGGACAAGGAGGGCGCGCAATTCCTTGTCTCCCCAGTTGCTCATCTTTACAGTGTCTGTCAGGTTTGTGTTTCCCTCTTGCTACTAGCTGCTCGCTAATTCCTGCTATCAGCTGTTGTTGAGGGAGCATCTGATATCTACAGTCAGAGTCTGTATGTAGGTAAAAGTGTGTGTGACCCACCGTGATGTGTGTGTTGGCTGGGAGGCCCAGGGAGATGTTGGGCAGCGAGGGCGAGGTGTAGAGATTCAGAGGACTCAATGTTCCATCAGCCCCCAGCGTCTGGTGCAGAGACCTCAGCTGCAGACAGACAGAGAGGTTAGTCAGCAGCTCATCATCTTCTCTTTGGGCTCGACTGCTTTAAAACAATTTCATGAACCAGTTAATAAAACGTCTGTCATTAATCATCAGAGTGCAGCTGTTTGACTCCACCTCATGTTTTCACCTCAGTCTCCTCATGTAACATCTGACCTGCACGTGTTGGATCAACGATGAAGCTCCTGAGCCTCGTTATCTCTGTTAATAAATAAATGTTTCTGTGCAACAACACAAAAACAAAAGCTTCCACAACTTTTGTTCAGCGATCTCTCAGATCTCAGAGTGTGTTCATACCTGACCTGTTTGGGTCAGTTTGGTTGTGTGTGTGTGTCTGTGTGTGTGTGCGTGTGTGTGTGTGTACCTCAGTCTGTATGTTGGGGACCGACCCCGTGTTGCCGTTGGCGATAGCCGTGTTGGAGCTGTTGGGACTGCTGGGACCTGAACCTGGAGCGCTGTTACACAGAGATGAGACTGGACCAGAGACACAGACACAGAGAGAGGAAGAGGAGTTCATATGTTTACTTTGTTCTTCCAGAATGTAAATCATTGTCATGTCAGTGTGTACACGTGTGTGTGTGTGTGTTTACCTGATATCTCTATGGCTCTCTTCTTAAAGGTGCTGATGACGGTCCCGTCCTTCCTGCGGAGGAGTGGGGAGCTCCGCCTCTCCGCCACCTTCTGCTTCAACCGTGATCGCACCTTCAGGTTGGGCTCTGAGACTGCAGACAGGAAGACGACTCAGCGTGGCACCAAAAAAAACCTCATCAATGACAGCCAACTGTGTTTCAGTCTGTTCGGACACATTTGTTCTTGTGTGTTTCTGTCTTTGGGGCTTTTTAATCTGGTGTGATTTGTTTGATTGTGATGTCATCGTTTTGGTTGGCGGAGGATTTCTTTGGGGTATTTGAAGGTTTCCTGGTGATGTGCCAACAGGAGCCTATCAGGGCGGATACAGGAGCGCAGGCTGATAATCCTCTGTTGCATTCTGGCTGCAGCGTCGGCGTGCTGGATGAGCGGCGCCAGCAGCAGGTGTATTTTCAGGAGGCTTTGGTTTAAAAGTCAAGGTGAAGGGCAGAGAGCAGGAAGAGGAACCAGAGGAACAAGAAGTGTTTAAGCTGCTGAAACAGTGTCCAGCACTGACGGTATGAATGTGTCTACTGGGGAAGATTTGGAGATACTGTTTCTTTCACAGGAGCAAATCAGGGCTAGATTCTGTCGTGATCTCAAGAATCTAGCTGCTGTAAGGCCCTGACACACCAAGCCGACGGTCGGCCGTCGACTAAAGTCGGGCCATCAGTGAGTGTCTGTTGCCCTAGTTTTTGTGGTATGTCCTGCACCGTCGGCGGCTTTTCGGCAGATTGAGCATGTTGAATCGGCGGCAGAGCTCGTCAGTGAGAGAGATCACTCTGATTGGCTGTTCAGGTTTTATGTCCTCGCCCCTGTAGCGAGTGAATCTGCCTGTAGTGAAACCGGGGCTAACCGGTGCTTTCTCCTCAGGCTCCACTTCACTCAGCTGCCCCACAGACCCGCTGCTTCTTCACACTTTAACCTGAATAACAAACCGGAGCTAGCTGGGAGCGGCTAGCGGAGCGTTAGCCGCAGCATGGCCGGAGGGAAGCACAGCCAGTTAGCCTCCGCTAGTCTCTGAGCTAGCCCCGGCTCTCCGTTTGGATCCAACCGGAGCTCCGAGCCCTGGTTTGTTATTCAGGTTAAAGTGGGAAGAAGCAGCGGGTTTATCGGGCAGCTGAGTGAAGTGGAGCCTGCGGAGGAAACACCGGAACCGTCTGGATGTAATAGTCCGTGGAGGTGCTGCGGTGCTCGGCTGCACAGATAGGAAACCCCTCGGCTGACAGGATGTACCACTCTCTCACTCCGCTCTCTCTCACGCAGGCGCAGAACGTACGTGCTACTTGGCCGTCGGATGTAGTCCGTGTGGTGTGTTCAAATACAACTGACACAGGGCGACGTGAGGCCACGTAATAGTTGGCTTTCGTCACCGCCAGTTCTGTGATGTCAGTTTGGTGTGTCCGCACCTTCAGAGAGAGATTTTGGAAAGTTACCTACCTACATAATTCATGTTCATAGAAAAGTGGCGCCATTTTCCAAACACCAAATTTCCCCACTGTATCAAACAGCAGCAGAAATGTGAGCTAATCAGGGCTGGACTCTTTCGAGACCTCATGATTCTTGCATGATCTTGTGAATCCAGCTGCAGCTGCAGTCCTGGATGTTTGGTGAGTGTTAACCCTTCGACTGTGGGATCAGTGCAGCTAATAACAGATCTGACTGAGAACTGAAAGGATTTTGCGTGAGCGTTCTATCGGTCAATGTTTTACATGTGTGATATAAATCTATCATGTGTAGGAGCCCTGACACACCACACCGACAGTCAGCCAACGCTCTGCACCTTGGCAGGTGTCACATCATCCACCATCCTCTCCACCACCTGATGACATCATCACTACGTCACTTCAGAAACGCCGGTATGATGCGAATGAAACATGTAAATGTGCGATGTTTAAGTTTTCCTCTGGCGTCTGGTCTGTCCTGTCCCGACCTCCTCGCTTTGTATTGACGTGTTCAGAGAAATGCTTTCACATGCTATCAGTTATATCTGAAACCGTGTGTGTGTGTGTGTGTGTGTGTGTGTGTGTGTGTGTGTCTTGTTAAGGCTACCTCTTCCCTGGTGAGTCAGACTCAAAGTGACTCACACTTGCACACTCGTACACACACACACACACACACACACACATATACAGAAACACACCACACTCCACCTCCTCCACATAATCCTTCGTCAAACTACACACACACACACACACACACACACACACACACACACACACACACACACACACACACACACACACACACACGTCCTCCCTCTGTCTGTGTGTGTGTGTCCTACCTGTCTT
The DNA here is from genome assembly GCA_035609425.1 of Epinephelus awoara. Taxonomy (NCBI): domain Eukaryota; kingdom Metazoa; phylum Chordata; class Actinopteri; order Perciformes; family Serranidae; genus Epinephelus; species Epinephelus awoara. The sequence continues at coordinate 1,385,875 of CM069311.1, forward strand.
GCGGAGCGGGAAGTCGTCTTTGCCCTCGTAGTTCCCCAGCAGTGGGGGCAGTTTGTAGGAGGGAGGAGTTCCTGGGGTGTTACTCTGCGGTGGAGAGCCCTGCTCCAGGGAGGTGTGCTGGGCACCCCTGAAGAGACACACACACTGAGTTATCCATCTGGTAAATCCTTTCAGAATATTAAGTGTTTGAGTGAAGTCATTTTCCAACGACCTGCTTCATGAACTTCATCTAGTCACTTCCTACATTTCCCAGAATCCTTCTCCAGTTACATCCTGTTCATCTGGACACACACTCAACGATCTGAGCCTGTTTCTGACCCGACCTTTGAGCCGCATGATGCATTTCAGAGTCTGACCAAATTTCAGCTTCATCAGGCATCGTTTGCAGCAGTGAGCCGCAGGAAGTGAGGACCCATCGTGGTCCAATCAGCTGCAGGAGCTGTTGTCAGAAATTTCTGTCTGGCTCTTTCACAGTTGACGCAGAGTTCAGGTCGATGCCCCGAGATCAGCACCTTTTTATCTCACTGCACATGCGTAAAGTAGCAGGACGAGCGTCTTAAAGCGCCATGGAGACACGACGCACCAACAAAATAAGGCTGATCTAACAAACTGTTGCAACTGTCCATGAAAAGTAACGCACCTAAATTCGTACGTATCCCACATATTTTGAAAGGCTGCGATTACGTGACCAATGTGCTGATGGCAGTAAACCAGGATGCAGTCCTGAGCGCAGGTCAGTATGTCATGTTTCAGTGGTGCGACAGATTGATTTCTCTGCAGGCCTCACCAGCACTTTGGGGAGAAGGAATGGTTCAGTCCGCCGATGCCAGGCTCCTTCTTATTGAGGAGGAACTCCTGCAGCTTCAGCTTCACCTCCGTACTGGCGATGGCACCTTCAGAAACACAGCAGAGAGTCAGCAAAGGATGGCGGCCATGTTGTATAGACAACAGCAAACATGTGCACAGCATGGTAGTGATTAGTCTCACAGAGCCAGACCTACGTCGGGTTGTGCCAGCGCTGGAGAAGGTCTGGCTGAACCCATTAAAATTCCACACTAAGGTTGCTTTACACCAAATCTGGTGCTGCGGCGATTAGCCACAGGGGTGTGTGGCGTTTGGGAGTGTCGCTGAAATGGGACATTTGTGGGGGAGAGGAGGGAGGAGAGAAATCTCTTCATCTCAGTGACGGAGTTTTTGTTGTCACTAAGTTTAGGTTGTCTTCAAAGATCTGCAGAGTTTCTCTTGATTATCATTACGGCCACAAAAGACACACGTGTGTGCACATAAACGACCATGCACACTCCTCTGAAGGATAAAACACACAAGCTTCTAATACACACTTTATTTCTATTACATTTTATTTCCTGTGGACTGCAGGTGTCTTTACGCTCTGATCAGCAGTTACATGATCGGCCGCCGCCACATAATGTCAGGTCAAAGGACTACCACAATCAAATCATTCTATCACGATGTCAAAGTGGACATTTGTGCCAAATTTAAAGATGTTCTACAGATATTGTGTTCACCAGAATGAGACAGAGGAACCGCTACCTTTCACCTTTGACCACCAAAATCGAATCAGTTCATCACTAAGTCAAAGTGGACATTTGTGCCAAGTTGAAAGAAATTTCCTCCGGGCATTCTTGAGATATCGTGCCTGTGAGAACGGCACAGAGGCATAAAAACATTCGGAGTTGTTTGTATTTCTTTAAACCAATCACTGTCAAAGTGTTTGGAAGGAACTCATTTTGGTGGAGAATCACGTGGAGAGGCGAGTGCTGGCATTAAATCTCTGCATGTGTGGACAAAGGTCTGGCCATGTGAGACGAGTTTAACGTAGCGACAGGGACCAAGACAGAGCCAGACGTGACGTTAACAGCAGCAGCATCAGAGTAACGTACTCTCTTTGCCTTTCTCCTTGTTCCTCAGCAGCAGCAGCTGTTGCTCCAGTCGATGCTTCTCCTGCTCTTCATGTCTCTGTTGCTCCAGTTTCCTCTTCTGCTCCAGCTCCTGCTGCCTCTTCGCCGCCAGCAGCTCCTGTTGTTGCTTCAAACACACACATGTTACCGAGCTGACCATCAGAGCAGGAAGCTGAAGCCAGGTACGGTGAGCGGACACCTGTCGGCCTACCTTCAGGTGCTCCTGCAGCTGGACTTCGTGCTGTCTTGTCAGCACTTCGTGTTTCTTCTGGAACTCGGCGAACAGCAGCTGTTTCTGGAGCTCCTGCTGCTGTTTGAGCAGAACCAGCTCCTGCTGGAGCTGCTGCTCCCTCATGGCTGTGTCTACTGCCGCCACCCCCGCAGACAGAGATCCCACCCTGGGCTCCGTCCGCAGATCTACTGGGCCTCCTCCTCCACCTCCTCCTCCTGGGCCTTCACCTGGACCTCCACCTGGGAAAACAGATAGACAACAGGTCAGACATACTGATGACATCACTGATTGTTTGTTCACCTTAAACAGTGGCGTCATTATTTCTTTAAGGTTCCTAATGTATTCAAATCCAAACTTTCAAATTTTGGTTGAGGTTTTAGGATTTAGCATCCCATGTGACCTGGCAGTGGTTTCTGCAGGATAATGTCACTTTATGAAAACACAGGAACAGAAAAGGAACAAGAGTAGCACCCAGCACCAACCTTGTGTTTTCCAGGCAGTTAAAGACACAGCATGTGTACGGGCCCTTAGACACTCCACTGATCCACCTTTAGGATGTAATAAACCCCCCCATCAAAGACTCACCTCCTTCCCCGCCTCCTCCTCGCTGCTCGCTGGCTGTTCCTACGGGACTCTGCATCCCCGACGGGAGGCTGCTCTTCACCTCCACTGCAGGAAACACAGGACAGAGAGACAGAAACAGAGCCATCGATTAGTCTGGAAAGTGTTATCAGACTATTACATCATTCATCACACACACACACACACACACACACACACACACACACACACACACACACACACACACACACAGAGTTCATTTCATTCAGATGAGCTGTGATAGTGGAAGAGGTGAGAAACACAGCATCCTGACACCTAAAAATAACCATGAGACTAGCATTAGCCTAGCATTGACTTACCCTACTGCTGCCATCAGCAGCAATGGGAGTTAGCCCAGCATGTAGTTAGCGTAACTAGTTACCGTTACTAGTTACTTCATTAAAAAGTAACTCTGTTAATGAATTTAAAAACCCACACCTTAGAGTAGGCTATTAGTTACTGCCAAAACTAACGGCGTCACTGTAACACCCAACACTGGCTAGGCTGAAGGACACTGCAAGATATGGTAACAAAAACAGAAATCGTTGTTATCAGTGATTATTATTTGTGTTTATCAAATAACAACAAAGACTGACGTTAACTGTCGTGTTTTATCTTTATTTAAGTCACAGAAGCAAAGTAACAAACACTCTTACATAACACCCAAAATGGTAAATATAAATCTTAATTACCGCGATGTGCTCTGTGACCTGCTGACATCTTAACACAACACACTGACGTTGGCTATTTGCTCTCAAACTTGTGTCAAACACAGTACTTGTTTTAGAGCTGCTTATTTTTTTATTTTGTATTTTTGTTCAGCTTCAGCTCATGAACTTTGTCTTTTCTGCAGAGTTGGAAATCGACGCCACTCAATATGTGAACATTGTTTCTGTCTTCCAGCTGGTGAGTGAACCACGTGCAGATGTCACCAGCATTCATCAGGTGGCTGCTGCTAAATTTCAACCTTTCTTTACACACCGCCATTTTCTCATGAGTTCCCGACCTGTACTGCACATATGCAACTCTCAACAGGGATGAGAAGAAGTGAGATGACTCACACTTTTGCTACCACCGTCATCAGCTCCAGAAAAATAATTTCATTCTGTTTTTTTTTTTTTTTGGCTGATTTACTGGCGCTGGGTGATCAGTCAGTCCTCATCATTGATCCCTGTTAACTGGACGTATTTATAGCAGAGAGAAAGAAAAGCCTGCTGCAGTCCAGAAAAAGAAAACACATCCCTCCTCTCCGTCAGTGACAAACGCAGCGCCTCCGACTGATCTGGATTTGTGGGCTAATCAGTGACAGATTAATACTGATTTCCTGCTTCAGGCTCCACAGTGACATTAGCTCAATAACAGATATGGAAACTCACAGAGGCCAAAATTCATCACCATCACTTCAAATGTTTCAGCTTCATTAAAGCTTCAGTCTGTAAAGTGTTGTGTTCAGGGACAGTCCGGCTGTAACATTCTTCACACACTCTGTAGTCAAGTTTCCATCAGACCTCATGCACATTTTCTGCATAACAAAATGTGAATTGTTGCATATTTCCATTCACTCCTGTGATGCAAACATTAGGAATCAGGCCGTCCAATCACAGTGGAGGAGAGGCGGGACAAAGACCAAGTACGATGATGGATGTGGGATCAATACTGAACCCAAAACCTTACATGCTTCAAACTTCCCACCGTCCACAGCAAGTACTTGTTCCAACAGGTTGGTTTGGTTGTGTCCACACACAAATTTAGTCAGTTTACTCTTCAGTCCAACGTTTGTGCCAAATATGAAGAAATTCCTTCAAGGTGTTCTGAGACAGATGACCTTGCTGTGTTTTCAGCTAGAAAAAACACTTTGGTGGACACACAGTCTTATGACAGAAACACCAGCAACTGTCCAACCAATGAGAATTTGGTCAGACAAGAGCACATCAACCGACCAATCAGAAGGTGTCTGCCCTGAACATCAGCACATCGTTAAAAGAACATCGGTCAAAACTCAAACAACAAACACACTGGCGTCTTCGTATGACGGGCGTCAAGTGCCGCCCCCTAACACCAATAGGAAGCATTGCGCTGGCCCTACCCCTACATTTGTGCGTTCCCGCGAGGGGTAGTGATGTCCCAGTTCCTTTTTGCGTGTAGGGGTAGGGGGCATAACGAGGGGTAGTGGGTATGAAACTAGCCCTTCGAAGCGAGGGATTTCACATGCTGACTTGCCAGCGAGGGGTAGACGTCACCATGGCTACCACCGAGCAAGAGACGGGGACAAAAGTTCATACAAAGCTAACGTTACCGTCGTCAGGTTGCTTGTTAGCTAGCCAGCTCGCACTATCTGGCGTCTGTCATCTGTCCTGTTCTGCAAAATTGTCGGACTTTTCACATTACGATAACACGCCAGCTAGCATAACTATGCTGCCTCGTAATGTTAGCTGGTTAGCTAGCTAGCAGAAGTCCCCTGTCGTCTGTCGTTCATCAAACGAAGCATGATGAATGCAGCAAATGCGATAGGTAGGATGTAGTGAGTGGTGTCTCAAATCCTAGGGAAAGATTTCTACCTCTACCCCTCGTTGCTTCATTTTGAGGGCCAAGGGGTAGTGGGCAAGGGGGGGTGTTGGGATTGGGCCTAAGTCTCTCCTCAACCTTTCTTCATCAAACAAGAGACACCAACAGAGCTCTTTATACATCCACGATAAGGAGGAGAGCTGAGCTGCTATGGGAGCTGGTACGAACACGCAGAACACGAGAAGGTAAAAAATAAAATCTCAGAGGCGGTGAGGCTGGTGATCGGACGGTGGCTTTAAGTGTCGTGGGGCGGATTGTACATAGAAATAATAGGGGCGACTAATTTAACTGTGTGTGTTGGCCTGAAGTCTGTTTCCACTGCACTTGTTGCATTTTGTTCTCATCAATACATCAACTCTTCCAGCTCTGCTGAGAGTCATGTTTTTTGTGCAAATTTCAAAAGTGTATAAACTTAGGTGGATGAACAAACACTTCCTGTGTGAGGTTATTTCAGTGTTTACAGGCTGTGTGTAGGCTGACGCTAACACTCTGTCATCTCAGCTGCAGCAGGTTAACACACAGACACACACACAGACACACACACAGACAGACAGATCTATATGTGGGGTGGTTTGCAGCACTTGTCGACGTGCCCTTCAGCAGGGCGGCAGCGACCCTGACCTGCCTCTGCTCTCCTGGCCTCAGCTGACCTCTCTGCTATTGGATCAGTGTTGGGATGTCAGGCTCTCAGCTGTCTGTCGGCCAAAGAGGAAATTCAATTAGGAAGAAGCTACGGTGTAGTCTGACCTGTGACCCGTCTCTATAGGGCAGCTCTGATTGGTCAGCTCCTGCTCTCTGCTGCTGCGGCCCACGTGGACTCTAAGCTCATCAAACACCAACAGTCACAATTAGGCCGAGCTCATTACGGAGGATTGTGACGACTTAGAGCAGGAAAGATTTCATCACTTCAAATCTGCGCTGACTTTAGTCCCAACCTGAGAGAGGAACACCGACTTTACTCATTCAAATCCACCGTTACACCTTCGTCGTCTTTTTCTGGATAAAGACTGAACACACACACTCGCACTCACTGCGAGCGTTCAGCTCACTCACTGAGGCCGATTCAAAACCCAAAACTGAGAGAGTGTGTGTGCAGCCACTCACATCTAAATTACCTAAACAAATATTCTGGCGTTTGACTGTGACGCACGTGTCTCCCCCTCCACTACAACACACACACTGTCCCTGTGTGAGTGTGTGTGTGTGTGTGTGCAACAGTCCGTTTGGCAAGAGAGCAGCATTCCACAGCAGCCAGCGTCTGACGTCAAACTGAAGACATTTATAGTCTGGTAAACACACACACACACACACACACACACACACACACACACACACACACACACACACACACACACACACACACTAACGTACAGTGTGACAAAGAGGCAACATCTCAGTCAGTCGTGTTGGTTTAAAACTGACTTCAGCTCACTGCAGCAGTAAAAACACTGGATCCAGTTTGTCCAGTCTGAGGACGTTTCTAACGACACATTTCACCAACATTTCAAGTTTAAACTTAGGAAGTGCAAGAAAACTAAAAGAAACTAAGCAAAGTCAAACTTAATTTAATCAATCAGTTCAAACATGGAGGGTTTTTCCTGCAGAGAGACAAAGGAGGCGGACACCTCCTTTAATTTTCACCCTGTCTTCATGGAAAACACTGTTGTTAGTGTGCTTGGTGGATTTCACTTGTTGCACAGATATCGTAATCAGCCCAGTACGATGCAAGAGGTGTCGCCAAAACTGCCATGGAGGTAGAAAAGAGCTGTCTGTTATGGACCGCAGCAAAGCGGGGACCAGCTGCTCACCGCCAGCCACTAGCTGCCAGCCGTAGGGTTAACATGATGTGAGATTTTCACTGTAGGATGACAGAAAATATCATGATTCACGGTATTACAATATTCAGTTATTACTCTAAGTCAAGATGAACCTATAGCTGTATACCTTGAAAGCGGTACACAGCTGCAACTCTGGCCAGCCGGGTCGCCACAGAGTTTCCGCTAACATCTTTGCCACAACAACAAAACCTTACCAACAGATGTTTTAACAGAGTTTTAAGTTGCCAGTTGGAGATTACAAACGCTGTTGCAAACGGCAAAATGATGAGGCATTTGTGAACGCTGCTCCATGCGCTGGTCTCTATAGGTGTGTCTGAATGTGGCCCGAGTCTCTTACGCCATTGATGCTGAGTCTCGGCAAAGTCAGGAAACTAAATGTGACTTGTCCTGTTGCTTTCAGCATGCCAAGTTTGGGCCTATGCTGGGCCAGTGATGGCAGGGTCGGCAACCGGAATGGGGCCAAAGGATCTGGCCCAATCATGGGGCCTCCTTCATGCCGAGTCTCAGCCGAATCAGGCAACCGGACACGGCCCGGCTAATTTCATCCAGCGTGAGTCTCGGCCAAATGCTGGGCCAGGTGATTTTGGCTACCTGGGAAGTCTTGACTTTATGTTTCCAATGATTAAATTGGCCGCCTCTAACATTATCAGATTGTCAGCCGGTATGAATAAAGGTCTGGTTCATAGAGACACAGAGGAGGTGTGTAGTTTGATGTGTAGTTTGATGACTTTTGTCTCTTTGTCTCCGTCTCAGTCGCTGTGATTTCACAGAGCTGCTGCTGCTGCTGCTGCTGCTGCTGGGAGGTATTTCTGGAAACCAATATTCGTCTTTTCTCTTCCCTCTCTTCCTCTCCCTGTCTCTGTCTTGTTCGCTGTGCGGCGCTAACAGAAAATAGGCGCGATGACATCAGCCCTGCAAAACACTAAAAAAAGCCCGAAGAGAGGGAGAGACGGAGGGGAGGAGAGAAAAGACAGAGCAGCAGAGGGAGGTAAAAATAGTATAATGGCTGTGTGTACTTTAGACAAATTAGAAGCTTACAGAGAGGGAGCAGTCACATGTGTAGCGTTGCTATAGATACAGAGGGTGGGTCAGAAGTATTATGGGCTGGCAGACTGTAGGTCATCCACAGCCAATGATGTCTGTTGTTACACCAGGCTTCATGTCTTTGACAACATCTGGTCCCATCAGTTACACAGTCAGTGTTCGTGCTGTTTACAGGGCTCTGTGTGACATCCAGAGTTGACTGCACACAGTTCTCAACATGGAGGTTTCTGAGCAGCAGCTAGCAGCTAACGGTGCTAACTGTGTGCGAAATTCAGGAAACATGTATCGGTTTGTAGTGTACACGACACGCCTCTACAAACCACACCCACCACTTTCACAAGACAAACCTGTCAACATGGCGGCTATCTAAACCCTGCTGCAGCACTACGTTGTATTGAATACCCTAATCTTAACCACCTCTCTTTTAGAGTAATACTTCATCGTAAATGTTAGTATCAAGATGTAGGTTTCAGATTATCCTAACCCTAACCTTAACCAGGTCTCTTTTAACACTACTTCATTGCTAGCTAATCGCTAAGTTAGCTTGAGCATACATAATGAGGTGTAGCCTTCACATTATCCTCTAACCCTTAACCACCTCTTTTTTAACGTAGTATTTCATAGCTAATGTTAGCTAATTGCTAAGTTAGCATTAGCATAATACAACAAATGTGTAGCCTTTCCATTACCCTAACCTCAACCACCTCTCTTTTAATGCAGTACTTTATAGCTAGTTAAGTTTTGTCGGGACTTTTGCTTCCAGGCCAAGAAGCCAAGGGGGCTGATGGTGGACTGACGTGTCCGTATGGCGGGCTAGTCATATAGCTAGAGGGCGGGTCATGTAGCTGCTCCAGCTGCAATTATAGCTACTCAAAATTTAATGGGTAGGTGTTGTCTGCATATGGTTCTCAACATGGAGGTGGCTGAGCTGGTGGCTCGCAGGTAATGTTGCTAACTCCATTAACAGCACTAATAATGCTAACTAAGCTAACAGCGCTAACCAGGGGAAACTGGAGGTTGGGCGTTACAACTAAGTCCAATATCAACTGCCCTATGAGCGCAGTGCAGAGTTGTGGCAATGTCCTAGTCAGTGTAACAGCGACAAACAGCTACAGTACAGGCGTCACGGTTCAGTGCATGCAGCCACATGCAACATACATGACACGCAGATTGATGCGTTTAACATGGAATCAAGCTCACAGAAACTTTGAGCCGTATGCTTTGAGCAACACACGCTAATATGCGTAAACACAAGCTACGGCAAAGGACACATCGTCTGTGACAATCTCTGTAACTGAAAATTCACTGCTCCGAATAATTATTTTTGTATTAATTACTCAAGAAAACTCTCGTGCCTCCACAGTGTACGGAGAATCCAAAAAAGGTGACCATTCTTGATGAACATGTTTAACAGCAAAACAAAATCAAAACATCCATTTACAAAGTCTCACACAACTCATGCAGTAAAATCTGAGTCTCATTCATCCAGTTGTGTTCAGTGCTTCAAAAACACAACTTTTCAACAAAACGTAACTATTTAAAACTGACCCAAAAAGAGACACTCAACTATGCTCTCTTCACAGCCAGACTCCACTGACAAAAACACTGATTTTTCCTCAGTGAACACAGGAGCTGCTGGTCTACAGCTGCCTCCATCAGTGAGGTAGTTTGTGTTATTGTCTAACGTTGGTGTATCTGAACTAACACCAACATTAGACAGTAGTTCAGATTCACCAAAGTCACTCATTAACACAAACTACCTCACTGACGGAGGCAGCTGTAGACCAGCAGCTCCTGTGTTCACTGAGGTAAAATTAGTGTTTTTGTGGCTGTGAACATTTTTGAGTTTAGCTTTCCAGTCCGTTTTCCTGTCTGTCCGTGAAGTACTGAGCACAGGACTTGATAAATGAGACGTGGATTATTCTGCATGAGTCTTGCAGTTATTATACAAGGTCCCTGTTTCATCAAGAATTTCCCAGTTTTGGATTCTTTGTCCACCAGAGGCTGTTTTGCTGATGGATTTCAGGTCATATGGGTGGTGAGGTATTTCTTTAAGTCTGACCACACACGCTGACCTGAGCTAACCGCTGAGCCAACATTGTAAATGCAGCAGAAAAGAAGATTAGTGTGAACGCACGTCCTGCTTGTACCAGCCAACAACCTGCAGGCATCGAGCCACGCTCCAAACCCGGTTCACCTCACTGTGTTCAGCAGACTGGACTGAAACAACAAGTCCACAGGTTGAACACTAACAAAAGCCACTGAGTTTCTGCGCTCGCACTCTACACGTGTTTCAATGAATCACCTGAATTGATCGATAATCAGAGCAAAGATAAAGGTCCTCAGCAGTCGATCCAAAACTGTTCTTCAAAGTCTCAAAAAGTTCCAAAATAAAGGTTATCCATAAACAGATGAGGAGCTGTGTACAGCAGAGATGGAATTTTACAGGAAATCACGAGCGCGTGTGATTTAAGGAGCAGCGCCTGAAGCATTCTTGCCCTTTTAATCCTAAAAAGTTATGAGGAGATTTTGTGCTTTATGGATCTACTTTGCTTCGAGAGCAACTGGTTCGTCTATATGCAGCTTTTATTGCATCAACACCTCAGTCACCCTGAGTACAATTTAAAAATATTAACCATATGTCCACTGGTTTTTAACACAGGCAAATATCTGTATCTAAGGCTGCTGTCAGCCCTAGAGTGTCTCCTCTGGTCTGAATCAGGGACTCATGTTGTCACAAAGTTATATAATTGCCTAGAGTTGGTTCGTGTTCTCATGGCAGCATTTACAAGAGGACCAGATCAAATGCCTTGTGTGAGAAAGCTACTCTTGATTGGTCAGAATTTCCATGTGGGAAAAATCCAGGAAGTAAAGCAAACGTTGAAGAAGAGTACACTTGCAAGATAAATGTGACACTTTGTAATGTCACAATGGAGGGACAACTACGCAGGTTGATTTTAGCGCTGCTCATCGTGGACTATATTGCTGTCATTGTTCATTTTAGTCAAACCATACAGTTTGAAAACGAGGCGCGGCTCCAACTAGAAAACAATGTTTTGATGCATTGGATGTGCTGAATGTGCATATTAAGGCAGTACAGGAGGAGGTGCACATTAATAATCCTCCAGGACTGTAACATGCTCATGTTTAACCCAAACAATGTGTCATGTGACTGCAGTTGCTTCACATCCAGGTCGAACACCTTCTCACCACAAACCAACCGCACCAGAGTTCCTTTGGAACCAGACTGAGACCACCTCTTCAAGAAGGTCTCGGTCCGGTTGTTTTGGTGTGTTCACACCTGCACAAACGAACCTGAGTTTGACTGAATCAAACAAACCTTTGTATTTCTTTCACACATCCAGAGTGAACAAAGAATCCAAGAAATTATTGAGAAAGCCACATTTACCAACAGCATAGCTACACCAAGCAAAACTGACGGAGGCAGCTATAGACCAGCAGCTCCTGTGTTCAGTCAGGTAAAATTAGTGCTTTTGTCAATGAAGTCTGGCTTTAAGTTTAGTTCCTCTCAGACAGGGCTGTTTGTAAAGTACTGACTGGATGAATGAGACTCGGATTACTCTGCACGAGTTGTGAGAGTTTGTGTGTTTGATATAGTGTCGCTGTTGTTCAGCGCAGTCTCAGTTCATCAAGAATTCTCCAATTTTTGGATTGTTCGCTTGCCAGAGGGATGCAAGAAAATTCAACATAAACAAAGGGGGACTCACAGATAAAAAATGTCATCCTGAGAGTGAAGTATAGTCCTATAATTGATGTGTTGAATTTAGGGGCTTTGGAGGATGTAAACAGGAAGTATTATGTTAGCTCTGAGCTACAACTTGAGCCCTGGCATTATGAGAAGTATGCCGAATTATCCACCAGCAGCACCTGTTTGCAGTGTACACGTTAATGTGGAGACACATCACTGAAATACTTTGATACTGAAGGAAACTTAAGTTCAGATGCAAGTGCAGACTTACACAAGTTTATCTGTGATGGACGTCAGAGAGGATGAGATCCTCAGAAAGATAAAGTCACACTGATAAAAATATGTGCAACATGTCTGTGTTAAGATTTGACGATGAGAAGCAGTCCTGAATCAAAGGTGCAGCAGTCTGGTGCTGAGGGGGTTTAAAGTACCTTAATTGCCTCCATGATCGGTGTGTCACAGACGCTGCTGCAGCTTAAACTGCTGACCGTGTTAATAAGCAGGTCAAACTACAATAACTAACTTCCTGTTGTGTTGAGAGCAGCGGCGTGCTCCTGTCCCTTTCACTTCACGCTGTATCTTCGCCTAATGTCTCAGACAACACATCCGATTCAACAACACACACACACACACACACACACACACACACACACACACACACACACACACACACACACACACACACACTTCTTTCATAACCACACTAAAACATAACATGGAAAGGTGAGCAAAAGAAAAGACTTCTTCACACATAAAACCCTGCACAGCAGTGATACATTTTTTATGTTTGAATCCAAACCTTCAGTCTGATGCCCTATCGAGCACCCTCCCCTCCCCACCTCTCCTCTCCTCTCCCAGAGATGACTCACCGGCGGTGGGCATGGCGGTGCTGGAGCCCCTGTTGCCGCTCAGGAGCTCCAGAGGCTGGTGGTGGCTGTCTGTGCTGGTCGAGGAGAAACAGGACTCAGTCTCATAGATGGTCTGCAACATGGCGCACAATCCTGACACCGTGGGATGCAACAGCATGCCAAGACAAGAGGCAGCGCTCTCTTTTGTCACAAACACACACCAGTCAGTTCTTCTCCCCCGATATCGGCATGGCTCAGTTTAGGATTCAAGTTGCCGAAGACGTGTGTGTGTGGGGGGGGGCAGACACTGAAAGATGCTCTTCAACTTTAAAAGCTTTTCTGCGCTTCTGTTCTTTAAACTGATTAAAAAATGATCATAAATTCCATCAAAGAGAAAATGCAGAAAACTCCTCTGTGCTTTTATTGTGTAATCCAGCAGAGATATCCTGTTTCAGCTGCAGATTCTTGCAGGTACCTTCTACCTTTTCCCGGAGCGTCCGCTGTCTGGCTGCTCCTTTTGTGCTGCGATGACCAGTCACTGACACTTGGTACAAAATCTTCTTCTCTGATGTTCAGACGGCTCGGACGCAGCTTGCACAAATCTCCCCCTCTGCTCGGCTTCAGGAATCAAAATCAAAAAAGACGTGCAGCTTTAGGAGTCAAATTTAGGAAATCCAGACTTTGCAGTGACTTGAAATGTGACTCTGTGGTCGGTCGCCTCCATCACCTGGAGTCCTGATCCACGCAGAGCGCTCTGCTGCAGATGGAAGAAAAAAGTTTCCTCTGGTGCACTGAACACCTCTCTGACTCTTTCACAAACAAACTGGACAAGCGAAGACGGAGACCAGGAGGTAATCGATGAAATCACATCACCGTGTTCAGCCTGTGCATTTCCATATGCTGAGGAGCGATCGCTCGCTGCAGCCTCTCCACCACCACCACCACCACCCGCAGCTAACAACACAACACAAATACAGAGGAGAGGAGAAGCAGAATTCCCCTGCTCGCTTGCATCAAAGGATCCTCATGCTGTTCTCCTCCTGGAGAGGGAGAGGAGAGGAGGAGGAGGAGGAGGAAGAGGAGGAGAGGCGAGGACGTAAATAGCTTTGGGAGAGTGCTCCCCGAGGTTCCATGCTTCCAAAATTAGAACGAAGCGCTGAGAGAATGACAGAGAGAAGGAAATGGAAGGAAAAGAGGGAGAGGGACAGAGCGCTATAATCATGAACAAAAAAAAAAAAAAGAGGAAATGAGGAAGACGAGCGGTGGTGAGTTAAAGTCCTCCCAGAGAAATGAACATCCACAGATCACACGCTGTCCTCTGATCCCAGAAAACACACAGCAAAGAGCGGCAGGCTGCTGCAGAGTGGAGCTCTGCACAGCGACCAGAAACAGCTGCTGGTCAGACGGCTAATATTCACTGTCTGAGAGTCACTGCCGAGTGTGTGTGTGTGTGTGTGTGTGTGTGTGTGTGTGTGTGTGTGACGCTCTTTGAGCTGCTGAATGAACGCTGAGGCAGAGGGAGGAGGGTGAGGACAGAGAGGGAGGCTGAAAGTAGATCACTGGGTGGAAAGGAAGTTAAACGGATGAAGAGAAAGTCAACAACAGCTTATTTTCTTCTTCACATACAGACGGAGGGAAACAGGAAACACTCCTTCACCGTCCATCCCTCCGTCCACCTTCACTCACTCCTCTTTCTGCTGCGTGCTTCTGTTGTTTAAAGATTAAAGACGAGGCAGGGGAGAGGAGAGGAGAGAAGCATTTACTAACACAGGAGATGGGGGGTTGATGGAGGGACTATAGCTGAAAATAGCCTGGCGGGGAGGAGGAGGAGCCGGGGATAAAAATAGACGGAGGGAGAGCAGTAAGCCTACAGCTCTGGGGTGGGGTGGTGGTGGTGGAGGAGGAGGGGGGAGGGGGAGCTCTTCAGCGCTGTCATGTTTCTGCGCCGCACTGCCCAGAGATCACCTGTCAATCAAAGCGTGTGGGCGGGACTGTGACCTCCTCTTCCTCGGATTCTGTGTTTGAGATTCTGTAGGTGGAGATCAGCCATGTTTGAACCTAGGCGTCTGTGACTGCTCGCGCTGCCGCCCTGTCCCGTCTGTGTGTTAGAGAAGGTGTCGTTCCACTTTATGTTTGCAGTGCTAGACTGGTGACACGAGGGATGGCAAAGCCCCTCCCCTTCCTGTGGAACACCCTGGGAACTAAACATGTTCAGTAGTCAACACACAAATAAATAATATTTTGATCCTGTTTGAATTGTGTCATTAAATTACACACATGACAACTGTCTGTCCGTCCATTTTTGTCACTTTCCAGCTCCTCCTGGAGGACCCCGAGGTGTTCCCAGACCACATGAGATCTATAATCCCTCCAGTGTGTTCTGGCTCTGCCCCGGGGCCTCCTACCAGCTGGACCAGGAGGATCCTGATCAGATGTTGAACCACCTCAACATGAAGGAGCAGCAGCTCTACTCCGAGCTCCCTCCAGATGTCTGACTCCTCCCTCTATCTCTAAGGTTGAGCCCAGACACCCTACAGAGTAGTAGTAGTACAGACGGTAGTTCAGTAACCACCAAGAGGGGACAACAATGGCGGAGGCCGACGACCACTGAGAATGTGTTTGGCTTTCCGCTGAATATGCAGACACAGACCAGATGGCTCGCAACAGCGACCCAGGTACCCCGTATTCCCACAGTACCCCCCACAAGACTCTTCAAAGGATACGATCGTAAGCTTTTGCCAAGTCCACAAAACGCTTGTAGACTGGATGGACAAACTCCCACGACCCCTCCAGCAGCCCTACAAGGGTGATGAGCTGGTCCACTGTTCCACGGCCAGGAAAGGATCCACATGATCCTCCTGAATCTGAGGTTTGACAATCAGTCGGAGCCTCCTTCCACGTACCCTGACTTAACCCTCCCAGGGAGGCTGAGCAGCGTGATACCCCGATAACTCTAATTGACCAGATAATTTTATAAGTCAAGAACGTTGCAGGTTATTGTAAAACAAACTGACTGTGAACATAAGTCAGTAGAAAGACTACACACCGAGAAGCCGTGGACATGATGTCATAACTTTCTCTGATGCTACGACACCTGTGTGTTTCGTACTGGCTCATTGTTTAGCTGATAAAAAGACCCAAAGTCAGTGGATGAAACACACATTCTGGTCGGTGCCAAAAAGTACTGAGGTCAGAGTCCTTCATCGGGTCGGGTAACCCACAAAAAGCTGTTTAACAGGTAAAAAATAAATAAATTCACAGGTAGAAATGAACTCTATGTGGGCGGGCAGCAGGTGAGAACAAAAAAACTGTATCAGTATGAGATTTTCATGATACGATAACCATCTCAGAACATATCACGGTATCACTCTATCATAGTGTCACGGTATCATGGTGTCACGGTATCACGGTGTCACGGTATCATGGTGTCACGGTATCACGGTGTCACGGTGTCACGGTATCACGGTGTCACGGTGTCACGTGTCACGGTGTCACGTGTCACGGTATCACAGTGTCACAGTGTCACGGTGTCACGGTATCACGGTGTCACGGTATCACGGTGTCACGGTGTCACGGTATCACGGTGTCACAGTGTCACGGTGTCACGGTATCACGGTGTCACAGTGTCACGGTGTCACGGTATCACGGTGTCACGGTGTCACGGTATCACGGTGTCACAGTGTCACGGTGTCACGGTATCACGGTGTCACGGTATCACGGTGTCACGGTATCACGGTGTCACGGTGTCACAGAGGAAGGAATGAAACCAGAGGCGTTAAACTGATTAAATGACCGAGTGCTGCAGAGGGAGACACTCTGAAGTGCAGCTGTTTTTCTGCAGAGGTCTGGATAAAAGTCAGCATGATAAAACTGAGGAGAAGTCATGTGACTGACGCTGGCAGCACACTGAGGCATGTAGACGAGGGAAGCACTTCCTGTATGACATCACATCCTAATGCTTCAATATATTCTGCTGGCTGCTTCACTATTGGCTTCTTTTGGTAAGACCCGCCCTCCTCTCCCTTGACCAAGCGAGACCTGACAGGCACATGTTTCATGTCCTCACCCATTTGTAGTGCTAAATATTAATTCTCCAAGCGCTGGAATAATCACTGGCGCGTGAACCTGTCCACCCTGGGCTTTGGGTGCAGGTGCAGACTCACTTCTTCTTTGGGGTTTATTGGAGATTTGCAAACACGGTGCACTACTGCCACCAACTGTTCGGGTGTGGTTTATATTTTGACGGCACAGCAGCGGCCGCTGCACAACGCGTCTGTTCGGTTGTGGTGTGAATCCACATGTGCTGCCGCATCACTTGCGGTGTAGATGAGGTCTTAGAGTTAAAGTTAAAGTATGAAACAGTTTCGATAAAGTAGTGAATTTAGAAATACATGAGTTCTGTTTTTTTTATTTTTATCGTGGTATTGAATGAGTATGCAGAATCATGGAAATTCACTGGTGTTGATATCAACTACTGAAATTCTGGTATCGTGACAAACCTAGTCCTAATGTCCCATCAAAAGAAAAGTTTTCACTCAGCTCTTATTTTAAAATAAACTGTTCAACTGAACATTTTCTGCTGACAACGCTGATTTAACATAAAGTCAAAAAATAAAAGTAGTGAGTTACTTTTGCTGTTTTCTCGTAGCTTAGCTCCAACATGTCTCTGAGGATTCAATGACGTGACATTTTATTTTGATGTAAAGTCACCAGTAGATTTGACCAATACAGTTTGAACCCTCAATGCAACATGGTGATCTCTGTAGACGAGGACCTTATGTCAGTACAAATGTCTTATTCAGAGGTAACGAGAACATGATTCTGATTCTCACCTGATTAAACGCTATAAAAAACACACTGATTATATTTTATCTCACTATATAATGATGAACACTCTGTGTGTGTGTGTGTGTGTGTGTGTGTGTCCCACGTTTTTCTACTCACTGACGTGGTCAATCTATGTGACACTGCACATAGGCATTGAGGACTGGCATAGGTAGAAGGTGACAAAGCTACTGATGGCTATGTCTCTGGGCCGTAGCTGTGGCAGTGTGGATATTATTAATTGAAACTCCTGGCTGCTATTTATAGTGTTTGTTTGTTCCATTCAGCAGCTCGGTCCTGACTGAAGCTTTAAGGTTCCAGTGTTCTCACAGAGTATTATGGGATGTCACTGACTGCTTTACAATAAACAGACCAAAGGTTTAGAGCCAATCAGGCGTCATGGAGTCAGAGCTCTACATCAGATGCAGTGGATCATCTCAGGATGCTGCTGCTGCTCTGGTGACAGCTTCCTTTCCAGGAATGATAATATTTCATTGAATCATTTTATCATCATCATCACCTTCATCCCACCTCCTCCTCATCACCCTCATCACCCTCATCGTCCTCACCTCCTGTGTAAACAGCTCTGTGTCCTCCAGCAGATTCACCGTGACTCACACACACAGATGTAAATACTGACGAATGATTCCTGAGTGAGGCTGGGAGCTGCTGCAGTGCTGTCTCTGTCCTCTGTCCTCCTGTCCTCTCTCCTCCTGTCCTCTGTCCTACTGTCCTCCTGTCCTCTGTCCTACTGTCCTCTCTCCTCCTGTCCTCTGTCCTCCTGTCCTCTCTCCTCCTGTCCTCTCTCCTCCTGTCCTCTGTCCTACTGTCCTCCTGTCCTCTGTCCTACTGTCCTCTCTCCTCCTGTCCTCTGTCCTACTGTCCTCTGTCCTACTGTCCTCTCTCCTCCTGTCCTGTCCTACTGTCCTTCTGCCCTCTGTCCTACTGTCCTCTGTCCTACTGTCCTCTGGTCCTCTGTCCTCCTGTCCTCTGGTCCTCTGTCCTACTGTCCTCCTGTCCTATGTCCTCCTGTCCTCTGGTCCTCTGTCCTGTTACCTGACGTCATGGCTCCACAGAGACACACACAGACCCATCAAGACCGTGTGCTGACCAGTGTGTCAGACATCTTAATGCTCTCACATACTAAACACATCTGCTGAAGGTGTGTGTGTGTGTGTGTGTGTGTGTGTGTGTGTGTGTGTGTGTGTGTGTGTGTGTGTGTGTGTGTGTATGTGTACTGCAGCAGCTCAGCGGATGACTCATCTCTGCGTTTCTATTTGAGGCGCATCAACCCCTGGAGTCACACTGCTGTCTGTGTGTCTGTGTGTGCGTTAGGTACTATATCTGTATCCATGACAACCAAATTACAGTCAGTCAGTCAGTCGGAGACAAAGGTGTCAAGAAATACCAGCGGAGGTCGCACGGGTGTCTTCACCATGTGTTGCTGCCAAATTAACACACACACAAACACACACACACACACACACACACACACACGATTTTGAACGGTTAAAAATCAGGTGCGGGAACTGGAACGCAACTGGTTCCATGTTGGTGGAACAGGAGTATCAGTGGTTTTGGCATCAGGGATTTGTTTATCCAATAGTTACTGGTTTGTGATGATAAAACTCTGCTTTAGTCCGACATATTTAAATCTACACTCATAATGTGCGGTGAAAATAACTGGCTCTGAGGATATGTAGGCCTGAAGGCAGATTTATAGTTGTGGCCGTAGCCTACACACATGGCCTTCACTATTGAGAGCATTTGTACTTGTGCAGTGGTGTCTCTGTGTTGCTCTGTCGTTACACCTCCAGATAGTTGTCAGTGTAGTTTCTATGTCACTGTGTTGATTTCTGTGATTCAAATTCAATTGCCTTAATAGCGACAATATTGAACACAAGTACACAAATTGGGTCCATTTTAGCTCACGAGGTTCACAGATAAAACAACTGTGTTTATCTGGACACATTTCCCCACAAATAAAACATGCTAACATTATTAGCATGAGCCTATGGTACTTTACATTGTATAAATTAGCCTAGAGGCTAGCAGACTTTTCCTTTACTTTTAATATATAATTATGCTAACGTTACAAAATTCAGCTCCGTTATGACTCAAGAGGTTCACCGACAAAACAGCTGTCTGTTTGTTTTTATTTGTAATTTAATTTAACATAAACCCTGTTGAGCTTCCTGTTCTATGAGACAGCCCTCCTACATACAGTGCTCTGTTCTTTTATTCACTGACTATGTCCTAACATTTCTGATGTGTTGTATTCTGCTCTCCAGAGGATGAACCCTTGTGACTTTGATGATCCCCTGACTTTTTCTTGCCGCCATGAGGATGACATTAGGTGCTTTTAAGCTCAAACATGAACCCTTACTAACGAGGAAAGGAATGAAACCAGAGGGGTCGCTTTTGGTTGAACAAATATTTTATTGCTATAACTGAAACTTGAAAACACTTTTATAAATGAAAGTTTGTATAAAAAGTAAAATAAGGTTGAGATTGACGCTGCAACACGTCTCCCTCTTGAAAAGAACTAAAATAAAGCTGAGATTCTCCGACTAGCTGCATTTTCTTTCCAATATCGTAGATAACCGTCAACTTTAATGTCAGGGTACACCTTACTGCAACTTCGAAATTCCCCTAACGTGTTCAGTGAGATATTGCGTTCGCAAGAATGAGACAGAGGCAAGGTCACACTGACCTTAACATTTGACTGCTGAAATTTAAACAGTTCATTGTTGAGTCCATGTGGACGTTTGCGCCAAATCTGAATAAAGTCCCTTGAGGTACCCTGAGGTATCGTGTTCACAAGGACGGGATGGACAAACAGTCTTACGTACATGCTAATGGACGAACAACCTGAAGACATAATGCCTCCGACCAGTCCAATCAACGGCGTGGAGACATAAAAACTAAATATTCTTTAACCTCAGCTAGGAGGAGTCATGCATCAGCTGGACATCTTTGTGTCCTCCTCAGACTGTTTACCTTCGGTCAGTAAGCTGCCTGCTCGATAAGGTTCCCTTCATATAATCGACTGAGCTGACAAGAGCAACAACAAACCAACAACTGAGGAACCGAACCCCCGAGGACAAAGACCGGAGCTGGAAATGATCATATGGATTCAAAACTCAGACACAGTGAACACAGAGATCACCTGTACGAGCACCATCAGGTGAAGGTCAAGCCAGTTCATGCTCACTGACAACAGTATCAAAACAGAAGATGATAAGACATTCAAACAGGTGACGTCCAGTCCCCAGTGTCTTCAGCCACCACCACCAATCAAATCAGCAGCAGCCAACCAGTCAGACAAGGTTTCATTTGACAAACCAGTACATGTAATTCCAGTAACACCAGTATGAACCACAGCAGCTCTTTGAGACAGACTAGAAGAGGTTTACCTGAGGTGTGTGATGAATTCATGAAGGTTGAAGCTGGACGCCCCTCCCCCGTCCTTCCACTGTGGTTATGTGTGCGTGTGTGTGTGTGTGTGCGTGTGTTAAAGTGGGTCCTCGAGGTCGGCCATGTGTTGGAGGACAGACAGCGGACGGACAGACGGATGAATCAGGTCTTCTTCTCAATGTCGACTCTTCTGAAAAAGACAAAATAAAAAGTTTCTCAGCGCCTGTTGGTTTGCTCTGTCTTCATACAGGTGAGTGTTCTGTAAACCCCTCCCCCAAACAGCAACTGTCCAATCATGATTCAGCAACTGAAAGTAGCCACAACAGGTCTGTCAGGCTATAAATTAGTCCCCATGTTGGTGACACTCGTTATAAAGACTTTAAAAGGTGGTGCCATTTTTTTCAGCTTTTCTAAATCCAATCTAGAATTTAAAAAAATTCTCTCAACGCCATCTTGAAATATTGTGCTCAAAAGTATGAAACAGACAAAGTCACAGTGACCTTGACCTTTAACCTATGATGAGATGAGGTCACTGTGAGCTTAACCTTTGAACAACAGAGTCTAAACAGTTCATTAGTGAGTTTAAGTGACCATTTGTGCTAAATTAACAAACAAACAAAAAAACCTCAGGGTGTTTTTGAGAAACTGCAATCACAAGTATGAAACAGATGAAGTCACAGTGACCTTGACCTTTAACCTATGACCATCAAAATCTGGTAACTTCAGCATTGAGTCCAAGTTGATGTTTGTGCCAACTTTTAAAAAATTAAGAAAAGTGTTCTTGAGATGTCAGGTTCATGACAATCAGATGGGCGCAAGGTCACAGTGACCTTGATCTTTAACCACCAAAATCAAAGCAGCTCATCTTTGAGTTCAATCAGATGTTTGAGCTAAATTTCAAGAAATTGACTGACGGTGTTCCTCAGATATCCTTTTCACAAGTACGAGACAGACGAGGTGACCTTGACCTTTGAACAACAGAATCTGAACGTTTGTGCCAAATTTTAAGAAATTCCCTCAAGGCGTTCTTGAGATATCACAATCACAAGAATGTCCAACATACCACTTCCAGCCACAGCTATTGCCGGTGCAGAGGCATAAAAGGGCAAGAACAAAAGTGTAAGACGAGATGTTTATCTGCTGTAACATGTAGTTTGAACATTAGCAGGTCACAACTTTCATATACTTTATATACTTTCAACATATTGTACCACAGTAGCCAGAACTATAACGACAGTATTATTACTTTCATGAATGTTGTTGTAAGCTACTGTCATTACCGAGGATGTCATACAGATTACTGTATTGTGTCATACAGATTACTGTTAATTTGTTATGCTGATCTGTTCTGTACGACATCTACTGCACGTCTGTCCGTCCTGGAAGAGGGATCCCTCCTCAGTTGCTCTTCCTGAGGTTTCTACCATTTTTTTCCCCCGGTAAAGGGGTTTTTTGGGGAGTTTTTCCTGATCAGCTGTGAGGGTCTAAAGGACAGAGGGATGTCGTATGCTGTAAAGCCCTGTGAGGCAAATTGTATTTGTGATATTGGGCTTTATAAATAAAATTGATTGATTGAATTGACAACTGTAGTTCATTAGCTAGTTAGCTTACGAACTACAGTTGTGACCTAACCCAGTACCCAGCGGTACTTCCAGGGCCCTGGGAAATTTAACTATGTTTTTAAAAAGCCTGGCTCATGACAGCACACCCATCAGAGTTGAGGCTAATGTAACGCAATAACACAAATCGGCACGGCATGACTTGACTCGGCGTGGCCAAAAGTGAGAGTGGAAAAGGCCCAACAGACTTTGCCGAAAGGGAAGTCAGGCAACAGCTCGAGGGATGGACCTTCAACCAGTGCAAACTCCAGTGCCAGGGCCACAGTGAGCTGGAGGCCTGTGACAGTGCCGGGTCAAACCTGTGTAACAGCAGCAACTGAAAGTTTGATGATCTGACGGGGAGTCAGGGTGGTCCAGGATCAGACATTAGCTCAACTTGAGTTGCTACAGTTGCTAACTAAAGGTCCACGTCCTTGAGCTGTTCGCTTTTTTCTGCTCTCCTGCTTCATTCATGTTTTTCTGGAAACTGATATTTCGTTACCTTACTCAGAGATTACAACAGTAAAGTTGTACCTGATTTCCGTCTCAGCCCAGACTTCAGTGAATTGTTTCCCAACCGCACTTAAAAGTCAAACAAAGTGAAACAGGAGCATAAATTAAACCTCTGTCTTGTTTGTCCAGGCATGAAATCATCCTCACAGAGATACGTTGTGACATCAGAGAACAACAAACTCAATGTTTTCACTCCTACAGGAGGAACGTTAGTGAGAGGGTTATAGACACAGTGTGAGTCCTGCTGTGGAGCCTCAGTGTATTTCCTGGTGGTTTCTCCTCTGTGTCTATTGTTGTGTTGCTGCTCTATGAGGAAGTGACAGAGGAAGAGATGAACCTGTGTTCTATTGTCGAATTCGACGACTTCCTGGAGTCAGTTTATATCCAAATGTTCTGATCCTTCAGTCCGTCCAGATTTACGTCTTTACACAGTGTTTAGCTTTTTGAATTGATGTTGCTAACTTATGATCACCTTCAGCTTCACTGCACTTTGTTCCTCTGTTGTCTCCATGTAAAGACATTTTGACACATCACAGGTAGACCTGGCCTTTACACACTGTGTCAGTTTTGTTTTCATCTGAAACTGTTGCATGCTTAAAATTAATTAATTGAATATGACCTCACGTTGTGTCATGTTTGCACACTGAGTCCGAAACTTAAGTCCGTCATCAAAATCCGGCCATGAGAAGCAGGTAACTATCAGTTGTCTATTGAAAAAATCCATATCGGTGCATCACTGACCTTACACAAGACCTCAAGACCTAAAACCTGTGCAGTTTAACAAGAAGCTAGATTCCTAAATTCTGCAGAGTTGTGTGGTGCAGATTCAATATGGGCCTGATTATAATGAAGGTAACACAGCCAACAACATTACTAATATGTGTCAATGAGCATTCATTAACATGTTTTACCACAAGGTGGCTCCTCTGCAGTTTAAATTATACTATGTTTTATGATGACCATAAGGGGTTTACAGCATTAAGAATATATTCTTATAGTTTCACATATTGTTTTATTCATTGGTTTAAACTGTCCATCTCAGTGAACATGGTGAAAAACTGCATGTTTGAAAAAAATCAAGCTTTTTGTTTCATGCTTAAAGATGAATTAAACACTCAGGGTGACTGATGTAGTCACACTTCATGCATGACAGGGTTAATACACAGTGTTCCTGCCTAATAAACAAAATAAACTCAGCTGGTGTGTGTCTGCTCGACATTTGTGAATGATGCTCCGTGTGTTTTGTTCTGAACAGGAATGACATCATGAAGGAAACAAGCTGCAGCTCCTGCTCCTCTGGCGCCACCTGCTGGACCTCCTCTACACTGTGTGTGTGTGCGTGTGTGTGTGCTTGTGTGTGTGAGAGAGAGGACACACACAGGAAGACGTCACAGACTGCGACATCCTGAATAATTGTCTTGAATGAATGTGTGTGTCTGTGTGTGTGTTGAAGGTGAGGCTCAGGCTGCTTAACTGTAATGTGATTTAAAGGAACATGTTTAGCTCCAAACCACACACACACACACACACACACACACACACACACACACACACACACACACACACACACACACACACACACACATTTTGAGCCAGATCAGATCAGTCATTTAAAGGTCTTATTGAGGGAGGGCTGATTCTTCACCTTCGTCATCTATTGTTCCCTTTCATTCAATCATTCATTCATTTTCCATAACCTCTTATCCTGTTAGGGGTCGCGGGGGCGGAGCCTATCCCTGCTGACGATGGAAAGGTCAGCAGGCAATCTAGAGTCACCAATTAACCTGCATGTCTTTGGACTGTGGGAGGAAGCTGGAGCACCTGTGGAGCGTTGATAAATTGGGAGCGCTGTGTGAATGTAGCGTTGGGTTATCCAGAGCAGCGCACTCTCAGAGTGGCAGAGCGCACTCTGGACACTCTGTCTGTGGAGACGGAGCAGCAGAGCGCCGAGCGGAGTGAATGTGTGATTAACTTAACCGTTGGTTCATTCATGTAGAAATATAACGCTGCGTTTCTTCCACCAACAGGGCTCTCATTTTAGTGTAGAGCGTCAGACTGAATTTACCAACGCACCATGTCAGGTCACTCACTCTCCGGGACCGCCAGTGTTACTTGAATAAGTAAACACTGAGCAACGGGACCAGACTGGCCGACCCGTATGCTCTCACTCAGTGGATGGATGATGTCACAGGAAGCCAATCTTACAAAGGAGGACCACACTTGTTTGTTTTGCTATGGAAGCTAACGTTAGCTAATGTGCTAAAGAGTTAGCGTTGCAGAGAAATCCAATATTCCTCTTAATCCCTCCCCAGTTTCTGATGAGGTGGACATGGCAGGGTTCTGATCAGACCAAATGTCTCCCCTTCTGTTCCTGAGATACGATGTTAAAACATGATGATGTCACAGTCAAGCTGACCTTTGACCTTTTGGATATAAATGGAGAAAACATGCCTTCCATAAGCATTTTTAAATAGCCAAAATGACACCATTTATCACAGCCAGAAAGTGTCAAAACAGAAAAACATCTTTGTATTTTCACATTTCCGACGGTCCTTGAACACATCATGTGTGACAAACTGTTGCGTCACTTCTTTATAAAAGCAAATTCCCCCTGTAGTGTCTCCTGTTTGTGAGCACAGAGAATTTTCCCTCCATCAGCAGATGGATGTGAAAAAGCCTCCTGATGTCAAACTGCACAGTGAAACTCAAACAGCCGACAAAGAGCAAAACTCCTCTGTGACGGGAGGAGAACTTAATGTTCTCATCACAGTCTCAAAATGGTGAATGTGTCCAATATTACACTGCACATTAACACTTTGTCTCCAGTACATGAAGAAGCTGCCACACTGCTGCAGCTGCATTTCTCTCAGCACATTTCTCACTTCACTGATCGAGGTAGCAATGTGATGTAGCCTGACCAAGACAAACAGTCTGACATGTGATTTTCACGAAGGATTGATCTAATCTCTTTATGTAGCTACCGTTAGCTAGAGCCTCGAATCACAGTGTGTCCTCCGCCTCACTCACACAGCTACAGAACACCTTCAAAGACCAACCCCCAGACAGTGGTTGCCGCAACACGAATCCAGCCAGCTCAAACCCCAGCTCCGTGGAACCAGACAATCCAGACTCCCCAACGGATCTGCAAACTTTCTGTTGCTGCTGTTACACAGGTCAGACCACTGTGACACAGGGTTTGAGCTGCCGATAATCAAGCTACTAGAGCCTCCAAGCGAAGGTCCACCTGGAGCCTATCCCAGCTGACACTGGGTGAGAGGCAGGGTTCACCCTGGACAGGTCACCAGACTATCACAGGGCTGACACATAGAGACAGACAACCATTCACACTCACATTCACACCTACGGACAATTTAGAGTCACCAATTAACCTGCGTGTCTTCGGACTGTGGGAGGAAGCTGGAGCACCTGGAGGAAACCCACGCTGACACAGGGAGAACATGTCGGAGCATTTGGAGGTAATTCAAGTTAGCAGAGCGCTAAACCGGGGGTTAGCCGTTCAGGTGGTGGACGTTAAATGCAAGTCTCTAATGTGCCTAGTGTATCGGCTGCACAATTCTTATGCAACAGTTGAACCATTTCAGCTTCAAGCGTCACTGAGCAGCAATCGCTGGAGCGAACGGAGCCCCGCCACAGATGCTGCACGCAGCCGTCTGATGGGAGGGGCTTAAGACAGAGAGCAGAGAGCTGCAGGAGGAGGGTGCACTTTCAAATTCTGCCATTTCAAGATTTCTGACTCCCATAGTATGACTCATCAGTCGAGTTAGTTGTCAAGGTTGAACAGAATTGTTTAAATTGTTAATGCAAAAAAATAACAAAAGCTAAACTTGAACAGAAATTTAAGATCCAGCACTGAATAAAACAATAAGAATTAAGACATTTAAATCTAAAATAAGTGGATCTAGCTGGTGTGTGTATTTATAGCTGCTGCTGCCTTTACAGCATGTGGCTCGTCTCCAACTCCGCCAACTCTCAGAAGAAGTCACAGGAAGTCCGTGTCACAACAGACACTTGGCCGGGTGCCGTGGTAACAGTGTCACGGCCTACAGCAGATAATGGGATGAAAAGCTGCGGGTGAGCATGTGTAAGAGTGTGTGTGTGTGTGTGTGTGTGTGTGTGTGTGTGTGAGAGAGAGTGTGCTTAGGTTATGGCGCTAACTAGCTGTGACAGACTAACCTGCTGGCCAACTACTCTATTAGCCTAATGACAGAAAGACAGAGAGGGAAAGAAAGAAAGAAAGAAAGACTATATTTGAAAAGAGGACGAGCTCCCACGTTGAGTCATGTGTGTCGATGTTGCCAAAGCATCAAGAAATATAAATCTCTCTCTGCTGCCTCCTCCTCCTCCTCCTCCTCCTCTTCACACCAAAATTTCCCAAAATACCTGGCCCCTCCCATCCTGGAGAGGAGCAGGAAGTGCTGCCTGGCAACCAGGGAGCTGGCTGCCGTGGTAACGGTTCACCTGAGCACCTCTTCCCTAAACAAACAGCAAGTGTGAGCAAGTGAGAGGACGGGATGTAGAGTCTGAGCGGCAGTCCATCTCTGTGCAGTGTGTGTTTCTTTAGGGTTTTCTGTCTCTCACACACACACACACACACACACACACACACACACACACACACACACACACACACACACACACACACACACCTATTCAGTCATGACACGTATAACGTCAGCCCTGTCTCTTGTCTGACAGGCTCAAGGAGACAAACATACACACAGTCTGTCACACACATTACAGCTTTCCTTTTTACAGACGTGACATCAGGACTCTATTAAAGAAACTGTCTTACGTGGAGCTGCTTAGAAAATAACTCAATTAAAGGAGAGATTCAACATCCAGTCTGTATACTTTGAAACTGGTATATTCCTGCAACCCGACCTTTAGTTACCACTAACCCTAACACACTGCTCCTTTCACATTAAAAAAGCCAACAACAACATATTGAATGGATATGAGACAGATGACGGGGGAGGGGAACTAATGCAGTTAGACAGGATATAAGATACTAGGTGTTGTGGAATAAATTAATACAGCATAGTCCCCCAATCCCAAATGGATCCCTTACAGACTCCTTGACTCAAGCCCTAAGCCCTTACAGACCTAGGAACAATTCCATTTCTTCCCCTTGGCCGTTGTCTTGGCCCTTCCCCTTGGTTTTGCACATTCACGTGAGGGCGCAGGTGAACGCAGAGGGGAGTGGTGTCCCAGTTCTTCATCAGGTTAGCTCTTAACCCGACAGAGAAGGGGGGGGGAAGAAATGGAATTTGTTTTTTGATTGATCGATTGATTTGATGTCGTCACACAGTGCCAAGTATCAAATTTTTTATTAGATAAATTACTAATATTACAAATTCATCTTTAGGTAGCCCACTAGATCAATATAATCAATTACTTTCTTAGTCCTGACTGAAAACTTTCTCTTATTAGATAAAAACAGATTTTGACAATGTTTTTTCATTGGGGACAAAATGTACAGCTGATAAAAGGTAATAAATCACAATATATTTTATCACAATACTCAGCGTATCACAACATATCTAAAATCACAATACAACTGTATCATGATAATATCATATCGTGGGTGCTGTGGTGATTCCCACCCCTACAAGATCCGTAGGGTGTTTTTGACTTTGTTATTTAGCTGGTTTTATCCTGAGTACCAGTTCGTCTCCCTCTGCTGTGCTCGACACAGACACACTGTACAATTAAAGAATACTGTAACACTGATATTTGATCCTCATGTTGTTACAGTGTGGTCACGTCAGAAAGGGTTAACAGCTCTGGGAACAGCTGGTGACTCATGTGCTCATGTTTTTGGTCAAACTAATTCCAAGCAAATGAACTTTGACATAAAACCTGAAACAGAATAAAGCAGAGTAAGCGTGATATAAAATGTGACACTGTGGGTGAACGTCAGTGGCTCTGCCCTTAAAACGCTTATGTAACTAATGGAGCGACCTTTGACGTGTGACCTGTGACCTCTGAGCTTCAGTAAAAGACCCAGCTGCAAATCCTTTTCTACCGTCCAACCAGAACACCAGCAGCTGGACTGATGTGGGGGTCAGGCCCTCTGGAGGGAGGGGCCGCGGACGTATTAAGAAGACTGGACACAGTGTTGATAGACAGTGACCCACAAGAAGCACAAAGGTAAAAACGTTCTCCAGGCTTCCACATCTTTAGGCCGTTTGTTCATTTTGTTACAGTCTACTAGGGCTGGTCGATACATCCAGAAAATCATATCACAACATTCTTAGGCTATATCTCGATACACGATATATATCTCCTCAAAAGGGAGACAAACTCAAACGTAATAATATTTCAACAACATGATCAACAACCATCAATGATTTGGAGATAACGACTAAATTGTTTAAGGCGAGCGTTAAAACAAATAAAAGTCTGGTAAGTTGATAAATTTACATCACTTTACTGTAATGCAGCCTTTAAAGTGAGAGAACAAACACCATTAATGCCACATCGTGATAAACCGATATCCAAACTCTAAGACAATATACAGTCTCATGTCTTGATAATGATATAATATCTTCATATTGTCCAGCGCTGCTGTCTGCATCACTTTCCCGTGAACAGTTATTACGCCCACACTCTCGACAGTCAAATAAGTGGTTGTGTCTATACAGCTGAAAATACCAGTCAGGATCACTACGTTACGACTTCCTCTATCACTTCCTTGATATTGCCGGTTTGTTTCCATAAGAATGTCACCAACATTTAAGCCAACATGACGCCAGAATAAACAGCAGGGTTTCCCCGACCATTATTTTGTTTCTTTCCACTCCACCTTCTTGGTCAAGTCTGATGAAAAATATAACAGCACTTCAAAGACGACACAGTGTAGCTCACCCGTAGCCTGCAGCTGCACTTGTGGAGCGCAAGAAGCACAGTCCTGATCATCGTTAGCTAGCCAACCCCTGGCAACAACACAAGAAGTCAAGTGTTTGTAGTTTTACCCTCCGACCACTTCATCCTCCGCTCTGTAAATCCAGACAGACGCAGAATGCTCTCTGCTCTCTGAGAGGGTGGTGCTCTGAATAACCAAGCTGTACAAGTATTACAACAGTGCTCTGAATTAACAAACGGTCCAGTTTGTGCCAAAGACATAGTCCATCCATCCATCCATCCATCCATCCATCCATTTTCATCCGCTTATCCGGGGCCGGGTCATGGGGGCAGCAGGCCAAGCAAAGCACCCCAGACATCCCTCTCCCCGACAACACTATCTTATTCCTTTGTGATCTTTTGTGATCACGCATGTGTGAGACACTTTTTCTAGCTTCTGATTGTCTGTTGATGTCTGGTTGTATGTTTTTATGGAATCGAATGCTTTTTGTGGCTGCAGCATGGGTGAACAAGCCCAGGACAAATTTCCCACTTGTGGGACAATAAAGTTCATCTTATCTTATCTTATCTTATCTTACTTTCCAGCTCCTCCTGGAGGACCCTGAGGCGTTCCCAGGCCAGACAAGATATATAATCCCTCCAGTGTGCTCTGGGTCTGCCTCGGGGCCTCCTACCAGTGGCACGTGCCCGAAACACCTCTAGGCGCCCAGGAGGATACTGATCAGATACCCAAACCACCTAAACTGACCCCTTTCGACGCGAAGGAGCAGCGGCTGTACTCCGAGCTCCCTCCAGATGTCTGAGCTCCTCCCCCTATCTCTAAGGCTGAGCCCAGACACCCCACGGAGGAAACTCATTTCCACCACTTGTATCTGCGATCTCATTCTTTCAGTCACTACAGAGCTCATGACTATAGGTGAGGGTCGGGACGCAGATGGACCAGTAAATTGAAAGCTTTGCTTTCTGGCTCAGCTCCCTCTTCACCACGACGGACCCACGCAGCGCCCGCATCACTGCAGAAGTTGCACCAACCCACCGCAATACATAGTGTGAGAGAGAAAGACACAGGTCCAAAATTGGAAATACATACATGGTGGTGAATGATGATATTAAGGCAGACCACCACAATAAAATGAATGTGTGCAAAACCTATCAAAAGCTATTTCTATTCGACAAATCTGTGATCTGTCAGAGTCACAACACTCTTTCAGTCTCAAGTCTCATTTACACCGCCTGCTGAAGGTGGGAATGTTGCGCTGTTATTCTGTACGTAAGAGGTCAGAATGGGGGGTCGTTTAACATTTGAGCCGGCAGTGGATGAAGTAACAGCGCTGAATCGACCTCTGAGTAAAAAGTGTGAACCCAAAGTACGGGACGTGTGATGTGTCATGACGTGGTATGTTTCTATTAAAAGCTCCCAGTAATTTTAATTGTGCCACTTTTCTAACAGAGATCTTTGTAAGGCTTTTTATTGCTTGCTCTGATTTGTGATGGTGATTTCAAAATGCCTGGTGAAGAGCTCTGTGAGATTAAAACATTGCACAATTTAAATTACTGGGAGCTTTTAATCCAGTGTGCTGTCCTGTCCTGTCTGGTTCTTGCTTTAGTTTGATTTTTGATCCAGCACCTGTAAATATTTTTGGATGTCGTGCCCTCCAACCTACTTAAACCCTGAATCTACAAACTGCCAGGATGAAAACAATATCTTATTGGCGTCATGTTCAGTAATGTGATGTGCTGGAAGGAAGAAGGAAGTAAATTGAAATTTTAAGTAGAGGGGACAAAGGTGACTCACAGGATCAGAGGGTGAGGAGAGGCAGAGCGCTGTCAGCAAAACTTCTACAACAGATATCAGAACTATAAGAGACTGTATCTTATACTATCTACAGATACGTGGAGGTCAGTGCTTCAAAAAATGTCAAATGTTTGACTCGTTAAAGAAGTCTTCTTTTCTCTTGTGTGAGTGCAAATAATTCTACTAGTTGTGCACTTTTCACTTCGGAAAGCTTCAAATGTAAAAAAAAATGAGCGGCTCTGTTGACAGAAAGTTTGCTGATCTGGCGGGGAGTGGGGACGGTCCGAGGTCAGAAAAAAGATCAACATCAGACATCAAAGTCCTGAGACAGATTCTGTACAGACTTATTAAACTCCAGTCTGACTCTACGTTCAGTCCTTCATCGTCCTGTGGATCCCTGGCCGCCCAACAATATGCGTCACCAAGGTTAGCACTGACTGCGAACGTTGCATAAAATAAAATTGACTTTTTGTGAGCGGAAAAGTTTCACATCTTGTGAGGGAGGACTGGTAAAAGAAGACAAAGACACTTTCAGATTAGACACCACAAAGAAAGATGGAGGGATGAGTCATACAGATACAGGCTCCTGTTCTAAAGCCAGATCTGTCAACGTCATCAGAGACTCACAAAGTGATGCTTTTACAGCTCGTAATAATGTTCAAACCCTCTATAAGAAAATCTGACCTTGCTTAGCAAGAACGTTGATTTCTTTTGACTTCTCTTATTGAGCCCCTCTGCGTCAGGCTGAATTCTAGCCAATGCACAAAAACATCACAGACATATTATTAGCCGTCAGCTGTGCTCTGTTCCTCCAGTTCACCCTACAAAAACATCATCTACATGACCGTAACATAGAGCTGGGCGATAAAACCATCTCAAAGTGAGTCGTTATTAAATGTATGTCGAAGAAGTCTTTTTTACTCGATATGGACAGCCCTAGATAGATCCACACAGCGTGTCATGCAGCAGAAGTTAACAGACAGCTGTCAGTCAATCTTCAGCGTTGGGGATGTGCGTCATCGTACACGCCCATTTGTCACCGCAAAGTTTGTGCTGAGGTGAGGAGGAACTGAAAGTAGCGTGGACGTAACCAAAAGAGGGGAAAATGAGTGGAAGTGAAGCTGAAGAAGAGCTCATGTTATCCTAAAAAACAGACGACGCAATGGATAAAAAAGATCAAACAACTCCAGTAATGTGGAAATGGTTTGGCTACTTGAAAGGTGACGACGCATGGACAACGATGGGCTGTAAAACATATCGTCGGTTGGTGCCAACCAGGACGAGAAACACAACAAACCTTTTCCATCACCTGGGAAGGCGGCATCCCAGCGATGACACTGAGAGCATGAAAATCCACCCAAACTGCACTAAGTCCACCAACAAGTGCAGCGTCTGAGCACTTCTGCTGCTGTGGGGCGGCACCAAAACACCAATCAACAGTGTCCTCTTTGAGGCCATAGCCGGAGACATGATGCCCATGAGCAGCATGGAGAAAGACTTTTGAAAGTGGTTCAGTATTGAGAGAGAGCACCGCAGCAGGCAGCAGAGAAACAGGCATCAGTTAGTTAGTTGGTGTAATTGTGTGACTTCAGCATTAGTCTGGATTCACCAAAGTTACACACTGAGTAACTGCTAGAAGCAGCAGCTCCTGTGGGCAACAATTTCAAATCACTGTTTTTCTCAATGGAGTCTGGTTTTTACAAAATAATAGACAGGGAACTGAAGTCATTAACAGCTACCCCATCAGACTGGGCCGTCTGACTGAAGTGACAATATTCTAAATATAGTGTACACTAATAAAGTCCACTTCAGACCAAAGATTCAAAACAAGATGAACTGCAACGTTGTAAAAACCTGCTGGTTGACAGGAAGTGACCACCATGAGACGGTGCATCATCTCTAGTCAACAACTCTCTGTGCTTCTGATCTGTAACGCTGACAGGAAGTGACCACCATGAGACGGCGTATCATCTCTAGTCAACAACTCTCTGTGCTTCTGATCTGTAACGCTGACAGGAAGTGACCACCATGAGACGGTGTATCATCTCTAGTCAACAACTCTCTGTGCTTCTGATCTGTAACGCTGACAGGAAGTGACCACCATGAGACGGCGCATCATCTCTAGTCAACAACTCTCTGTGCTTCTGATCTGTAACGTTGACAGGAAGTGACCACCATGAGACGGCGCATCATCTCTAGTCAACAACTCTCTGTGCTTCTGATCTGTAACGTTGACAGGAAGTGACCACCATGAGACGGCGCATCATCTCTAGTCAACAACTCTCTGTGCTTCTGATCTGTAACGTTGACAGGAAGTGACCACCATGAGACGGTGCATCATCTCTAATCTCAGAAAAGGACCCCTCGTAATTCGTGCTTTTTCCCCATTGTCCAATGGGATGATCTGAGAGGCGGGGCTTCTGTGGTGGTCATGACAACAAGACAGTGCAGTACTGTAAACGTCCATGATGGAGGAGAAGCTCCTGGACCAGCTGGTGGTACTCCCCATGATCCAGCCTCTTTTTTAGGGTCTCATGTACCCACACAGATCTCTGTTTATCTGCTGACAGCCTCTCACCCTCAACCAGAGCTACAGACAGCACCCTCTGCCTCAACACGTGATGGCGTGGTTGCCTGGCAACGATGAAAAGGCGCAGCAAGCGTTTTCTTACTAGTGACATTTATTCTGTTTCAAAGCCAGTGCAGCATGCCTCACATTTTCCAACCTGCAGAACTCTGTGACGTGAAGACATTTAGTTTTGCTGCCGACCCGTCCTCAGCAGTACATCGTGAGCGTCAGTGCCCAGTCTCCTTCCTGCTTCTCCAAACTGGGGGCGTGCCCACTGTCACCCACTGTGACCAGCAGCACCCACTGTGGATCACTACCCCACATGAACACATCCGGACTGTCCCTTTAATCACAGCTACACTTCTGCCTGTCAGCTGCAGCTAGCCGTTAGCTCCCAGGTAGCTGCTGAGCTACAGCTAATGAAGGTACCAAAGTGTTACCTGCTCGGTGAGTTAGCCTGTTAGCTGCTGCCTCAGGTGTTAGCTTCTGTTAGCTAGCTGCTAGCTGTGTGATGGTAACTGTGTGTGAGTTAGCTCCTGTGTTGGAGCACAAAATGTCACCTCTGCTAACAGTCTCCAGGAAACCTTTCACTGCCTCTCGGTGGATCCTCTCCCACCGTCACGCACACACACACACACACACGCACGCACGCACGCACTCTCTCGGTACCGTGGATGTCGGCGGGTCCGCCTGGATCGCTTCTTCCCCGGCTGTGGTTTCCGCCGAGCCCCGGTGTGTGTGTGAGTGAGTGTGTGAGTGTGAGTATGTGTGTGTGAGTGTGTGTCCCTCCGTGGAGCTGCTGCTGTGCGCGTTATTTCACATGAAGCCGTGTCGGAGCTGCTCCGGTTTCACCTCCTCCATATTTACAGTGAGCCTCCTCTGTCCTGTCTCCCTCCCTCTCTCTCTCTCTCCCACCAACAACAACATTATTGACGTCCTCCTGCTGCCACGTGACCAGTCTGCTGGGGCTAAAAATAGACCCAATAGAAACCAATGGAGGCAGCACACACACACACACACACACACACACACACACACACACAGTTTGTCTTCCATTATAATAAAGTCCCATGTTGGACAGTCCCTCAGTGCACAGAGGACAATAACTGTCCAACATACAGAGACATGTGAGGACAGTTTACACCTTCATTAATCAACTCATCAACAGACACTAATGTTAATAATAATATATTTAATTTAATTTAATTTGATTTAATTTGATTGATTTAATTTCATTTTATTTTATATAATGTTATTTTTTTAACTCTAATAATTTGTTCCCATGAGCCTCCCTCCACCATGAATGAGTTATTACATTTATAAAACTTAACTGTGAATGTTTGAAAGTAAATAAAAAAAACATTATTATTATTATTATTATTATTATTATTAATAATCGTTATAATAATAATAATAATAGATTAAATTAAATTAATTTTTTTTGGCCTCTCTGAGTAACTGGGGGAAATCCATGTGCCTCCTTCCACCATAAATTTGTTATTATATTTTTAAAACATGACTGTTGATGTTTAAAGATAAAAAAAAACATATTAATAATTAGGATTTTATTTTAT
The DNA here is from genome assembly GCA_035609425.1 of Epinephelus awoara. NCBI lineage: Eukaryota > Metazoa > Chordata > Actinopteri > Perciformes > Serranidae > Epinephelus > Epinephelus awoara. The sequence continues at coordinate 1,421,805 of CM069311.1, forward strand.
TTTATTTCATGTTATTTTTGGACCTTTTCTACAGTTAATATTTTAAAATGAAAATAATTCATAACAATAATGATAATAAATTAAATTAAATATTAAACTTGCTGGCTCAGTGGAAAGTTCTAAACAACATCTCAAAACATATCTTGAATATAGCCTTTAATTATCAGTCATCTGTTTTAGTATTTTTCCTCTGTTTTTATTTTTTTCCTAATTTATTGATTGATTTGTTAGTGAATTGATTCTTCTCATTGCTCCTTGAACACGTGTTGACTTGTTGTCTGGCTTTATTTATTTGCTGTTTGTCTCTGCTGATGAACTATAAAACACGTTGTGCTGCATTCTGTGGTATATATTACAGGTATATATTACACAGTTAACAGTAAAATAAAATAAAATATCTGCACAGTCTTTGAAAAAAGCCAGAAAGCGGTTTAACATCACATCAGTGATCTGAGTCCTCAGTCTCTTCTTCATACACTACCAACTGCTTCAGGGCCCCAGGCCCTCACAGGGGCCCCGGGTTTACTGTGTGACAGTTTTGGTGACATCATAACTTTGTCTGGAACATGTCTCACTAAAGCACAATATCAGCTGACTCAGAGACGGAGCTGCTTCACTGCCCGATCTCTCTCCTGAAGACGAAGCCTCTCATTTCAAGACCGTCATTATTTCATTATTATTATCATTATTGTTAATGTTCCAGCATTTATGTGTTTCATACATTTACCTCATGAATTCAGAGAAAACCTCTGCACACTGAAAAGAGAGTGGAGGGAAGTGAAGGTGTTAACAGAGACCCAGCAGGTCATTTTGGCCCCGGGGCCCCTGCAGGTTAATCCATCCGTGGCTTTTCTTTGTTCCGTCATAACCATAATATATATGGGTTTGTTGTCGTCCACAACAAGCAGCTTCAACACATCGATTTATTGACTCACCATCAATAACAATAAACATTATTCATAAAGCACCTTTCATACAAGACACTGAGAGCTGCACATGAAAACAGAATGAACAGATAGTAGAGGTGTGAGTCACCAGAGGATCCACAATATACAATATTATCACAATACTTAAGTCACGATACAATATTGTAGCAATTTTAAATATGTTGTGATTTATAACCTTTTTCCAATTGTAAGCTATACGGCCAAATCCCAACACCCCCCCTTGTCCACTACCCCTCGGCCCTCAAAATGAAGCAACGAGGGGTAGAGGTAGAAATCTTTCCCTAGGAATTGGGACACCACTCACTACGTCACTGCGTCGGTTACGTTCACGCATATGTAACTATTTCATACAGGAAGCTGCGACACCAACACCTCTTTATCCTTTTAAAACAATAATCGCTGGACCCTTACAGAGGAATCTGAAGGAATATGAATAACTGACTGTGTGATCAAGGAATGGACACAAATTGTGACTTTATGACAGTTTCAGAGGGAGAGAGTCACCATTTTATCCATCGTGCCAATAATTACTGGTCCATCTCCGTCCCAACCCTCACCTGTGGTCATGAGCTCTGGGTAGTGACTGAAAGAATGAGGTCACACATACAAGCGTCTGAAATGAGTTTCCTCTGTAGGGTGTCTGGGCTCAGCCTTAAGGTGCGGACACACCAAACGACATCAAAGAACTAGCCATGACGAAAGCCAACTGTTGCGTCGTCTGCGTGGCCTCACGTCGCCCTGTGTCAGTTGCATTTGAACACACTACACAGACTACATCCGACGGCCAAGAAGCACGTACGTTCTGCGCCTGCGTGAGAGAGAGCGGAGTGAGAGAGTGGTACATCCTGTCAGCCGAGGGGTTTCCTATCTGTGCAGCCGAGCACCGCAGCACCTCCACGGACTATTACATCCAGACGGTCCCGGTGTTTCCTCCACAGGCTCCACTTCACTCAGCTGCCCGATAAACCCGCTGCTTCTTCCCACTTTAACCTGAATAACAAACCACGGCTCGGTGCTCCGGTTGGATCCAAACGGAGAGCCGGGGCTAGCTCAGAGACTAGCGGAGGCTAACTGGCTGTGCTTCCCTCCGGTCATGCTGCGGCTAACGCTCCGCTAGCCGCTCCCAGCTAGCTCCGGTTTGTTACTCAGGTTAAAGTGTGAAGAAGCAGCGGGTCTGTGGGGCAGCTGAGTGAAGTGGAGCCTGAGGAGGAAGCACCGGTTAGCCCCGGTTTCACTACAGGCAGATTCACTCGCTACAGGGGCGAGGAAACAAAACCTGAACAGCCAATCAGAGTGATCTCTCTCGCCAACAAGCTCCGCCGCCAATTCAACATGCTCAATCGGTGCCGATGCTGAAGTCCCGCACTGCAAAAACTAGGCCGACAGACGCTCACCGACAGCCCGACTTTGACCAACGGCCGACTGTCGGCTTGGTGTGTCAGGGCCTTTAGAGATAGGAGGAGGAGTCAGACATCTGGAGGGAGCTCGGAGTAGAGCCGCTGCTCCTTCATGTTGAGTTGGTTCAACATCTGATCAGGATCCTCCTGGTCCAGCAGGTAGGAGGCCCCGGGGCAGAGCCAGAACACACTGGAGGGATTATAGATCTCATCTGGCCTGGAAACGCCTCAGGATCCTCCAGGAGGAGCTGGAAAACATCGCTGGGGAGCTTTGCTTGGCCTGCTGCCCCCAAGACCGGGCCCGGATAAGTGGATGAAAATGGATGAATTGAGTTAGCAATGTAGATTGGTCTGAGCCCATGTAGGGCTTTGTATATGAGGAGGAGGAGGGGCTATATATTGTATCTGTTGTTGCAGTTATGTCACTAATGAACACACCTCTGTTGTCCTGTATACACCTGATACACCAAGAGGAGAGGAGAGGAGAGGAGAGGAGAGGAGAGAAGGAAACAGTCAAATATCTTCACTTTTTGCACAATGTGACTGCAAAACTGATAGATGAGGAGGGAACAGAAGAGGTGGAGATCGTGGGAAAATGAGGGTGGAAGGAAGGTAAGAGGATGCGACAGAGGAGGGAGGGTGGAGGAGAGAAGCAGGAGGAAACATGTAGGGAGGATGGATGGGGGAAAGTATAAATGAAGGAGGGTGGAGAAAGAGAAAACAGAGGAGAAACATTGTGCATGAACAGAGCAGAAGAAGGAGATGGAGGAGATGGAGGGAGCGGGAGGTGGAATGAAAGGACGGAGAGACTGAGAGACAGAAATAGAGAGAAACAGAGAGCTATTCTGGTAATGATGTTGTTGCCATGGAGACGCTGTCCTCAGTCTGACTACTCCACAGGTGCCTCGTGGGTATTTTTAAAGGACGTCAGTGATTGGTGGAGGTCTTCGGAGCAGGGGGGCTGTCGATTGGTTGACAGAGGTGAAGGTCAAAGGTCATCTCATCCGTCCATCGTCTGTAACTGTTGATCCTGTGTCAGGGTCTCAGTGACGCAGACCTCCTGTCTGTCTCTGTAAGCTGAAACCATTTCCCTCAGTGGAAACTGAAATTAAATTTCACAGACAAGATACAATAAATTGTGAAGACAATAAAGCCTCCACTAAAATAGCATTTTAAGTCTTGTGTGTGATTTATCCTGGCTTCATATGAGCAGAGGAAATCTCTGCTAGCTGCTAGGCTAATTTATACAATGTAAAATGCCATAGGCTTGTGCTAATAACGTTAGCATGTTGTATTTGTGGTGAAAACGTGTTTAGTATAAGACAGTTGTTTTGTCAGTGAACCTTGTGAGCTGTAATGGAGCTGAATTTTGTAACGTTACCTTTGTTAAATGTTGCTGTTGTCCCTGGCTTCATATGAGCAGAGGAAAAGTCTGCTAGCTGCTAGGCTAATTTATACAATGTAAAATGCCATAGACTTGTGCTAATAATGTTAGCATGTATTTGTGAGTTTGTTTCAACAAAACTTTACAGCACTTCACAGAAACCCTGTCTCCAACTAGTGTTCTGGAGGTGTAACTGCAGAGTGACACACACACCACCACTCAGGTAAAAATGCTCACAACAGCGTAGGGTCTGTATAGAGCTGATGCACAAATATAAATCCTGCTTAAGCATGAAAGGGGGAGAAAGAGAGGGGGTGACATGCAGCACAGGGCCGTAGGCTGGAATCAAATCCACAGTTAATGAACTAAGGACACAGTACAGCTCCCAGTCCGGTCTCACTTTGAGGTCGTCGAAATCTGCCGCTTGGTCAGTGACTTCCGGCGTCAGACAGGTACTGGTACTCTGAGTTTTTGCATTTTATGTGACTTTATAGTTGGAAATATTGTAGTTTTTGCTGCACTACATTTATGCAGTGTTCCCACAAATTTTTAAAAATTAATTTTCAAAACTGTCCCGTAATATTTGACCCTGTTTCAGGACGTTTGGTGCACTTATTACTGTGAGCACTTCTGCTTATTGTGACTTGTGAGCACTTGGTGTACTTTAGCAGAGTGTTGACTCACTATGTATGTGACCAGCAGCCATCTTGAGTTTGTAAGTCGGGGTTGATGCGGTTGCTCCGACTTTCCAAGTTGGAAATCCTCAAACTTGGCTTTCTTGCAGGCGTCCATGTTTTTTTCCAACTTGTCCACGCAAAAACTCTTGTCAACTCAGAGGTGACATCATTCCCACTTCCTCCGAGTACAAAACGAACGCACCTTTTATACGCTGTCATCATGATGCATTGAATATTTCTTATTTCTATACATGATTTATTTTTCTCACTGTGTGATGACTTTTTAAACTAACCTGGTCTCACGCCGAAGTCTTCGAAATCCGGTGCTTGGTCAGCGACTTCTGGCGTCATTTGACCACTGCCGTCCACGCTTTGTGCTGGTTCGTTACTTTAGGGAAGTGTAAGAGTATATGTCTGACATCAAGTTTGTATTTGTCAAATGGAGCAACCAACCACTGAGTTGCGAAGTCTTAAAACTAATGTCTCTTTTTCCCACAGTCTGTATTTCACCTCAGGAGGACCAAAGTTCAGAGTTTCATGTTCTGTTTTTGTGCAGCAGTCGCTGAATCTGAGGTGGATCCACGATGTCGAAACGCGATGTCTGAACGCCACCTCCAACACCAGCCAGCAGACACACACAGGCAGCAGCAGAACGGGACTCCATCTCTGCTCCATCCTGAAATGAGTGTTTCTTTAATTGTGACCTCATGCTGCAGCTGTGGGCGGATAGAAACTCTCAGACTAATGGAAGCGTCACAGGTTCAAACCCACACAGGTAGAAAAAAAAAAGTGTCCAGTCATCCTGAAGAACGGGCCAAAGACTGGCCCACCAGTGTTGTTACAGTTGGACAGACAGAGAGATGAGCAAATAACATGTCAATATGTAACACACACACACACACACACACACACACACACACACACACACACACACACACACACACACACACACACACACACACACACACACAGCAAAGGAAGCAGTGGTGAGTCAGCCTCTTGTGAGTCACAGGAGAAATCAGAAATGTCAGACAGAAAAAAAGAGCACACACACACACACACACGCACACACACACACACACACACACTCACACGCACGCACACGCACACACACACACACACACACACACACACACACACACACACACACACACACACACAGCTTTAGCCTCCAGTTTATGACATTAATGATGGACGCCTTGACAACTGTCTTCATGGCACAGAGGTGGCACTTCTTTACGCCTCCTTTACATTTTAATACAGAACCAAACAACAGCAGCATCATGTCGCTCCACTGTGTGATGTCAGACAGCATGATGACATCACAGAATCAAAAGAGTTGTGACATGTAACACAACAGCATCAGCCTCTAGTGTGACATGTAACATACGTGTCAGCAGCTCTTTATAAACAATAACAATGACATCACGTGTCAGTAACAATCATTTAGCATCCCTGTTATATGGCGGCTGATCTCGTCCTCTGCTCGGAGGGTAAGGAGCTCCTCACTGTTTAAGTTAGCTGCTAACTGCTAACGGCTGCTGTTGTTCTTTGAGTTAGCTGCTAACAGCTGTAAGCTGCTTTTTAAACCTCCTGCAGTGGGTTGCACATGTGACATGTCATCAAACGTCACACCTGTCCCTCCTGACGGTCTCTTTTACACACAAGTTGTCTCAGCGCTGTTACCACCTGTCCCCCCGTTCAGCGACTGTACCTTTCATACAGCACAGTGAGGCAGAATAACACCTTGAAGAGACATTAGCACTTTTTACAGAGATGGTTTTCTTCTTTGAGTTAGCTGCTAACTGCTATCAGATGCTTTTTAAATCCCCCACGGTGGGTCGTACGCATAACATGTTGTCAAATCAGTTTGTAACACAGCTGGATGGAACCTCTCTTGCAGTGTTATGATGCACCACAGAACAACGTCAGGTTGAAACGCTGCCACTGACGATGACATGTAATGACCTGAAAAGTCCACACGGGGTGGAAGGGGTGATGGACGGGCCCAACAAACCTGATGTATCTCCTTTATCCATCGCTGTGAAAAACACGTCAGTGAGCCACACTGTGTCACACGCTCCTTCATCACCATGAACCAGCTCATTCTTATTACGAAGTCGCGTCAGACACTGACGCCAAAAGCCACCTGTTGCGGGGGTATGATACGCCGCAGGATGGCGTCACTTTGAAGGACAGAATATAAGGATCTGGAAAGTTCCAATAAGTTTGGAAAGACGACAGAAACTCTGCTGCTGCAGGAAGTCGGACTAAAACACGTCCTCAAACCTCCGCTCTGAAACACCAACTATGACTTGAAGCTCCAGGAAATACACCCCACCAAAGATGAGCCCTCCTCAGCTACAGAGGTCAGCTGTAGCTCTGCACTGGCTAAACAAGCCAAACTGGACTTTACTGGTGGACAGCTGCAGACACAGAGAAGTGATGGAGCTGGTGGTTGGATATGTGCTGGATGAAATGTTGCTGCATGAGTGACTCTCCGTCTGTCAGACAGATCTCTGGGAAAACACCGCTGACAGGAAACTGAAGACCTCCAGGTGACTTGAAGCTGTCTGTCCTCAGCTGCACTTTTATGAGGTGTAATATAGCAAGTAGTGTAACTAACTAATGTTGGCAGGGATATTACCACTTTTGTTAAATAGCAACAAGTAATATATTACATTTTTAGAGTTTAGAGTAGAGCTCATCAGACTTCAGATGAACGTCTGACTGAGACAGGAAGTTCCTCTGTCTTCCTGTGTCCCTCTCTGAGACCCTCGGCAGGTCCTCAGACCTCAGGTTGATCCTCTGCTGCACTGACTGAGAGCTGCGCTTCATCCTCATCATCAGCTCAGGTATTAAAGTCTGCAGCGCCCTCCAGAGGACACAGAGGGAGGCTGCAGCCAAAAACACTGCTGCGCTTCAACCAGGAAGTTTAATCACTTCCTGTGTTCAGGTTCATCACATAAGACAGATTCAACTTTGTCTATACTTCACCTTTCATACAAACACATGAGGGGCAACTTGATGAGAAATGTCCCGCAAATTGCAAAGAATTAATAGGTAAAAAGGTCAAACTACATTTATAATTATTCATAATCATCATTATATATTTACAGTTATGATACAGAATTATTAACAATTTTTTTTACAGGTCATTTTAAACTTTTTTTTAATTTTTTTTTTTTTTTTTTTTTACAAATTTCTTGCAAATTTGTGAGTCATTTTTTATTTTATTATCATCATTATTTTAATTCAATTTTATTTCATTTTAAAAAATTATATTGAACATTTGTGGAGTAAAAACACAACATCTTGTAGATGACGTCCCTTCTATTAAAATACAGAGCAGAATAAAAGTCAACCTCGATGAAGCTGAGGAAGTAATGATAATAATAATAATAATAATAATAATAATAATAATGATAATAATAACAAATAAATAAAATAGAATTAAATAAAAATGATAAAAATAAATAAATAAATATTAGTCTGGCATGTTGTCCAGGTGAACCCTGCCACTCGCCCAGTGTCAGCTGAGATAGGCTCCACCCCCCGCCACTCTCAACAGGATATGTGCTTACAGGAAATGAATAAAAAAAATGAATTAAAAAAAATAGACGAGGGGAAATATTAATATGTCAGACCAGAATCTTTGACACACAGGGGAGGAACAAACACACGTGCTGAGTTTCTTCTGTCACCAAAACATCTGCAGGTTTCAGGATTCCTGCAGCTGTGACGGCACATACATGTGTTGATGTGGTGTGTGTATATATGTGTGTGTGTGTGTGTGTGTGTGTGTGTGTGTGTGTGTTGTACATTAAATCAGCTGCTGGTGCTCTAACGAGCCGCTCTGATTCACTGACAGACTCCTTTATCTCTCCTCCATCTCCTCCCTCCATCCCCCTCCTAACTCTGTCAGCGTTGTCATGGCAACAAGCCTTTAAACTGGAGCTGTTAGTCATCAACCCCCCCCATGTTATCATAGGCCTATATAATAATGTGGCGACATGATAAAGGATAATGATCATAATAATAATTACAACAGTCACAATAATCAGAGGTGCTCACAGTAATAATGATGGCAGCAGGTTAGGAGAGTGCATTTTCTTATTTGCTCGTCACAGTCTCGCGGTCACGTGGGTTGGGTTTGTTCAGGAGGGCATCCAAAGCACACACACATACACACACGCCCACACATGCACGCGCGCAGTGTGCACGGTGGGAGGAGGGAGGAGGAAGGCGGATCTGAGTCCAGACTCCAGGACTTCCTCAGAGGAGCAGAGCTCAGCCTGCAGCAGCGCGGTGAGTATCAAACTCTTCTTTATTATTATTATTATTATTATTACTATGCTTCATGTTGTCATCTGAGAGCTGCTTCATTCATGTTAATGACGTCATCAGGACACGAGCTGAAGTTACAAATCATGAGGAGTGAGTTAGAGCGCGGCGCTGTGGCAGGTAACAGGTGACCAGCGCTGTGAGGCGATAATGATCATTATAATGTTGTAACGATATAATGAGTCTGCAGACAGGACAGAAGAGATTCATGTCTTCATGTCCTCATGTCCTCATGTAACCTCGTCAGCTCGGTGCGACACTTCCTGCCGTCATGTTGGAGCCGCTTGTTTCTCAGCTGATGGAAAACGCGATAAAAACAGCTGATGTGGGCTCAGGGTGTGTTTTCATCCTGAAGGAGCTCTGAGTGTTTATCCAGTCAGTCATTATGCTGAAGAACCGTGAGAAGAGTTTGTATCTCAGAAATGATCAGAAACATTCTCAAAATACTCAGAAACTGTCAATATCAATCAATCAATTTTATTTATAAAGCCCAATATCACAAATACAATTTGCCTCACAGGGCTTTACAGCATACGACATCCCTCTGTCCTTTAGACCCTCACAGCTGATCAGGAAAAACTCCCCAAAAAACCCTTTAACTGGGGAAAAGAAAAACAGTAGAAACCTCAGGAAGAGCAACTGAGGAGGGATCCCTCTTCCAGGACGGACAGACGTGCAGTAGATGTCGTACAGAACAGATCAGCATAACAAATTAACAGTAATCTGTATGACACAATGAGACAGACAGAAAGAGAGAGAGAGAGAGAGAGAGAGAGAGAGAGAGAAGGTGCCCGGTGCATTAAAGGTGGTCCTCCGGCAGACTAGGCCTAAGTCAGCCTAACTAGGGGCTGGTACAAGGCAAGCCTGAGCCAGCCCTAACTATAAGCTTTATCAAAGAGGAAGGTCTTAAGTCTAGTCTTAAATGTGGAGACGGTGTCTGCCTCCCGGACCGTAACAGGAAGATGGTTCCACAGGAGAGGAGCCTGATAGCTGAAGGCTCTGGCTCCTGATCTACTTTTGGAGACTTTAGGGACCACGAGTAACCCTGCGTTCTCAGAGCGCAGAGTTCTGGTGGGATAATATGGCACTATGAGCTCTCTAAGATATGATGGAGCTTAAAAGTAATGCAGTAATAAAAAAAAGTATCTCAAAATAACAATAAATGATCAAAAAGCAAGCAAAAGCAGTTTCTCTAAATAAAGACACAGTAATGAGAAACTCTTGAAATAGCGACTAATTATCTAAAAAATAATGACTTATTATTTCAAAATCGTGAGTTAGTGTCTCAGAATAATAACTAATTAGTTTAAAAAAATACTGTTTCTCAAAGTAAGGACTTATTTTTCTCAGAATAGTCAGAAACTGTCAAAAATAATGGCTAATTATGTCACGAATAATGAGGTGATTTCTCAAAATAATGATTTGCTATTTCAAAATGTTATAAATTATATATAATAAAAGTATCTCAAAATAACAACTTAGTATTTCTAAATAATGACTAATTTTTCTCAAAATATCCTCAATTGACTCAGTATCTCAAAATGATAACTAAGAAATAAATGATAAAAAATAAAGAGGCGATTCCTCAAAATAATCAGAAACTGTCAAAATAAGGACTTATCCCAAAATAAAGGTCATAGTATCTTAAAATGAGTATCTCCAAATAACAACTTGGAGATACTCTGGATCATCGGTGGTCAAACCTCAGTGACGCGTTGACTTTTCACAGCAGTTTGTAAAAATCCAAACGGTCACAGCTCTAATGGCGTCCTGGGGGGAGGGGTCATCCTGCTCCATGGTGTCGAGGCCTCAGCCTGTTGCTGGAGGTGTTTCTGGTTCATTCATGGAGGGTGTTGTTGATGACACTCGTTAGCGTCAGCAGTTACAGACATAGACTGTAGACAGTAATGGACATAAACGTCACCAACTGGTTTGTGGCCTCCTGTTTGAAAGCCTTGAGTCTGGCATTTTGGCGGTCGCCATCTTGGATTCTTGGAGCCAGAAGTGACCATATTTGGACGAGAGGGTGGAGATAAATCTAACGCAACATATTCTCATAGAATGGTTCGGATGATATCTACGAGGTTGTGGCCCACGAATGGCCTTCACGTACAGTTAAAGTAAAGTTACTGAGGTTAGGTCACCTTAAAATGACTCAAACTACAACAACAGAACGTCACAAGAATAAAGTCATGTGACGTTCTGTGTTCGTCTGTCTCTACCTCAGCTTCCTAATTTAATTCAGTTCAGTTCAGTGATCAGTCCTCCCCGCAGCGCTCAGTAATCTATCTGTCTCTGTCTCAGATCATGGACGACGCTGCTCCACGTACCGCTCGCTCTTCGTTGGCGTGGCTGGTGGGAGCGTCACAGGTGCTGGGTCTGGCCGCGGTGGTGCTGACCGGCGTGTGGATGGGTCACTACCACGGGGGCTTCGCCTGGGACGGCTCATCGCGGGAGTTCAACCTGCACCCTCTGTGCATGGTGCTGGGACTGGTCTTCCTGCACGGTGACGGTGAGTTCACACCAACAGGAAACTGTTCACTGAGCTGATGCTGAGGTCACTCACCACGTTCACCCGATGCAACGTGTGGTACGATTTTACGAGTTTCCAGGCTTCAGAAAACACTTTCACCGTCCTGTCATTTAGTTTTTTAAACATATTCACTGACATCAAAAAAGGATCCTCACCACCAATACTATTAAATGTCTCTAGATGCTCTGACACATCTGGCTGACGGTCAGCTGTTGGTTAATGTCGGGCTGTCGATAAGCGCCTGGCGCCCTGCAGTGTGTTCCGCACCTTCGTCCCTCGTCGTCCCTTATCAGCCCTTGTTGCCTATTTTTTTGGGCCGATCAGCTTGTTGAATCAGCATCGGAAACGACGGAGCCTGTCACTGAATGAAATCACTCTGATTGGCGGTCACAGCTCAGCGCACGAGAAGTGAAATAGAAGTGAGGAAAGTAAACAAAGAGCTAACGTCCAGAGGTATGAAAACAAATGGTTATATTATGTAAGATTATTTAAGGGATTCGCAGTTATTTGTGTTATCGTTCGCTAGCGTACAATAAATATCATTCGTTCTTCCAACATGGAGTCACTGGCTAACTAGCACATTGAATCTGTTGAATCTACCCTGACACAGTTCAAGTATTTTGGGGTTGTTGTTGTTCATGACTGAGGGTAAAATGGAGCATGAGATGGATTAGGCTCGGTGTCTGCAGTGATGCAGGCGCTGTGTCAGCCTGTCATGGTGAAGAGGGACCTTAGAGATAGGGGAGGAGCTCGGAGTAGAGCCGCTGCTCCTTCATGTTGAGGTGGTTCAACGTCTGATCAGGATCCTCCTGGGCGCCTCCTGTTAGAGACGTCCCACTGGTAGGAGGCCCCGGGGCAGACCCAGAACGCACTGGAGGGATCTCAAGTCATATTTTGCATCTCGCCATTAGTGTGGCTAAAAACGTAAAAATAGATTCAAGTTTGCAGGAAGTGATCTTCCCTCTGCCGACGTTGCTGATGTCTTCAGATCAGACGCGACTGATCAAACATCAGTTTGTATTCACAGTCACGATAAATCATTTTCAGATGATGTTCTATAAATTGTGTGAGGCGGAGGTCAGAGCGTGGACGCTGTGGTCACCCTGCTGGTGTGTGTCTCATGTGCCTCAGCCTCAGGCACTGACCTGTTGCATTAAGCTAACGCTGTCCAGACCCCATCAAACCCCCCCCCCCCCCCCCCCCCCCCCCCCCCCCCCCAGCCCAGCCAGTCTGATTTAAACAGAGGAGGAGGATCATTGAACATGTCAGTCTGAGTGTGTGTGTTTTCAGGACGTATCCAGTGAAGCTTTGACAGACTGACCCAGCAGGGAATTAAACCAGCGACACAGGAAGAGCCAGTCAGCAAACTGAGCAGCATCTTTTTCAGCTACAGAGCAGGAAGCGTCCACCCAGTCTGTCCACAAACTAAATCCAGGCTTCAGCAAATCAGGGCAAACTGGACCTTCTAGTTCGTCCAGCTGTTGTGTGAATCCAACTGAGGGGTGAATATTGTTCAGATGATGCTAAACTATCAGTCACATGCTCCTTTGTGGCGGCCCAGTTTCAGTTTGTGGTCCATGCAAGCAGCAGCCTCCGAGGCTGAAAAATAGAGTCAACACTGAAGCACCAAAAACCACCATCAAACCTCCAAAGGATCCAAACTCCATGTAGGCTGCCACCTCATCCTCAGGCTGCAAAGTTTCATGGCTGGAGTCCTCCACGTCGCTGACCAGTGTGACCACGGGGTCAAAGGTTACACTTGTGTCACTGACTTTCAGAATAAAATACATTGTGGCAAAAAATGTCATTGAAATGTCCAAAAAATGTTGATTTAAAAAGTCAAAAAATGATTAATTAAATGCTAAAAAAATGTCTTTGAAATGTCCAAAAAATTTTGATTTAAAAAGTCGAAAAAATATTAATTAAATGCTCAAGAAATGTCTTTGAAATGTCCAAAAAATGTTGATTAAAAAGTCTGAAAATTATTAATTAAATGCTCGAAAAATGTCTTTGAAATGTTAAAAAAATGTTGATTTAAAAAGTCAAAAAATTATTAATTAAATGCTAAAAAAATGTCTTTGAAATGTCCAAAAAATGTTGATTTAAAAAGTCAAAAAAATATTAATTAAATGCTCAAGAAATGTCCAAAAAATGTCCAAAAAATGTTGATTAAAAAGTCTGAAAATTATTAATTAAATGCTCGAAAAATGTCTTTGAAATGTTAAAAAAATGTTGATTAACCCTTTGAAACCTGAAGCGACATCACTATTCTTGTGCTGCTTTCTGACACATATCACAAGTATTTAAACCTTTGAACACTAAGCTAATTGGTGTGATTTCTTTCAGAAACATGGCAAAAAACAGGCAATGAGCAACTTGGTAAGAAATGTCCCACAAATTGAAAAAGAAAATGTAATTAATAGAAAATTATTTAAACTAAAAAAAAACTAGGAAAAAACAGCTTGGGGAAAATTATATTTATAATTATTATTATTATTATAACATATTTAAAATTATGGTACAGAATTATTATAATTTTTAAGCACTTTTCCCAGGGTTTTTTTTTTTTAAACAAATTTTCCAGTTTTTAATTTTCTCTGTTTACTAGTTCTTTTTTTTTTTTTTTTGCAATTTTTGGGTGTAACTTCTTTCATTGCTCGTTGCCCTCTTCCCATGTATTTAAAAAAAATCAAGCCAGTTTGCTCAGGTTTCAAAGCGTTAAAAAGTCTGAAAATTATTAATTAAATGCTCAAAAAAAAGTTGATTAAAAAGCCCGAAGATTATAATTAAATGCTCAAAAAATGTTTTTGAAATGTCAAAAAAATGTCAATTAAAAAGTTCGAAAATTATTAATTAAATGCTCAAAAAATGTCTTTGAAATGTCAAAAAAATGTTGATTAAAAGTCCGAAAATTATTAAGAAGATGACCTGATAAAATCTCGTCAGCTGATCTGAGAGCATTAAACTCGTTAGTTCTGGGATGAGTTCTGTCAGATTGTACTCACGCTGCAGCACGTCCTGGTGACAAAGTCAGATGTTGCTGTTCTCCCTGCTGTCTGCTTCACGCCTGCAGCCCGGGGGACTTTTACTAATGACTGTAACCAGATTAGTTCAACTGGTTCACAGCTGTCTGCTCCAGAGCTGGATTACATTAGAGCGATAAAAACAAAGGTCAGCTGGACATTACAGGAGGACAAGGGAGACGTTTGTCCTCACACACACACACAAACACACACACCTTAAAGCTGATTCGCTGTGATTAACTCTGCTGCTTTTGTTGCTTCGGGCCACGTCCACATTAATATATCTAACAACAGATGGTTTCCCTCCACAGTCTGGAGTCACACCTGAATCATGATGAGATGTGAGCTTTTTAAAAGCTGTGTGATCGTCACATGGTCAGTATTTTGGAATCAGACACACCGTTGTGGCACTGCACACCGTAAAAAATGTCACGCTGCTTTGTGGAAATGGTGCAAAGCTGCTGGCACTGGTGGCGAACAGAGAGGATTGAAACTCAACACAATTAGCAGCTGTGTTCACGTCAGAGTTTTGTTACAGTCAGAGAAAATCAAAACACAGTGTACGCACCGTCTGCGCTCTGGTAGCACTTGTCTTGAAGCAGATCCCTCAAACAGTGTCTGTATGAACAGGACAGGACTGTGAGCAGCACGAGTGTCACATTTTGATGACGTGTACTCAGAGTAAGACACAATAACAAAACCAAAACCATACAGAACTCCTAACCCTGTGAAGCTATCCCAGAATGCATTGTCCTCTCCTTCAAACCACTGCTTGCACACATATGAGAAAACAATAATTAAGTGGCACAGCGGCCAGGGTGAACAAAGGAACAAGGGCCATGACAAATACATGAAGGGACCCAGTGGGTGGTGTTAGATAAAAAGGTATTTATTGTAACAAAGCAAACGTCTAAAGAAGAACTACATAGTGTGGATAATCAGTGAGTCAGTGATGTAGATGTGAGTGAGTGAAAAAAAGCAAGTGTAACGTGATGTGAAGCGAAACAAAAGAAAAACCAAACAAGGTGCTCCGAATCAGGTGCTGCACTCCTGTGACGCAGTCAGTAACGAAGGGGAAAAACAGTTACAGGTGAACGACAAACTCAGCGGCTCAGGAGCCGTCACAGTGTGACCCAACAGATTCAAACAGTAGCTGTTAGCAGTTAGCAGCTAACTCAAAGAAGAAGAACAGCAGCAGCTGAAAAGGTGAAAACAGTGAGGTCCAGGAGCTCCTTACCCTCCGAGCAGAGGGACAGGTGTGACGTTTGATGACATGTCACATGTGCGACCCACCGCAGGAGGTTTAAAAAGCAGCTTATGGCAGTTTGCAGCTAACTCAAAGAAGAACAGTAGCTGTTAGCAGTTAGCAGCTAACTCAAACAGTGAGGTCAAGGAGTTCCTTACCCTCCGAGCAGAGGACGAGATCAGCCGCCATGTAACAGGGACGCTAAATGACTGTTATTGACACGTGATGTCATTGTTATTGTTTATGAAACGCTACTGACACGTGTGATATATGTCACGCCTCACTTGATTCTGTGATGTCACCATGCTGTCTGACATCACACACTGGAGCGACGTGATGCCGCCGTCGTAAAGAAGGGACTGTGTGGCGCCACCTCTGTGTGAAAAGCTCTGTTGTGTCTCCCTGCAGCCATCCTGGTCTACAGAGTGTTTCGAAATGAGGCGAAGAGAAATGTTAAGCTGCTTCACGGCATCATTCACCTGCTGGCCCTCATCATCAGCATCATCGGTGAGAGACGGGGAGTGTGTGTGTGAATAATGACAGTGTGTGCGTGTCTGTGAGTGCAAGAAAGATGGACAAAAAAGACACCTATTGTTTCTGTGTGTGTGTGTGTGTGTAGGATTTGCAGCTGTGTTTGATTTCCACCGAGCAGCAAAGATCCCAGACATGTACTCTCTACACAGCTGGTGCGGCATGGCAACCTTAGTCTTATTTTGCATACAGGTATACACACACACACACACACACACACACACACACACACAGTATATTGTGTATCTCAAGTGTAATGTGGACTCAAATGGTAACTAACTTTTCACCCCCCCTCCTCTCCCAAGTGGGTCATGGGTTTGCTGTTCTTCCTGTTTCCTGTTGCGTCGTCATGGTTACGATCCTCGTACCTCCCTGTTCACGTGTTCTGCGGTCTGGTTCTGCTGGTCATGGCCATCGGGAGCAGCCTGCTCGGCATCACGGAGAAGCTCCTCTTCAGCATCATGTAAGTCTGTCACTGACATCTCCAGTTTTAACCGTTGCAAATTTGCTGCCAGTCAGAATACTTTGAATGTGAAATATTCCAGACCCAAACTGGCCGAGGCGCTCTGGAAAAAAAAAAAACAGGAAAAAGGTCCAATACTAACAAGCTGAAAGGGGGCATATCTCCACCTGTCGTAGAGGAGTCGCACATGCTTGGCTCACGTGCTGACTGTGTCTCCTTCTTTGGGCCCAGGGCGACCTACTCTCAGCTGGTTCCAGAGGGGGTGCTGGCCAACATCTTGGGGATCCTGCTGGTGTGTTTCGGGGTGCTGCTCGGCTTCCTGATCACCAGAGAGGAGTACAGACGTCCACCGAACCCAGAGGAAGAGTCTCTGTCTGTCCATTTCAAGACCCTGACAGAGGGCGGGTCACCCACAATGCCTTGACCTCAGAGTGATGTCTAACACCCTCATCTGGATGCAAACAGGCGAGCTGTCGCACCAGTCTCTGTCAATACCAAGCTACAAAGGCATCATCAGTTTAAACACACACGGCCGTGAACGTGGTCAGAAAAGACTGTTTCCAAATGTTTAGTGAAGTCAATAAAATCAGGGACAGGAAGTGGATCAGCCGACTTTCAACCCAAATTATTTTTACTTTATTTATTTCATTTGATGAAGAACAGAAGTTCAGTCACTGTAAAATAGTATCACAACAATCAGATTTAATAATTAATAGAGACATGGCGAGGGGTGTGGCGCTTCCTCATTTCATACAGCTTTAAGCAAAACTGACCAATCACAGCTCTTCTTCTCTCCACATGGTGCCTCTGTAGTTACATTTTTGAGCACGTAAATGTTGCCTATGTCGTGTACAGTTTAACCCCTACATGCAGTTTGAGAGTGCCTGTTAGTCCTGCAGTAACTACAGCCTTCCACTAGAGCTCTGCATGATCCTGAAACTGAGACCCAAACGCTCTCGTACCTGAATCTGACCCAGAGCTTTATTTCTGCTTTACTTGACTTGTCACCGACTTTGTTGGAGCCATCAGGTCAGTCCTGAACACTGGCCACATGATGGCACTATAACTGTCCCGAGTCGCTGTCTGGCACGATCTGGGCACGTTGTAGTCGACTGGTATTGGTGAAAAATAAAACCTATCAAATTCTGATTATTTCTTTACGAATTCCATATGTCCGAAATTAAACTTGGTTGTTTGTTGGGTTCAACTCTGTTGCTAGAAATGTCACCAGAACGGATACTTTGGTACCATGTCGATGCCAAAATTCTGCAAACACGATGGAAGTCAAAACTGACAAAATGTCATGAACCCACATGGACCATCAGGGACTGATTATAAAATTTAATATGTTTTTACATGAAAAAACACTGTAGAATGGTCATACTTTGAGCAGTCTCCTTCAAATTTGAAACAGTGTTCATTGATAGTGTGCCTACAGCCCCACAGTGTCATTTACCTGCTCAGATGAAGCCACAGACAGTTATTCATCCTGAAACATATTTATTATTTTATTTTAGGCAAAATCTTCAACTTGTTACTGACTTCAGAGGCCCATTACTCTGTCTCTGTATCAGTGTTTCTGACACTTTCACAAGAAACTTCAGAGAGTTTGCTCTCTGGCAAGACCTCATGCATGCACGTAGTCAGAGCGGTTCAGAAGCTACAGTCATTTTAATTTGGGTATGTCATTTTAGGCGTTTTCGCTACAACATGGGGGTGGAGTGCAAGATTAATAAAGGAGTGTATCCTAAAGTACATGTGATTCATTGTTAATTTATTATTGGTATGGAATTTGGTATCAGAGAATCTCTGGTACAGAGAATCGCAGAGTTTAACTGATATTGGTATCGACTACTAAATTCCTGGTATGGTGACATGACTCTGTAACCCGACTGTACGATCAGAGAGAACTGAATGTTTCTGTCGTCCCAACAAAATCAACAGAGTTACACGTCTTCTCCAGAAAAACAATCTAGCTGATCGCTTCAGGAGTCAGATTCTCCAATTTAACATTTCATTCCTATCATTTGAATGATCTGTATTCATCGACTGTATAGTTTTAATCCAGGACCGCCAGTATTTGGATCAAAGCTCATAAAAAATAAGACGTGCCCAAGTTCATGGTCAACTCTTCAGTGCACTGGATACATTTTGTTATTTTAACTGTGTGTATTGAGCTTCTTTGGCACAAACGTTTCTTTTTCTGTTGAATGAAGTTGTTGCTTTGGTTTCCACTGGGTGGCTGTCATTGAGGTAAATCAGTTTAATCAGACTGTATCAGCAGATAATCAATATTAACAGATATGTTTCCTTTAAATAACATTTAAATAAACAGCAAAAATGTTTTGAGGGAAATGTAGTGCTGAGCGAATTACAACATGTCAACATAATGAGGAAATGTTGCTAATTAACGTACCTACATGTAGGAAGCCGCAAAAATGTTATCTGAGTGTATTAGGTTTGTTGACGACGTATTTAATTTGCTTTCCACCAACACGGTGATGTGTGACACAGTATCCACTCATACTGACAACATTTAACCAAAATCTTTCCCAAACTTTAACCAAAGTGCTTTTGTTGCCTAAACTCAGAGAGGAGTCTGAACCTGGTTGACACTGTTGTACAGTTTGGCTCAGTTGCGCCCGGACCACACTGCCTGCGTGAGCAGTGTGAGACAGCTACGTCGCTGAACTGCTGCAGCTCACACACATGTGGTGTTCACACAGGCAGGGTTGCTGCTGCCATAACTACTGTATTTGGAAAATTAAAGGCCGGTACTTCACTTATTTATGGAGCTGTGCAGCCGCTGCATTGTCAGCAACACAATCCTTCAAATATTTAATAAAAAGCCTTGTGTAAACAGATGTATTCTGTCCATAGAAACATTTACAGAGGGCTTTTATTTTGAAACAGAAACAGGAGGTCATTCATTCATTTCCCATAACCACTTATCCTGTTGGGGGGGGGGCTATCCCAGCAGAGGAGAGGCGGGGGACATCGGAGACAACCCCCCACCGCCCTCTTGTTATGAGGCGACAATGCTAACCACTGCACCACTGTGCCACCCAAGAAAAGAAACAGGAAGTGTCAAGCTAAGATATTTCTTCTCATTGAAACTATAGTGACAGGTGATAAGATGACGATATGATGATCAAAAGATAATTTTTACTGTCCATTTTGCTGAAAATCGCACATTACGTAGAAAACATAGGGGAGACTTTGAATGTCCAAATGCGCCTGAGCAGCGCTGCTCACGCAGGCAGTGTGGCCCATGCGTTACGCACTACGAGTCAAACTGATGCTGAACCTTGCACTCACCAGTGACCATCTCCTCGATGTAGACATTTATATTTATAACACATCTGCCATCTCACTACATTTGATAAATCACTTAAAATAAAAAGATTAGAAATTAATCGATTTTTTTGAAAAGGACAAAATATCTGAATAATTCATCCCTGTGTGCGAAAAAATGTAAAGATCCAGTCCTCATTAAACTGTTGGATAATGTCTCCAAAATGAAATAATTTCTATCACGCTACCTTTAAAGTCTCAACACTGTTAATGACACTAAAATAAAGTCTGTCCTTTTATTTGATGCGCCGCAGTATCGACAGTTTATCAGTGTTTGTCCAAACTGCATTAAACACAGTGTATTAGGCTGTTTGTATTTAACTGTCATGTTGAATATATCTGTCGTGTGTGTGTGTTCAGATGTGTGTGTTTGGTTATTTGCTGCACTTTTACTTTAAGGTGTTAAATTCATATCTTTGAATGTGTTGAAGCAAACGATATCTAACATGTAGCTACAGGTTTTGTCTTGACTTCAGGACTCTGCACTAGTGCCTAATGCTAAGCTTTTACTGGAAATTACTGGACGTTGTTTGTCTTATGTACTTCTTGATAATTCCATCTTTGAAAGGGAAGTCTTAATCTCTTAATCTGTAAATAAAAATGTGTGAAATGGCCGAGTGTTTTGGTCCATTTGTGTTTTTCTCAGATATAATTCCCAATGTTGTTTTACTGTTTTATAGGTTTAAGAGTCTTAAAGGGACAGTTTGGTCCCAAATCTAAACTACATAGTTTCCTCTTACCTGTAGTCTTTCTTGTGTCTAGATCATTTTGGTTTGTCTTGGTTGCAGAGTTTTGGAGATATCAGCTGCAGAGATGTCGGAAGTCTTTGCAACATAATGGAGGTAGACTCTCAGCGTGTGGTGCTCAGATCACCCAAAAAGTTTGATGTAGGAACTGTTTTCTTGCTACCGAACTAACCGAACCTGCCAACTGTATCCCTGTGCAGAGGGAAGTGTGCATCTGCTCACCTAGCACCACTGAGCTAGTTAACGTTACAGCTCAGTCAAGGAGGACGCCACAGGAGTGTTAACATGTGTTTGTCTTGTTGTGTTATTGGAGCCAGAATAGAAGGAGTCATGGCTCAAAACCAGCCGCCACTGCCCGTCAACAAAAACAAAGACAACTATGGTTAAATGTGATCAGACCAAAGGACTGGACGGAGGCCATCATCAAAAATGCTCACATGTGCAGCGCACACTTCATATCAGGTTAGGGAAAAAGTATTTCCTGTTGTAGGGATGAATAAGGTTATGTGTATTAAGGGTTATCATGTCCACCTCATCAGAAACTGGGGAGGGATTAAGAGGAATATTGGATTTCTCTGCAACGCTAACTCTTTAGCACATTAGCTAACGTTAGCTTCCATAGCAAAACAAACAAGTGTGGTCCTCCTTTGTAAGATTGGCTTCCTGTGACATCATCCATCCACTGAGTGAGAGCATACGGGTCGGCCAGTCTGGTCCCGTTGCTCAGTGTTTACTTATTCAAGTAACACTGGCGGTCCCGGAGAGTGAGTGACCTGACATGGTGCGTTGGTAAATTCAGTCTGACGCTCTACACTAAAATGAGAGCCCTGTTGGTGGAAGAAACGCAGCGTTATATTTCAGAGACAGAGTGTCCAGAGTGCGCTCTGCCACTCTGAGAGTGCGCTGCTCTGGATAACCCAACGCTACATTCAGACAGCGCTCCACCAACAAACGTCACACTGTTTACTAACAATAAAAGGGTCTGGTCACATGACTACAAACGAGCTATTTGATGAAAAGGGAATGAGAGCAGGTTATGGGTCAGGACCCAGCTGGGGCCAGATGTCAGTGTAAACTTTCTTTAGTGATGCATATTCCCTGATGTTCAAGAAACACACCAGTTTAAACACAGTACAACTGGTGTGTTCAGTGACTTTGGAGTTACAGGGCAAACGTCCGCTCTGCCTGGTTGTAAATTAGCCTCGCATGAGACCAGCACTGATGCTCATGTTTGAATTATAGTCGGCAGATCAGCTGTGTTTTTGTGACCTCCTATAGATCTCTGTCTGCACACACACACACACACACACACACACACACACACACACACACACACACACACACACAGACGAACCCCTCACAAGATACTGACAGTCTTTACATAATATTAAAGTCAGTGAAACAGACGGCTGGAGCGAGGCCAGGTCTCCCTGGTGGTATTAAGAGGAAATAAGAGGGACAGAGACAGAGACATGATGAAATTCACATCAGACGGGTTGCCAGAGTTTAGTGGATGAGAGGAAACATTTGGTGATTGGACAGGATTAGAGGATTACTGACACAGCTGACTGCATCAGCATCATCGCTCCGTCTTTGTGTCTCTGCGTCCATCATCTCCTGAAGTGCACTCGCCTAGAGCTGAGCCAGTGAAGTGAGAGGACACAGACAAGTTGACGGAGCAGTATGGAGGTGTCTGGAGTCTTCATCAGCAGAGGAGGTTAGATGTTTGTGTCATGTGGACGTTGATTGTACTTTTCGTGTTTGTGTGATTTGAATCAGTTCTTATCTTAAAAATGTAAAAATGCAACAGTTTTTTTTTTAATTTTCCTTCAGTTTTGGGTGTTGAAATTTGACCAATCTGGAAAAAAATCATGTTGTTTTCTTGATAACTCTGTGCATCATAAAGACAATATTTATTAGAATCAACAGTGAACAAATTAGGAGTGAAAACAGGCCATTCTGTCGCTGCTATCAAGTGAATAAGACGTAAATGCTGAATGCTTTTAAACCGCATCATCGTGTGTACCAGAGGCTCACAGGATTTAATCCTTTCTGCTGCTCTGCTCTTAATGACTGTGATTATGTAATTACATTTGGAGGGGAAAGGGATGAAACAGATGAAAACCTGCGTTAAAAGGAGGAAAACAATTACGAGGAAGACTTAAAATAAGACAGTTATGCAAAGATGAAAATTTGGCGAATGTTTTTTAATGCTTGTACTTGACTGTAGAGGGCATGTGAGTGAAGTGGGGGTCAAAGATTGTGTCAGTGTTGATGTTCATATGTAGTGCTTTGGTTGAGGGTTCGCATATTAAATCATATTCAAATAAAAGAAGGGGTGCTTAATAAATATTTATTAAGCTGGGAATCGTCGGCAGGTTGCTCAATTTGAAGGTAACTGTGAATTAAACAGGATTTATACTTCTGTTTATGGCTTAGGCTCTGCATAGCTGCGCTCCCTCCGCCACAGCCTGTCATGCACCTCCCCAGAAATGTACTTTAATGAACTGTAACTTTCAGGCCCTGCTTCCTCACTGTCTCCTCAGATATCTGCCAGAGATAAGACGGCATGCTGTCCCCGTCTGCTCTCCAAGAGATATGTGAGGAGACAGTGAGGAAGCAGGGCCCGAAAGTCACTGAGCCAAACCGTGGGAGTGTGAGGTGAAGGGGTGTACAATATCTGGTGTAGGGCCTTTGTGTAGGACATCTGTGCAACACTTAGGTCTAGGGTGTCATGCAGTACTCTTGGGGTGTGCAGTATGTATACTTAATGTTGATGGTGAGACAGTAAAGGCTGATCTGTCTTCTCTGAGCATCGAGGAAAAGATGGAGAAGACGGGCTCCAGCTGAACTAGCATCCTGTTACCCATTGTACAGGCGCTGGAAAACAAACTGGACAATCTTTGTGCCGCATCACTTTCAAAAGGGACATTGGGAGCTGGAACATCCTTGGGCTCACTGAAACTGTGAGGTGCTGTCCTGTTCCTGCTCTGGATCGCTGTTATACGTATTGCAGAGGCGGCTGCAGACCAGAGTCGCTACCTGTGTTCGGAGGGTGTGACCACGAGGCCGTCTTGTTGAGATCAAGATATGTTAACAAACTATGAAGCGTGATGGACAGATGGAGCCAATCAGAGTCTGGAGCTTGTTTAAGAAAACATTGGCGTCAGTGGATTCAATTTTAAAAACAGACTTAACTGTTGTGACTTCACAACCAGTGGCGGCAGCAAAACATTTTCATTGCAGTTGCTTAGGGGTTGCTAAACAATTGTATGGAGTTGCTGGACAATTTACTGCAATACCAATTAAATAGCATAAATATGGATATGTATGTCATTACTGGCCCACTCATTCTAATCAGCGCTATCTGAAACTAGCGCACATGCCATGAAACAGATAAAAAAAATCAATTTGAAGTTCGTTATTATAATTTTACCATATAGTCATGCCGCTGGAGCAGCAATGCCACCTGCATGATCCTCAACCTCTTTGCGTTCTCCATTTTCATCACCTGAGGGCTCGGAGACAGGTTCTTCTATTGCAGGATGCTCCTCAGGCTCTTCTTGTTCTATTTGCACGGGCTCAATCTCAGCCGCCTTACGCTTCAACAGACAGCCTCCATTTTGATGTCACTTTTCTAACGGCCCGGTTTTTTTTCCCAAGCTGACTTCGCGTGACCCCTGCAGGCCAGCTCTCGCGAGACGAGTCTCTCATCGTTTTTATTGTCTTCCTTTTATTTTAATTTAAAACAAAAACACATGCAATTAATTTTAAATTAAATTGTCACCATTTTTATTTTATTTAACACAATTAAGATTTTTTCATTTTTAATAGTCTCCATTCTTGGGGTTGCTTTGAGGTTGCTAAGCCACATTTTGGGGTTGCTATAGCAACTGCAAGCTACCCCCCAGCGCCGCCCCTATCCACAACTGTCCAGAAACGTGGACGATTATAAAGCAGCAGCCAAGACGTAGACGTAAAAAGGGACTAATTTACATGAAGAAGCTGATGGATCACATTTCACTGGTACCTTGTGTACTTCAATGAGACAAATGGTGCTGTCCTGTTCCTGATCTGGATCACTGCTGTACGTCACTCAGGAGTTGCTACCCGTGTTCGGAAGGTGCGTCTATGAGGCCATCATGCTGAGGTCAAGATATGTAAACGAACTGTGAAACATGCCCCAAGTGACATGACACAATGTCAGTGTCACCAAGGACATCAGTGAACTCAGCTCGTCTCTGGTGGATTCGATTCGTAAAACAAAAGAAGAGACTGTTCCCAAAGCTACAGTTAAATCATCTGCAACCAGAACCATCTGAAAACATGGACAAATACAAAGCAGCAGCCGACGAGACGTGGACGCGAGAACACTTAGAACAGTTAGATTAGAGTTAGCTGTGCGTTGTATGACTTTATGTGACGAAGAAACGATCGGTTGATTATTATAAATGTCTCCACCACAGACTGTGAACTAAAAACTCTGCTTTTTTATTTCCAGGCTGAAGGCAGCTCTTGGAGAAGAGGAGCTTCATTCATCTTTCCAAACATTAACTCCTCCTCTGAACGAGCTGCCCTCCCTCCTCCTCCTCTTCCTCTTCCTGTCGTGCGGGGAAATATGTGTCTCCTCTTCCTGGCCTTTTCCTCCCTCCTTCTTGCCTGTTATTCCCCGCCGTCCCTTTTTCCATCTGCAGAGGGCGCGCGGTCGTGTCCACACCACTGCATCTGTTACGAGCACGCCGACCTGGTGGACTGCCGCAGCCTTGGGTTTGAGCACGTTCCCAGGGGCCTCCCACACGGCACGTGGCTGCTGGAGCTGGGAGGGAACAATCTGAGCGTGATCGGGACGCGAGCCTTCACTGGACTGTGGTCCCTGCGGGTGCTGGTGCTGACCAACAGCCAGATAGAAGAAATACAACCACAGGTAGGAGCGATGGGGCGGAGGAACTTTCAAAGGAAACTTTTTCTGGGAAAGTTCCTGAAAATTGCACCAGGAACATTTGAAAGAATGAACTTTGAGCTTTGGAGCTGTTGTACGAGAGGTATAGTTGAAGTTAATGTGTCAAAGCACTGACAGGATGTGAAGTGTCATCACTGAAAGCAGTTCAAGGGTTCTTTTCTACATTTAAGGGGACACATATTAAGCAGGTGGCTTTCCTCCAAGAAATTGAGGTAATTTTTATTGCACCAACTTATGGTGAAAATGTTGTGGTACTTCCTGTTTCAAACATGCAGTTTCTTCTTCTGCTTTCCATTTCATGGCAGTTCACAGCTGCAGTTTTTAGGTTGCACACTGACACCACCTGTGCAGCCTGTGAGTGCGTCCTCACAGTTTGTCCTTCACTACTTAGTCATTTTAGTGTGAGGTGTGTTCTAAATATTGGGGGGGACGTGTCTCGTGTTCGTTGCAATACTTGTAACATTCGTTTGATTAAAGGTTTTGATGTGAATATATCTGCCTGCAGCGATGTGAATTTGCAACAAGTACCGTGTCAGTTTGAGGTCAGTTATTGTGCAGCCTGAACTGTTAGATATGTTTTTGAGTATTCTTTCTGTGAACTGCTCTGAGTGAATTATGTTCTTCACACTAAACACAACTTTGCTTTGCGTTACTTGCACAAGTTTGAGCGCTCGAATATTTTATGTTGACTCGCGACACAGGGGATATCGCTGAATCGATAAATGAACTTTCACCAATACGTCCTCAGCATTATACGTCACCGGTTAATCTCAATGCTGATTGGCTATCGCAGCACGAATTGGTCACTAAAGTTCCGATTTTTCAACTCTTGCAAATAAGCTTATAACGCGATATAAAGAAACTCGCTAATACATGTCATTCACATTGTGTCCATCACGTCTTTACATTGAGTTTTTATGTAATTCACAAATAGTTTTATTTGCGCTCAGTGTGAACACAACATCAGAAAGTTGTAGTGTATATGTCTAGGGCTTTTACTTTGATGGAAGTAGATTTGCTATGGGCTGCCTTTGTCCCGTGGATGTATCAAGAGAACTGGATACAGTTGGCAGGACTGCGTTCATTTCTATGGGAGCTGCTCAGTGACGCTTTAAGCTGAAACATTCACCTGCTGCTTATTAAATGACTCACATGATGCTGTTTGCGCATCACTGGGCCCACAGAGCGGGCGCATCAGAGACTTCCACCTTCACGGAACAGCACATACGTTTTTATTTTCTTTTGCCCATTTACTTAAATTGTGCAATACAGGTGGATGGAAACCAAACTAGGATGTGAGGGGGGGCAGAGCGAAGATGTATGCTGTATAGTTACATGTATTCTTCTCTCCCTCTTTCTTGCTTTAAATCTCCACAGGCGTTTTTCTCTTTGTCCTTCCTGGAGAAACTGGATCTCAGCTGGAACCAGTTAACGTCTCTACCTGTCGACTTCTCAGCCAGTCTGTCTGCACTCAAAGAGCTGCGACTGGAACACAACAACTTACAGCACATATCTGGATACAGGTACCTGTCTGTCCTCACAAACAGAGTGGTGGACAGAAATGTGACTAAACAATCTACTGTTTGCAAACACATCGGTCACATCAACTCTTTATGTCCAACTGCTGATCCCACACCGGTTTATCAGAGACCAGCTCATTATCGTCCTGTTGCAGGACAGCAGACGTGATTTTGTGAGACAATGTAGGACACACACACACACACACACACACACACACACACACACACACACACACACACACACACACACACACACACACACACACACCCTCGAGAAAGAGGAGCTACTAATATCAGCCTCTGTGTCTCACCCTGTCATTTTCTCTCCCTCCTTCTGTCAGCTTAGAGTATCTGGACAACATGGAGAAACTGGACCTCAGTTATAACCAGCTGGTGACGGTTGGCCCCGGTGTGTTCAGGGGCCTCTCCAGGCTGAGACAGCTCTACCTGCACAACAACCAACTGACTCTGGTGCAGCAGGGGAGCCTGGATATGCTGCCTGGACTGGAGGTGCATATGTGATGCTGAAATATCGTGTAGACACAGCTCAGTCGCACATTGTTGCACATTTCTGTAAACCACAAACAGCTTATATTTGCATGTTGAGGCATCAAGTGTGGGTGTTTTCAGTGGTTGTGCCACCAAAACTGGGTACGATAAGCCGAAATATGATCTCATAACCCCCAAGTTTTAATGGCAATGTCAACATTTATTCTAGCGACTGGTTTAGTGTATCCCAAGTTACCTGTCTGTCTGTCTGATCACCTGTCTGTCTGTGTAGGTGCTCCAGCTGAGTAACAACAACATCTCTCAGATCGACAATGACGCTCTGGCGCCTCTCTACAGCCTGGCCATCCTCGCTCTGGAAGGAAACAACCTGCATCACCTAAAGTTTAAGACCTTCATCAGCCTTCATACAACAGCGACACACATCCAGCTGTCAGGTGTCAAATGTCTTAACCACCGTTACACCTTAATCTTTATCTTCTCATGTATCTCATAAAAACCTGTATCACGGCTGCGGGCACGTTGTGTATTGTGATGTGATGCGTGCAGTGTTGGCTCCCAGACGGCATCTGACAATAAACATCCACCGTCCTGCCAGTGAGAGCGATTCGCACAGGGCCAGATGGCTGTAGGAATGATGATGCACTTAATGCACATCCAGTTCACTGCCTCTTTCTCATAAGCCTCGCATCCCACCCTCTGTCTGTCAGCTGTGACGACCGGGTGTCGTGTCATTGTTCCAGCTCAGAATTACAAATCCCAACAGTCTGAAAAAATATCCCACTGAGAGCCTGGTATCATGAAGCAAACATGTTGCTCCAAAGGGCCAAAAATATAGCAAAGGCATGACCCACGCTGCTCTGCCCTGATGTCTTCCACCAATATTAGCGCACATATAGAGGTTTGTTTTTTTTAACTTTGGAAAAACCAATTAAAAACAGGTGGGCGAGGAAATAAAACCTGAACAGCCAATCAGAGTGATCTCTGTCACTGACAAGCTCCGCCGCAGATTCAATGCGCTCAAATCGGCCAAAAAGCCGCCGACACCGTGCTGCTGCGTTCCAAAAGCTGAACTATTGTGCTTAAACTATTTAATCTTTTGCTTTTCAGGTCAAAATCGTCTCACACTTTTGCGTTATCGTTTCCACTGATCTTTACATTGACCTTCTCGTTGCTCCTCCAGGCAACCCGTGGAGCTGTGACTGTGACCTGCATCGCGTCTTCAGTAAGATCCTGCACGTTCGCCACCTTCACATCGACGACTACCGCAACGTGACGTGCCAGGATCCACCGCAGCTGGCGGGGGCTTTGCTGGCCTGGGTGGACAGCCAGCTCTGCATCGCAGAGACCGCCACCGTACTCGTCATCACTGTCACTGTGCTGGTTACCGTGGTGGCGGCTTTGGTGATGGCAGAGAGGAACAGGAAGAGGAACAGTGGGAAGAACTGGGACACTGAGTCACAGAATCAAAGCTAGAGCCACGAGAGGATGAGAGCTGACATATATGTTAAAAAGAGCTTAAAAATCTGGGATCACTTTCTGTTTTAATAATTTCAATATCATTCAGTCAACTAAATACATCCATCTGTAATGGTTACTTGGAACATCAGAATCAGAATAAGATTTGTTACCAAGTAGGTTTTCATTCAGCACATTTACATGACGTCAGAGAAAATAGATTTATATAAATCCCTGTGAACATGTCAGTGTGAGTGAAATGGTCCTGCAGTGAATGTGTCACAGTGGGACTAACACACCCAGATCATGTGACTCCTGCATGTATACAGTCAATCAGAGCCAAACTGGCCGAGGCGCTCTGAGCATGCTCCACAGTTTCCGCCCCGGGCTTTGACCCGGAAGTCCAATAGCATTAAATGTGTAAGAGAAGAAGAAGAAGCCGGTAACAACATGGAGAAATCTACATCCAGAGCCGTGACTTTTTGGACGGACCAAATGTACAGAGCTGTAAAGTTGTCCACCATGGTAGCAGTTAGCTGCTAGCTAACCGTAGCTAACTTGTTTGTCCATTGTTTGGTCTGTGACGTAATAGGTCAACAGGAAAAAGGTCCAATACTAACAAGCTGAAAGGGGGCATATCTCCACCTATCGTAGAGGAGTCGCACATACTTGGCTCAATAAATGGATTCCCCTCCCGTGCTTGTATACTGGGACAAGGACAGTAGGCCAGTTAGATGTCCTCGTCCAGCTGGGACTGTAGAAACACTTCACTGACTGAAAGGAGTCTCCTTTGGTTTTTGGTACATTAAACAGAAACATTTAATGGTTCTAAACAAATGTGATGTGTTTGAGTCTTTGTTTCTGATTAATATTCAGCCAATAACAAAAGTCAATACTTGACAGTGATGACACATTTAAAAACATCCAAATACATTTGAAGCATTCAGCCCACAGTCTGACAGTCGGCATCAGACAGAGTCCTTTATGAGGACCGTATGTGTGTGGACACCAGAGGATTACTGCGGGACTAATGGAGGGACAGAGACAGAGAGAAAGAGTCCTATTGAGGTCACAGGCCAGATGATTACAGCTGGACTTTATCAAACGTGTGTGTGTGTGTGTGTGTTTGGGGTATTAAAGAGACACAGAGACCAGACAGACTGATTATCTCTATCCTTGAGCTGCAGGCTGTTCTCCCAAATTTTCATATGTTTTCCTACAAAAAGCAACGCACTCATATTAATACATGTCCCATTTATATTGAAAGGCTGACATCACGTGACCAATGTGCTGACGGGAGTAAACAGGAAGTAGTCCTGAGCGCCTGTAAGGAGTCAAAAAAACTGAAAGATGAGCAGCAGAAAGCAAACAGCGCTACATCGACTTTAAAAAATTAAGTTAAAAAGGTTTTGAAGGTTTCAGACTCGCAGCAGAATGTTCAGGCTGCTGTCACAGATTTTTGTGTTTCCTTAACGTCAGTTTACAGAAAATAAAAGTCATAAACACAAGAACAAAGGTCACTCACTGACATGAGGAGAGGTCTCCAGCTCACAGACAAAACACTTCTTCTTCTTCTTCTTGGTTTTATGGCGGGAGGCAGCAGCGTTAAGGTGCATCACCAGCACTTATATTGGGAGCGTGGACCAGTTATTTCTGGAACAGTCTTTGAACACCACACTGAGTTCTTCCACTCTCAGCTTCCTTGTCTCCGTCTTTAATGTTCACGTTCTTGGGAACACTTTGGGCAAAACTACGTGTTCCTCTGATTCGTCTGCGTGACAGCGCTCACATGATCCTGAAGGATGTTTCAAATTTAAATACATCCTGGTCGAACCACACTGCTAACAGCAGGGGTGAAATCAAACTGACAGTTGAAGCTGTTAAGAATGTCTGTCACATCAGTTCTTCCATCGAGGTATTAAGATGTGCAAAAATGTTACAGCACATTATTCAGCTTGAAGTTCAGTTACTGAGTTTGGGAAGAAACAAAATATATAAAGAAAACCAAGTGATTCCTCCCCCATCACATGGTTCCACTTGGTACAGTCCAACCTGCCAACACCTAGGGCACGTTCAATCTCACAATGTCACAATGACCCCAGGAAGACGAGCTCGTCACCTAGGTGGCAGCTAATGGGGATCCTTTTAATAAAGAAATAAAGAAATAAATAAAACCATTCTGCTACAGTTTCCAAGGCTGCAATTTGTCTCTTTAATTGCATAAACAAGTCAACTTTATTTTAAAAATAAATGTCCGAAAAATATTATCAAAATATCCATAAAAATGAATATGAAATGTCTGAAAAATATTTCTCAAAAAAGTCCAAAAAATGTTGCGAACATATAAAAAAGTAAATCAAAATGTCCGAAAAAATGTTTACATGTTGCAAAAAAGTCAATAAAATGACTGAAAAATATTAATAAAATGTCCCAAAAAATTTTAATAAATGTTGCCAAAAAAGTAAATAAAATGTATGAAAATTATTAATAAAATGTCCCAAAAATGTTGATAAATGTTGCGAAAAAAGTCAATAAAATGACTGAAAAATATTAATAAAATGTCCCAAAAAATGTTGATAAATGTTGCAAGAAAAAGTCAACAAAATGACTGAAAAATATTAATAAAATGTCCCAAAAATGTTGCAAAAAAAGTAAATAAAATGACTGAAAAATATTAATAAAATGTCCCAAAAAAGTTGAAAATGTTGCAAAAAATAAATAAAATGACTGAAAAAATATTAATAAAATGTCCCAAAAAATGTTGCAAGAAAAAGTCAATAAAATGACTGAAAAATATTAATAAAATGTCCCAAAAAATGTTGATAAATGTTGCAAAAAATAAATAAAATGACTGAAAAATATTAATAAAATATCCCAAAAATGTTGATAAAATGTTGCGAAAAAAGTCAACAAAATGACTGAAAAATATTAATAAAATGTCCCAAAAATGTTGATAAAATGTTGCAAAAAAGTAAATAAAATGACTGAAAAATATTAATAAAATGTCCCAAAAAATGTTGAAAATGTTGCAAAAAAATAAATAAAATGACTGAAAAAATATTAATAAAATGTCCCAAAAAATGTTGCAAGAAAAAGTCAATAAAATGACTGAAAAATATTAATAAAATGTCCCAAAAAATGTTGATAAATGTTGCAAAAAAAGTCAATAAAATGACTGAAAAATATTTATAAAATGTCCCAAAAATGTTGATAAAATGTTGCAAAAAAAGTCAATAAAATGACTGAAAAATATTAATAAAATGTCCCAAAAAATGTTGATAAATGTTGCAAAAAATAAATAAAATGACTGAAAAATATTAATAAAATATCCCAAAAATGTTGATAAAATGTTGCGAAAAAAGTCAATAAAATGACTGAAAAATATTAATAAAATGTCCCAAAAAATGTTGATAAATGTTGCAAGAAAAAGTCAATAAAATGACTGAAAAATATTAATAAAATGTCCCAAAAATGTTGATAAATGTTGCGAAAAATGTAAATAAAATGACTGAAAAATATTAATAAAATGTCCCAAAAATGTCGATAAAATGTTGCAAAAAGGTCAATAAAATGACTGAAAAATATTAATAAAATGTCCCAAAAAATGTTGATAAATGTTGTGAAAAAATAAATAAAATGACTGAAAAATATTAATAAAATATCCCAAAAATGTTGATAAAATGTTGCGAAAAAAGTCAATAAAATGACTGAAAAATATTAATAAAATGTCCCAAAAAATGTTGATAAATGTTGCAAGAAAAAGTCAATAAAATGACTGAAAAATATTAATAAAATGTCCCAAAAATGTTGATAAATGTTGCGAAAAATGTAAATAAAATGACTGAAAAATATTAATAAAATGTCCCAAAAATGTCGATAAAATGTTGCAAAAAGGTCAATAAAATGACTGAAAAATATTAATAAAATGTCCCAAAAAATGTTGATAAATGTTGTGAAAAAATAAATAAAATGACTGAAAAATATTAATAAAATGTCCCAAAAATGTTGATAAAATGTTGCAAAAAAAGTCAATAAAATGACCGAAAAATATTAATAAAATGTCCCAAAAAATGTTGATAAAATGTATTTTTATCAACTGAAGTGGATCCTAAATGTCTCTAAACCAAATATTCACCTCCAGTAAAGGAGCGTTTGACCTGACTGGAGAGGGTGCAATGTGAACTTGTAAAACCCGGGATGGATCAGTGCCAGGCTCATCTCACTGGGTCACAGGTCTGTTTTTGTTTCAGCAGATCTGAGGACAAACTCCAGTTTCCTGCAGCCTCTGACCTGAACAGTGTCAGTGCTCCCGCTCTGAGGGCAACACTGCTCCAGACTGTTTGGAGGAACAGCAGCAGCTCCTGTTTGTGCTGCTCGTGTTCTGTCATCACTGTTTTTAAACTCTGGCATCACGCCCAGTACGCTCATGCACAGACCCCAACAGTGACGGTGACAACTGCTGCAGGATCAGCTCTCCAAGAAAAATGTTGACTTTCAGCTGAAGTCCTACGGTCGTTGACCCATCCATCGTTCACGCCTTCCTCCCTGTGCAGACTTTACAATAACATCACCTGACTTCATCCTTTGCCCCCGTCATAATAACGGCAGCCATTAGGGGGCTCTATCATCACTGCGACATTAATGTGTTGTTTTCAGGAAGTGAAATCCTATTTATTCTATATATGCTTCCTTTAGGTAACATCATTAGAAATCACTCTATAAATTTCCATTGTTATGCGGATGATACACAGTTGTATTTATCGATGAAGCCAGAAGAAAGGGATCAATTAACTAAACTTCATAATTGTCTTAAAGACATAAAAACCTGGATGAGCACCAATTTCCTGATGTTAAATTCAAACAAAACTGAAGTTATTGTTCTTGGCCCCAAACAACTCAGAGACTCTTTATCTGATGACATAGTTTCTCTCGATGGCATTGCTCTGGCCTCTACCACTACCGTAAGAAACCTCGGAGTAACATTTGATCAAGATCTGTCTTTCAATTCTCATTTAAAACAAACCTCACGGACTGCATTTTTTCATCTGCGTATTATTGCGAAAATTAGGCCTATCTTGACCCAAAAAGATGCAGAAAAATTGGTCCACGCTTTTGTTACCTCGAGGCTGGATTACTGTAACTCTCTACTATCAGGTAGCTCTAGTAAATCATTAAAAACTCTTCAGCTAATTCAGAATGCAGCAGCACGTGTACTAACAGGAACTAAGAAACCAGATCATATTTCTCCTGTTTTAGCTTCTCTGCACTGGCTCCCTGTAAAATCCAGAATTGAATTTAAAATCCTACTGTTAACTTATAAAGCTCTAAATGGTCAAGCTCCATCATATCTTAGAGAGCTCATAGTGCCTTATTATCCCACCAGAACTCTGCGCTCTGAGAACGCAGGGTTACTCGTGGTCCCTAAAGTCTCCAAAAGTAGATCAGGAGCCAGAGCCTTCAGCTATCAGGCTCCTCTCCTGTGGAATCATCTTCCTGTTACGGTCCGGGAGGCAGACACCGTCTCCACATTTAAGACTAGACTTAAGACTTTCCTCTTTGATAAAGCTTATAGTTAGGGCTGGCTCAGGCTTGCCTTGTACCAGCCCCTAGTTAGGCTGACTTAGGCCTAGTCAACCGGAGGACCACCTTTAATGCACCGGGCACCTTCTCTCTCTCTCTCTCTCTCTCTCTCGTATCCTATTACTGTACCTATTTTACTCGGCCATTCTGGATGTCACTAACTCGGCTTCTTCTCCGGAGCCTTTGTGCTCCACTGTCTCTCAGGTTAACTCGTATTGCAGCGGTGCCTGGATAGTGTGACGTGTGTGGTTGTGCTGCTGCCGTGGTCCTGCCAGATGCCTCCTGCTGCTGCTGCTGCCATCATTAATCATTAGTCATACTTCTACTGCTATTATAGACATATGATATTATCATACATGTAGACTGCCTGATACTAATATATACTTTCAACATATTGTACCACAGTAGCCAGAACTATAACGACAGTATTATTACTTTCATGAATGTTGTTGTAAGCTACTGTCATTACCGAGGATGTCATACCGATTACTGTATTGTGTCATACAGATTACTGTTAATTTGTTATGTTGATCTGTTCTGTACGACATCTACTGCACGTCTGTCCGTCCTGGAAGAGGGATCCCTCCTTAGTTGCTCTTCCTGAGGTTTCTACCATTTTTTTCCCCCGGTAAAGGGTTTTTTTTGGGGAGTTTTTCCTTATCCGCTGTGAGGGTCTAAAGGACAGAGGGATGTCGTATGCTGTAAAGCCCTGTGAGGCAAATTGTATTTGTGATATTGGGCTTTATAAATAAAATTGATTGATTGATTGATTGTTGCGCCTCAGTCCTTCACACATATTATCGTCTTTGAAAAATCACAAAGACGCACCTCATGTCAAGTTTTTATTTGATATATTATTGGGTAACACGTTATATTAAGGTCAGGTAATTAATGCTTAATTAGCACCAATCAACAGTTAATGAGCACTTATAAGACAGAATAAGATGTTTATTACCATTAATAAGACTATATACGTGTTAATTATAGCATAATTAACATGGTTTTTATTGTTTGTGTGAGCAGGGTTAATTTCACTGCCGATATGATGAATCTTTTCATCAACAACCTTTTTCCCATGATGAAAGCAACAAGATTATGAGCTAAATATAGATCTTGATAATAAATACTAAGATAGACTTTATGTTTCAATCTCGTTGACAAGATGAGACGTCTTTAAACTCGTCCTCCTGGATGAGTTTAAAGACAAAAAAGAGACAGAATACATCAGGACAAAAAGTCAAAGACATTTTAAATTTTCATCGACTAAAATGTGACTTCAACTAATAAACGTTTTCAACTGAAGACTCAGACAACATCTAAAAGAGCTGTCGCCATTAACAGTGTGTGTGCGTGTATGTGTGTGTGTGTGTGTGTGTGTGGTAGGCATGAGTTAGTCAAACAGATTTTGTAACAGAGCAGCAGGTGGACTTTGTCTGCTGAGCACAGAGACACTTCAACAGGATCCTGACAGAGTGTGTCAGAGCTGAATCACCCTCAGCAGGAAGATGAGCTCCACCGAGGTACCTGTCTGTCTGTCTGTCTGTCTGTGTGTCCGTCTGTCCGTCTGTCTGTCTATCTGTTTGTCTGTCCGTCCGTCCGTCCGTCTGTCTGTCTTTCTGTCCGTCCGTCCGTCTGTCTGTCTTTCTGTCCGTCCGTCCGTTTGTCTGTCTGTCTGTTTGTCTGTCCGTCCGTCCGTCTGTCTGTCTTTCTGTCCGTCCGTCCGTCTGTCTTTCTGTCCGTCCGTCCATCTGTCCGTCCGTCTGTCCGTCTGTCCGTCCGTCCGCCCGTCCGTCTGTCTGTCTTTCTGCTCCTGTCAGATGTTTTCCGGTTACAGTTTTTGGTTTCTCTGTCTCACAGATTCATCCTGTTGTTATTCTGACAACGTTATGTGTGACCGGTTTGGTCGTAGCCGGCCCGGTGGAATCAGTAAGTGAACTCATCTTTGACCCTTGACCCAATGTCATCTCACAGAATTAGGTGAAATGACCAGAAATTCCTAAAACCACATTACGTGGCAGCGGCACTGTTGAGTTCAGGCATTCTCACTGCGACCTCGTCACATGTCCATGTTTGGTCGTTTGGTCATGGACTTTCCATGTTGAGATATGAAGTGCAAGGTACCCTGGTGTGTTGGTTGTTGACGTCCCAGGACACAACTGTGTCAATTGACAACATACACGTTGTTACGTTTAGCCAACACACACACACACACACACACACACACACACACACACACACACACACACACACACACACACACACACACACACACACGCACATGTGGTTGGGTTCAGGACAAACGAACAGGGTTTGGCTTTACAGTCTTACAGGAAGTGAGCACTGGCCTTCTTGACGAAAGTCGGTGGTTGTTGGATACATCCAGCACCTCTCTCGCTCATCTTACTCGGACTTCCGCCGCCTTAAGTTTCGTTGTCGGCATGCTGCGTTCACCCTGACACTGCCCGGTGCTGTTAAACGGCGGTTAATAACGGCGACCGGCTGGTTTTAGGTGAAAATAATTATGCTTGTCACATACACACATGAGTTTCTCATAAAGTTACATAAGTACGTCCTTAACAGGTAAAGTTAAAAGAAGTCCACACTGACTTTAAGTTTTAAACAGGACACAAACAGCAGTCTGTGGGGTGAAAGTCCTGTGTTTGTTTGACTCGTCCACCTCCTGACCTTCTCTCTACACAGACTGACTACATGTCGCTGTGCATCCGGGCCTCATGTATTCTGGACACTACACTGACTGAACTTAACCTCTGGTCTCTGCCTCTCTCCACAGATCCCTCGTCAGAGAGCAGCCAGACAACAAGGTGTGTTTGTATCCATGTGTCTGAGACAGAGAGATGAAGTGGGGTTGTGTGAGGTACCTATCCACTGTCACACAACCCCACTTTAAAAACTCTCCCTTTAAAACCAGCATTTCATGTGTTGTACAACATGACATGGAAACACACCTGACTGATATGTGACTCTGTGTCCCAGGAGGCGCTGTTCTCTTTTACGCAGCCTTCCAGGGCTCTCTGAGAGACATCCTGTACAACCCAATCATCTTCAACCAGGTGGTGGTGAACCAGGGCTCGGGCTACAACAACGACACGGGAGTGTTCACCGCACCTGTCCCTGGCATCTACCAGTTTGTGTTTGCTGCCCAGCTGTGCCGCGGAGACCACGACAACACCTGGCGCTTCATGGTCAAAGGGGTCCACAGCATGTCCTGCATCGCCCAGGTACACAAAACCGAACTAGACTGTAAAAATACAGATACAGATAACATACAAAGCCCTGGTGTGAACCGGCAGCTTTTTACAACGTTACAGAACGGAGCGTTGACAGCAGTTGTTTGTTTGAAGTCGTCTCGTCTTGAATCTTTGGTCTGAATTCGGCCTTACTGTGCTGCTGATGAGAGTCTGTAGCTGTGCGGCGGCTCGTTCTTTGGCTCGGTGTGTTTTTAGTCTCACCATCGTCCTCATTCACATCGAAACCAAAGTGGCTCCAAACAGCAGACCTGTAGGTTATTGGAGGATCCTCTATTTCCAGTCTGATAATGGCGTTACTGACCATCTTGTAATGAACTAGCTTAGCATAGCTGCTTCCCAGTGTAGCTGTGTCTCAATTCAGGGGCTGCAGCCTTCGAAGGCAGCATTTGAAGACAGATTGCGTCACATCGGCGCGACCAAGGCCGTCTCATTTCAAAGGCTCCTTCAAATGCAGCCTCTTTCCCAGAATTTGGAGGATGCAACAGACTCACGTTGCGTTCGTGTTGTACTCGGAGGCTCAAAATTCCCAGTTCCCAGTGGGAAGTTTAAACTTGAACGCACCATGAGATCGGATTTCCAACTCTGAAACTCGGAGCAACTGCATCAACCCCGACTTACGAATTCAAGATGGCTGCCGGTCACATACATAGTGAGTAAACACTGCTAGAATACTATTCATAGCAATTTGATCTTATTTGTTTTACATGAGGTCAGCCTCATCTGCAGCGTTCACCATTTGGAGTGCACGATGGTTTTGAAGCTGTCTATACTCCCAAAGTGCAACAAAGGCTTTCTTGCAGGCGTCCATGTTTTTTTTCCGACTTGTCCACCGTTGTCAACTGAAATGCAAAAACTGTTGTCAACTCGGAGGTGACGTCATTCCCACTTCCGACTTCTGAGTACAAAAGAACGCACTAAAATCCTTCGAGGCCCAGCTTATCTCAAGATGCATTGAGCGCCGGTGACAATTTTATGTTAAGTTCACTAACAGTGGTTGAGTATCTCATGGTTAACTGTTGTTAATATTACTCTTAGCTAAAAGCACACAGCTTAAACAATCTTCATTTAATAAGTAAACGGCCGTGTCTCTGGCGGTGAATCATCTCCTCAAGGATTAAATAAAATAACAATCTCTGGGTCCATATTTTACGGCTTACTCCCTCTTTCTTGAAACACAGCTGGTTGCTAGGTAACAGGAACGTCAACGGGTTGAGGCGAGAACTGATAAAACTGGGAAATCCCCCGCAGACTAGATTGTCCCATTTCGGAGACCATTCGGTTTGCTTGATACGGTCTTTAAAGGATGTGGCCGACGACGACTGCAAAGGCCGCATCCCTCAGAGGCTGCAGCCGCGGAAGCCTCGTACCGAACGGTTCAATACGAAGATGTGAACTGTTACAGCCCCACAAAAAAAAAAAAGCCAAAATTAGACAAACTAATTTGTCGTCTCTGGTAAAGACAGTTGGCTGATTTTGATATAAAGCTGAGTAACAGAACAATCTTCCCCTCCTGTCCTCAGGTGTCTGGTCTTGACACAACCCTCAACACCTGCTACTACATGAAGGAGCTGCAGAAAGGCGACCAGGTGTGGGTGAAACAGGAAGTGGGAAGCTGCGCCTGGGCCAGCACCACCTCCAACACCATCACCTTCTCCGGCGTCCTGCTGGCGACTGAGGGTGTGTCCACGCTGGGAGGGAAGTACGGCTCAGGCAGCTCCTGTCCACTGCCCAGCCTGGGTCACAGCAGGGACATTGTGCCCCACTCTTCAGGCTGCAGAGTGTCTCTGGACAGCGTGGCCGTCGCTCTGTTGCTCTGCTGCCTCCTCTGGGATTAATGAGAGCCAACACACAGACACCTGCTGTGTGTTTTATAAGCTATGACTTTATTCTGTTTGATTATTCGAAGGTTCCAGATCTACCTGATGTTTTCTTCCTTTTTTAAAGTGTCAAACTTTCCAACTGGGTCTCACTCCGAAGTCGTTGAATACCGACGCGTGGTCAATCCAACGCAAGAGTCCAGCGTCTCTCTGACGTCATACTGACGTGCGTTGCCGGCTGGGGAGTTGATAAAAATGTTGATTCACTCATCTGAGTCGTTTTACTGTGCGCTCAAAGAAGTGACGTTAACAAGCAGCAGCAAGTGTCTGACGGACCTTGTTTGCCCTGAATACCAGAGAGCCCGTCTTTAAGATAAAGTACGATGACAGCAGTTTTCTCATTATTTGCTGCACAGATTTTTGGATCTGTGACAGAAACAAAAACTCCACCTGTACAGCAACTGCACATGCTCTCAGGGTACCTTGCACATCATATCTCGATGTAGAAAGTCCATGACCAAATGTCGATATGCGACGAGGTCGGAGTGAGAATGTGTTGAACTCACAGCAACTTTTTAGTGTTTTCTTTTCTTTTTTTTCGTCATTTAAAGGTTCAGTGTGTCAGATTTCACAGGGATTACACATTATAACCAGTTGAAACTTTCTTCAGTGTTCATTGATATATATATATATATATATATATATATATATGTATATATATATATTCACTTTCTTATTGTCCAGTTTGAGGACACTGGGACTTTATTATTGTCAGACTGTTCCTGCAGACAAAAGGACATTCGAGTTTGGAACACAGAAAAGTTTCTAAATGAACAAATCACAGACTTTTAGAGATGTTGTATTATTTGTAATTTAGTTTTTGCACAATAGACGTTGAAATAAACTGTTTTATACTTTATGACACACTTGTGATTATTAAGATTAACCCAACGTCCTCATTTGAGGACATCTTACTTCCTGTTCAGAGACAATGTTTAGTTTTTAGACTCATCATGTCCGACTGATCCCAAACAGCTGGGAGACATTAGACATGTGTACCAAACTAAAACTGAGGGTCTCAGAAGGATTAAAGGTTCATTGTTGTTCATTATTGTTTTTAAATATCTGTTTTGGTTTTCATAAACTCAACTAATAAAAAGAAAAAAAAAAGTGGCTCTGATTCAGTGATGTCATAAAAATATTGATTTACACTGATGTAATATTTGGCTTTAAAATCACCCTGATGTTCTGTGTCTTATCTCAGTTACTGTGTTGATGTTGCATGTGTGCATCTGTTGAAAACTACGGAGCCCCTTAAAGGTCAAGTCAGGAGATATTTTTTTGGACTGACTTTTGCGTTACCTCTCAATAAATTTTGCGTTCCCTGTTCCCGGGAGGTTACTTCATTAGGTTCCTGAAGCTAATTAATACGCTACGTACAACGGCATGAAAGACAATAATAACAACACTACAGTTTAAAAGCAGATCTCGCCGGCTTTATACAAGTTTACGCTGGTCACCGATCAATGTGGGCATCTAAGAGGAAGTGACAATGGTGGCTAATGGGAATCCAAAATGTTATTGCAAGGGAATGCAAAACTATTGCGAGGGGGCACAAAAGAAATCTATGGTGAAATAAAATCACATTTGTTTTTGAACTTCTTGTATTTTACCGACATGTTTGTTGTGGCGTTCGGGTCAGTGTTAAATTAATGCACATGAACACTGACTGCAGGAATTCAGCTGAATCAGTGTTGATGTTCAGTGAAGAGCTGAAGTCAGTGTTGTAACAGCCCTCACCGTCCAGCAGGTGGAGACACCTGACTGATAATGTCCATACATCCTGAGGTGGCACATGGGACACAGTGACCTCACTGCTGGGGTGAAAGAATCAGCACTGATGCTCTGAGCTCTGATGTCAGTAGTAACATAGTTTTTATACAGTAGGACACAGAAATGCTGAAAAGCAGTTCAGCAGTCTAACTCGTGTGACTGTGAACGCTGTGATGTTCAGACAGCTGCAGGTCATCCTGCGCCTTCAGTTGACACACACACAGTTGTCTGCTGCAGAGGCGTGCAGCGTGCAGGTCGTTGCACAGATGCAGGTGTCGTATGCAGAGGCTGTGGTGAAGAGGAGGACGACAGCTCCTTCGTCTCTCTGCACAAAGGCGTCGCTCTGTGACCACATCCTCTCCTCTGCTGGCGCCCTCATGGCCCCGTTTGTTCCTCGCTAACAGTCTCAGCCTTCTGTTCAGAGACGAGAACTCTGACTTCCTGTTACGAGCCGCGGTCGACTCACATGTCAACGTTTACTTCTGTTCTGAAAGGGACTGAAATCAGAAAGTTAATCAGGAAACAAGGGATGTTTATGGGGAGCAGCAGGTCGACAGTAGATGCCTCATAGACGTAGTTTACATCATCTGAAACTGGGAACCTGAGGATTAATTTGAGATGCAGCTCAGCGCTGAGTGTCCATTTTCTCGTCATAAATCTGTAATAAACAATTTTAGTTAGATGCCTGTTCAAATTTGACAGGTTCAGAGTGTACAGGGGCTCAGAACATTCTGACTTGAGTATATGAAGCAGATGATGCACATTCACATGTGTCATAAGATTTGGCAGCAATTCCTAGGTTGCCTTCAACCTGCGGCTCCAGCACCCATCAGCAAACAGGACACCAGAGACTCATGAGACATCATCAGCATTGTCCGACAGAAGTAGAAGGACCTCAGCCTCCTCAGAATATACAGTAGAGGTGGCTCCGTTCCGTCTTGTAGAGGCCTTCAGTGTTCTTGTTCTTCCAGTTTCGTATGACACCTGTATCACTGTTCCAGCTAGATCGCCGGCGGCGCTGTGGGTCTCACGGTTATGCTGCAAACCAAATGACCCAGTTTGTTGAGCCAGGACTTTGTGTTGTAGATGAAAAACACACATCAGAGAAAAAAGGTTAAATTCTCAGAAAAAGCTACTGATAAGCTGCTCAAAATACCTGCAGACTGAGATATGTGGGCGGCGTCTTCCTGTCTTTATGGAAACTGACACAACGAGCACGTTAACTGTTGACAGCAAATAAAGACTGTGTGATCTAATGTGTGTGTGTGTGTGTGTGTGTGGCAGCATTGGTTTTACTTTAGACGGACTCTAATGAGGAATAGCGATGCCATACAGTCGGTCTCCTCTGACAAACTTTTATTAAGATTTATATTCAGCATGAAGCACTTCACAAACATCGACACCAACAGACAGGAAGTAGAATATCAGTTAGCGATGGAGATCAAATCAATGTTAACAGGATTCCCACACATTTTATTAATTTTAGAACTTTTACATAATATTTCTTTCCCAAAAAGGGGGCGTGGCCTTGGCGATGATGCTTTGCCGGTCTGGTCTGTTTATCAGGTGGTACTGGTGCAGTCACACACTGCAGCACTAGATTTTAAATTAGTAATAAAAGGAGCATATATCACTTAATGTTGAACAGGATCTGGGAATTTTTTATGTACATACTACATCTCAGTATTACACTACGTCTATGTAATACTGTGTGTACAACTACAGTCAAAACAATGTTTATTCCAAACTTTTCCAAACCATTTCCAGGCCTAGAAACTGCTTTTCTAATTTAATAACTTATCCAGGAATTTCATAACTGTGGGAACCTGTAACTTGTGCAGACTGACGAGATGAGTGAGCACTGCAAGCAAAGCATTTATAGACAGTCGAAGAATCTGGTGTGTGCTGCTCAGCTCTCAGTCCTTGCTTTGTCCAGATGAGGCCTGTGCAGCAGACAGAGAGAGACACAGTGATTTATTAAAAAATAATATCATTATTAATAATACCAACACCTCCACCTGCTTCACTGAAGCACGAACAAAGATTAAGGCCATGTTACAGAAAAAAAATCTTAGATTTTAAGAATAAAGTTCAAATATTACGAAATTAAACTTGTAATTTTAGGAGAAAGAAGTCACAGATTAAGACGAGAAAGTTGGTAACATGGTATAAAAGCGACAAAGTGTGTACAAGCAGTGTTAGCGGTGACGGTAATATACGTTTGAACAGTACCAAAGTAATATAACATGTTACCAACTGATGCTAGACGTCACTAAATCCTCCTAAAGCTGACGCACTGTTCCTTTAATGTGCTGTCTGACCACGAGCACCTTCATTTAAACTATATTATACGTATACACATCTGTGTGGTACAGCGACACATCAGTGACTCATGTTGGACGAACCTGAAGCTTCCACACCAGAAACACCACAAAGACTCCAAAGACGATGCTCTTGACGATCAGAACAACGTAGGACAGCATGGCAGCGTGCGTGACCTTCAAATATCTCTCTGCAAAAAAAAAGCATTATTTTAGTGACGTGTCTGAGTTGTGTCAAAGCTTTGAGGTTGTGGGTTCATATCCATATTTACCTCTGATGGCTGCAGCTCCTGGTCCTGACAGAAAACAAAGTTTTATTTCAGTGCAGTCACGACTTTGACATCATCAAAAACACGTCCAGGTTCTTCTGAGATACAGATAAACAAACCTTTAACACCTTCGATCCAGTGTGACGTGGACACAGTCTGGCTCCCGTCGAAGAAGTCGACGCTGCAGCTGAACCTCCTGCCTCGTGTGAACCAATCACTGAGCGGGACCCTCAGCCTGCTGCTGATGCTGTACTGTTCCCCTTCCCACAGAGCAGCGCTGCCAGTCGCCACGCCATCTGTGACATTCACCCCGTCGACCTGCCAGAACACATTCACATGGTCCGGGTAGAAGCCAGAGGCCACACACACCAATGTCTTCTTGTTTTTCTTGTCTTTGTTGTTTTGACACTCATTTTGTGAAGGTGGAAGGACTCTGACTGTCGGCGGTGTGACGGTGCGCTTTGAATCTGTGGTGACAAAAGAGAAAAATCATTAGATTGGCTCCACATTTTGGGATATACGCTAATTGCCTTTCTTGCCAGGAGTCAGATGATACTGCTCTCATGTCTGCACAATTATTATGTGGCCAGAGCCAGCAGCTGGTTAGCTTAGCTTAGCTTAGCATAAAGGCTGGATGCAGGGGGAAATGGCTAAACTCAATTTTTCTAATTTGTTCTAACTGCTCGGTTCATCTATATGCAGATGATACAGTGATATACATCTCTAAAC
Organism: Epinephelus awoara; assembly: GCA_035609425.1. NCBI lineage: Eukaryota > Metazoa > Chordata > Actinopteri > Perciformes > Serranidae > Epinephelus > Epinephelus awoara. The sequence continues at coordinate 1,466,713 of CM069311.1, forward strand.
TCTATTACTGACAAACACAAACTTCCCTACAATCTGATGTTTACATCAAACAAATCTTATCTAAAAAATGACTGATTAGTAAAACTAAATCTTACAGAACGGCCTTTGGTACAAAACAGAGCCTGGGGCACCTCCCTTTTTTAAACTGCAGTTAGTGGCTATTTTTGACATTAATATTGTTTGAAATTCATCAATATTCATTTGTTGTTAAAGCGAAATATAAGATTACAGATTTACCCTTTAGTTGTAGATATTATATACATATATATATATATATATATATACCACTAATTTTGTTGTCACTGTAGAATGGTCATACTTTGAGCAGTCTTCTTCAAATTTGAAACAAGTGTTCATTGATAGTGTGCCTACAGCCCCACAGTGTCATTTACCTGCTCAGATGAAGCCACAGACAGTTATTCATCCTGAAACACAGTTTTTATTTTATTTTAGGCAAAATCTTCAACTTGTTACTGACTTCAGAGGCCCATTACTCTGTCTCTGTATCACCTAGAGTGTTTCTGACACTTTCACAAGAAACTTCAGAGAGTTTTCTTTCTGGCAAGACCTCATGCATGCATGTAGTCAGAGCGGTTCAGAAGCTACAGTCATTTTAATTTGGGTATGTCATTTTAGGCGTTTTTGCTACAAAATGGGGGTGTTCGTGTTAATGCAGCGTACAATGGCCTTTTTAGATTTGGCCTTGGATCTCCTCTTCCTTCTTGTCATTGTACATCATAAGACAGACTCATCTGGTTTTCTCTTTGTTGAACGAGACACATTCACTGGTTGCAACTAATTTTCAAATGTGTCCCCTTTACCTGCTCAGTGTTTTGTTTTGTTTTTTTGTATTCCAACAGTTACATATGCAGAGGTGTAGATTTCAGGGGACATGCCTCCCCATAATATTTAGAACACCTGCATTTGTCTTTTATTTTGACAAAATTGAAGATGTTTACACCCTGAATTTATGCAGAAAGGATCAAAGTGTTGCTTAAAAATAAGCAGATTCAAGGAAATTAAGTGTTTGATGTTCATAATTTTCTGGCAGAGCCAAATTCCATCTGTAAAATAAACATAAAAATTTCCCGACAGTTTTAGAGAATAAAACGTCCCTCACAGATATCAAACTGAGCTTTGAATTATATTTTTAAAAAATATTACATAAGACAGCTGACGTATTGTTTCTAACCTTACTGCCTCAGGTACAAGTAACTTTGCTTTCCGTCCCAAAGTCAGCCTCACAGTCTGTCACACTGACAGCAATCATTTGCACAAACAGCTTGCTGCAGCAGTTTGCTTTAGAGCAGCTCAGGACTGAAACAAGAGCAACACATGCCGTCAATTCTTCCACAATTTAAAGGGTGAATATTACATCTACTGACACCAAATAAAATCACCTTAAAGCCGCACAGTCTGTCTGATAAAATGACCGTGAAACACACAGTTTGATGTGTTGCTGCAGATTTTCTTACCCAACACGGTCAGTTTAGTTCCAGCTCCAAAACGAGCCTCGGCGAATTATCACAGAGCTCTCAGCCTGTGACACAAACATGTCTCCGTGCTCCGCTCTCATATTCATCATTTGTTTTGAAGGTGACCAGATCACCAGATCCTCTCAGGAGCCTTTGCATGTTCAAATATCCCAAAATACAATATTCAACTGAAACACGTAGCTCAACTGGTCGTCTTGGTTTGGATCATCTCTCAAAGTCTTCCGACAAATTTGATCCTTCATCGTCGTGATGAAATGCAGCTGTGAGAGCACCGACTTACCCAGACCAGTGAGTTTAGCTCCATGTCCAGAGTAGCTTCAGCTACTGTGTCACAGGTAGCGCTCCACACTGAGCGTGTTAAATGCAGGAGGAGGTTTTTGTCCAGCGACTGTGCTGGTTTGTATCACCGTGCCCCCCCTGTCCTCACAGTGAAAAAGCATTACACAAAAACCTGACTTCTCCTGTTTCTCCTTCCCCCACCCGGCTGTCTCGTATCTCAGCCTCCATCTCTGTGAGTCTGAGAGCAGCTGTGCAGCTCCGTCTGACTGACGGGAGCTCTGTGCAGCATCACTGCTGCTATTTCTGAGACAGCTAAGAAAAGAGCTGAGCAGGAAAAGAAAACAGTGTGACTCTTTGTGCAGCAGCTGCACACAGGAAGTGACATCTTCACTGGTCTCATCTCTTTATCCCACCCACTCCTACCTGATATAATCTTCTTGCGTACAATCCTTCAATTGTTTATTGTGGCAGTGAAAACACTGAACCATGAGCTCTACCTCCATCTACTGGCTGAGTCTAAACTTTGGTGGAATTATTTTCCATCCTTTACTGATTTAATTAGCACATTGCATGAGGATCATAATCAATTTTATATAATAATAATAATAACAAGGAAAAGGGTGGATTGCCCTCTCCGGGTCGGGGGGGAGGTCCTTCCTCAGATGGAGGAGTTTAAGTGTCTCGGGGTCTTGTTCACAGTGAGGGTAGGATGGAGCAGGAGATGGACAGGCGGATTGGGGCGGCGTCAGCAGTGATGCGGGCGCTGAACCGGTCCGTTGTGGTGAAGAGGGAGCTTAGCCAAAAAGTGAAGCTCTCGATTTACCGGTCTATCTTCGTTCCAATCCTCACCTATGGTCACGAGCTCTGGGTAGTGTCCGAAAGAATGAGATCGCGAGTGCAAGCGGCCGAAATGAGTTTCCTCCGCAGGGTGGCTGGGCTCAGCCTTAGAGATAGGGTGAGGAGCTCGGACATCCGGGAGGGACTCGGAGTAGAGCCGCTGCTCCTCCACATCGAGAGGAGCCAGTTGAGGTGGTTCGGGCATCTAGTGAGGATGCCACCCGGACGCCTTCCTTGGGAGGTGTTTCGGGCGTGTCCAACCGGGAGGAGACCTCGGGGCCGCCCCAGGACACGCTGGAGGGATTACATCGCCCGGCTGGCCTGGGAACGCCTCGGGGTTCCTGCGGAAGAGCTGATGGAAGTGGCTGGGGAGAGGACTGTCTGGGCTTCTTTGCTGAGGCTGCTGCCCCCGCGACCCGGACCCGGATAAGCGGAGGAGGACGACGACGACAACGAATAATAACAATAATAATAAATAAATTATTTGATATTGCGCCTTTCATAGAATGACACGCAAAAACCCTACGTGAGCTGACTCCTGAGCTGGTTGGTAGGTTAGATTGATAAATCCCAAAATTCCACCAAGCATGAGTAAATATTCTCATAAAAGACAAAACATCAAGGTGAGTTATGAACCAGCTGAAATCTCTGTTTGAGTATGACGTCAGAATGCTGCTGTGTTTGTGCCGTCACCTCCTCAGCTCCTCCCACTGAGCAGCCGGCTCTTCAGGGTGCCTGTTCATGTGGTTTGCTGCAGGTGTGCTGGACGGTTTTTGTCGGGGAGTCTGGGGCTTTGTATCGCTGTGCGACTGTACGCTGCACAGAAATAGTGCCCACTGTCTTCAGGATGCCTCAGTTTGAGCAGATGGAGGAAAGCCTCCTTCTCACCGTCTCCACTGACGTTAAAGCTGCCCTCAAAGCCCTCCTCAACAACTTGAACTCTTGTGTAACTTGTGTAAGCGACCAGCTTTAAAGTAGAGTCTCCTTCTGAGCGCCGATACCACAAAACAGTGTCGTAGTTGTTGACGCTGTGTTTGCAGGTCAGTTTGACTTTTGACTTTGTCTCCCACAGCACATCGGCCGGAGTCTGACGAACATTGGGACCTTTATTTGGTGATATTCCTGCAGAGAGGAGCAAGAAGAGTTAAATTAGATGAGGCCATACGATCACATTTACAGTGATGAAGCAAAAATGAATAAGCTGATTTACCTTCGATCCAGACGAGCAGGAGAATAATCGGAATTAAAGAGCTGTGCATGTTGAGAACACTGAACTGTACGTGTCTGAAGCAGGAAGTGGAAGTGATTCAGTACAGACGCATCCCATGAAGAAGAGCATGAAAAGGTTTTACGTCAAAGGCAGAGATGAACCTGATGTGCTGTGCCTCATATTCACGTCCTTTCACGTTAAAGAGAAACATCACTATGACACATCACGTCCTCTTGAGCCACCTAATACAGTGACAGGAAAATAAAACTGAGTCATTTTGACTCTCTGTCCAGTTTAAAAATAATTTTGTGTCAATAAACATCAATAATAATACCAGAAGTTTTAAAAATTTATTGCGTGGGAACACAAAACTATTGTGAGGGAACGCAAAAGTCAGTCCAAAAAAATTCTCCCTACTTGACCTTTAAGGGGCTCTGTAGAATTACAGCCCATTAAACAGAAATGTTAAATGGTGGGTCTGAGACTAAATGCCTCAATATCGTCCTAAAAGGAGAACCAAGAGTGTAACTCTGCCAACTTTTGTCCAGTAAGGACGGATTTCCAGCTCTGAGAGTCTTTATGAATCACACTGACTCGTTAGAGCTAACTGAGAGCATGCAGGTGATCCATTAAATTCACTGAATGTCCTGTGAATGCATCACTTCAGTGTCACAACTAATTTTGTTGTATTCCTACGCAGTGACAATGAAGGCTTTCTAGGTTCTACTTTCTAACCTAAACTCCTACAAGAGAAAAGAACAGATCACTCTGACTCAAATCTGCTTAAAGTTCTCTATTTCACAGTGACCAAACAAAAGATACCAGAAAACCAACTAGTAACTGTGAAACAAATTCACAAACTCAAAACTGGTCAAAAGGCTCTGAAGCACAAAGTAAACAAGCTGAACACACTCATGAACAAAGTCGACTGGTGCGTCTGCAGTTACCTACAAACAAATGTACACACAGTGTGAATGCAGGGCTTTGCTGGCAGAGGTAAAGGAGGGAAGAGCTTCAAAGAGTCTTCTGTCACCTGCTGGACCAATCCAGTGAGAGCAATCTCTTTGATTCAGCAGTCACCACCTGCCTTGCATCATTCACTCACGCTCTGAGGGGAGGAGAGACAGATCACAGCAGAAACGTCATAACAACACCGGGACCAGAACTAGAACCTCCCAAAGGACCTCTGTAACCTCCTCAGTGACACTGAGACATCCTAGAGGAACACTAGAACCACCTAAAGAACCTGTGCAACAGTGTTAAAGAACATCAGGACATGTTTCAGTCTGTGAACTTTGTGAAGTTCAGGTGCAGGTTCATTGTGTTGATCAGCGACGGAGACGGTCCAGTGGTGAAGGACGTCGACAGCCAACGTAGGGCAGAGTATCAAAGGATGTAAATAGATTATCTGCATGGTTTAAGACATCACATCAGGAAAACTGTTCGGGAGGGATTTGAACTCACAACCTTCTGACTGTGGAGCAGTTCCTCTACCAGCTGAGCTCTCAGGAGTCTGTGCAAACACCTTAATATCTCCATCAAGGTGGAATTTCTAAGGGTTGCTCCACATTGTGGAACTTCCTGTTTCAGGTTATTCAATAGATAAATAAATACATTTTTAAATCAATTAAAGGTTTTTTTATTGCAGTGTTACTTTGTACTTTTTTTTAATTCAATAAAAGATGTGCCCATCAAGCTGGCTAACATAGCTAGCTTGACCCCGTGGGCTCAGATTTACCTTCCTGTGGTTCTTTCTTGTTGGTCAGCGGTGGAACTTCGGAAATCGACGCGCAATCGCAACGAACGACGTTTGTGAACGCAAGGTTTGAAATTTGACTTCATTTCACACACACCCAGCACACACTCCTGTGTGACATACCTCAGACGGGCTTTGAACCTGCAGGTTGGCAGTTCTCTACATTGGTGGTCGGCGTCCTTCACCACTGGACCGTCTGTGTTGATGATCAACACAATGAACCAGAGAGAGACGCCCTGCCTATTGCCTTTCCTATTCAGTTGCTTCACAGGACATTTTAACACATGGAGACATCGTCAGGCTGCAGACTGTTTTGAGCTAGCTTAACCATGTCTAATGAAACAAAACTGAACACAAACACCAAAGAAGTGACTGAGCATGTAGGAAAAAGCGCTCTCTGTCTGAACATGGTGCACGCCAGCATCACAGCACCCTGGGTATCTTTCATCTTAAGCTATCAGGGCAAACGACTCCTCAAATGAGTCCTAAGAATCTGCTGATGCCAGCAGTGTGACACCTGTCACTGTGCCAGCACAACTCTTTGCATAAACCATTGAAGCAATCAGGAATAATCCTCCCTTTGTACACTTACACCTACATGTTTTGTCCCATCTTTGCTGCTGGTTGGTGAGGGGAAGGTTTTATACCCAGCTGACATCTAAGAGTTCAGTCCCCCAGCCTTTAATGTCATGGACTGTGTCTCCATCTGTTGGCTGGATCAGGTAAATTTGCTCTTCTTCACTTTAATAGCAACAGTTGGCAATGGCAACACTCAGATGTTATGATGTGGTTTGTTGGAGGTTCAGAGCTGCAAGTGTATCATTCCAAAAGGATGTTCACTCTAAAAGTGAAGACATTTTAGATGATTGCATTGCATGAGGTGAGTCAGTTTCAGGGTCATGGTAGTGTGCGCATGCTGGATCACTGCCATTGCTCAGAGGAGCCATGTTTGACCTTCGACCTTCTTCAGTGTCTCAGAACATCTGACATGAAAGAGGAAAAGGACCTGACTGCATCAGGAGGGCAGCAACTCCCACAGACTGTTCAGGAAGGATTTGAACTCACAAGCCTCAGACTATGGAGCTTCTTCTCTAGCAGCTGCGTCATGCTCAGACAGAGATGCTCCTCTGCTTTATGCTCAGTAACTTCACTTTAACTGAAAATGGATTCAAACAGACATAAAATCAGCTCTGAGCGTCTTTATGAAACAGACCTTTCACAATAAGACATATCTTGATGAAACAGTGCCCTGATGGTTGACAGAAGGAAAATACAAACAGCAAAGAGGGATTTGAACTCACAACCTCGACACAGTAAAACTACATCTCTACCAGCTGAGCTGTCAGGACTTTAAGAGACAAGCTGAGTCTCACACACACAAGAACTGAAGTTTCTCACTGTCTCAGTGTGAATCTGTTTCATTCCCCTAATCCCTAATGGATCCCTTACAGACTCGTTGACTCGAGCCCTAAGCCTTACAGACCTTCAGTGGAACACGCAAAACCAAGGGGAAGAGCCAAGACAAGGGCTAGGCTGAAGAAATGGAATTGCTCCTGTGTCTGTATGAGCTTAGGGCTTGAGTCAACGAGTCTGTAAGGGATCCATTTAGGATTGTTTAAAGACCAGTTGACCCTCCTCAGTGACCACTAGACCATCTTACAGAACCTCTACAACCTCCCAGAGGACCTCTGTAACCTCCTCAGTCACACTGGAACATCCTAAAGAACCTGTACAACAGTGTTAAAGAACATCAGGACATGTTTCAGTCTGTGAACTTTGTTTCTCTGCAGGTTGATGAAGGTGAAGTTTGTGCAGCTTCAGTCTGATCTTCACCTCTCTGATTCATTATGTTGATCATCAACACAGACGGTCCAGTGGTGAAGGACGCTGACCACCAACGTAGAAAATTGCCAACCTGGGGGTTCAAACCCCGCCTGAGGTATGTCACACAGGAGTGTGTGCTGAGTGTGTGTGTGCGGGAGTCAAATTTCAAACTTTGCGTTCACAAACGTCATCCGTTGCGATTGCGCGTCGATTTCCAAAGTTCCACCGCTGACCAACAAGGAAGAACCACAGGAAGGTAAGTCTGAGCCCACGGGGTCAAGCTAGCTACATTAGCTAGCTTGATGGGCAAATATTTTTTAAATGGGAAAAAAATACAAAATCTAGAAAATATTTACATATTTATTTCTATTAAGTACAAAGTATAGTTCCACAATGTGAAGTAGCCCCTAGAAATGACACCTTAAAGGAGACATTAAAGTTAATTATTTTGTCAACCTTCAGCCTTGCTGCCCCGACACTGATCCAAAGGCCGTCTGTCAGTAGCTTGCTCTCCGTGGTCTGCTGAGCGTCAGCGCTCCATTGACGGCTCAGTTGTAGACATTAAACACGTGGACAGTATCTTTAAACAAAAACTTGATAAGGAGGAAACATCAGAAACGTCTCTCATGAGCTCCAGTCCCACACCTGGGCCCAATCATCAGCCCGAATCACTTTGGCACGCCCCCTCTCCAACAACACTGTGGTCCATCATGGTGTCAGAGCATTGCTGCGAGCATGGAAGTGTACCCACACTAAGGCTGCGCTGAAAAACAGTTTGGGGGCATCGAAGCTTCAGAGAGAAATATTTGTGATTAACTGAAGATTTGAGGGAGTAACTTAGAGACGAGGACGTCTTAGCTGTTGCTTTACGTTTCAGGGATACACTGCACACTGTGTGAGGCGTCTCTGACTGATGGTTTGAATCTAATTTAAATGGAGGATTTGAATATTGATGCGGGCATTGATTACCATCGAAGCATTCGGGCTGGCCCTGACCCACACAAACTGATCATGACTTTAATAATGAGTAACAGAAACAAAGATGAAATGTTTCATTTGCCTATAAGTTAGTAAAGTTGTTGCCTCAAGAATGCTTTTAGAGTTTCTTCAAATTTGGCACAAACGTCCACTTGGACTGAAGAATAAACTGATCTGAATTTTGTGGTCAAAGGTCAAAGGTCAGTGTGACCTCACAAAACATGTTTTTGGCCATAACTCAAGAATTCATTCACTAATTTTGACCAAACTTGACACAAATGTCTAACAGGATAAAATAATGAAGGTCAAAGGTCAGCTTGACTGTGACATCATCATGTTTTAACATCGTATCTCAGGAACAGAAGGGGAGACATTTGGTCCGATACTGAATTGGTGACTCTAATCTTGAAACTGTCAGAGACACGGTACTGGTGGGCGGAGTCAGACAATCACGGGATGGTGATTCTAGTTTTTCTCCTGAAAGTCAGATTGCTGTGTCATTACTGCTTTGTGAGTTTCATTCTCCTCTAATGTTGGCATGATGGCACATTTCAATGACAGATTTCTGCACAATAAAACTGAAACTTTTTTTCATGATAAGTGATCAAATATATGTTCTTTTTGTAATTTGTGCAAACTGAGCCTCTAAAATGCTTTAAACCCCTCAGTCCCTCTTTGTGTCCGTCTGCGTGCTTTCACCTGGCCTCACCTCATCCCCATCTCTCTGATATTTACCCTCAGTGTGCTGCTGAGTCCCTCTCGCCTGCAGAGCGGGGCTTCCTCTCAGCAAACAGAGCCTCCTCTGTGTGTGAAACCGGAGATGTCAGCATTCCTCTGCACAGACCTCAAATAAAGACCCAGATTCTTACAGAAATAATCCAAACTCCCGCAGGGAGTGCAAACCTATCCGCCACTCCTGGGCAGCTGCCTCCCTCAAGGTGGACAATCAGTGTCTTTGTGAAGCTGATGCCAACAGGCCGAAGCCGGAGCAGATCCACCGCACAGCCCTCAGTCCTGCTGCTGCGAGCTGTGTGCACAGTCTGCAAACACACAGTCTGCAAAGACACTGCCTGGAAACACTGGATTATTTGGGACAAGCATCATCATCATCATCAGTGCTGGATTATCAGAGCTACATGTGTGTTTTATTGATGGATTATGGATGTTCAGTATCTTCTTTTCAAATTGGATTTAATGATAAATCTTCAGCAGCTCTTTGGGATCGCCTGAGAACGAGGAGTCTCTGCAGACTGAGAGGTAGGCCGCAGCCATTCCTTCTTTCCTGGTTGAGAGAGTTCAGGCTTTGTTTTCAGAGAGTGTCGTCAACATGAGAGGATGCTGACTTTTTTTTTTGACTGATCACTCTGGGAAACAATGATGTTTAAATGATATTCAGATTTAAAGCAAAATTTAAAATGTTTTCCAATCCAGTCTGAGCTTTTAATCCAGGAAGTTAAAGATCTGCTGCGGTCCTCTTTCTGTTTTCTCTGGGATTAGTGTCAGCTGCATCTTCCCACACACTCACTCTCTCTGGCTCAGCTGGCATCAGAGGCATCGACTGCACGAGACACAGAGCGTCTCTGAGAGCTTCCTTTAATTTTGCAATCAGTCACTGCACAACTGGTGAGTTGGTAAAAAGCTGCTTTAATTCAGGGCCAGTCAGAGAGTCAGTCAGGGAATTAGGCAGGATTCAACGTTAGACCACTTAACATGCTTTATTTCAGCATTCAAAATAATTAAAAACATCTCAATTTATTATACATATACAAAATAGGTACAGATCCTTGTGGTGTTTCCCCCCATGGGTGTGTCTGTCTGCCTTCTCTCACAAACTCTTTGCTGATGGCTCTCTTTCTAAAAATCACTGATTTCAATTTTTATTTTTTATTTTTTGCTGCTGTTGAGAAAATTTCACCCTTCGCACAAGAAAACATGAAACAAACTACAACAGCTGTGTGGATGAAGAAGAATTTGGAGAAGTGAAGGGGAGGTTGAAAACATAAAAACAAAAGAAAAAGTGTGAGAAGAGATGCGGATCACTTGAACTCAAGAGTCTGAGCGCCGGCAGCACAACTGTGGCCGCAGATAGAAGAAGTCTGTCTCGTTCTGGACACCAAGAATAAAAAAACTGTGGTTTCATTTTAGCACCAAGAGGACCCTGAACACAACACAACAGCCACGCTGGACAGCCAGGAGACCTCAAAGAAAGAATAGCACCTTAAGCTGTTACTGCTTCTGGTAAAGTGTTAGTTAACCTCGACTACCCGCCGACCGCCACAACGACCGCAGGCTTTGCTTCACAAACACTGGGCCCTTTTTTTCTAACAGCTGGTATTCCTTGTTTTTCTGAGGTAGGATTTTCAAAAAAGAGGTTTAAACCCATGTTTCACTGCTGGTGGTTTTAATGTGACTTTTCTTTGAAATAAAAAAAGGGAGATATAGAAACAAGAAAGCAACCACAATGACAAACAGATCACAACGGCTACAACATGAGCGGATGATGAGGAGGGGAACAAGAGAGACAAACATGGCTGTCAGTTTCACCGTTTATTCATCAACACCTGAAACGTGGTACAAAGCAATTGGGTTCTGTCTGTAGGGACTGTCCTTTCATTCCTCTCACCACAGTGGTGTATGAAAATACAAAAGTCACCTGTGTGTTTCTTGTAAACTCCAGAGAGGCCTGGTTTGGCTGGATGAAGAGGGGAAGTCAATTTTTACACTTTACAGAAGCATATATTATTTTCTTGTTGCCAGTGAAACAAAATGTCTTCTCTATAGGATCCTTGGTGTTGGTGATGGTAAAAAAAACAAAAAAAAAAACAAAAAAAAATCAAGAGTCAGGAAAAAAAAAAAAAAAGTAGTGGTCCCAAACACGACGATGCAGACTCCGCCACATCGCCGCCATCTTGTTGAAGTGCAGGTTTTAGGCAAAGTGGACCATCGGAACAATGGCCGAATGTAGAATCAGGAGCGAGGGGTCAGATTTTTCAGAAAAATGGCATTAGAGAAATGTTTGTCGGGGGTTTTTTTAGAGAGAGATGACTGCTAGAAAAAATAAAACACACACACACACACAACAACAATTTCAAGTCCAGATTTCTCTTTTTACAAGAAACAGACGGGTCCAACTTCAAGGCCAAACTCTTGGTCTGGAGCACCAACGTCCATAGGAGCGATGTCAATGATGGGCAGGCGAGATGTTTTCGTTGTCTTGTAGTCGATGACTGTCTTGCCCCATGTGCCGGTGTGTGACTGCAGGGAGAGAAGAAGACAGAAAAGTTAGGGTTGAAATTTGAACTTGATTAGTAGTTTAGCAAAATATTATAACATAAAACGGTGCGGCCGAAAAGGCAATCTTTCCTTCATATTCTTAAAGATACAGATTTTGAAACATACTTGGCTACTGTTAAAAATTTAAAACTTGAAAATTAAAAACTGGCAAAAAGTCCGGGTTTGTTCAGCAGGTTTTGTCATGTTTCTTTTCCATGCATTGTATGAATTTGTTGTGCAATTAAACACTGTCCATTCAGAAATTTCTACAATTTTGCTTGAACTTTTGTTCAGATCACGTGAAGTGCAAGACTAGCTACAGTAGCTAGTCTGATGTCTGATGTTCTCCTAGTCTTTGCTATCTGACTCAGTTCTCAAAGTCAAAGACGGATCCTTAAATGGCTAAATATCGAGGAGTTTATTCCGCAGAAGGACCTTTGAATTCTACCAAGGTCCAAGTCCATCCTTCAGAGAATTTTCAAGGATGCGTGTGTGTATCCTTGGCAGACAGAAAGTACCCACAATTCCTTGTGCCTGTTACAATGTGTATACACTGAATGCTATGAGGGAGTCTTGCCCAGGCTCTGTGTGTGGAAGGACCATCCTATCAGAGAAGCATCCTTGACTTTGAGAAGCACTAACAGTGTATATGCCTGCTGAAATGTGACCTCCGACCCTGGAACTCCTCGGTATTGGTTTTTCCTATTTAGCATCTGACGCTAATTTAGCTGTGATGGAGAGATGGGGATCAAAGTATCACCTAAAGACTTGGATGTTTCGTGATTTGTTGTGCCCAAAGTCAGAAAGGAGGCGGGAAGGATATTGTTTACTTTCTCTGCACTTACTGCATGAACCAGTCTGCAGATTGAGTTTCATGACATGGCGATGCTGAGTGAAACTCTGTGTCGCGGCTATACTTGGCCAGTTCTCCCTTGTAAAAGAGAGCTCTGACAAAACTGGCTAAATAAAGGCTAAATTCTCTCACCGTGCATCCATCTTCCAGGACACTGTAGGTGAAGCGGCTGTTGCCCTCGGCTCTGATCTCGATCTCGTTGGAGCCCTCGAGGAGCAGGGCCTTCTTGAGGTTGCCAGCGGAGGCGTCCATGTAGGCGACGCTGTTCTTGCAGTGGTAGGTGATGTTCTGGGATGCCTCAGTGGACATGAGACGCAGGAAGGTCAGCTGGATGTTGACATCCTCAGGCTTGGAGCCCTCGCTGCCGTACTCGAACTGTGGAGGAAGGAAGGATAAGAAGTGGAGAGGTAAGTTGAGGGACAGCGGAGAGGAGTGAGAAGAGGAATCGGTAGTTGATTGGGGAGTGAGGAAGTGCTCTGTTTGGCAGATTCAGCGTGCTTACCTGGAAGCCGTCGGTCATGGCCTCTCCGAACCAGACGTGCTTCTTCTCCTTGATGTTCTTGCTTGTGTACCAGTTCTTCTTGGCGACGTCACGCTGAGATGGGGATACGCAGGTCTCTCCGGTCTCCATGTTACAGTAGACCTTGATGGCGTCCTCGGTGCAGCCCTGGTCAGGGTCGATCCAGTACTCGCCTGGAGAGGTTCGGGGAGGAAAACAAGGTCAGAAAAATCACAACTCCAACATGCTATTTGTCCTCCGGGGATCACCCATCTTTGAGGAGTTCTACCACTGGAGGATTAAAAACTCACCGCTCTTCCAGTCAGGGTGGCACATCTTGAGGTCGCGGCAGGTCCTGGCGGGGTTCTTGCGGGTACCGTCGGGGCTGCGGATCTGCTCAATCTGCTGGCTCAGGCTCTTCAGGGTGCTGTCAACCTCCAGGTCGCGGTCGCGGAGAACGTTAGCGTCATCAGCGCGGTACATGCGGAAGGGATCGGGGGCCTTCTCCTGAGGCTGGGAAATGAAGCCAAGGTCGAATCCACCGCCTGGGGCACCGGGTGCTCCGGGAGGTCCAGGAGGTCCAGGAGGACCCTGAGAGACAAGAAGGAGAAGAGAAGAACTTGCTTATTTGCTGGTCATCGCTGGTAGAGGCTTTGTGGTGTCCCAAGAAAATCCCAACCTCTACATTCCCTCAGTGAAGAGACACAAAGTAAAGACAGATGAATGAATGGATGGACAGATTGTCAGCTTGACTTACAGCAGGTCCCATCTCTCCAGAGCGTCCACGAGTTCCAGGGGGTCCAGTGGGTCCAGGCAGGCCACTCATACCGTCCTTACCAGGGGATCCAGCAGCTCCAGCAGGGCCCTGCAAACAGCATGAAGGGAAACCTTAAAGTGTCTGAAGTCCCTCCAAACACTCCGAGACATGAAAATCACTAAACACTGAAATCCAAATCACGTAAAATGGCTCAGAGCTCTTAAAGGTAGTGAGGCGTTAACTTACTCTAGGTCCAGCGGGTCCAGCAGCACCAGCGGGTCCCTGCTCTCCAGAAGCTCCCTATGGGTTCAGAACAAAAACAGGAATCAGACATTAAGTGTGTGTACTGTACAGTATGTGCTGTGTGTGAAGGTGTGAGTGTGTGGTGACGTACAGAGGGTCCAGGAGGTCCCTGCATGCCAGTGAATCCTCTGTGTCCCTTCATGCCTCTCTCTCCAGCCTCTCCAGCCTCTCCCTTGTCTCCACGAAGGCCAAGAGCTCCCTGTCAGAGGGAAGAAGGGAAGGAAAAGTGTTGTTTCAGCCTCCGTGTGCACTGCGTTGCATCTATTTTAGAGGTTTAAGAATGGTGTGGATGTTGTTACTTACAGCAGGGCCACGAGGTCCAGCAGGGCCAGCGGAGCCAGCAGGGCCAGCAGGTCCCTGAAATGTACGAAAATCAGTTTGATGTCGAGGCAGACAGCAGCAAAACACAATCTGTGCGCTCACCTAAAATCGATCTAATATCACTGGATAATTTTCATCAGCATGTGCCGAAGTATGTTCTGAATACTGAGGATATTTTCATAAAATGACAACGAATAAACTGAGAAATCATTTTGTCACTCACAGTCTCTCCACGGTCACCGTTCTTTCCAGCGGGTCCAACGGGTCCGGGGGCACCAGGGGGTCCGGGGGCACCGGGGGCTCCAGAGGGGCCACTCTCTCCACGGTCTCCCTAAAACACAAAATCATTTTCTTATCCCACCTTTGATCTCATCTCTTTTATTACCATTGTCCGATGTTGTTTATGTTTTGGACCTTCGCCACCTGTGTGTTGGCATCAGGTGCAGACTGACTTGGCAGAGATGGCTGCCACCTTGTTTTCACATGGATTAGTGTATTGTGCTGTTGCTACCACTAGATGGCACAGGAAGTGTCCAAGTTCAGCAGAATGAAATACGAGGTGCAGCAATCCTAAAATTTAATGTCCTCACATGAGGAAGCAGGAGGTTAAAGTTTTAAGTTGCCTGCATTTGAGAGGGCAAGCTGAGGTAATTGAAACAATTAAACTAAATATTGATTCAGTTGTACTTAAATCTTTTAGTTACATCACTACAACTGAATTGAGGCAGTACGGACACTAACTTTATAAAGTTAAAACAAATAATTTCTTTTCACAGTGTTGACAAAACGTCACCTACAGATGGTATAACTGATTCTGTGTGCAGCTTTTTAGCTAGCTACCTACAGTAGACGCTCAGCTATGCATCACTGTATCTAGCAGAAGCCACTGTGGTTAGCATGTTGCCGGCTAAATGACCCTGCAGGCAGCTTTGTTTTGTTCAGGTTAACCTCGCTGACTCTTCTCAAGCTCAGTTCCGCAGCTGAGGCTGGAGCACCACACAAAGTCCATGTCACTGTGCCATTTGGAAGCAAATCCAGCTCGGCAAGTTGCTCACCTTGACAGAGAAGGAGTTCACTCTCTGGTGACGTAGCAATGACGTCATTTTAACTTACCTTAGCTCCGGCGGCTCCATCGCGACCAGCTGATCCCTCGTTACCGGGGCTTCCCTAAAACACAAACACAGAGCAGGTCAGCTGATTAGCAAACACCTATGCCTCTATCTAAAAGTCAGAGGGATAGTTAGTGTGTAGGAAGTGTTTCTTCATACCTCACGTCCAGGCTCACCAGGGGCACCAGCCAGTCCAGGGGGTCCCATGGGTCCGGGAGGTCCGCGCTCACCACCAGGGCCAGAAGGTCCAGGCTTTCCAGCCTCTCCCTGTGGTTAACACCGCCACAGTTAGTCCATTTCTAACAACCATAGGTTTCTTTCCTTATTGATTATCTGGGTTTTGTCAGTGGTTAACGGTTTAAAGCAGAAAGTTACTTATTAAAGTTACTTTACACTACTTTAAAGTCTAGCACTGCTTATAAGTATATTTAAGGATACGTTTAAGAAACTTTGCTTCCTGCTTGCTGCAGGTCACATAGTGGTTTTTGATCGCTTAATGTTTCTGAATCTGGAGTCATGTTTGGTTCTAAACATCATATTGGCTGGTTAAAGACATTTTGGGTTTCTGGTTCCATCAGATTTGGCAGTTTGTATTTTTGTAGAGTAAAAATAGGAACTTACAGCAGGTCCGGGCAGACCAGGGAAACCTCTCTCTCCTCTCTGTCCAGGCAGACCGACAATACCACGCTGTCCAGCAATACCTTGAGGTCCAGGCAGACCAGCACTTCCCTGCAGGGGGCGACAGAGAGTGACAAAGAGAAGGTGGTTAGACAACAAGGTGCATGGCAGCAGAGAGTGACCAACACCTAAACAATGTCTACATGTCTGTGAGAATGTTGAGACTTAATTTATTCAGTGCTACTACTGACAGAGGGATGCTTTCAAATCATTAACTGTCAGCCACTCTCTAGGTTCTGTGGTAGACTGAGATGGAAAGGTTGTTTTGAAGGTTAACTTACGGTGGAACCCTCGGCGCCAGGGCTACCCTTCTCTCCAGTAGGTCCTGGGGGTCCAGCAGCACCAATCTCACCAGTGCGACCAGCAGGTCCAGTCTCACCACGGTTTCCTTTGGGTCCCTCTTTGCCAGGGCCTCCAGCGGGTCCGGGAGGTCCGGGGTTGCCCTATGGGGTGCACACAACATTGTTCAAAAAAACACCCTGGACGTAGAGTCTTGCCATGGCAACAAGAGGTGCTAATAACATTAAAGAGTGACTTACAGATGGGCCGGGAGGTCCAACTCTGCCAGCAGCACCAGGGAAGCCAGTAGCACCCTAGGGAGACAGACAGAGGTCCATTTGCTGACTGTGGCTGGAATAATGGCTGTATTATGTCAGTGCAATGAAGTTGGGCTTCTTGCATTTCAACTAATACATCTGTCTGGAAACATGCTTCATAGTCTCTGCTCAGTTTGGCTGTCACCTCTGACCTCTACACTACTGAAGCTAAAGTCATAATTAATGTAAATGTAACAGAGGAAGAGTGGCGACTTACAGGAGGTCCAGCGGCTCCACGAGCTCCCTTAGCGCCAGTGTTTCCAACGGGACCCTGAAAGGACACAACATATCGTCAGTCAACATGGAAGAACCAGTGCCAGGCAATGTGGCCTTTTTAAATGAGGTGTGATAGTTTACAAACCTGAGGTCCAGGGGCACCAGTGGGTCCAGCAGCGCCGGGGGAACCAGCATCTCCCTTAGCACCATTATCTCCAGCCTCTCCCTTAGCACCAGGCTGGCCATCAGCACCCTGTGGTGGGAGGAAACAGAGGCATTCAGTAAACTCTGTATTGAAGCTTCAAGCTAAAGAAAAACAGCGGGTAAGAGGACATTCATCAAGAACGACTTACAGGAGGTCCAGCGAATCCGGCAGGTCCAGGTGGTCCAGACTCTCCACGCTCACCCTGAGGAGAAGAGGGAGGAAGGAGAGTCAGTCAAGGATTTCAAGATTCAAGCAGCCAGAGAACTTTGAGCAGACGAGTACATACAGGGGCTCCACGAGCTCCAGCAGGTCCAACAGGTCCAGCAGGGCCAGTCTCTCCCTTGTCTCCGGTGGCACCAGCAGGTCCGGGAAGTCCAATTGGTCCAGTCAAACCACGGGGGCCATCCTTACCAGGAGCTCCATCAGCACCCTTGGCTCCGTGGTCTCCCTGGGTTATAGGATGGAGAAAGGGAGTGAGGCAGAGACCTTTTCATTGCTATTCTGAATATTGGGGATACTGTTGTGGCGACTCACTCTGTCTCCCCTCAGTCCTGGAAGGCCAGCAGCACCGCGCTCACCAGGCATTCCCTGCAGTCCAGGAGGACCCTGAGCTCCAGGAGCACCAGGGGCTCCAGCATCTCCCTAAAGAGGAAGGGGAAGAGAAGATAAGCAGGAAGGTTACACAACAAATCACAGAAAACATCCAAATCAAGTGATTTTCTTTCACGTCTGCCAGGGTTTACCTTAGCACCCTCGTTTCCAGGAGATCCGGGGGAGCCACGGGCACCAGCGGGTCCAATAGCACCAGGGGCACCACGCTCTCCGGGGAATCCTCTGTCACCCTGAGGGGAAGAGGTGGCACAGAGTCGGGTAAGTTGAAGTCCAAGAGTGGAAAGTATGAGAATCTATCCAACTGTGGATCACTTATCTATAAGGTCAATGATATGTCGCAAAGGGCGGCACTAATGTGAGGTGGGAAGCTTTCATCCCAGAACACTGAACTATTTCTCTGATATACTTGAGCTGGCTGTGGCTCAGGAGGTAGATCAGGAGCTACCCACTGAAAGGACAGTGGTTCGATCACATGTACTCTACATGTTGAAGCTTCCTTGGGCAAGATACTGAGCCCCACATTTGCAGTGCCATTGGTGTGTGAGTGAATGTGAATGAATATCTGACCTCTGCCACCAGGGTGTGAACGTGTGTGTCAGTGGGTGAATGATGCCTGTGGTGTAAAGCATTGTGAGAGACTATAAGGGAGCTACAGAAATGCAGTCCGCAGAAATATATTTTTGAAATATGAAGAGCTATCTGCTAAAAACATTAGCAAGGACCTTTCATCCTTTTGACCTTACACAGTTAACTGAAAATTAGCCATGCTATCTGCATAGCTCACCGATACCCCCTTAGCTTTAGCCTGCAGTTAGCTAGCTTTAGCCTGTTAGCATTACCATCAAGTTCAATCCTTTTATTTAACTGTTTGTAGCCTGCTTGGCAGTTTTTTTAAATATTGATTTATCAATACCCAGGGTTCTCACACATTTTCAGGGACAAAATTTCCAAACTTCTCCACAACTTTTTAAGAAGCCATGATAAAGATTCTTGCCCCATTTGCTCAGAGGTTTGAAACGCACCAGATTCAAACTCTATTCAAACAATTTCAGCTAGTTAGCAGTTAGCACACATGATGGGAGACAAATCCAGTGAGAAAAGGACTAAATGAAACAATGGTAAAAAAAAAACCACGTTACACATCAATGTGTAGTAGAGCTACGTAACTTTTCTAAAACTTTCAATGACTCTGACTAATTCCATGACTTTACCAGACCTAGAAAATGTGAGCGTTAAAGCCCATGACTTCTTAAGGTTTTCCATAACCGTGGGAACCCTGGGTACAGATTCTGAATATTTGAAATTGTTTCAAAACAAATTTTCTGCAGTATCAATACACCAGTACCACATCGTATTGTTAACGCTTGTTCTTTGCTGGTAGCCAAGAAAAGAAAAGTCATCGTCGTCTCCATGGTATTGGAAGGAAAGGTATCAGATAACGATATTTTTCAAAACATTGTATTAAAGTAAAAAATGTAAGTATCTTGAATAACTAATAATATAATGATGTGATAGTGATAAGTGACTTACTCTAGCTCCAGCAGGTCCTGTGGCTCCAGCCTCACCGGGCAGACCCTAGATAGACAGAGAGACAATGCACGTTTTGATTTACAAGACAGTATTAATTTGACCGCGTATCTGAGTCGATCATATCTCAGTCAGTACCTGCTCTCCGGACTTGCCAGTCTCACCAATGGCACCCTGGGGTCCTGGGAGACCCTGGAATCCAGGAGCTCCGGCAGGTCCCTGCTCTCCTCTCTCACCAGCAGGTCCCTGAGGGTGCGCAAGAGAAGGAGTGTTAGAGCTAACGTCATAACCAGGCGTGAAGCGTTGTGTGGGTACGACTTGTTGTCAGTAGCAGCATGTGAAGACCACCAGGCTCAGGAGCTGGGTGTTGTGTGATGTGTCTTTTACTTACAGCAGGTCCAGAGGGGCCTGGAGCGCCAACATCACCGTCCTTTCCTGGGGCACCCTGGGTAGAAAGATGGCAGGCTTTTAGACACACAGGCTCTAGTTTTTAGACATGACAGGAAAGCAGAACACACTGGATTCAATCAGAGAGCAGAGTGAAAGCAACTTACAGCAGCGCCAGTGGGTCCCATTACTCCTCTCTCGCCGGGCTTTCCACCCTCACCCTACAGACAGGAGTAGAAAAACACTGTTACCAGAGATATGGACGCCATTTGTCAAATCAGTAATAGACAGGAAATCCATGATCAATAATACTGAGTAGTAGCTGAAACGAATCACTCACAGCGGCTCCCTTGGGTCCGGGGAATCCCATGACTCCGGGCTGGCCTCTAGCTCCAACGGAGCCAGGAGGTCCGGGGCGGCCATCTTGTCCAGCGTTTCCCTGGTAGGCAAAATTATAATATGAACACAAAATGTCTTTGTTTTGATGAGATTAAGATTCAATGTGTTCTACTGAACATGAACTTACAGCAGGTCCAGTCTTGCCATCAGGTCCAGGGCTGCCAGGGCTACCAGTCATACCCTACAGGGAGAGGTCAGAGGTCAGAGGAGGGCCGATGCAGCGAATAAACAATGTTGCTGAAAATAAGGTGATAAAAAGATAGCGAGGAATCTCACCTTAGCTCCAGGCAGACCAGGCTCACCAGTGCGGCCAGGCTCGCCAGTGGCACCTTTGGGTCCAACAGCACCAGGGGCACCGCGCTCACCAGTGGCACCCTATGATGGGGAGGAAGTTAAGTTAGTTAAATCAAAACTGATCAGAGGTATCTCAATGCTTGTAAATGAAATGCAAGTGTGTGTGTGTGATGTACTCACTTTGGGTCCAGCAGGGCCATCAGAACCGGGGAAACCACGACCTCCGGGGCCACCCTGTAGAGAAGACAAAGCACATCTTGCTTAGCTCCACGAGCAGAGGTCAACATCGTCCCACGCAGACCAGATTTATCTATTTATTTCAGTAATTTTTCTTTCATTTTTTAACTGTTTATAGTTTCAGTTAGTTTCCAGAGTGGGTCCAGAGTTTGGGGGGATCAGAGTCGTGCAGATGCACCAAAGCCTCAACATCCCTGTTGTGTTGACAGATTTTAACCATAAGACTCAAAAGAAGAAAAGAAAGGTAACAACTATGTTTTCACATCCAGTGTAAGTTTCTGCTAAACTATGATGACCTTGATGTAGACGGGGATGGCCTGTTACCTTGATCCTAACGTGAGCTGTCCTGTACTGTGAGGTCAGTCCGTGTTGACACTGTGACATACGTTCAGGTGTATTCTGGAGAAATTCCACTAAACCTTGTTTGAAAGTTCCTGTATTGTCTAAACTCAGGATACTGTAAGACTGCCAGAAGCACTGTGAGGCACGAGGCGTGCTCCAGCTCCTCTTTTTGTCCGTGTATCGTGCACATGTGAGATAACGTATCAGTGATAATGTTTTAGAATATCTGGCAATGATGCTCTTTTTCCTCCATTTACAGTTCTGGTTTCTGACCAGCAGGGGGCACTAGAGAGTTTGTTTTCATGGCCCCGATGAGCCAAAGGGCGTCTGTATCATTTGTGGCCTACTCTATGTACTTGTCAGGGATGTAGCACCAAATTATGGACCAGAGGCAAAGTCAGTTTGCTTTCTTTCTTTTCATTTTGGAAGCCTGTTTTCCTTTTCTTGGGGAAAGACATGGCAGTTTAGAGACAAAGCCTAGCGCTGGGGCGGACTGAACCATTTTGCACCTTTAACTGATTTATTTAGCCAATTTTAGTTATGGCACTTAAAAGTTGCAAACAAAACCATTTTTTAATTTCATGCTTTTTTTAGTGCCCCCTCCCAGGAAGTCAGTCCTAACCCCCCCCCCCCCCACTGTGATGCCCCTGCTACTTGTGTTTTATTGGTTGGTAATATTTTAACCTCTTTTCTTCATTAGTCTTTTGATTGGTTTTTAAAATGGTCATTTCAGCAGAGATTAAAAATAAATCAAGTTCTATATGGAGTTATTTGTCTTTGAGGTGGGAGTACCCCACCAGAGGGCGACTCTGTCACCTTCCACCCCTGTCACACTTCAAAATACGGACTTTTACAGTCCACAGTATAATATAGTGAAAATTAGGTGTGATGCATACTCTCTCTCCGGGAGCTCCACGGCCTCCTGCAGCACCAGGCTCTCCTCTGGCTCCTCTCTTGCCCTCCTCACCAGAAGGTCCAGGGGGTCCTTGAACTCCTGGAACACCCTGGAGAACACACACACGGATGGTATAAGTGATGGAACGTGTATTATTAGTACATGTGTGTGTGCAGCGCTGCCCGCCACGCTGACTGCGGTGAACTTCTACTTACAGCCTCTCCCTTGGCACCGGCCTCTCCCTTGGCTCCTGGGGCACCAACCTCACCCTGAGGGAAACAAGCAAATAAGCAAACATAAACAAAACAATCAAAACAAAAAATACAAACACATAACAAGTTCAACAACAAAAAACAAACAAACAAAACACGGGTAGAAAACTAAAGTTAAACACTGGTTGTTGCTTATTCTGTCATTTTAGATCAGAAAATACTGTTTCCGTCTCTGGTGAGTTCTGAGAGAGTTTCATACTCACAGTGTTACCCTTGGGTCCGGGGGCACCAGCAGCACCCTGAGGTCCGGAAGGTCCACGGGGTCCGGGGAAACCGGGAGCTCCGGCAACTCCAGCAGCACCCTGCAGGGGGCAGCACACACCAACAACACGGTCACATCATGCTGCTCCCGCCAGTGATGAGTCTATAAAGCTACGTTACTGTGAAACAGGCTCAACCTTTTGAGCCAAACAGGGATTCAAACCCTCAACCCTGACATGCTGATGGAGTAAATGTGTTGAGAGAGATACTCACAGGGGTTCCCTTGGGTCCAGCGGCTCCATCAACTCCGGGGTTTCCCTGACAGGAGAAAGAGGAGGATTTTTTAATTAGCTAGAGGCCAGATGGTTCTGAGGGAGGATACAGATGCCATGATGTCATCATAAAGACTTCATCATTGAAGGTTATTGTTTGTACTCACAGAGGGTCCGGCAGCACCAGCAGGTCCGGGGTTACCAGGCTCACCACGGGCTCCAGCGGGGCCCTCGGGTCCACGACCACCCTGAGCTCCAGCATCACCCTGGGTGGAGAGGAAACAAAGCAGAGTCCATCACTGATGAAGACTTATAATGGAGGGATGGAAAAAGAAGGCAGAATTTGTAGAAAGGAAATATAAAGTGAGAGAACAGAGGAGTTCACAAATAATTAATCAGTCAGCTTGGTGGAGTTTTAAGGAGCATTTCTAAGCTTTCTGAAAGGAAATAATTTCTGATCAAAGACACCAACTGAAAAATAATGTTTAGCCATATTCCATGCATCAGATACATTTCAACTTCAAGTATTGATATGTCTGTAAATTATCTGCGTGGATGACCTTCTATGACCCCCTCACCCCATATGACCTCTGTTACAAGATCAAATTAAAGGTCACATGATATGTTGAAGAGAAGAGAAGAGAAGAGAAGAGAAGAATAAAGTGACGTGCATGGTGCATTTTTTGGATGGGCAAAGCTGTGGATGATAGATTGATGAACATTATTGGCATGGATCATGTCGTACCTTGGCTCCAGGGCCACCGGGGAATCCAGGAGGGCCAGCGGGGCCGGTGGGACCCTGAGAGGAAACAATGAGAGATTTAGACAAAGCTCCATTGAGCCACAGCTATAAAAATGTGACGAAGGGACAAACTAGAGAGAACTGTTTGAACTTTAGAGAATCAAAGACTTACGGGAGGTCCAGCAGCACCAGCAGCACCATCGTTACCACGAGCTCCCTGCAGCACAAAGACAAACATGATTGATCGATCTGTTCATTGATCGACTGACCGATAGATTGATTGGTGGATTGATTGGAGTATTTTTATGTTTGTGTGTGGACTCACAGCAGCTCCAGCAGCACCAGTGCGGCCTCTCTCACCGGGCAGACCACGAGGTCCCTGAGACAGAGAAACAAAGAGTCGGTCAGCTCTAAACTGGCATCAGCTGGAAAGGAGGGAAAATCCAAGATGGCGGCTACATGGCAGAGATGGGGTGCTCGTTGTACTCACCATAGCGCCGGGGGTTCCGTTCTCACCAGGGGCTCCAGACTCTCCCTGAAAATACACGCAGACAGGTGAGGTGATGGGAATGACACAAACTGTAGCGTCATCCGTTGTTATTAATGTTATTAGCCAATATAGCTGCCGCTGTCTGACACTGCTACTGTGACCACTACCAACACTACAAGACTTACTCATAGGGTTAGTTCACTAGGTATAAAGAGTGCTAATCATCTTGGCTTGGGCTTTATTCCCAAGAGCCTGTGTTGGGTCAGGGTCAGGTTGGGGTTAAAACACAACACTCTGAAAAGAGTTCTTGGAGGGGCGCGGGCTCTAGGGGACTGGTAGAATGGGATCTACTCAAAAATGTCCTTGCATGAGTCCCAGTAGGGGTCGGAAGAGCCCCATGAACATTAGCATTTTGGATAGAGTTCTGAAGGTACTGCACATGTGGGGCAACAGGTTAAGGAAAAGGTTTGATCATGATGGACTCTGACCCAGCCTCTAAATATGGGAGGTGAATTTAAATAAGAATACTTCCAATTTCAAGCCTCCAACTTCCAATTTAGTGAAGCCAAAGTAGTTTAGTTCAAACTCTAAAGTATGGTTGGGGAGTTTGTAAGAGATGGGTCTATACCAGGCAGGGCAAGTCTACAGAAAAGGTGTTATTGGTCACATTTTGGGAAATGTAGGAGCCGTTATAAGACAATTTATGGGACTAAAACTCAGCTTTCATTTGTATCATCCATTTAAAGATCTGTCTCTTGTGAGTACAGTGCCTTTAAGGAAGTGCAGAGCACCACACTGACACTATGACTAGGACTTCTCCTACAAGCTCTGCGGTACTGTTAGCACCACTATTACTGCTACTTTTACAGCTACTGCCGGGCATTTGTCATCACTGAGACAAAGAGTGAGGTAACAAAGAGGGGCAGTCACCTTGGGACCAGCGGGGCCAGAATCTCCCTTAGCACCATCCAGACCGCTGAATCCCTACAGAGAGACAGAGACACACAGATTAGGTCAGTCACAGTGAGAGGAGATGCTGCAGCGGTGGTTTGTCGAACGGGGAGCTGTGACTCACTCTGTGTCCCTTGATGCCGGGAAGTCCGGGGGTTCCTGGGAAACCACGAGCTCCCTGAGGGAAGGAAAAGAGACAGGAGGCACAATGTATCATATATTTTTATTTCTGGGGGGAAATGACATCACTAAGAATTACAACCTGTGCCATGACAACCTACCTGAGGGCCAGGGGGTCCACGCTCACCACCGCGACCGGGTTTGCCAGACTCACCCTGAGAGAAAGAGGCAGAAAGGGATGAATGTAATTATGAAGTCATTCTGTACTTTAACCTGAGATGTAGATGGTGAATATGAGCAGGTCCAGCCCACTTACATCCTCTCCGTTCTTTCCAGGGGGGCCGGCAGGGCCACGGGGACCCATGGCACCCTGTGGAGAAAAAGACACACTCAAGGTGAGGATGACGACAGATTACCAAGGTGCAACATAGGTGTGTATCCATGTTCCTATTACTCACAGCAGGTCCAGCCTCTCCAGGCTCACCAGGGGGGCCAGTGAATCCCTGAGGTCCCTGTAGGTGGAGACACACAAACACCATCAGTACCACGTTTATGCCACCAAACTTTACACGTGTTCATCCACCCTTGCACATGCAAGCATCTATGTGTCTGCGAGTCAGCGGGGTGTCTTTGTTTCGTCAGCTCACTCGGGTGGGAACAGTAGCAGAACTTCAAACGCAGCTGTGAGGAGAAGAACTGTCTCTCTCCTTATATGGCAGGACTCTTTCAGTGACCTGTTACGTAAATAATTTGTGTATATTTGGAGTGAGTCCTCGCTCGCTTCAACTACATTCAGAATCCAAATTTGGTCCGACCTCAAGAAATATAGGTGAATCATAGAAGCTCAAAGCTAACACACTAGCATAAAGTGGAAATAAACACATTGTTTTGCTTTAGCTTAGCATCATGGAGTCTGTAGCACAATGTAATGGCTATAGGATAATAACATCCAGTTCTGTCTGGCACCAGGTACAATCTCTCTGGTTTTATTTACGGCACAATGGAAGTGCATCAACCATTGTGAAACAAAACCAGGAAGAGGAGAGTTTCTTTTCCTCCTGGAAGCTATTTGGTAACTATCTGCAGTTACCAAAGAGCATCAGTTCAAGTTCTCTGCAGTTACTTTCCCCAGTAGTGGAAATGCTCGACGGTGCAACAACCAAACTGTTGAAGCTCCACACTAAAGAAAAAGAGTCCTGTAGCTACAGTCAGTCATCATCTGCTTCACATTAAAGGCGCGTGCGTTTGCTGATCCTGTGAGTTTATCTATCTCTTTTAACTTTAGCTTATATTGTAGTTATGCTATGTAGCGTGTGGAATAGAGTATGGTGAATGTGCTAGGAAAGGTAGTATCAGCACTGTCTCTACCTGGAGCTCGCATGTACAGAGCCTGGGTTTGTTGAAGGTGGCAGTGCTGTTTGGGCTGAGAAAGCCATGTGTAAGTAAGGTAAAGGTAGTTATTCACTGAGTGCTGATCTTTTCTCTAGAGCACAAACTTCTTGTGTTTATTTGAATGAATTAAACGATCCCTCCTGGTGCAGACAAACTGTATCTTAGTGAGAAGCATGGAGGATATACCCTGCAGGGTGCAGACAAAATACTGTTTGACTGCTGAAGCTGCAGCGTGCACACTTATCTGGCCTCCTGTCTCGGCTCATCCTGTGTGAGCTGCAGGTGCAAATGAATTGTGTTCAAAATGAAAGTGAAGCAAATGTCCTCCCACAAAATAATTCCCGTCCAGTCCCGTCCCATATTGTGTTATTCATATTAGAACTGCAGACTGATGATGATTCCCTCCCTGCACGCTTCCGTTGACTTGTTTCCTGTCCTGTCCCAGTCATGTGATGCATAGTTAAACTGTCCCGTGGGAATCCCGTGACAGACAGGATTCCCAACAAAAATGTCTAGTATCTCCGGCACCAACCGACGAACGTTAGTGGGAAACAAGTGAAGCTTGTTGTGTTTCGTGCTGAGAATCCACGTCTACTCACGTCTTTCCATTGACTTTGTGTTCAACCACATGACATCATAAATTACGTTAAACATTTTGAGTTGAGGGAGAAGGAAGTGGTGTACTCACGCTAGCACCGGGAGATCCAGGAGGTCCACGGGGTCCCATTGGGCCCTGTCAGTCAAACAGAGGCGAGGTCAGTTACTGCATCACCCACACTGACAGTGGAGCCATGGTGTGTGTGTGTGTGTGTGTGTGTGTGTGTGACGTACCATAGGTCCAGGCACAGGCATGGAAGGTGATTTGTCATCGTAGCCACTAGACATCTGAGGGGAGAAGTTCTGGAAAGAAAAGCAAACAGAAATATAAATATTCCAGCCTGAAAATGTTGAAGATAGATCCCTCCTATTTTTCCATTATTGTCTATTTGTTTCGCCTGTCGTGTTATCATCTGGGTCATGTGATGGCCTCCTATTGGTTCCTGCTACTACACAGGTGTGGCCATACCTGTGTAGTATGTTTTAAAGCCCTGAGGAAGACCTGCAGTGGTCGAAATACGTCGGCTCTTCCAATGATTTTAAAGGGTTTTTAATATTTCCTTCCTGGTTTTCTATATTTCTGGAGTGTCTTCCTGTTGATCCTCAAATATTTGATTAAATCCTAAAAAATTAAGATTGATGCAGAAGCTGCCTCGTGCAAGAACTGTCAGGTTTATATTAAATCTGACTAAATACAGTGGTTTAGTGGAGGCTGTTCGCAGATATATGTGTATACTCATCTAGCTACTAGTACATCCACCTCATTAATTACACAACACTACTTAATATGATATTAGATTTTGGGGCTTCGCAGCCAAAACATCCTCCATTATATATCAATTGAATCCTGAAAATTAATATCCATGCAAAACATGTCAGATCCAGTATCTGTAGTTTGGTCTGCCGCAGCTGGTTTCTGTCTAACGCTGTCATCTGTTGCCTACTTCGCTCGACAACTACACTCAAACCAGGATCATTCCATGACCTTTGACCTCAACAGTCATACTGTTGCTGCTGCAGGATTTGTTGAGCTCTGCAGGACGTTGACAATACGCACTCTGAAGTGAGGAAACGTTAGCTTTAGAGTCTCTGTTAGCTTAGCATGGTTAATTAGCATGGAGTCTGTTGTTGATATGTTGTGGTCAGTTGGTGTGGTAACTTAAGATGGAGGTCAAGAGCAAACTGAACCATAGCATGCTTAATTAGATTCTAAAACTGTAAGCTACATGTGGCAAAAAGCACTGGAGTCTATGGTAAATTCTACACAAGGATGCTTAATTAGGCTGGGATGGTATGTTATATATATTAGCTTAGCCTGGTGAATTAGTATGTATGTCAATGACTTACTCTATGTGAGAATACAAAAATACATCAGCATGGTGAATTAAATCAAAATCATAGGTAATTAGTGTGAAGAAATCAATGTAAACTGAATCAGAACATCCTAAATTTGTGCCTGTGTGGTACAGGATGTGAGTCAATGATAGCTTCTACATTAGCATGTTCAATTGAACTTGGGTAATGTCATGTTATATTAGCCCAGCGAATTAGCATGTGAGTCAATGACAAATTCACATAAAAATGCAAAATTATCGAAAAGAAGTCAATGGCACACTGACTTGTAGCATGCTAAATCAAACTGTGACACTATTAGCTAGCTATATGTGACAAAGAAGGCAGTCAATGATAGCTTCAACATTAGCATGTGTGTCAACAACAAATTCTACATAAGTATGCAAAATCAGGACAGAAGTCAATGTGAATGGAATCAAAGCATGCTCAATTAGATGCTATTGGATAGCCTTTATGGTAAAGAAGCATGTTAGTCAATTATAGCAATACGTTAGCATGGTCAGTTAAACTGGGATGATGCGTCATGTTAACGTAGCCTAGTGAGTCAATGATAGATTCTTCATAAGAATGCAAATTATGGGAAACAAGTCAACAATAAACTGACTAGATTTTGATGCTATTAGCTATAACTGGAAGAAGCTTGTTAGCCAATGATAGCTTCTAAATTAGCATCATCAATTAAATTTGATGACACGTAATTATAGCTTAATGAATTAGCTTGTGGGTCAATAACAAATTCTACATGAGAATACAAAATTAGGAAAGAAGTCAATGGGAAAACGAAATCAAAGCATGCTAAATTAGACTATGATGCTACTGGTTAGCCTCTGAAGAAGGATGTTGGCCTCTACATCAGCGTGGTCAATTAAACTGCGATATGTCATGTTAGCCCAGTGAATTAGCATGTGAGTCAATGATAAATTCTTCTTCAGAATGCAAAACAATAGGAAAGACGTCAGCAGCAAACTGTATCATAGCATGCTAAATCAGACTGCAACACTATTAGCTATATGTGAAAGAAGCATGTTAGTCAATGATAGCTCCTACATTAGCATGGTCAATTAAACTGGGATGATATGTCGGGTTAGCTTAGCCTAGTGAGTTAGCATGTGGGCCAATGACAAATTCCACATAGGAATGCAAAAGTAGTCTGGGAATGTTAGCTCAGCATGCTAATCTACAATGGGAATCAGTGGGAATGTTGGTCTAGAATGCTAAATTATGATGGAAGTCAATGGTCAATGGAATCACTGCATGCTAAATTAGATTGTGAGTCCTTAGGACTGTTAGCGTAGCCTGCTCAGAGTAATGAAAGAAGTCAATGGGCATCACTGATGAGCTCTATTAGCATGGTCAATCTGTCCACTCTACAACAAATTGATGAACAAAGACCAGCACGCAGAACATGTCAGCTTCCTCTTCCTGAGCATCTACTCTCATGACCTCATGACCTCCTGACCTTCTGACCACAGACTGAGAGCCAAAGTCAGAGGGAACCATCACGTCAGTGAAAAGATCGAGTTTTAGCTTTGAAAATGTCACAAAGAAAGACATTTTAAAGCCTCTAACATTTCTAACAGAAGCACTGAGGTGGTGTGGGAATGCAACAGGAGACAGTGGGACTTATGGGTAGTGGGATATGAGTTCTGGGGGTCAGAAGGAAAACTACACTGAACAGGGGCTGACTGTCACTGCTCGATCTGTACCAGAAACCTGATTAGTTCCATGCACGTGTGAAGATGGTTGGGGTCAGGATGGGACCCGAACAACTGACAGAGGCTCAGAACTGCTCAGTTTGGACACTAACACGGAGGTCAAACCCAGAAACACAAAATAAAAATCTCCTACTTACTCCACCGAGGCCGGGGGGTCCAGGGGGGCCGGGAGGTCCAGGCAGACCAGGCTGGCCGGGGATACCATCGTTACCGGGGGGACCAGCAGGACCCTGCAGATCGGGAGACAGAAAGAAAGAAGGGTCAGGCTCAAGAGTCTGAATGAGAGGCTCACCTGGATGCTAACTCGCTCGGAGACAACAGTCACATGACCGCCTGCTCCATCATCAACAGATCCTGGTGTATAATGTTTAATCTAATGTGTGTGTCCTGGCAGGCTCAGAGCAGCACTAAACCTGGAGGAGGTGCAGTTTACCCTCCATGAGACTGATCATGTGACCAACCAGGAGAGGACTGGCAGTGGTCATGTGACATCAGGATACAGGAAGTGGGTAAGGACAGTGAGAAACTGCACATTCTGCAGTGAATTACATCATCAAAATAAATGAGAATGAATTCAATATATTTTAATAATCATGACTGAAATCTCATAATTGCATAAGATTATGATATTATAGTTTTCAAAGTAAAGTGCTCTCTCGTGTTTCAGATCCGAACTCTGCTCCTGAATCAGCTCCCACTATTATAACAGTGATTATTACATATAAAGGGCTGCAAAAATAAATAAATAATTCAATTGTAATATTTAATTGGATTCCATAGATTTCAATGACTTCAAAAGCAGCACCATCCCCAACTCACATTAAGCCATCTTTAATTTTTTTCAGACTATAATCCAATTTACTGACATAAAAGTCTGAACGTCCTCCCACCTTTTAACTTCCCTCAGTCTGCATGTTTCGACCTGACCTCTGCGTGTTTTCAGTCGAGCAGATTTCGTGCCCTTATTTAACTTTGCTGCTTCAGAGCGGTTTCTAGAGCGGAGACGCTGACCTCATTCAGAGGTGGAGGTTACAAACTGCTGAACTCTGCAGTGCAGCATGACTTCTGCATCACTATTCTCTGGGACTTTCACCTCAGTGTGTGCCAGACATAAAATATTTAAATGCAAAATCCATTATTAAACATGACGCTATTTGCCAATAAGTCCATCAGTAACTTTTCAGCTACTCTGACGTCAGATTCTGGACTGACAACACGTGACAGTATCGCTGCTTCAACTCCAACCATGAACACACAGGAATCCTCTCAGAGTGCCAGACAGTGAACGCACCACATAGTGACCAGAGATCAGGAGATTTAGTGAGTGACGGACGGAGGAGAGTGTGAACCTACCCTGTCTCCCTTGGGTCCACGCTCTCCCTTGGGTCCCTGTGAGAGAGGAGAACAGAAAAAGGTGGCCATGGTCATTAATCTGTCTCAATGTGAGTCACGTGATTGAGTCTTGAAGATTTAAAGAATTATAATCTGGCCCCTCATCGTCACAGTTACATGTTGTGATATATGTATTTCTGTTTCACTGTCTGATAGCGTTTGTGTGACGATGATAAATATATTATTTCCAATTTACAGTGTCACTAAATGAAATAATTGATATTTACCTCAACCTGAGGCTCCGTGAAGCCTGCAGAGAGAGGACACACAAAGTTAGGTCAGGAAACACACACACACACACACACACACACACACACACACACACACACACACACACACACACACACACACAAAGGATCTCACAAAAATATTTTCCAATAAATGTAGAGGCAAAAAAATTAAAGCATGATCCCTCAGAAGGAGTCCTGGAGAGGAGGACTTTACTGCAGCAGCAGGGAGCTGTGTGTCTGATGGTGGAGCAGAGTGAGTGTGTTTGTGTGTATTTGGGGGATGAATGGAGGGCACACATGTTCAGTCATGTTGGAGCAACATGTGAAGGAGGTGCGGAGAGCTGTGACAGATGAGTGAGCAGCACTGAAGTGTCTGAATGTTTGGATTTTCTTAACAAGAAACCAGAAAAAATAAAAATATATATGTTTAAAAAAGAAGGAATTAAATGAAAGATTAAAGCAGGTGAGAGTCAGAGCAAAGGATGCTGTAGAAGGAGAAGGAGGGAGAGGAGAGAGGGAGATCATACCGTCGTCGGGGCAGATAGGGCAGCACTCGTCATGGGGGATGACGGGGTTGGGGCAGTCAGTTGTGTCCTCGCAGATGACCTCATCGCACATCACCGTTCCGCTGTCGCACACGCAGATCTGGCATGGCTCTGGTTTCCATACATCCCGGTCCGCAAACACCTGGCCGTCCAAGGTACAACTTCCGGCCGATTCTGAAGGGGGCGACACAGGTGAGACACAGGTGAGACACACACACAGGTGAGACACACACACACAATAACACAGCACTAGTGCAAAGACCTGGATGGAAGTGATAAATATAGAAATAAAAAGACAAACAAACTAAATTTTTAGTTGTTTTTCAGCAAATTTGAGAATTTCCTAAAATTAACTCAGAATATAATTTAAATAATGTCTATTTTTCATATATTTTATTGTCATATTTTCAGTGTTCGTTCTGTTTGGCACCTTAAGCATTTAAAGAAAGTTTAAAGTGAGAAAATACACATAAAGAATTCATATTTTAACACAAAGGACCCCAAACCAGAGAGTCGTGGCAGTGACATGAAGACACAGAGCAGCAGCAGCAGGAGGAATGAGTGCTGTGAGAGGTTTGGACAGGAAGTGAGAGGCCTCAGAATCAGACCAGAGGGACAGGCTGAGGTGACGGAGAGGACACCGACGTGCTGCGCCTGGATGCAGGTCACATCACCGTTACGCACGGAGCAAACACGTCCCCGACTCTAACAACAGTAAAAACCGACCCCCCCTCTGCTCAGACTGAAAGTCACATTTTCCGACCTGAGCTGCATCACTGCTGCTGCTGTGGCTCAGAAGTGAACCCAGGCTGGGGCTCCTTTTAGGGGGTTCAGTCTCCCAGCGTGCCAAAGTGCTGAGCTCACAGGGAAAAGCTGCGCCGCTGCAGACTGTCGGCTTGGCAGCAGCTGGTGGAAACACGGTCCGCATGTGTTTGTAATTAAAGGAAACAAAAAAAAGAGTGGAAAAAAGAAGAAGAGGAGGAGGAGGAGGAGGAGGGGCAAGGAGGCGGTGTGGGGGACGTGGCGGCCAGATGTGCCTGCAGGTGCAGAATGAGGCCTCTAGGTGGCACTGGGAGACCGTTCAGAGGGTCAAACCACATCTGCTTCACATAGACAGCTGAGTCGTTTCCAGACAGCAGGAACATCTGGAAAAACTGAATTTCAGCTCCTCGCTTCTTGTTTCCAGAGCTGAGCTGATTCTCTTTGTCTCCGTGCACGATGAGTCTAAAAACCCCGACAGAGGCCTGACGAGCCCAACGCTCTTTTTAAACTGCCACAGAGCAGAGAGTGGAGGCTCCCTGAAGCCGCAGAGGTCAAATGTTTCCGGCAGACAAGACTACGCCTGCCTCCTCTCTTTAGCTCACCTGGCCAACTCGACACTTGGCTCCAGGCTGTGAATTACTGCCACATCAACCAGGCCTGTGGAAAGCTTTCCCTATCTGTCAGCGGCAAGAGGAGAGGGGAATCTTTGCTGCTGCTGGCGCACAAAAGACGTTTGCCCTTCAGTCTTACATCCAAAACTGTAGAGTTTCAAGGCTGAGATGGTCGGGGGGGGGCCGCCAGTGAAGTTTAGGGTGTCGAACTGATAAAATGCCAGGGGAGGATCAGGCTAGTCGGATATAAGGTGGATGTTTTTCTGAGAATACAGCTCTTTTTTGGGGCTCAAATGGGATCAAACATGCATTTGTGCTAGTCTCTGTTAGAAAGCTTCGCCTGGAGGAAAGCCTGGAAAACCTGCAGCAACTCGCTCTGCATGCATGGGGGAGGTGAGGGGGGGGAGACAGAGACAAATGCAAGGAGAGAGAAAGAGGGGGGCCTTCTGGAGAATGCATTATGTACACCCTGTACTGCTCACACTGCTGCACACACTCATCTACCCACTGATCTGTCTAAAGACAAACGAGCAGCACACATCACAGTTCTTATTTCTGAGTCAAACTTTTTCCTTTCTTCTTCCCTCTGTCTAAGTTCTCAGCAGCCGTCCACCCATGAAGAGAAAATCCATTTTCAAAAACCAAAAAAAAGGCTTGAGAAGCTCCAGTAAACAGTGATGAGACTTACGGTCGTCCTCGCCCTGGGCTCTGACCAGGAGCACCGCTGCGCTGAGCAGCAGCGCCAGCCGCAAATCCACAAAGCTGAACATGTCTAGATGCCACTAGACATGTAGACTCTTTGAGGCAAGAGAGGAAAAAAGTTGGGGATGTTTTCTCTTCCTGCTACACTCCACTCATACACGGGTGTTTGGGGCAGGGTCCGCTCGTCTGTTCACAGTCCTCCTGACCCCAGCAGAAAACTCCCGACTGCCTACACTCACTTTCCACCAGGGTTTTTATATGGGAGCCTGAAGAACTGGGAGGTGCTGGGGACTGGACCGACCGGGGACGCACCCTCATTACCCCGCTGCTGCCGCTCACGTTTAGGGAAGACAAGAATGGACCCCTCCTTCAAAGAAAAAAAAACACAGAAGAAAAGAAGGAGAAAAAACAGCAGGTCCCTCCTTCCATAATTCTACAGTGGAAGGGTTGGAGTTTGGATCAGAGGAGGAAAGGGGGGCTGAGCCGGAGGAAACCTGATCCTGAAGAGCATCGGAGGGTCGGAGGAGGATCTGCTCTCCTCTCTCCAGCAGCCACGGCTTTAATCCACATTTTATATTTCTACTTCCTGATTCACTTTGATCTCAGTGGAGTTTTAGACCTGCTGGAGCTTCAGCTTCAGGGTTAGTTGACAAACTAATGTCTGAGTGGATCACAGCTTTCGTCCAGTTTTGGTTCCTGGATGTTTTAAATGAGCTTTTGGTTGTAGATTTGTTGTTTTAGTTTTCATAATTGTTTTTGCAGTTTTAGGTGACAGACTGTAAACACGTGCTGAACATGTCTGAGGGCTCTGAAGTGTTTGGTTTCTTCACCAGGGTTAGCTGAGCTTATTTCTGGTCAGGGTAAAAGTGTGACCTCTGCTTTGGAAAGCCTCTTTGTTTGCATTGTTGAATGACTTCAGATGACCCTGTATCATGTGCAGGATTGTCATCATGTGACAGGCTCAGCACCAAAACTAACATGTTGGTATATTTTCACTTTATGAAATTTCTCTCACCATACTGACAAAATGTTTGCTTTACTTTCCATCTCTGCATCACAAACATGGCGTGAGAGAGTTAGAAACAAGTAGGCATTATTAGACAGGGAGGTTCCAATGAAAAGACACCATCAAGTTGCATCATGGGAACTATAGGGTCCAGCATTTTCAGAGTTGCACATACTAGGGACAGAGAGTCAGGACATCTTGGCCTCTTCTTCTTCAGTTTAAACCACTTTTTGTGAGTCATCACACTTAATTGAAGTGCCATCTGATGACAAGGTGTCGCCGGATTGTACATCAGACACTCTGATCTTGATCAGTGACTCATCAACAGCGAGTCTGTAACAGAACGGCACTGTTATGTTAATTGTGTAGCTGAGATCTTCTTAACGATCTCTCAGATCCTTATTAGCCACAGATGTTTGAAGAGAACTAGATAAAGCGTTGGAGGCGGGGCCTCAGTGTCGCCTAAAGCCAAAAAGGTTCAACTTCCTTCAAGCTATTTCGCACTTTGAGATGCACAAATAAAAATTGTATCGCCTGATTCACAATGTAAGTCAATGGGAAACAGTGTTTTTGGGCCACATGGCAAAGGACCTAGAAGTCGAATTCTTAATGTCAAATTGGCTTCAGAGCCTGGTGCTGTTCCCGGGGGTTTGATACTAGTATGTGAGCTTCCTTGTCATGTGACCTGAGCCAAGGCGGGCTTCAAGTTCAAGTTCTGGCTTTGGAACCAGGTAACTTTCAGCTGGTTACTACAGCACGTATAACCCTTTCCACCAACATGGAACAGGTTTCATTCCAGTTCCTGCACCTACTGTTAAATAATTTGGATCATTTGGACCAAAAATAAATTGGTTTGGATTCTGAGAAGTTGGTTCCCAGCTGGAACCAAAACAACAGCATGTTCTTTGAGCTGAAGTGAACCTTGATGACATCAGTGGGCGTGACATCGTCTGCAGGTTGGAAATGAGGGATCATCTTATCATTAATAGTTGGTGGAAGCATGTTTTTTGGGTAAAACAAATATCTGGAGTAACAGAACCAATGGAAATGTGGGCTTGTCCATGCGATGGCAACGAGGTTCTAAGAATCCTGAACGGATCCAGTTCAAGAACCAGAGCTGAGCTGGTGAAGACGAGGTTTTAGTGTTGTGTGGTGGGGCACGTTGGTCTTTAAAAGAGAACTCCACCCATTTAGCATCACACTGGTCAGACTTACGATGGTCAGTTATTACTAAAATCAATGCAGCAGAATGAGAGGTATCGCCTTTTTATTCCACATTCTTCTCCCTTGTCAAAAAATGCCACCTACATTACCCAGAATGCAACTTGACTGGTTGGTTGGACCCAGCTGTTACTGGACATCAATGAGACGTCAACGAGATTTTGGACTCTTGCGTCAGATATATGTTAAATTTTGGTTGGAATGAAAATCGGGTTGACGATAGTTTAAATGTCTAATGGCGGATTCCATGTTGTGTGGACGTGTCATTATGATGTCATTTTGTAGACGTTGGGTTTTGTTGTCCATACCTCTTTACTAAATGTTTGCCATCTACGTCACGATGATGTCAGCATGAGATGTTTAGAAGACGTTGGATTGGTTACATAGAAACACAACTTAAAACCAACAAAATATCAACGTCATGTGTTGTCAATATTCTACGTCAAATTGACGTTGGCATTAGACGTTGACTTTTGGTCACCTGACATCACAACCTAAATTTAACCAAATATCACAGTATAATGACGTCAGTGGCCAGCTCTGGGGATTCCACTCTGTTACGGTAGTTGCTGCTAACGTAGCCTCAAGCAGAGCTCCTCCTGGAGTCACAAAAAGCTTCGTACAACTTACTCATACACAGTAGCACTCCCTCGCACTCTGATGTGTAAAACTGGTTCGGTTGGAGTTCCGATTTTTAGCACAACACAAATTTCAGCCCAGTTGCCAGAAGAAAATGTTGACATGGTGCGTTTCCACAAGTATGTTACATCATACGTGTCCTATCAACGTTTCTAAAGTGACTCTGCCTTCAGGAGGTGGAGGGGATGGTGGATTGTGTGACACTGGACCTAACAGCACATTAACCACGGAGATGTTAAAACCTAAAGTGTCAAAATATCCACATGGTTTGCAGAAACATACAATGCAAACACTTTTCTGACACCTGGGTTGCAAATCTATGAAACACCGACACAACAAAATAAAAAGTCCTCAGAGTGACCTGCAGGTTTGTATCCCTGAAAACAGTGGACAACACTGACGATATTGCGATCCTGAGAATTTAACCAGAGGTCAACAACATACGGCTAATTTTTAGCGGAGCAGGTTCACAGTTTACATCCTGGTGAACACACAACCCAAAGTTCAGTGCTCCAACTTGTTGCTTTTGGACAGACGATGCACGGACATAACCTTACTGCAGATTATTTGGCCTTCAAGTCGACCTAATGCTTACACTGGAAGTATTTCAGTCGGTGCAGAGACTTAATGTGAAGAAACTTGCTGCTTGGTGAGAACCTGCAGACTGAAGCTGAAGTATAGTGACGAGAGGAAACACTTCCTGTTGAGATCCAACACCAGATTGACCCTTCTATTTAGTGCACGGTGACAAGTGCTGCACCTTTATCTCCACACAGTCACATCCAACATAGACAGATCGACAGACTGTAAAAGAGCTTCACAGTTTCGTCTGAGTGAACCAGATGTTTCGGAGCGAGGGGCTGCAGTCGGCTTTGAAATACCTGCACAATTGTGGGTTTGGACACATTATGATTGTTATTGGCTCTCAATAATAAAAGCCCTTTTTTAGCAGCTGCATCCCCCCCCCCCAGTCCAAATAAAGGTTTATATGGGCGATTCTCTGGCCTGCCCCCCCGCTGCAGGCTGAGTGCAGCGCCGGCCGGGCTGCAGGTGAGCTGTAATTAGGCAGAAAGCAGCCATTATGGAGCAGAAGATCTGCAGGGAGACGCAGAGCAGCAGCTTTCTGCCATCTGATCCAGCAGCAGCAGACACGTTGCACAGTCTGAAGCTGGCCAAGCAAGCCTCTAATTCACTCCTCCTCTCTCTCTCTCCCTCCCTCACACACACACACACACACACACACACACACACACACACACACACACAGACACTGCAGATACCTTCACATTATCCATGTGTCTGCCTGTTCCTTTTTTTACAGGGAAGGGGATGGAATGCAATCTGTCTTTCAGGAAGAAAGCGAGGCAGAAAAGAAGAAGAAAGGGAGGAAAGCGCCACCTCATCATTCCCCGGATCGACCTCCAGCTCTGATCGGATCCTCAGAGCGTCACACACACTCACATACACACATTTAGCTTTTGTTCCAGAGTGTCTCTGATGAAAAAAACACATCAGTCCCATTTCAGCAGCTCTCCACATGGACTTTACTCACGGCTACAGTGTCTTCACTGTGTGGTGTTTTCAGTCAATTATACATCATAATAACTGCAGTTCAGACGCACAGTCGAGTTTAGACACGTTAAGTGAATGAGTTTAGGCGTAGAGAAACACTTACGGTATCTTATACTGTTGATTCTTATAGAACGTGTTAGGAAACTGTTTTTTAAACGGTCTTGAGTCATGTTACAGCGAGGCTGATGACATCATCCCATTACAAATTTGGGACATTCATAATCATGAAATTGATTTTGATGCAACCCCTAAAAACTCTGCATCTTTGCCTCGTTTAAATCGCAAAGAAGAACAGGAAGATATATTTATGAGTCTCCGAAGGGAAATGACATTTTTCACTCTATTGTCATACACACACACCTGAAATACACACACACACACACATGCACATGCACACACAGGATCTACACATGCATTAAATGCAGAGACGTCATAGTGAAGGGACTGCCCAAGGACAGGCGCCCAGCAGTTTGGGGTTTGGTGCCTTGCTCAAGGGCACCTCTGCAGTGCCCAGGAGGCAAACTGCCACCTCTCCAGCTACCAGTCCACCCTCCATATTTGGTCTGGATGGGGACTTGAGCCGGCGACCCTCTGGTTCCCAACACAGGTCCCTGTGGTGAGCTGCTGCCGCCCCACAAGATCGATGACCATAAAAATTAGACCCCGCCTCCATCTCCTTCAGCCGCTGTCCTGCAGCTCAAGTGTACCTCCCTCATAATGCAATGGTAATAGAAAATGCCCATGCTTATCACGGTCCTTGGCGTCTGACACTGACTGTAAAGGCACCCTTCATGTCTTAAAGAGACAAACTTTAAGCATACCGATCTATGGCAGCACTTGACAGTGAGAGCAACTGACAACTGAGCGAGAGAGTCCATGTAGGGTGGCGGTGGACGGGTCAAACAAACACAGGACTTTGATCCAGGAGATTGTTGTTTGTGTCCCGTGTGAAACCAAAGTCAAAGTAGTTTTAATGTAACGTTATCATGAGGTCACGTTTCTCACGTCATGTTGTGTTCAACCCTGTGATGTAAGAACTTATTTGAATCCAGATAATGGACGCTGAGATGGTGACATCATACAAGCACCTGAACTTTAAGAGGACCAGCTCTGTCCTGGGACGCTCCCTCGACCCATGGTCATCATCTAATCTCTTCTCTTCTCTTCTCTTCTCTTCTCTTCTCTTCTCTTCTCCAAAACTTATATTTTTTAAACCTAACCAAGTAGTTTTGTTGCCTAAACTTAACCTCCGCTGTTGAGTTACTACGCCTTTCAAACAGCGTCAAATACCAGCTAAACATCAAAATATGACACGCTAGGTACCCTGTGTCAGTTTTGAACGTTCATAGACGGCACCTCAGTTAATGCTTGTTACATGCATGTAGTCTTTTTCAAAATAACACAACATACAGAATCATTTGATTTTTGGGTTTATTACTTTACATTCAGGCAACAAAAGAATGTGGTTGTTACGGTTGTTGCTGATGTAAGGTCACGCCCACTGACTTTTGCTTTCACACAGAATATGACCAGCGGGCTCTCAGGTGTAAGTCAGACACATCCACCTCCCCTCCCTCCCTTCTTGCTCTTTATACGACAGTAGTTGCAGGTGGCATCTCCGGCAATTGCCACGTGACATTTCCACTAGAGGAAGTCTTTAATAGAGTTTTGTAATTAATCAACTTTGTTCTACACTTCGAAATTAATGTGTTATACAAGCGAAAGGATGCCGGGTACCGAGCACACATCTGATCAAAGGACCCCATGTTGGTGACCTTCTCTTGGCCGATGGAACAGGAATTAAAGAAGCGTGGAAGCAACCACTACATCTTCCACTGTCTCTCAGTGCAACATGAAAGAGACGAAAATAATTGTCTTGAATCTTAAAAATTCTGACACTGTTCTAACTGAATGAGAATGAAGCTTTTATGATGCTCAGAATAAAGTGTGTGTGAATAAACTGTAACTGTAATTAAAGTTTGTGCAGGTTAAAACAGTCTGAAATAAAAAGATGCTAAAATATGAGCAGCGTTTTCTTTTCTTTACACACTCTAATAATTGGGCTAAAAGGTTCTGCACTAAGCTGGTTTAAATCTTATTTATCTGATTGTTTTCAGTTTGTTAATGTTCACAATGAATCATCCTTACGTACTAAAGTTTGTTTTGGAGTTCCGCAAGGTTCTGTGCTCGGACCAATCCTATTTACTTGCGGATGATACACAGTTGAGTACACAAGAGTTTTTCCTGATCAGCTGTGAGGGTCCAAAGGACAGAGGGATGTCGTATGCTGTAAAGCCCTGTGAGGCAAATTGTGATTTGTGATATTGGGCTTTATAAATAAAATTGATTGATTGATAATAAGGACCATGGGTTCAGATTGAGCACAATAAAATTATGTTTTCTCTCTCTGTGAAGTCCGAACTAAATACGTCGCTGTCGTGAAGCTGATGATTGAACCTAAAAAATAATGGGACTTAAATTAGAGAGTGCAGAATCATAAGCATTTTCTCCTCGGCTCTATAAATGTACACAAAGGCTTTGATTCCTGAAAAGCTCGTCCGAGCGGGCGCTGCATTCACAGAGCTGTCGGTAATTAGTTGTGAGTTGATTGGCTGGTTCGGAGTTTGAAGAGGTTTAAGTTTAGCATGTTGGGAGGTCAGATCAGTTCGCTCATGCAGAACAGCACGTTTGGCCCCAGAGAGGGACACAGCTCCGCAGACGCTCGGCAGATACATCATGTAAGATCTAATTAAAGCACATTGCAAAGCCGTATAGCAATAAAGTCTGAGTGATCAGTGGAGCAAAATTTCCAACTCTGTAATTTCCCTGGCAGAGCAGAGCTGCAGAGAGACCATGAAAATGTTTGGGATTCCTGCAGAGGAGGAAGAGGAGGAAGAGACGAAAGATATTACTGGGTTTACGTGCAAACATCTTGTTATTAAATGACAACTCATTATCAAATTTATTAAACATTAGATGAAGATTTTCTTTGCAAAGACTGCGACCACCGTAATTATTTTAT
The DNA here is from genome assembly GCA_035609425.1 of Epinephelus awoara. Classification (NCBI taxonomy): domain Eukaryota; kingdom Metazoa; phylum Chordata; class Actinopteri; order Perciformes; family Serranidae; genus Epinephelus; species Epinephelus awoara. Next base: position 1,508,403 of record CM069311.1, read on the forward strand.
ATGACAGACAAAGTGGGCAGAGGGAAGGCTGGGCGCTGCCGGAGGACTTTATGAAGTTTTATGTTTATTCTTGGTCGGTTTTAAATGCTATAAAAAGGTAACAAAACTCTGTCATTTATTCACATTTATCTGCAGTGAAGTGACTCGTTATATAACACAGGAGTCGTGCACAGGTTGAACGCTGGCACAGAGTGAGGTGAGGGAAATGTTGGCTGAATGTCTTTGAAAAGAAGAAGAGTCAAATTCTTTTTCATGGAAAATCTCGAGGACAAACTCGAGAAGCCACGACACGTTTTCAAATCATTTCCTTCAACACTGACACACTGATAAACTCCCCTTTATTCACAGAAATATGCAGCATAATGAAATCCAACAGACACAGTTTGACCTTTAAAGTATTAGATAGTTAACGTATAAAGAAATCTGAGGATAGTCATTGGAAACGACCTCATTTCTTATATTTTAAAAGTAGGAGGAAACTAGTTAGTTTGGTATTTAATTAATTCATATTGCTTATTTTTAGATTGGTGGAATTAAAAGGTGAAAGTAGATTTAAAAAGTGTGGTTGTGTGTAAATGTGTGAGGACAGTGTATGGAAAAAGAATGGAAAGAGGTGGTCATCCTCTGGACTGATAGGAAGAATAAAATAAAATAAGATGTAATAAAATCAATATGTTTATTATTTTTTATCATAAAAAAATGAAACATTGAAAAAAAATTAAATTTGAGTGTGTGAAAAGCTTGAAGGTGAGAAAATGGCAGAGACAACTGTTAACAAGCTGAGAACTTTGTTTCACTTTTACCTGTTAATACATTTAACACCTTGACGTCAACACACAGTGTTCAGTCTGCAAACAGCTGCTAACAGCTGCATTTGAGTCCATGGGAAGGTCTATGACTGACCCTTAAACAGGATCAAGTCAGTCTAATCATTCATTCATTCATTCATTCATTCATCTTCTAACCGCTTCATCCTCGTGAGGGTCGCGGGGGGGCTGGAGCCTATCCCAGCTGACATTGGGCGAGAGGCAGGGTTCACCCTGGACAGTTCGCCAGACCATCGCAGAGCTGACACACAGAGACAGACAACCATTCACACTCACACTCACACCTACGGACAATTTAGAGTAATCAATTAACCCAGTCCCCAAATCGCATGTCTTTGGACTGTGGGAGGAAGCCGGAGTACCTGGAGAGAACCCACGCTGACACGGGGAGAACATGCAAACTCCACACAGAAGGGCTCCCACACCCGGGATCGAACCGGCAACCCTCTTGCTGTGAGGCGACGGTGCTAATCACCACACCACCATGCCGCCCCAGTCTAATCATGACGCGTATGTTAATAAATATAATATATATTTAACCTCCTTTGTTTTATGTATTTCTTGGTTTTTATTGGATTATTTTTCACTGGCTGCTCAGTGTGTTTCCTGTTGTCATTTTTCTTTTGTTGTATTTTTCTGTATAAAGTTGTTTTAGTTTATTTGTCTACTTTTTTTTTTTTTTTTTTTTTACCTTTTTTTTGACACTGATTGTCTCCTGAAGTTGAGCAGAGGTCTGTCTGTATAAATCTGTGGCCTCCTCCACCTCTCCTGACACATCTCTCATTTTTTTCTTTTTTACTATCGGGATTTTATGCAGCTTTGTGTGTGTGCGAACAAAAAAATAAACGGAATAAATAAATGTACTTTGTCTGCGTGTCCATGGCAACCAGTCTCTTTAACCCACTCACTACTTGCACATCCATAACTTGACTTCAGTAAAAGCTCAGGTGTCGTTAGAGAAGCTCACATCCATAAATGGTGAAAGAGGAGCAGCTGTATCTGACTGCTGAGTGTTATCAGCTCGGCTCCACGTCACCACTGATGGAGGGACGAGAGGCAACAAGGAGACATTAAAAGTAAGGACATTGTTCAGGAGAGGTTAGAACCCAAAGATGGTTCATAAAGATACGTCCACTATTAGATAAGAGTTCCAGACTAAGAAGTGATACAACATCTTTACAGATGAACACTTTACAAAATGCATTCACAAGTTGAAAGTCATTACAAATGAATTAGTGAAGTATTAAAGTCTTTGCAAATCAGAGTCCCTTTCAGATGTTTCACAAACCCAATGTAGAAACCCTCTCCCCCTCTGAAAGCTGAACACAACTGTATTTCCTATCCGTCTTTTTCTCTGTATGACATGAACGCTGCGATGGCATCACTGCCACATCATCGCCACAGACCAACATGGGCTCCCACTGGAACATGAAAAGGCCACAGAATGACTCTGGACCTGGATTCAAAGCTGTGATTAACACAATAAAAATAAAGCTTGTCTCTTTGTCATAACTTTAAAAAAGTTATTAAAAGTGTTCACACTATTTCTGTGCTGCAGGAACAGTTCAGCTCACTCTGTCTCAAACATCTCAAACCTGTTGCTAACACGAGTGTGTGCAGATTACATTCATTGAGTCGAGGATGCTTCGAATATTTTCTCATGCTAACACAGCGTCCCCTCGGTTCCCGGCAAACGGACAAATGACATGCTTCCTGCTTCCTTAAGAGCTGCAAGTTATAAGTGTTTTTCTTTTAGGCCTCATATTAGTTGAGCAACTTGTGCTGTCATTACTGGAGCTTCTGTTGCTGTTATAATGTGACCGTCATGGTGACAGACGGACGAGCGGCTGTTTGGTTCCTCACAAGATTCACCTGCTGGTCTCAAAGGGTGGTTATAAGAGGGTTCACTTCAGGTTAGAGCCACGAAAAGTATGTCAAGTATGTAAAGTCAATGTAAAGACGCCATTAGACACGAATTCCCGCCAGGCAGCGCGATGGACGCAACGTGAATGATGTGAAATGAAGGAAGTAGTGCGATTTCGGTCATAGCTTATTCACTAGGGTTGAAAGAGCTTAACTTCAGAACATCATTTGCATCACGATAGCCAATCAGCATTGAGATCCTCCAGGGATGTATGACGCTGAGGACGTACCAGCACAAGTTCAGTCATTGATTCAGCAATTTTTACGCATGTATGACGTGACTTATTCACACATATGAAGTGAGTCAGCACAAAAAATTCTAGTGTTCAAACTTGCACGAGTAACGAGATGCGAAAAGTCGCATCAATGCCGTACCTGCAAGGGAGGCTCTGTGGAGAGGTGTACCCTACTGTCGCCCGATGTGCACCTCCCCAGAAATGTAACTACATATCATAGCGACCTTCTGTTGATTTTCGTAAAGCAAAAACCATTTTCCTCAGTGAAAACCGAGGCTTGATTTGCTTCAGTTTCACATGTAAGAAACAAAAAGTAGTAATTATGGTAAAATGCAACCTGGTGTCACCTTGAAGTCGTCGAATTCTGGCGCTTGGTCAGTGACCTCCAGCATCAGACACTGACGAATAAAAGTCGTCCTTCCATGTCGATATTATACGCAGCCAGTTGCCATTATTCTGTAACAGCACCCAGGGACCTCAATAAACGCAGCCGGACAACAGCACAAGTTAAGGGGGTGAAAGTCCAAGTATGGTGGGTGGGAGGGGTGTTAGATGGGTCCAACAACCACCGACTGTCACCTGGGAGTCCGGTGTTGACCTCCTGTGAGATTGTAAAGCCAAACCCTGTTCTTGTTGGCGGTGTTGTACCAACATAGTGCTTTTATTTTGAAAGAGACTGTATGCAAACTGTACATTTCCTGTGAAAACAGACAATGCATGTAACAGGCTGAAGTTGACACGGCGTCCCAGAGCGTCAACAACCAACACAACCAGGGTACCTTGGACGCCATATGTGGACGTGGAAAGTCCATGACCAAACGTGGACATGTGACGAGGTCACAGTGAGGATGAGTTGAGTCAGCTAGCGTATGCTAATAACATTAGCATTATAAGACAATTGTTTTGTCGGTGAACCTTGTGAGTTATAATGGAGCCAAACTTTGTACTTCTGTTGAATGTTGTCTTTTATTGGTGTTTTCGGTGTGTTCGTGGATCAATCAAACTTTACCGCACTTCAACACAGTGGCATAGAAACGCCAACGAGCATCCTGGAGGTGTAATTGCAGAGCGACGCAGACACACCACCGCACAAGAACAGACGCTCACAGCAGCCTAGACTCTGTGTGGAGGCTCAACTGTAAGTCAGCCTTGTCCCTTGAAGAGATAACAGCTTACTGCAGACATCTGGAGGCAACCGCTCAGTAGGCAGAGACACTGTGAGGTGCATGGAAACAAATCTTACAGGTATGTTTCACGGTCATGAATCTTGTCCAAAGATTGTTATGTAACTCAGAAATACTCACTTATCCATCATAAACCTGCTTCAGAATTCCAGAAACACTGAGCTTTGGGGAAATGAGGGGTCTTCTTGGAGAGCAGAGACAAATAACAGTCATAGTGCCACCAGTCATAATAATAATGATCAGGACTTAACGAGTTAAAGAGGTCACAAACCTCCTCCAGTATGCAGCGTGCCACATATCCAGTGAGGAGAGGACGTGGAGCTTCTGTCTGTCCGTTAGACAGGATTTACACTGTAGGCCAGAATTTGATATTTGGTTATTTCAATACGCAACAAAACTTAAATTCCCGCCCCATAGGTGTATGACTCCGCCCACCAGTCCACCCTGTGGTTGTACATTGACACAATCAGCACAGTGTCAAGATTAGAGTCACCAATTCAGTATCTGAGCAAATGTCTCCCCTTCTGTTCCTGAGATATGACGTTAAAACATGATGATGTCACAGTCAAGCTGACCTTTGACCTTCATTATTTTATCCTGTTAGACATTTGTGTCAAGTTTGGTCACAAATAGTGTCTGAACTCTTGAGTAATGGTAAAACCATTTTGACTTACGACCACAAAATTCAATTCATTCTTCAGTCCAAGATGACGTTTGTGCCAAAGTTGAAGGCATTCCCTTGAGGCGTTCTCGAGATATCGTGCTCACAAGGATGGGACGAACATAATGCAAAACATAATGCATCCAGCCACAGCTGTCATTGATGCAGAGGCATAAAACATGATTTGATTCCTCTCATTTGTTTTACTAGTTTAATAGAATTAAAGTTTCTGTTTGTAACTTTTTACATGTTTCAATAGTTTTTTATTGCCAATGAGTGAATGGATTGTAACGTGACTTATGGGTCCAACAAACCCTGGACTTTCACCCTGGAGCCAGGTGCTCACTTTTCTTATGAATGCAGAGCCAAGTCATGATCATGATTCTTTCCTCCTTTCCTGATTACCTGCATTTTAAAATATGAAATGTGTTCATGTTTCTGTAGCTGTGTTGTGAGTACGAGTGTACCTGTATCTTCAACACATGGAAACATACACACACAGGTTTAACTGACGGGCGGCTGTCAGTCCAGGTGTGAGCGCTGTTTGGTTTCTGCTGCTCTTCTTTCAGCAGGCATGAGGAGGGGCCGCGGTCCTAAACCTTCATCATGTGTCACTTCCAGCTGTTTCCCCCCTGGGAGCGAGGCTCTTCCCAGCATTGGTTGTTGACTGTGTTGTTAATAACCAGATCGAGCGGAGGCAAGGAGGCGGGAGGAAGAATGTGAGAGGAGTGATGGAGGGATGACAGCAGGATGCAGAGAGGAGGAATGGAGGAAGAGGAGCGGAGAGCAGGAAAGATTCAGTTGTTCCCAATAAATCACAGTTACAGATGGAGATGTTTGAACAGTATCATTACCTCCGTGTCCTCGACCCTCCTCCATCAACCTGTTGTGTAACCTGACGCACAGTACGTGCACTTCCTCTCCACCTTTCAAACAGGGTGACGGGTGGAGTGAGCTGTAACATGAACTTTACAGTAACATCCAGCGGCGATCTGACTGAAGAACTAAATCTGTCTTGGAATTCCTGAAATTCACACAACAGCACAGTTAACACTCTCAGATTAGCTCCCACTTGGCTCTGAGTCCTTATTGGCTGGGACTGAGAGGACGTTGTACCGGCGGCTCCCTCATTTTAATATTTAAAATTCCTCACAAATATATTTTTATCCCTTTAGTTTGGAACCAAGACTCTGAGGATAATGTAGATGGAGAGCTACACTGGTGTGTGTGTGTGTGTGTGTGTGTGTGTGTGTTTGTGTAGTGTTGTATAATGGAGGGTTATCTGGTCACGACGTCGGAATTGGGACACCACTCACTACGTCACACGTTGGTTACGTTCACGCATACGTAACTATTTTAAACAGGAAGCTGCGAGCCGTCTACATTTCCAACCAGCATCTACAATGGAGTCTCCGGTTGAGTTCATCCTACCTATCGCATTTGCTGCATTCATCATGCTTCGTTTGATGAACGACAGACGACAGGGGACTTCTGCTAGCTAGCTAACCAGCTAACACTATGAGGCAGCATAGTTATGCTAGCTGGTGTGTTATCATAATGTGAAAAATCCAACAATTTTGCAGAACAGGACAGATGACAGACGCCAGATAGTGCGAGCTAGCTAGCTAGCTAACAAGCAACCTGACGACGGTAACGTTAGCTATGTGTGAACTTTTGTCCCCGTCTCTTGCTCAGTGGTAGCCATGGCGACATCTAACCCTCGCTGGCAAGTCAGCATCTGAAATCCCTCCTCCGAAGGGCTAGTTTCATACCCACTACCCCTCGTTATGCCCCCTACCCCTACACGCAAAAAGGAACTGGGACATCACGCACAAATGTAGGGGTAGGGCCAAGGGGGGGGGGGTGTTGGGACGGGCCCTAAGTAACCAAAATCCAGTGTCTTACAAATGTTTCATGCCAACGTCATCTTGACATTCAGTGCGTCAGACAACTGCTTTAAATGTTTATTTCAACAGCAGATCATAGTTGGAGTTTGGTGTGGAGACTCCGGCCTCAACACTTCCTGCAGGTCTGTTTATATGAGAATATTGGGGAGTGATGATTAAACATTTCCCTCTTGTCGGAGCCTGCAGGTGGACCATCTTTGTTAAAATATCCTCAGCCTGATTTTCATTTCAACCAAAATTTAACGTCTCTCCGACGTGATTCCTACATCTCACTGCCATCACTTTGATGTCTGGTGCCAGCTGAGTTTGGGTTTGGAGGGATTTTGGTGTGCAGGAACATCGTGTGTCCCAATGACCATCATGGAGAGTTATTCCCATCAGGTAGCCGAAGATCCTTAAAAAGAATTGATTAAATTCATCTGAAAATAAGGAATTAATTGGTATTAAAATATTTCAATAGTCTTAAAAATGCTAAAACATGGGAAGTAGGATTTTATGAATAATTTTTTCTGGCCTTGCCTTTAAAAAGCTCAAAAGAACTCACAACATTCGTACCGAACGTCTCTCACATTAACATCACTCAGATCAGGACAGCAGAATTAACAGTCATACTTTCTGGGTACGATGCTCAGAGCGGAGCACTCACTGTCTGCTAGCTACCTACTGCTCCCCAGACCACATGGCGAGGTGCAAATTTAACCAAAATTATCTGTTTAACCAGGATGTTGCAGCATGGCTGAAACCAGTACAAGGCATTGCATACAAGACTGGTGCATTTGGTGCAAAAACATCTTTCGAACTCGGCAGGACTAAAGTCAAGTAAGACAAAGTGCTACAGAAACTCAGTCACAAATGCAACGTATCCTCCAGTTCTTTCCACCTTCGTCACTGCAACCCAACAAAGAAGTTGTTTATGATGCTACAATAAATATTTAGGCACATTTTTTCCCTGACCTGAAGTAAGTGATCATGTTTGTTCCTTGACCATGTGAGTATTCCTTCACTCAGAATTTTGTTTTTGTTCCTGTGAGTTGAGCGCATTGTCTCCTATTTCTGAAATAACTGACACACCAACATATTATTAAGTGCTGCATCAATTGCAAAGTCACACATTTGAAGATGAAAATAAATGTTACATGGAAAAGACCACAGCTGAAAGAAGAGGAGTAGTAGAGATTAGAGGAGGAAGGAGGAGAGAGGACTGATGAAGAGGAGGATGATACCAAAAGAAAGTGGAGTGCTGTGAGGAGGGTAAAAAAGGGAAGTGTATCAGGAGGTGGCGATGAGGAGGAGAGGAGGTGGTGGAGGAAGAAGGAGGAAGATGAAGGAAAGTAGGTAAGAAGGACCGAAAGACAATAAATCAAGATGGACGACAAAAAGACAGATTCAAAGTAAGAAAAGGGCGTGTGTGTCCTCGGCTGTGCGTCGTCCAAACAGAAGCAGAAATAGAAGCAGTCATTACTTCCTGTAGCGCCGCGACTGTTAACTGACCGACCTACTGCCTGTCTGTCTGCCCGTCTGTCTGGCCCTCTCACTGCCCGTCTGCCTGTCTGCCTGTCTGTCTGCCCGTCTGTCTGTCTGTCTGTCTGTCTGTCCCTCTCACTGCCTGTCTGTCTGTCCGTCTGTCTGCCTGTCTGTCTGTCCCTCTCACTGCCTGTCTGTCTGCCTCTCTTGCTGTATTCATGATGTCCTGTGGTCAGTCAGACTGCAGGGTGGAGCTGCCTTCACTGTAACCACACACACACACACACACACACAGTTGGCGGCTTCAGGATGCAACAAGTAAAAGCAGACAGAGCAGATCTGACTCTTGAATTTCGGTGAGGCACAAACCGGAGGAGCAGCGTCACATTTTACTACTGTGATCATCAACACCTAAACACACCTGAGCGATGGAGGAGCTCTGCAGCATGACATCATGAGAGGTGGAGACGTGGTGGCCTCTGGTGTCAGCTAACAAATCAAACAAAGCTCATGATTATTCTCATCGATGGTAAAAGAGGCCAAGGTCAAAAAGTTTGAGTCCAAAACCCAAAGAGATCCAAAAGAGAGATGCAACAATTTCTCACATTTAACAATCTGCAAAAATAAAGTTTTGTTTGATGAATGACAAATAATTGATCGGTGATCAAATTCATTTTGACCTCGGAAACAGCGGTGATCAAAATACTCTCAGCACAAGGACCCCTGAACAGCTGCTCTGGTGCTTTCCATAGTTTTCTGCTAAGTGGACCTTGTGGTGCGATTATTGTGTCCATAGGTCTGTCACGATTATTACACAGGTTTGCACGAGTGTCAGTTTACGTAAGAAAGTCTGTTCTCGTGCACTGCTCGTACATTTTCCCACAAAAAGTAATGTACCAATATTTGTATATCATGAGGCAGTAATTCATGCATCACCCACGTACTTGGGAAGGCTGCGATCACGTTACCAATTTGCTGATGGGAGTAAAGTCAGAAGCCATACTGGGATGGGTAACAAAACACAGGACTTTCCCACAGGAGACCAGCGCTCAGAACCGTGTCACCATGTTTCTTTCTCTAAACCTTGCTTTTGTAACTTAGGCCCAGTCCCATTTCTACCCCTTAAATCTTCCACTTGGCATTGAGTCCTCGCTTGCGAGATAAACATTGATGAGGGAAGTGAGAAGTATCAGGTTAGAAATCTTTCCTTAAGAAATGAGGCACCACTTCATGCAAATCGGCGCAGGTGATGTGCAGGCATACGTCACACGTAGTAGCGACGCAAGATACCGGTGGTCATTCAGGTTTGAAAATGCCGGCTCCAGCGCTTGTGTTGTGGCGTGTGCTATGTTTATTCTTCTCCGTCTGATGAATCAACGCAGAATAAAATGCTGAAAACAGGAGGCGTCTACGACGTCTTCTAGTTCTGATCGATTTTGTTCGGGTAAGTTGATTTGTTTATATATTTTGACGCTGTGTTCAACCTGTTGTTTGTATAGCCTACATTACGATCGTACAGTAACAAATTGTTTTCCAAAACTTGCCGAAGTTGCTGACTTCGCAAAGTGTTCTGGGAAATTTCATCTTCCACTTCATTTAAAGTGTGGGTCGGGGCTCTGGAATCTAGGGCGGGTTTAAGTGTTGGAAACAACTTCCACTTCCTCACTTCTGTTTTGGGACACCACTCGCCTAAACGTGAACGCGCACAACCAAGTGCAGGTGGGTATTTCTAGGGGAATTGTGTGACAGGCCCTTATTGTAGCTAGCTAACATTAGCTAACGTTAGGCTAACTTTTACTTTGACCTTGTGTGTTAGCCTAACGTTAGCTCCTAGTCGCGTTCATCATGTCACCTTGTTTGCTGGGAGTTCATTAGCCTGTTTTGTTCTAGTTTTGTACTTTGGTGATGGTTCATCATTGTTAGCTGTTGTTCAAAGGGCTCTAGTTAAGCTAACGTTAACTTCTGGAGCTTAGCTTCATTAACTTATCTGTAATGGCAGAGATAACAAAGGTTGGCAAACGTTATGCTGAATGATTCAGTGTAAATACTGTAGCAGCAAACTAACGCAGAGACACTCTTGGTAAAGATGGTAAAAAGGCCGTTATCCTTTTCTCATATTCTGAGCCAAAAACCTTAACTTCAGTGGCACTTTAACTTGTTGTCTTTGATGGTGACGGCAACCAGATGCGCTTCACAAGCGTACACTGTGACCTGTAAATGTTGGCTTGTAATTTAAGCTTTTCATCGACCTTCTCAACAATAAAATGATGAATATATCCCTCCAATGCGTAGTTTAGGCCCTTTTGGTTACTTCTCAATGACATCTGATCCTTATGTCCCCAAAAATCATCAGTTGCCTCCTGTGAAATGTCGTGTACTGTGACACCTGCCATAGCGCCGTCACTGAGTGTTGATAGGCTGTCCAGGTGAGTGGAGGGGGCGGGGCTTAGCCAGAGGTCAGCTCGTTGAACTCTGCGTCTCATCTCGGAGTGAACAGAGTCCGAATTGAATCGGTCGTCACTGCTTTAATGTTTGTTAGTTTGTGGTGAATCTCAGAGTTTGAGATGAAGCTGACCCAAACTGAGCATGTGCAGAATCAAACTGTAACTTCACTGTACACCGAGCAGCTGCTTTGATGTCGCTCTGTTGTCGACTTTGCACTTCCTCTCAGGTTGTAAAACCTGAACACACAGATGTCTGTCATCACACACAGCAAGACGGCTTCTGTGTGTGTGTGTGTGAGAGAGAGAGGATGAAAAGGATCGCCTACCTGCTGCTTTCTCATTACTGCCTTTCAGAGCCTCTGCAAAGGTGTGTGTGTGTGTGTGTGTGTGTGTGTGTGTGTGTAACAGGCTCTTTATGAACGGAAGCTATTGGCTGTTTGAAGTTTATGTTACTGGCAAAGACAGGAGGAGAGGATTTTAGGGTTTTATGCAGTGTGTGTGTGTGTGTGTGTGTGTGTGTGTGTGTGTGTGTGTGTGTGTGCCTCCTGCTAATAATCATTTACTTCCAGTGTGTGTTTGGTAGAAACAGAGTTTTACACCTAATCATCATGTTTCACCTGGGTGTGTGTGTTGAGTGGTGGACAGGAAGTGACCACCTGTTAACTGGCCGCTCTTCGTCTGCTGTTTCCTCCAACGTGGAGCCAGTGCGTTAGTTTCTCTTCGTAGACGCTCTTCAGCTTCTTCAAAGAAAATAAAGCATGACAGGTTGGTTATGATGTGATAATCACCGCAGGAGAAGGACTGGACAGAAGTGGAGACCTGAGTACGTAGACGTGCTCTCTGGTCTAAAATGGTCTATTTGAAAGGTAGATGAGACGAATGTTATGTCTGTCTGCTAAATGTGAGAACATGTCGGAGCACCTAGAGGAAACCCACGCTTATGACTTGTTTAGGACTTGAAACTCAAAGTTTAGGACTTGGGACTTGACGCAGGACTTGAGTGCAAAGACTTAAGACTTACTTGTGATGTGCAAAACAACCTCTGCCTACGTTCACTGGCAGAACAGCAGTATTTAATGACTTGGGTTGTTGCCTGCTGCGTCTAAACCTGTCGCACCTGATGTCTATCATACTGCCGGGAAAAGTGTCTCTGTGCTGCGGTCTCTGACTGCTGCATATATCTGACTGTCTGTATACGTGTTAACACGGTAGAGGGGGAAAGTAGGAAGACAGACAGAGCAGGGAGTCACGTCGTGTCACACGCATGTCTCAGGGTTACATTTATAGACACTGAGACATATCTGCTCCGTGAGACAGACGAGTGACAGACATGAAAAACGCTATAGAAAGACATCAAATTGCTGTAATGATGTATTAAGTGAATTTAGGGGGTGTGAGAGTGCAGCCTGTGGGCCAGACGGGCGACACGCTACTGCCACCTGTCATTAAAACCACCTACTGGAATTACAGCTGACTGAGAGGGAGGGGAAATCAGTTTAATCTCAAAGAACATTATCGAGGAATTTCCTGAGCTGAGAGAAGCAGAGAGAGAGAGAGAGGGAGAGGGAGAGGGGCAGTGCTGAGATGAAGGCTGGTAAGTCCACACTCTTCCTCTTCCTCTTCTTCTCTCTCTGCCCCAAAAACTGCTAATTGAAGGCCTCGCTCTGGTTTGGGAAGCAGGAGGAGGGCCGGACGCAGAGCAAGGCGCAGCGATCGAGAGGAGAGAGAGAGAGAGAGAGAGAGAGAGAGAGAAAGAGAGGGGGAAGCCACGTCCACATGTATGAGTCACTCTGCTTCCCTCCCTCTGCTCCACAACTCTGTGACGCTCTGCCGCTCGCTGTCTCTGTCAACGAGGTCAAACTGAACTCAGAGCTGCAACACTTTTACTACTGATCACAGTCGTATCAATACTCCTGCTGTAGTCATTGAATCAGGAGGAACACAGTACAGATGTAGTGTCATGACTTATGACTGCAGTTATTATCACTGTAGTAAAGAGTGTGTGTGAGTGTCCCCTGAAGAGGAGCTGGTTCCCTCTCCGTTAACCACGCTGTGTTTTTGATGTTCTTGCCAAGGTAAACCCAGACAGGCTGCAGGGGGGTGTCTGGCATCTAAATATATGTGTGTGTGTGTGTGTGTGTGTGTGGCAAATGTGCCTTGAGAAATGACTGAAACAGACTCAAGACATAAAACAACTAAATTAAAAGGGCACGACTGACTTTAAGAGAATACATGAAAAGTGCATTGAGGCTGAAAACAAGGTGAGTTTTCAGCCTGTTCTCATCCCAAAGTCATCAGACGCATCAGTCATCAGTCTGACGCCAAAGCCACTGACTTTGGCGTCAGACTCCACCGCCAAAAACCACCTTTTGCATTGGTGTGATACGCCACCAGGCATCGTCAGTTTTCCAGAAGGAAGCATTTGTGCTGTTTTGACATGCCACCAGTTGGTCAGACATCACCTGTTGCAGTGGTGTGATATGCCACCAGGCATCGTCAGTTTGAAATGCTGCAGGTGACGACATAATGTGAGGAGCGGGGAAGTCCCATAAGAGCAGGTGTGAGAGATGGTGGATGGGTCTAAAGCCGGGTTTATACTTCTGCGTCAAATTAACACCGTACCTACGCCCTAGGCCTGACGTGCACCTCCCCAGAAATGTAACTCCACGTCACAGTGACGCAGACCTCCTGTCTGTCTCTGAAAGATGAAACCATTTCCTTCAGTGGAAACAAAGCTTTGATTTACTTTAATTTCACAGATTAACAATAAATAATAAAAAAATTCCCTGTATTCAAGTTGTTCCTGTATGGAAATCTCTTTCTCTTTGAGAGAGTAATCTTCAGTGTTTCTTGGCTTTCTTGAACCTGTCAGACAGACAGAGACTCAGAGTGGGTATGAGATAGATTTCCAAGCTTGATGACGCAACAAAACAGATTTTCTTTCAGAAGGAGATGCGTTTACACCAAGACCATAATGTATAGCAAAAAGGATCCCTTTTGTCTCTGCAGATTATTATGAATTACCCAGAAAACACAATATGGAGAGGACAGAGAAGACTCGGCAGCTTGGTGTGCAAGAAAAAGTCATAGTGCAACAGTGATGCTCAACGTGTGTGTCCATGGGCCAAATGTGAATGTCGTCCTTATGGCAAATGTTGGTCCGTTTTGCCGGCTAGCTGCGAGCGTTTAGACACACAGAGCCGGATTGGCGAGTTGATCCGAGGTGCCCAATTTTCTGCCTCGTAGGGTAGACATATTGGTGGAACCTTTTAGTTTAAACAGACCGAGGTGGCCTTCTGCAACGGGAGGAGCTGTTGAAGACTTGTCGGAGGAGCTGTTGATGACTTGTGGGAGGGGCTGTTGATGACTTGTGGGAGGGGCTGTTGAAGACTTGTGGGAGGGGCTGTTGAAGACTTGTGGGAGGAGCTGTTGATGACGCCGCACGTGTGAGCCACTGGCGGTGGATAAACAGGAAACAGCTGATAGCAGGAATTAGCGAGCAGCTAGTAGCAAGAGGGAAACACAAACCTGACAGACACTGTAAAGATGAGCAACTGGGGAGACAAGGAATTGCGCGCCCTCCTTGTCCTCGCAAACCAAGAGACCTAACCGTCAGATGACGGGGACGGTGAAGGACGGGCCGACTTACGAGAGAATCGCCGAAGGACTGACCAGCCGCGGCTTCCCTCCCACGCCACTGTTTACGTCACACGCTGAGCTACACGTTTTGTTACTTGCTCACGCCCCCCATTGCCCCGAAAAAGGCACATTCTGTATAAACAAAAGTAGGTAGGCGGCATTTTGCTGCACTCCCCGATTTTGTTTTTATACTGCCAATGCTGAAAAAACACTGATTGGGCTTTCCTGCAAATCTGCACAACTCCTGTTTAAAAAGGGCTGACACATAGAGACAGACAACCATTCACACTCACATTCACACCTACGGATAATTTAGAGTCACCAATTAACCTGCATGTCTTTGGACTGTGGGAGGAAGGTGGAGCACCTGGAGGAAACCCACGCTGACACAGGGAGAACATGCAAACTCCACACAGGCTCTACATCAGGATGGAGAAACTCTCTGGACACAATGCAACACGAGTGACATCACCCATCTGCAGCCAATCACATGCTCACAGTAAATGTTTAGGATGTTTAACATTGGCAGGACGTGTTGGCTCAGCTGTGAGGCGTGACGCTCCGACAGTAACGCTGCAGTCATCACAGTTTCCCTGTACAGTGAGAGGCCGGTGATGAAAATCAAACGTGAAAGAGAGACAATGGAATGAAGAAGGAAAAGTCCTCAGTAAAGGAGGGACGTATTAAAAAGAGGAGAGGAGGCCGGCTGAGAGCGAACGAATGGACGGATGGACGGAAAAGCAGACGGAGGAGTGACTCAGAGAGAGAGAGGGGAATGTTTAACACACTTTAGGTCTCTCTGTTGCACTTAACTTTCTCTGTTTCCCAACATGCAAAGAATATCAGACCCATCCCCCCACTCCTGACACACACACACACACACACACACACACACACACACACACACACACACACACACACACACACACACACACACACACACACACACACTCAGAGCAGACGGGCTGAGGATGGAAACTATGAGCACAGAGCTGCTGCCAGACAGCAGAGAGAGAAATGATCCACAGAAGGAAAATATCCAGTAAAGCTCTGACTCAGGTTCTTCTCTTCTATTCTCTTCTCTTCTTTTCTACTTTTCTGATTCAAGAAAAGGAGTGACGTGGACTCAGAGTAAATGTAAGCTGAGGTTTGATCAGATTGTGGTGACATTAAAATGAGATTTATTTGGAGTTGAATCCGTCCGTATGTTGAAGGGGCAGTTCAGATGTGTTGGTGTGTGGTTATATAAGGTTATTTATCCACAGTCAGTGTGTTACCTACAGCAGATGTCTGTCAGCACGCCCCCAGTTTGGAGAAGCACACAGGAAGCAAAGCAATGTCCTGCTGTGGACGGAAGGCAATGGACAAAAAACCCACCAACACCTGCTAGCATCTGTCTTTTTTGTTGAATGGTAAAGGTTATAATCAGCATTCACTCCAAAAAACTTTGCAGTAGTTACGGGTGTTTTTTGGCTCCAGTGTCGATCATCTCCCACAGGTAGTGAAGGAAATACAACACCTGGATGGATGTTAACGTTTCACCCCTTTTGTGGCTCAATACACTGACGCACAGCAACAAATTTAATCTGCCTTCATCCGAGCAGTGCTCAAACATCATTTCAAATGTAGTCTGTACGAAGTTTGAAAGAGACAGACGCCCCTGTTTACACCGGCTCTTCAAGGCAGGAATTTCATGCCGTTATGTTGCCCCACTGTTCTGTATAAATGGTACTATTGCAGAGTGAAGGGACAGAGTTTTCTCGCTTTTATGCTACCAGTGCAGGGACATCAACAAAAGCACCTGGTTGAGATTAAGACAAGGACATCATGGTTTGTCATTTGGGGTCCAGGGTTTGTTGGGGCCATCCTCCACCCCGTCTGCCCTGTAAGGACTTTCCAGGTCAGTCGCGTTTCAACCTGACGCCGTCCTGCGGTGTTTCACAACACAGCGAAAGGTTCCATCCAGCTGCGTTACAAACTGACACCACCAGGCGGCATATCAACGTGAAAGGTGGCTTTTGGTGTCGGTGTCTGTCACTGAAATCACTGACAAAGCAGCGGCATTTGATGACTTCAGAATGAGAACGGGCTTGGGTGTGACGTTTTGACTATGTGTCATGAGTGCAAGCCACCGCAGGAGCTTTAAAGAGTAGCTGTTAGCAGTTAGCAGCTAACTGCACTAATTTAGGTTGGAAAAGGGTATTATAAACACCACAAAAAACCACATTTTCTTAACTGTAGAACTCCCATATTCTTACACATAAGCACAGCTGTGCCGTGCACTTTATCACGTTGCAGATCGGTTGTTTGGATCCGACGAATCCAAGAAAATAAAAATGAGTGACTATGACAGCAAAGACAAAATGCAGCTCACTGTAAAGACAGGCGGAAACTTTTATGAAGCAGAAGAAGGACTTTTGCAGACCAAGGCTGAACAGGCTGAGACAGAAAGAGGGGGGACATCTCCGCAAACTGGAGGTAGAGAAAGAGCACAGTGGGGTAAAGCTGAAACACATCGCTGAGCCTCCTGCTGCTCCAAACTGCAGTCATACCGACCACCCCCTCCTGTATGTAACACACCAACTGTGGATAAATTCCTCATCCAACCCCACTTCAAAAAATCCAAACTATCCCTTTAACAGATCTGGCTGCGTGTGCAGACAGCACGTGCCCCCGGGACAGACAGACACACCTCCAGGCAGAGCGTAATGATGGTAATGATAAGGTGATGTTAATTGGTATGAAATACAAGCATGCAATCAGTGTGTCTTCATTCAGAGAGAGTGGAGTCTGCTGCTCCGGTCGTCATGCAACAAACAAACACACATACGGACGTCAACAGGTCACCAGTCCATCTGTCCTCTGATGACGCAGCTGAATGTGACATGCTCCGATAAATTAATGTACATCATACTTTATTATCTGTAGCTCTGCATCACTCTGTATTAACACTGTGAATGTGTGTGACAGAAAGGAAGAGCAAATTAGACGTGTGTGTGTGTGTGTGTGTGTGTGTGTGTGCGTGTGTGTGTGTGTGTGTGTTAATGACGTGTCATAACCTCCTGCCGCCCTTCATTTCCTGTGCAGTAAATCCACAGCCTCCAGTCTCCCGTCACACCTGTGTGTGTGTGTGTGTGTGTGTCTGTGTGTTTACGTGCGTCTTCACCTCATGGTGCGTTCAGGCGCCATTTGCATGCGTTTACAAAGGCAGTCCCGCTGTGTGCAGACTGCAGAGGTGATGTTAAATTCGGGTTTAGCTGATGAGGCTAAGCTAACCGCGCAACAGAACTGTGGTTAAAAACTCCAGAGGCTGCAAGGCTTCAGGTGAGTTGTTGGAGGAACCAGTGATCACATTAAGATCCAGTAATCTGAGCGATGTATCCATGTGTTTAAAGATTTATCATATGAATCAGAATTTTACTCTGGAAACAGCCACAATCATTTTATAATCCAACTCAGCAAAAGTGACAAACAGTTGAAACACTCTCAAGCCGCAAACTCTGAGGCCGAAAACTGCAGTTCCTCTAATGTCCACTTGAGGCTCCAAGAGTAAAGCCTGATCTATGGTCGTGCGTTGAGTCGACGACGTCGCTACGTGGTTGCCGTGACGCCGTCGTGAACCCTTCGAACTTCTCCGTCACTCCGTTTCGTCGCGGTGCAATTCACCGCCAGAGCAGTAGGAGGCTTCGTTCCTTTGCTGAGTGGTTATCGTCGTCTCTAGTTGATTCTTTGTTTAGCTTCCGGCTTTTTCGGTCACAGAGAAATGAACACGGAGCACGGACAGACGGCTCCGACCGTATCCGTATTGAACGTTGTGCACAATGGCATATATATAATGAGCCTTAACAACATCTACATCGCAATAGAAGATGTTTAAAGACGGTGGGGATGGCGGTGGAAATACGGAACCGGAAATGCTTTGCGACCAAGCAAACCAATCACAGCCGTGCCGGTCTGCGCTGGGTCTGCGTCGCCTCGACGCGTAGTTACATTTTTGGGGAGGTGCACGTCAGGCTACGCCGGGGGCTACGGCGAGCCCTCTGCGTAGCCCCGTAGCCTACAACGTAGCGACGTCGTCGATTCAACGCACGACCATAAATCAGGCTTAAGTCAGTCCCAGTAGACCCCAGACCTGCCATCAGGGGGGTCAAAGGTTACACATGATCCCAACCCACTTTGGAAAATGGTGTCCTCCTGCCCATATTTTCTAACAGCTGGCCTGCTTGTAGAAACCCATCTCACAAGAGTGGCCAAAATGGAAAAGAGTCCCAGCTGGACGAGGACATCTAACTGGCCTACTGTCCTTGTCCCAGTATACAAGCACGGGAGGGGAATCCATTTATTGAGCCAAGTGTGTGCGACTCCTCTACGATAGGTGGAGATATGCCCCCTTTCAGCTTGTTAGTATTGGACCTTTTTCCTGTTGACCTATTACGTCACAGACCAAACAATGGACAAACAAGTTAGCTACGGTTAGCTAGCAGCTAACTGCTACCATGGTGGACAACTTTACAGCTCTGTACATTTGGTCCGTCCAAAAAGTCACGGCTCTGGATGTAGATTTCTCCATGTTGTTACCGGCTTCTTCTTCTCTTACACATTTAATGCTATTGGACTTCCGGGTCAAAGCCCGGGACATCACACTCTGATTGGTCCAGGGGGGAAATGCACCAAGCTGCTCTCAATTCCTACCTGTGCAGCAGGTGATCTGAATAACCTCCAATCAACCAAAGAATGAGGGACTGCTGCACATCAGTAGGTCAGAAGCTGCAGGTGGTGATTTTTACCGCTGCAGAAAAGACAAGAAAAACCCTTGAAAGCACTCCAACAATAAAATCATACATTTGATAATTATTTCTACTTTTTTTGTTTTTGTTTTTTTCCCAAAACATTTTTATTTATTTTTTAATTCACTAGAATTTTTTGAGTATTATTTATGTATTTAAAAATATTATTAAAATCATTATCATTATTTTAATGTATTGGGTTTTTTCACTCTTGTTTATGTACATGCATGTGTTTGTACACACTTTGTCACTTTTTACACCATGTTACCGTCTTCAAGGTCTTAATCTGTGACTTTTTACTCCTAAAATAACGACTTAAATCTTGTTATACTTTGACGTAATGCTAGGAGATTTACGATGTTATTCTCGAAATATTATGACGTTATTCACATAGATTTACAAATATGTCCTCTTAGATTTACATCTTTATTCTTATAGATTTAGGGCCCGTAATACGTTACTGTCGTCAGGTTGCTTGTTAGCTAGCTAGCTAGCTCACACTATCTGGCGTCTGTCATCTGTCCTGTTCTGCAAAACTATTGAGCTTTTCACATTAC
Organism: Epinephelus awoara; assembly: GCA_035609425.1. NCBI lineage: Eukaryota > Metazoa > Chordata > Actinopteri > Perciformes > Serranidae > Epinephelus > Epinephelus awoara. Next base: position 1,528,032 of record CM069311.1, read on the forward strand.
GATAGTAATGCCACTATAGCTAGCATAACTATGCTGCCTCGTAATGTTAGCTGGTTAGCTAGCTAGCAGAAGTTCCCTGTCGTCTGTCGTTCATCAAACGAAGGATGATGAAAACAGCAAACGCGATCGGTAGGATGAACTCAACCGGAGACTCCATTGTAGATGCCGGTTGGAAATGTAGATGGCTCGTAGCTTCCTGTTTAAAATAGTTACGCATGCGTGAACGTAACCAACGCGGTGACGTAGTGAGTGGTGTCCCAATTCCTAGCGACAGATTTCTACCCCGACCCCTCACTGCTTCATTTCGAGGGCCAAGGGGTAGTGGACAAGGGGGGTGTTGGGATTGGGCCTTAGAATGTTGTTCTTGAAATATTGTGACTTTATTCTCGTAGATTTAGGACTTTATTTTCAACATGGCCCTAATCCTCCTCTGTAAAATACAGATTACATGTTCACACCAGGTCTACACCAACATCATGTCTCTGACAGGCCTGTGTGTTCTGTATGTTACAGTCTGTTGCAGTGTTTAGTGGATGAACGAGCTTTGATGCCAGCAGAGAGACACAATAAGGTGACACATAACTCAGTCATTTCATGTGAGTGTTGGAGTGTTGTATCATCACTCTCTGGGCCATTTTAGAAGAAGCAGGACGAAGTGGAGCAGGAGTGGGCGGAGCTAAACCGTCCCCTACATTCAGATCAGATAACTCCTCCACGGTCGGAGGCCGGTCTGCAGAGCCGCAGCTCTCCAGCGCCCCGCTGCTCCGTTAGCTCATGTTGTTCCCCTGGCTGCTCGCCAAACCCACAGCGCAGGACGAGGAAGAGACACAGCAACATTTATCTGCAGCACCTCTGTGGTTACACACTTACTACACCCAAACAAACACAGATAAGACTCTCACACACACGTTATCATCAGCAGAGAGCAGATAACAGTCACAGCAGCAGGTAACATAAAGTGATGAGTGATGACAGAGAGTGTGTCTGTCAGCACATGTTTTAATGTTTATGGTACCTGAATCTGTGTGTTGGATCAACTCAAACATTATATTGTGTAGCTATAAAACACTGCTGCTCTCTGTCTGTGTAGTTCAGAGGGAAATCTTAAGAATGAGTTGTTTGTTAAAGGGAAAAAAGGATTCAGAAATCAGATAAGATCACGTAAACCAGGATGAAACCTTCAGCAAACCTTTGATCCAAACAATCAGATCCTGGATCCAGGCTGGATTTAATAAAACTCATTCACTGGTCAAACAAAGAAACATTTATTTATATTTTCAATTTAATTTGTTGAACAGTTTCTGTGATAAAGTAGATGAAGTAGACATTTTGTTATCTGTTCAGCCCTTCAGTACAGATCAGTGCTTTTTACCTGCACTCCGAAACCCAGAGGATAAACCGACCCCTCGCCCCTAGAGTCCAACAAACTGAAACACTGGACAGAGTGTGTGGTTAAATTTGCACTTCACTATGTTTTTCCAGATCACAGTGACAAAAGCTAGCAGACAACGGATCGTCGGCCAGAAACAAAATATGTGTGTTGTTGGTTCCAGGGAGGGCGGATCGATACCCCAGATTCTACGTTTTCATTTTGAAGATCAATTCTAGCGTCAGTAAGATCAATACTAAAAATGGGATCAGTTTCTCTCTTCTGTGTTTTACTTGTTTGCATTTCAAGAGTAAAACAGTAAAGCATTGTTCTGTTGTCATGAACACGTCGAGTGCATCACATAAATGCAATGATGGCAGAACATGAGGATGAGAACTTCGAGCTGCAACAGAGAAAGGAGGGAAATACATCAGCATCCAGACCCCCGACACAGAGACAGTCCACTGATACGAGTCTGTTCAGAGAGGCTCAGGCAACCAAAATATCCAGGTGTATCCCAGCTGGCACCGGACATCAATATGACGATGGAAATCACATTGACGATATTTTAATGTCTAACACGGTAGAATTTTACTTTGTGTGGACGTTATGACATTTTGCAGAAGTTGGGTTTTGTCTCCATGACTTACGTCTAAAGGTCGTTATTCTACGTCAAAATGGCGTCAGAGTGAGATGTTTGGAAGATGCTGGATTTTGATTGCTTGACAAGACAATTTACAACCAAAAAAATATCATCTGTCGTCAGTGTTCTACGTCTAATTGAAGGCAACATGAAACGTCCTGACATTGAGTTTTGGTCACCAGACGTCACAATACATCAGTGTGTAATGATGTTGGCTGTCAGCTGGGATGGTACCGAAAGTAATATTTTCGTCAAATCAGATCTTCAGCACTGGTACATTCAACAATTTCAATTATTTCAATTATTCATCCTATAAATCACAACACACTGCTTTCCCCTACATTAAAAATCATCAACTACTTTTGATAACAAAAAGTTTCAGTGTTGATATCAGTGATTCTGGCTGCATTTTACTTGGTGTCGAATTGAAACCACATTTCGTGGTATCGCCCACCCCTCGGTCCCACTGTGCTGCTCTGTGTGATGTCATGTGAGAGGACTTCATTTTGAGATGTGACGACGCAACACCAGAAGAAAACTATTCATAAAATCCTCCTTCATATGTCTGAGCGTTTTGTAAAGGTGATTGAAGACATTTTAACTCTGGCTAATGTCTTAATTTTTGGATTAATAAAGACTTTCAAAGGATCCACAGGAGCCTGCTGACAGCGTGCGAGTGTGTTATAATCTGGGGTCACTTCCTCGTTCCTCCCTGAGTGTATTCTGGCCTTTATTAGCACTCTGTCTCTTCAGCCGCTGCAGAGAAACACAACAGCATCGCTTTGTTGACTTTTTTCCTCAAAGGTTTTGTTTGTGGAACATCTGGAAACATTCAGCTCTGTGTTGCCACGGTTACAACCAGCCGATGTAAATCCGCCTCCGCTCCTGTCCCCGGATGATGATGATGATGAGGGTCCTGGTTAGAGAAGAGGAACGAGACATCATGTGTGTGTGTGTCTACAAACTTCCACATGAGAGCAGAGGTCACTGTGAGAGACATCACTGCTCATCCCCTGTCAGAGGTCAAAGGTCAGGGCTGGTAAAGTGTTGGTGGGGGTGGAACAGTTGCTCTGTCTGACACGGTGAAAGCTTTCCCAGCTGCCTCAGCTCCAGGCTCAGGACGACGCCATTAAATCTGAGGTGTTCTTTTTATCGCCCCTGGAGTACCAGATGGGCGGAGCTCTGCTGCAAACGTGTAAATAACCACAACGCCCTCTGTGTCTGTCTGTGTGCTCCTCTGGACCCTCACCTCAACCTGAAACCTTTCAAAATCACCACGACCACTCTTTCAACTTAGCATTAAAATATATCAATGGTTTGGGTTGTGGATATGCGCTGGCGCTCTGTCTGTACATGCGGGGCAGTGGAACGTGAATCCTGCCTCTTGTTGGTCCGACATGTGTTTTCTCCATCACTGCGCCTCATTGGCTGAGAGGTCAGTGACCTGACCAGCCTGTGAAAACACACTGTAAAGAGGAAGATCAAGGTTTGGATCCTCCCGTCCACCATACTACTGAACACCTCCTTCACACACAGGCAGCAAAAAGGTGACTGTCTGAGGACTACATTACCCAGAAGTCCTCTCTCTGCTGTGTTGCATCACAGTGACGCAGACCTCCTGTCTGTCTCTGTGAGCTGAAACCATTTCCCTCAGTGGAAACTAAAATTAAATTTCATAGACAAGAAACAATAAATTGTGAAGACAATAAAGCCTCCACACACTGTGTGTGATTTATCCTGGCTGAAATATGAGCAGAGGAAAAGTCTGCTAGCTGCTAGGCTAATTTATACAATGTAAAATGCCATAGGCTTGTGCTAATAACGTTAGCATGTTGTATTTGTTTGGAAAACGTGTTTAGTATAAGACAGTTGTTTTGTCAGTGAACCTTGTCCCCATTACAGTACCTTTACTGTCAATACTTAAGTGACATAATTACTTTTGATACTTAAGTCCAGTAGCTATATAAAGTAATAAAGTAGCTATCAGATACTTTATTACTCTAGTAATATTTTAACAGGTGACTTTTAATTTATCAAAGTCATTTTCTAGTGCGATACCTGTGTGACCATCCAGTTTCTTAGTTATGACCTCTCAAACTGAAAACAACTTTTATCTTTTTTTATGTCTGAAATTAATTTATGAAAATTCTGCAGTTTCCTGGTCTGTGCTGAGCAGTGATCAGGTTAGGAATGTGCTCTGTATTTTCATGGCCACATCAGCCTCTTTGTTTTTCCATCTGTTAATGTCCTTTGTCACAGGAAGGTTGGACTGCTGTGAGATCCTTTTTCATTGTCCTCTACCACTCCAAGACTGCAGTGAGGACGGACACACAAAACAATCTGACGTCTCCACACTGTGTAGAAAATGGCTGCTCAGTTTGGACACGTTTACGAACAAAGTCGATCTCTCACTGAGCGCTCGTCTTCATCAATGCAATGTAGGAGTGAACCTGCTGATCTGAGGTCTGTCCCAACTCCACAAAGTAGATTTGTCATCAGACTATTAAAGGGATAGTTTGCTGATTTTCAACATCATCCTCACTGTGACCTCGTCACATGTCCACGTTTGGTCATGGACTTTCCACGTCCACATGTGGCGTCCAAGGTACCCTGGGTGTGTTGGTTGTTGACGTTCTGGGACGCCGTGTCAACTTCAGCCTGTTACATGCATTGTCTGTTTGCAAAATACACTTCTGTTTTCACAGGAAATGTACAGTTTGATACAGTCTCTTTCAAAATAAAAGCACTATGTAGGCACAACACCGCCAACGGTTTGGTTTAGGAAAAGGAAGAGTTGTCCGACACTTTTCAAAATAAAAGCGCTACGTTGGTACAATAACGCAAAATTAGGTTTTTTCCTTCAACAACAAACACATGGTTGTATTGTACTTCCTCATTTTCTTACGCCCAACACCTTGGACACAAAGAGCGTCGAGGCGGATCGAAATAGAGACACGACGTTCCTGTTTTGTTCATTTCTCACCTAAATTTTTTCACACGTACTTTAACTAACTTTTTAACTGTGACATGAGATTGTTTGGTACGAGCTGGCTGCTATACTTTTCCCTGCTAACAAACAAATTTGCACCACGTCACCAGCAGGAGCGTTTATTGGTCTGGTGCAGTGCATGGGATGGGCACCAATTTCAAAAGTATTTGCGTCTTTCTGCTGCAGAGTCACAACAGTTTGATGTTCCAGTAGTTTTTACCCAGAATGCTGCACCATCCCGGCTCCACGCTCCTTCCAGAGTTAATGTGAGGTGATGAGGAGCTAAAGGAAGCCGTTGCTGCCGCCCTGCCCTCACAGCTCTCAGAATAAACTCCTCTCTTTCTTTCTTTTGTCTCTGTGTTTGTGTCTGTTAAAGTTTTCTCTTTCCTCTCCCACCTGTCTGTCTCTGTCAGATTAAAGCTCAGAGGTTTACTGTGATGTTTATGATGAGGACATGTCTGCTGTGCGTCTCAAAGCACAGGAATTTTTCTTCCATACGTTCTCATTTCAGTCGTTTAGTTTTCACTCGCAGCCTCACGATTCTCATCTCTTCTGTTTCATTACCTCCTTTGACCTCTATCTGTGTGTGTGTGTGTGTGTGTGTGTGTGAGTGTGTGAAGGAGGGAGAGAAAAGGAGGCAGACTGCCCGTCCTCGACGTGGCAGGGTGACGTTGCAAAACCCGAGCTCAAACCTCCAGGCTCCCTGAGAGAAAGAGTGCGAGACAGGGGAGGAGGCAGTTTCCTTTTCCTCACTGTTTATTTAGACACAGTGGCCATTTAACACTCAGAGAGACAGAAAGATAGAAAGATAATGTGCTTTGTTAGACACACTGCAGAATAATCATACATAGCAGCAAATCTACAGAACATTTTAATCATATCAGTCATGAATTCAGCATTTATATATTTATAGATAAATATCCATCAGCTTAAAGGAAACGCTTTAATGTATCTCATCCTCATGGCACCTTTGGGTGACACAACACACTGTGCACTTTGGAGTTTTCTTTGGCAATGAGTCGAGATATAAAATCCTAATTTGTGTGAAGGCGTGGCGCTTGTGGAACGCTAGGCAAAAAGCACCCACTGTGACCGGCTGTGATTGGCTGAGACAGCTGTCAGTAATGCAGACACACTCCCCCAGAATATATCCTCCTTTAACCCTTAGTGTGCACTCAGTGGGGCACGCCAAGTCACCACCAAGACACATGAACACAGGAGGCTGATCTGTGGCACAGCAGCTGAGCACTGAGCTAAATGCTAATGCCACAATGCTAACATGTAGCATGCTAACATGTTCACAATCAGGGTGTCTAAAATCGCATACTACCATGCTACTTTTTGTCACTGCAAAAAGTTCCATCCCGCCATGTTACAAACTGATGCAACCCAGCAGCGTATTATACCATCGCAAAAGGTGGCTTTTGGTGTCGGTGTCTGGCGCTGAAATCACTGACAAAACAGCAGTGTTTCATGACTTTGGAATGAGAACGGGCTGAATAATTACAGGAGCAGAGGAGGAGGTCACATGACGTAGCATGAAAAGGGATAAAGTCCGCATGATATGCAAATATCAGAGACGCTCCTGCAGGGTGGGTCAAACAAACACAGGTCTTTCACCCAGGAGGCTGGTGTTCACGTCCTGGTCTCAACACTGACTTCTTTTAATCATAATGTAGCCCAGTATGCTGGTGTATGTTTGTGACTGTTGATAATAATAATACATTTTATTTAAAGCCACCACTCAAGGTCACCTTACAGAAAGTTACAGACAGTTAAATTTAAAAGGGGTAAAAGCAAAGCAACCTCCAGGGATGACGAGTGAAGTGCCAAAAACTGCAGTTCGCTGAATGGCCACTTGAGGCTGACTCCAAGAGCGAGTCAGTCCCCATAGACCCTCATGTTAAGATGCTCAACTTTACAGCAGAAATAAACATGTTTACAGCCTGGTACAAAAAACGCTTTTGGTCTCTGTAGCTAATTTCCCCTCTCTGTACAGGGGGTGAATTTTTTTTATAACTCATCCATTTAAATTTTATTAAGGCTTAAAGTTGCGCATAATTAAGGGCGTGGTCACTTTGAGTGACAGGTGGCGCCATCACGGGTGGCTAACTAGCCGCTGGTTGTATGCTAGGCGTCATCTCAGCTAATTCGCAGCTCATTGAACCTGACCTCTCAGCCGTGTTTGTGCCTTTTGGATATTTTGTTTCGTGAGGGAGCTGGCACCAAGCGGGAGCATGAGCGGGAGCAGCCAACACCACAGGGCTAGCCAAAGTAGCGTAGCTTGTTAACCTAGCTTGTTAGCCTTAGCTAATTTAGCAGCTTCGAGCGAGGTGGGTGTGTTTAGGCAACCAGGCTTCATTTGGCCCGTCTCTTTGTCCATTTTTGATTGGCCGGGAGTTGGGCGGAGTCAGGCACTGCCAAGATGGCGACGGCCAGAGCCACCTACTTTGAGCTTCAGACCCGCTCCTCAGAAACCAGTGGGTGACGTCACAGTGACTACGTCCATATTGCAGCAGAGCAATGGCAATTAAGTGGAACAGGCCTGTTTAAAAAGGTGGGTTTTGTATGTGACATACCTCACATTACCTCAGTGACAAAAGTACTTATTTAAGCCAAACCATGATGTTTATCTGAAACCTAGCTCCGCATTTGTTTCCTGATAAACCAAACGTTGACTGTTTGATGGTGTAACCACATGTTTAAAACTGTGACCTTCTAAACTGACTGTCCTTAGACGTTGTTTCTGTGGTGCACGTATTTCTAACATAATGTGCCACCATCACCAATGTGCTGTGAAGGGGTCAGGGTAATTTCACATATTTCTATGACATCATGTTTGGTGCCATGTCATAATTCCGACATCCCATTGGTCCGAAATCTCAATGCTTCGACATCCCATTGGTCCGACCATATTAACCCATTGTTCTGAAGTCCCGTTGTTCCGAAATCGAAATCTTAATGTTGCAATGCAAAAAGTTGAAAAAGCAAGCAGCAAGAGACCGTGTTGTCGTGTTGATCACTGTTGCCATGACGACAACGGTCGCCCTGTTTTGAGGAAGTAGAAACGATGTTGAAAGTTATCATTTTAACCCAAACCATGATCTTTTCTTATCGTTAACCAAGTAGTTCTTGTGCCTAAACCTGGCCAGACTTTAACCGTGAAACAGTTATCTTGTAACAATGAAAAATGGGATTTCGAAACAACAGAACTTCGTAACAATGGGTTTAATATGGGCGGGACAATGGGATGTAGGAATTATGAGCGGACCCCATCATGTTTTACGCTGACCGTGTTCACCATCTGGTCCTGGAGGCAAAAATCCAGTTTGATTTTTCCCATAGACGATGTTTCATGACTCACAGTAGGAAAACGGCTTGAATCAGCATTAAACTGTCTCTGCTGAATCGTCAGCTGCAAGGAGTGACTGCTGTGTTAGATACAAACCTGTGCAGATAAAACGTTCACTACAACTCCCAGAGTGCATTTCAGCAGGAATCATCCAGTCATGAGCTTAGCATAATGTTACGTGTGCCGCTCTGGATCCATGTTCTGTTCTCAGCTGCTACAATGAAGATTTTATTCTTGCTACAACAGGTTTGTGCCTCTTACAGGCCTCCTCTGCACAGCGATGGTGCCCAAGGCTCATGGGTATTGTAGTATTTAACGCTGGATGGTGCCTTTTCCTTCACTGCTGACCTCTTCGGCTGCCACAGATGCACTGCTTTCAGAACTCAGCTGTAGTTTCTTTATCTGACTTCTTCAACTGCAAGTGCAGCTCACAGAAAGCAGGAGTAAAATCTAGTGGTCAGTTTGTGAGCAACAAAACATTCACAGTCTGGGGACGTCCACATTTTTGAAAAAACACCCAACTGTGTTCAACAGTGTCACATTTTATCATTTCCTCTTCCTTCCTTCGTTTCCTCAGATAAGTCGTTCTGAGCTTTGACTTGTTGAAGCTGAACAGGAGCAGTTCAGTGACTCTGGGACGGAGAACAAGAAATAGTGAGAAATGAAAACGTGTCAACCTTCTGTGTTTGGGTCCATCTGTTAAATGGCTCAAAATATGAGATTGTGTCCATGATAGATTTTGATAGTAGAGCCTGTCAAGATGTTAAATTCTTGGTTCATTTTTTAATTTGATTTAATTTATTTGATTCAACACACATCAAAACCTGGAGCGACGTCACTTTTCTTGTGCTGCTGTCAGATGCTGTTCACAAGAATTGAAACCTTTGAACTCTGAGATTTCTTTCAAAACGAAATGTTCCACAATTTGCAAAAAAATTAATAGATTTCATAGATTATTATTTGAAAAAGCTTGAGGGAAAAATGATGTTACAGAATAATTATAATTTTTAGGCACTTTTTCCAAGTCATTTCCTTCTTCAAATGTCTTTAACTTTATTTTTTGCAACTAACTCTTTTTTGTTTTTAATTTTCTTTTAACAAAGCCTAGCGCAGGTCTCTGTTGGCTTGGCGCAGGTGTCTTCCAGTAAACGAGAGTCCCGTGAGGTGCCGTTTTCCTCGATATCTTTGTCGAGTTGCCTGTTTTCTTCCAGCAGGCTTGCTATTGATGTTAGCGTTAGCTCGCTGTCTGTGGAGGCACATTACGACCCGCAGTCCACTGAAAGGGTTAAAAAAGTCTGTCTGGCAAAATAGAAAGTTAACTTAAAAGGTGAATTTGCGCCTTGGTAGCATGCAAATTAGTCGGGTAGGTTAGTGGGAGTGACACGGCGTGCTCCAACCACATACTTGTCACAGACAAGGGACAGTCAGTCGCTTCATCGCAAGCTGGTCAAGCTGATGTGCTGTCAGGTTTCAAAGGGTTAAACAAAGGAAGGACATTCTTGAAAAAAGCACCTAGTTTACACACAACGATTGGCTTATTTGATTTTAACAACAAAATTAATCCTACAATTGGTCATAACATGTGGACAGTAGTCAAGATGGTGGCGGCTGCTCTGAACTTTTGAAAAGTCACATATTTACACATCTGTACAGACGAATGAGGTCCCAATCTCGTGCGTCTCTCGTCCAAGATGCGCCCACAGACACTAAAGGCCGCTCTGAAGGCGCACTGGATGCGGGGATACTGAAGATGAAACGTGCCAGCTTTGAGCGCGCTGGGAAGTAGAGGGCTCAGTGCGCCTTCAGACCGTGTTTGAGCTTCTTTTCCACATCATTTGTTAACTCCATCCTGTCGCTTTAGGCTACATCCTGATCCTGCAGTGTTTTTTTAGCCGCCCGTTCCCGCCCGCAGCAATTGTGGAGTGTTAGAAATATTGAATATTTTTCTACATTTAAAAATCTTTTGGATCAAAATGTTTTATGTTTTTATTTTGTAAAATCTAATGAAAACAACATGTCCAATTTCGTCCTGTGTTGTGTTGTGATAGATGCAGCATTCATTCCTTTGGCGTCACTGCATATTGTTGCATGGTTTTGCACCGCACGTGCTCAGCAATGACAGCATTACGACAGTACAACATGATGACACTGAAGACAGAAGCTGTAGCCTTCTACAGCAAAAAGAATACATATGCTTTTTTCAAATTTGGCACAAACGTTTAATTGGACTCAACGGGACACTGATAAGATTTTGGGGGTCAAAGGTCACTGTGACCACTTCTGTCTCGTTCTTTTGAACGCGATGCCTCAAAAACACCTCATTTTTTTTTTTTTTTTTTAAATTTGGCACAAACATCCTCTTGAACTGAAGAATAAACAGGTTGGATTTTCATGGACTTAGGTCAAAGGTCAGCATAATCTTACACTCAGTCTCATGAACGTGATATCTCAAAAACACCTGAAGGGAATTTCTTCAAATTTGGCACAAACGTCTGCTTAGACTGGCTAAAGGTCACGGTCAGAGCGACCTCAAGGTTTTGGCCGTAACTCAGGAACTCATCCGCCATTAATGACCAAACTTGACACAAATGTCGAACAGGATAAAATAATGAAGGTCAAAGGTCAAAGGTCAGCTTGACTGTGACATCATCATATTCTAACGTCATATCTCAGGAACAGAAGGGGCGACGTTTGGTCAGATACTGAATTGGTGACTCTAATCTTGACACTGTCAGAGACACTGGACCGGTGGGCGGAGTCACACATTAACTCTAGTTACGTTACTTTATTCCTTCCCTTCTTCTGATTGGACAGCACTCAGAACATTTCCAAACAACAAGTGTCCACACTGTTAAACTCTGCGCTCACTGAGACATTGCCTGAGTTAAAATGGAGCAACTTTGAAACTACCAAGCAGTTGTTATAAACTCAGGAAGTCTTTCAGACGCATGATTTGTGACAGTGTGGGAGAACTCTGCTTTAAGTAAAGTACTGTAAAGACAAAAAGTGTTTTGTTGATGTGATAATTCAGTTTGCTGAGCCGAGAGAGGATAGCAGAGAGAGTCTGGGTCAAATGTTGGGAAAAGAATATTTCTCTCTCTCTCTCTCTCTCTCCGTGGCAGTTTAATCTAACCAATATGTGTGTGTCTGACACATGAGGGGAGGAGACACAGAGAAACACACACACACACACACACACACACACACACACACACACACACACACACACACACACACACACACACACACACACACACACACACACACACACACACACGGAGAAAGAGGGTTTGCATTCTTTTCCATTGAGGTCAATGTTTTACAGAGACTCTGACCACTGCCTGCAGAGTCTGTCTGTGTGTGTGTGTGTGTGTGTGTGTGTGTGGACACATGACACATCAGTCCTTTACATTGATAATAAGACGGCGACGTCCTTCACTTAGCTGTTCAGCGTGTCGGCATCGTCCCACGTTTATGACATCACAGCCAGATGTTTGAAAGTGTTTGATGTGTGGTGCGTCTCAGCCCAGCTGTTCAAACCTTCACTTTCTCAAGCTTAAGATCAGTTATGATTCATAATGAACTTAAAGTGGACCTTGGTTATTTTCATCGAGATGTTTGATGTGTTTTACTTTTTGCTGATTGTCTTGCACTTCCTTCACCATCTTCCTCCTCCCTCAGTTCTCCTCCTCCTCCTCCCTCTGCCTCTTCTCTCCTCCTCAAATGTCCCACTTTACTCTGATCCAAGTCCTCACTGTGTCATTTTTTTGTCCCTCATCTTTATCCCCACGTCACACTGCCTCTCTGTCCTTCCTCCCTTCTTTCTATCTTTGTCATTTTGCCTCTTTCCTTTTGTCTCCGACATCAATCTTTCCATCCTCTGTCTCCACCCCTCGCTGTCCTTTTCCCAATTTCCTTTTTCATCTCTTGCTCTCCCTCTGTCTGCTGTATATCTGCCTCAACTTTCCATTTTCCCTCCGTCCCTCCTCCACCTTTATGCTGTCCATCTAGTTCTCCCCTCGTCTTTCTCTTCTGTGCAGCTGATCAGCAGGAACAAAATATCTGCAACATGAAGAGAAAAGAAAAGGAGAACCAAACTGCTGATTTAAAGGAACGCTTCACCCGCAAAATGATCATTTGTGAATTTGTTGCTCAGCCTGTGTTCTTGAAGAAAGCTTTGTTTTTCTCTCATTTCTCTCGGTGAACAAAGAATCTTGAAACAGGCAAAACATCTTGATGAACTGCAGTGATTGGGGTCCACGTTCAACAACAGCAAAACTACATCAAAACATCTGTTTACAAACTCAACTCGTGCAGTTTAATCTGAGTCCTTTTATCCTGGTGTATGATCAGTACTTCACACGCACACGCACCTTCCACTAAAATCTTACCATTAAAACACTTCCTGAGCACACACATAGTATGAGCCCCATTTGAGCAGATGCGGACGTTTGTGCCAAATTTTGGGAAATTACCTTAAAATGTTCTTGAGATATCGCATTCATGAGAATGAGATGGATGCAAGGTCACAGTGACCCTGTCCTTTGACCCAAGACCATAAAAATCTAATCAGTTTTTCAAGTCAGACCAAGTGAACGTTTGTGCCAAATTTTGGGCAATTAAACTGATTAAACTGAAATAAACTGAAATAAAAAACTGTGACTTGACAGCATGACTGTTTGAAGGGCAAAATGGCGGGCCTTCATTTCTCTTCATCATGTCATTGTTGTCATGACCTAAAATTCGAACACCCCGTGTAAGGAGAGGATCTATGAAATAAAACAGGAAACAAACTCAAATGAATATGAAACAACAAAAAACACAAACCCAATACCCAATAAACAAAACCTGTTGTGTCATTTCCCAGCAGCATTTGAGCCAACGATCTCGGTGTGTTTACAGACCTTTTGCACCATTTCTAATCGGTGTTGGAGCCACAGAGCTCGAGTGTCCTACATTGATCTGTCCCTGCCTTTCCAGCAACTTTAGCGCTGCCACATGTGGATATTTTAAGCCAAAACAGGATCTTATCCAAATCATAAACAAGTGTTTTTTGTTCCTAAACATAAGCAAATGAAACATATACGTGGTTTACAGAAACGTGCAATGCAAACAGTTTGTTCTGTGTTGTCAAACTGCAGGGAGTGTATTCTTGGAGAAAAGAGACTTTGGTCCAGTTGGACATTTTTCAGACTAAAGGGGCTTCAGAATTTTTGGTTGGTCTGAATAATGGTAGTCCCACATTTCTCATGATTCAACTTTCGTAAGTCGTGTCACCAGTGTAGCTACTGATGCCTACATTTTTACCACAGCAACCCCTGCACATAGAGGATGGTGAAGTCCGCACACAAGTCTGATCAGATCAACACCTGCAGACAGTGTGGACAGTTTATTTTAAAATTTGTCTGAACGTAAACTTTCACAAATAAAACTTTTTCTTTTCTTGCGTTTACTAAAATGAATGTAACCAAATAAGTAGAATGTGACTGGTCCTAAGATGACGCGCAAACACACACACACACACACACACACACACACACACACACACACACACACACACACACACACACACACACACACACACACACTATTTTTATCAGCAGCCCTGTAATTTCCCTGTATGTGGTCAGTGTGGATGGAGCATGAAGAGTTAACCTCTCTGTGTAAACGACTCCTCTCTGCTCTGGTTTCTCTCACACTCTGACCACTCCCTAACATGAGTTACAGTCCACCACAGCGCTCTGTGTGTGTGTGTGTGTGTGTGTGTGTGTGTGTGTGTGTGTGTGTGTGTGTGTGTGTGTGTGTTCATTATCAGAGGTGGAAGAAAAACCAAACTGCAGTCTGATAACTGGTTCATGCAGAACTCCACACTCTTTCACCATTTTACTGTTTCAACTGTTTCATGAAGTGATGTGTGTTTAGTTTGTGACGTGTGACTGCAGTCGATCATTTCGTCTCCTTCTTCTGCCTTTTCCTTCTTTCTCTCCTTCACTGTTCTGACCTGGCACCAGCTCTTTTTTCCTTCTGTCTCCTGTTACTGCAGTCTGCACATTCACTTTGTGCGTCCTCTCCTTCTCTCCTCGACACTCCTTAATCTCTCGCCCACATGACTCTTTTCCTTCTCTCCCTTCTTTCTCCGTTTGTTGACTTTGCCTGAAGTTGTGCAGTCACAGCTCAGTCCCCTCTGCAGCTCTCTCTGCTGTGAAAAAGTCAATCAGCTCAGGAACTAATGATCTTGAAGAAAGGTTGGACTGTGACGAACTTTTTGACTCATCCTGGTTTTCCTGTGTCTTGGGAGGTTCTGTCTCTTCTTTGAGTTGGTTACTGTTGCTGTGAACCAGTTTAACCCAACGAGACACTGACTGTGATCTTGTGCTCCACACATAGACTTGCCTGCAGGTTTAAGCACAATGTTTAGCCCCGTCTACACTGAGCAGTTCTGGTTCAGTTCAGAACAAATGAATGAAATCGTGACTTTGAAACCAATCATTTTGTGGAGGTTTGTCACGCTCAAAAAAAGGTATCCACTGATTTACAGACGTCTCTTTCACAACACAAGAATATGGGAAAAATCTTTCTGGCATCATGTGATGAACCTGGAAGTTGTAGTTACACTGTTTGGCCACTGTGTCAAATTGGCTTCAAAGTCTTGCGCACTTCCTGGGGTCTCCTCGATCTGACATCACTAACAGGACACATGATTACACATAAACAATCAGTTGCTCTGCCACTATATTGAGGAACAGAGGTGTCACAGTGTACCAGGCTACCTGCTCTAGGTTACGATAAGAACTTGTTTCAGGCTTCTGATTGCCCAACATCTTCTACAGGTATGACTCTATCCCCGCCTGTTGGTTTGGCTTCAAATCTGTCTTTGCATTTTCATTTGGGGGGTAGCAGGCAAAACCATGTTTTCAACAACACAAAATACCCGTGTTTGTGTGGACTTGTCTTTGGGAAGACGGTGAGGTGGATGGCTGGCAAACTGAGTGAGACTGAAATGACTGACAGATGTTCACATCCTGTTTCCTACCTGGTGACACACAACTCCTGTCACTACTCAAATCCAAGAGAACTGAGACTTCCTCTGCCGGAGTTCAGACCTTGTTTACTCTCTTACTGGTTTACTGCTTCCTGTTTGGTGCTGGAGGGCGCTGCTGTCGTTGACATTGTTGAACTTCACACAACAAGTAAAAACTTACCATAATATTTCTGATTTTATTGGAACATTGAGACGAGAAAAAAATTAATTTACGACAGCTCTGAGTTTTATGACGACCTCACACCAAACGATCCCCTTTCATTCTGACTCTGGAAATCCAAAAGTTGCCTTGAACACAGAAGTGACAGATTAGAAAGCGCTCACATGGTTGGAGCGAGAGGACTAGTTTAAAAACAAAATGTACCATGCTTGTTTTTTTCTGTGATAGCTGAATGTAGGTGCTGCGATACATTGTCAGCACACCATGAAGGAGTTAGTGGAGAACAGTTTAAAAGCTCATCTCACTATCACAGCACAGTGTCTGATGGTAAAACAGCAGCGAGGATCTGACCCATCATAAAACGTTAACGTGTTAAAAACAGGTTTTATACGCTCTCGTCTCTCAACAGCTGACCATCAATCTGCTGGAAACTACTTCAGCAAAAATAATTATACTCCTTTAAACACATTCCTCACCTGTCCCGTTAAAACAGTTCAAATTACATGCTTCTCCACATCCCCTAAAGACCCCCCCTCCCCTCTCATCGCACCACCTGTGTGCTCTGAAGCAGGTGTTTCCCATGATGCCATTTGGTCTGTAATATGTGACATTATGGAAGCAGGAGCGGAGAAATATGCGAGGTTTTATGATCCCCTGACACCCCTGTTATTTTCTTATGATTAGAGGTTCCTCTGCTTTAAACACACTGTGGGTGTGTGTTTGTGAGGAGGAAGAGGAGGAAGAGGAAGAGGAGAGGCATCACACACCAGCATTAAAGTGGAAACTCAAAACTTCCTCTCACATAGCCGTGGATGGATTACTGAACAGGCTGACCGGGCACAGGCTCAGGGGCCCAAAGTGTCAGGGGCCTCGCGGACCTACACCTGCCAGTTTCAAAGTGACCACAAAGAGATGCAAAGAGACACAAAACAACCAAAAAAGTCAAGTCAAACTTTATTTGTAGAGCACGTTCAGTTTATACTAAAACAGATAAACCACAGGACAGAGGAGCAACAAGGAGACAAACAGGAGACAAAGAGCAAATTGTAGCAGAGGATCAGGCACAAATCAGTTGTACCAGCAGCGACTTAAGGCCCAGACACACCAAAAGAATACTGGAGAACCAGCAGCAACGAGAACCTCCTACTACGTCACCTCTCGTTGCCGTGTCTTGGCCAAAAAAGTTGCACGTGAACATACAAAACTGACGGGCAACAAGCACGTATGTTCTGCACCTGCATGAGTGGACATACCACTCCACAGCAGCAGACAGTGGTCGTCTGTAATTGTCATTCAAAAGGGGAAACAGGAAGAGCGTCTTGATGCTAGTTAGCCAGTTAGCACATGAACAGTGCAATCAGAGCATATTTACCGTTCGCCAGTGAACAGTAACACAAACCAACAGGAAACGTTTCTGCTGGACTTTAGCTCTTTGTTTACTTTCCTCACTTCCGTTTCTCTTCTCGTGCACTGAGCTGAACTGACAATAAAAGTGATTTCTTTCAATGAGCGCTGTTGAATTGGCCAAAATAATGCTGTTTTTGTGTTGACTTCTGAGAACTTCCATTTGCATCTTATCAGCCGACCTCAGAGCACTAACAGGAGTATGAAGATACAGTAGTTCTGCAGGATAAAGTGGACCTAGGAAAAATCTTAAAATCAATCCTGAAATGAACAGAGAGCCAGTGGAGGGAGGCCAGAACTGGTGTTTTATGATACAGCTTTCTTTTTTGAGTTAGAAGACAAATGGGTGAATTTTCAATGAACCGCAGACGACAAAGTGACGACTGATCGACACCCACGTACAGAGAATTACAGTAGTCTCGCCAAAAAGGTGATAAAAGCATTAATAAGTCTCCAGATCTGTGTGGGGGAGAGATCGGCCTTCACCTTGGCTCAAAGTCTGAACTGGAAAAAGTTTTGATAACTGAACTAATTTCACAGACACACAAAATGGCTAGAGAGAAAGACACAAAAATGCATGACAACGACAAAGAAACACAAAACAACGAAAACTAAAAGTGGAAAAACTTCCATAAAGTTGGTGTTTCTTGCTCCTGTGTAGGAGAGGTGGTGGGGCCCTTTGCATATCTGTGCCCAGGGGCCCTTTGTATTATTTATTTTATTGTGGCAGATCACATGGATGCAGCACTCATGGCTCGCTTTGCACTGTAGAGTTGAGGCGTTCGTAGCCTCCAACCACCATAATCTGAGAATTAGCACTACATGCAATCACCTCGTGTTTGACACCAGTGGAGATCAGCGGAGAACCACCTGGACCAGTTTGGGTTACCATCTCAGCAGGAAGACAGCGGTGAGGGCAGGGAGAGTGAAGCAAAGCGTGTGGAGTGAGTGGAGCTACAAGCTGAGCTAAAGACTACACCACTCTTGAACATCCTTTTGAAAATATATGATCCCTGTCTGACAAGATGGACAAGCTCAGACTGAGGGTCACATCACAGCGAGACACAAAGGACTGATGCATCCTGATTTTGACTGAGATATTCCCGATGCTGCTGTTGAAGTAGCAGGTCACTCACTGCACCGTGCTGTAAGGCTGGGTATTATTGAAAAAAATGACGATACCAGTAGGAGGCCCCGGGGCAGACCCAGAACACACTGGAGGGATCACATTTTTCATGTCACTATATCACCGTTGAGACTAATCTGATGTTTGTTAAGTCTATAAACACAATGATTGAACAAACGTTACTATTTGTTTGCACGTTTTGTAATTAATAACATGGTTATCGTAGATTAGCTGGGCTAACCGTTAGCTGTTAGCCGTTAGCAGTGTCTGTAATAACTCATTAACTCAATAAACGGTCTGTAAAAAAAATATTTTTTCCAGTGGATATCTTAGTTACAACATGATTGAGCTAGCAAAGCAGTTTTGTGTTGCTATGTGTGGTATTTATTCAGTTTTGGGAAATCATGATGTCTAGAAAGCATCAGTAGCTGCAGCTGACAGGGACAGTTAGCAAAGCTAACATCAGGACGTCATCTGTTAAAAGCCTCCTGTTGTCGGATACGACATGAAACTACTCCAGTTAGCTCAATCATGTTGTTACTAAGACATCCGCTGGAAAAAATATTTTTTTCATGGACCGTTTATTGAGGTACTGAGTCATTACAGACACCGCTAACGGCCCGGGTCAAAATGGTCACGCAACGATTACGTCACATCCAGAGCCTGGTAACTTCACAGGAACCTTCCTCCTACTCCGCTCTCTCAGTGGAGACACGGCGGTTGAGAGAGTCGAGCGAGAGCACGTTCCTGCAGTGGTTCCTGCCCCCACATAGTACCAGGAACTTCTTCAGTGGAAACGGGCCTTACATGGTGTTGTAGTGGGCCAATCACGTGACTCATTCAATCAAATTAAGATTGCGATTATTTGGCTGTATGCAAAATAGTAGTAGTTTGCATACAAGCATTTTTTTCTCAGTTTGGGTATCGAAAGGATCGGATGCAGATTCCATTTGACTGGAGAAGTTTTGACGCTATTGGCACTGGGTTATTTTGTGAGATAGCTCAAAGGTATCCAGGGGTCTCATTTATAAACACTGTACGCACTTGAAAAGAATTGCATAGTGAAAGAGAAGCTGATAGGGACCAGGCTAAACACTGATGCTGTCATTACTCTATAACCATTACAGTGTGCAGTCAGCATTTACTCTGTACAGAGAAGTTACAGAAAAAGATGTGTCTACTCTAACATTAAAGGTGAGGGAAGGGGAATCTATTTTTGCTCATCCCTTTGTAAATTTGGATGTCAAAGGTCAACAGGAACACACACACAAACACACACAGCCCTGCTCTGTGATCATGTGTCGGGTTTCAGCGATTACAGGACGGCTGAAGCAGACGAGAAAAAAGAGACAGAGGACAATAATAACTCCTTCACTGAGAGCTTTGTGGATCTGTGGTGAGGTTTTCTTCTCTTTCTTTAGGGTGGACAGAAAATCACACTCACACACACACTTACACAGAAACAGTATGAAGCTCACATGCATGGGAATTTCAGTAATGAGTTTGAGCTGAAGGGACCCGTCCTCTCCTCACGCTGAGACGTCACACAGGAGTCCAGAATTAAGAGGCTGCTGACATTTTACTTTTTCATTTGGTCATCACATCCAACAAAACGACCAAAACTAGTGGTGCTGCGATAAAACCATACGAGTCAAGATTGACATATTGATATCATGTTAATAATTCAAGAGTAATCAGAAAATATTCAGGGACAGACGAACACATTGTTGGTTTGGGTCGATATGAGCTTTGTTGACAGTGAGAAAAATATAGAATAACTTCACTTTCTGTTCCTGTGGAGAAAAACACACTCAGACCTGTCCCACTTTTTGTGTGATGCTAGAACGAATACTTGTGTGTGACCGTGAAACGTGTGTGTGTGTGTGTGTCTGTGTGAGCTGGCTGCCTGATTGAAAAAACTGCTGCTGTTTTTCCAGCAGGACTCTGGAGCTGCAGTGAGTGTGGGCGGACTCGTATTCGTGTGTATTTGAGAATGTGTTTCTAATAGAATTAAAGGTCGTACCAGTTTTAAAGCTTCCTAATCAGCTCGTTATAATGGAATCAGCCTGATTATTGGATCAGTGTGCGAGGACTGAGTTAATCCATGCAGATTTTTCCTGTAAAGCTCGAACGTGGCGCCCAGTAGCTCACCTGGTAGAGCACGAGGCCGTGTCTGTGCCGCAGTGGCTGCAGGTTTGATTCCAACCTGTGGCTCTTGGCAGCATCTCATCCTCTCTCTGTCTCCCCCTTTCACACTTAAACCGTCCTGTCAAATAAAGGCCAAAAGCCAAACAAGTAATCTTTAAGAAAAGATTTACACTGAGCAACAGCACAACATTTTTGTTTTTGTTTCCACTTGTCACAGGTTAGCATTCAAGATTTAAGACCTTTTATGCACTCAGTAGATTTATTTCTGACCCAAATTTGTTAAAATCTGTGTCAGTGAGCTCTTCTTCTCCAAGATAATCCATCCACCTGACAGGTGTGGCTGACTAAACGGCGTCATTACTCACTCCTGAAGTGTTTTGGTTGAGAAGGACTCTTAAGGACAGCGTGAGGAGTTCGGAGCAAAGCCGTCACTCCCTCATGTTGAGAGGAGGCAGCTGAGGTAGCCGGGGCATCTAATTAGGATTCTTTCCCGTCCAACTGGGAGGAGACGCTGGAGCAGACCCAGAACGTGGGTACGTCCCATTCATCCTCCACGATGAGTTAAAGGATGCACTGTGACCCGGCCCTGTGTGAGCAGCAGATAGTGGACTGATGTTGGCCATGTGTTGACACAGTCCTCCAATCCCAAATGGATCCCTTACAGACTCCTTGACTCAAGCCCTAAGCCCTTACACACCTAGGACCAATTCCATTTCTTCCCCTTAGCCCTTGTCTTGGCCTCCATCATATTAAGAGCTAGCCTGACGGAGAATTAGGACACCACTTCCCCTCACGTGAACGCACAAAACCAACGGGAAGGGCCAAGACAAGGGCTAAGGGGAAGAAATGGAATTGGTCCTAGGTGTGTAAGGGTTTAGGGCTTGAGTCAACTTTTCACTTTACAATCTTACAAGACACAAACACCGCTCTCTCAGGTGAAAGTCGGTGTTTGTTGAACCCAACCACCACCCCTCCTGCTTGCCCCACCTGGACTTTTGCTGCCTTAACTTTCATCCTTGACCTGTTGCATTTTGCCTTGATACCGCTGGGTGCTGTTAAATTATAATGGCAGCCGGTCGCCTGTCATGCTGATGTTCAAGGACGCCTTTTTTCATTGGTTTCTGAAGCTGCATCACTGTACCAGGCGCTGCATCTTGACAACTTTGGAGTGAGACGTTGCTCAGGTGAGAGGTGCTGCATGACAGATGGAGGAGCAAGCAGCTCCAGAGGATAAAGGAGGTGTTTGCGATTCTGTGTGTGAACATATTGGCTCAAATATGTTTCAAATGTTTAAATCCTCTGTGACGTCCTTCAGTCCAACTGGACGTCCATTATCTGTCACTGCTGATTCTTTACAAGGAGATCACAGGAGCTTGATTTGAAATACCAGAAGTAGTAGAAGACTGGATAGTTTAAAGATTATAGAAAGCTTTGTGTGTGTGTGTGTGTGTGTGTGTGTGTGTGTGTGTGTGTGTGTGTGTGTATTGTACATCTGGTCTTCCCTAAAACCAGGAGGAGAGAAGGTGCGGTTTCCACTGGCGACGTTACACCTGCAGGTCAAAAATTCACAGTTTGAGTTCCTTCCATGTGTTCAAATCATCACAGGAGAGGACAGTCACACACACACACACACACACACACACACACACACACACACACACACACACACACACACACACACACCTTCATATATTACCTTGATGAATGAAAGTCATGCGTTTCTGGCTGAACCAGGTCATTTTTCCTCCCTCTGAATGCCAAACCACTGCCAGAGAGAACTTCTGGAAAAGAGGAGACGACTGCTCTCCTGCTGGTGTGTCTTCATCATCTTCCTCCTTCCAGATGACTGTAGGATCATTTTCATTGTTAATTCTCTCTTAAGGTACGCTCACACAAATTCACCTCCGTCTTTGTATCACTGACTTCAGTCTCACAGCTGATAACTGCTGTCAAAATTTGGTCACAAGTTAGTTAAGGAAATGTACAGTTTGCATACAGTCTCTTTCAAAATAAAAGCACTACGTCGGTACAACACCACCACCACCACCACAACAACAACAACAACAACAAACACACGTGGTTGGGTTTAGGAAAAAAGAACAGGGTTTGGCTTAACAATCTTACAGGAAGTGAACACCGGCCTCACGGGTGAAAGTCGGTTGCTGTTCATCCATCCACCCCCCCCTCCACCCAGCCTACTTGGAGTTTCACCCCCTCGACTTGAACATTGTTCAGCCGCATTTCCCTCCGACGCCTCCAGGCGCGTTATGCAACAATAATTGTTGTTTTCTATATATGTAAATAATCTCTGTGACAACTTATCACATGTTGCCCACCACTTCTACGCAGATGATACCGTCATCTATTGCTCGTCCTCTTCAGTAACAAAAGCTCTGGAATACCTGCAGTCTGCCTTTGATGTTGTTCAGATCCACTTTATTCAACGTAAGCTGGTGTTAAATGCAGAAAAATCCAAATTCATGCTTTTTTTAAAGGATCGTGAAATTAGCTCTTTTGGTCAATGTGACTGTTTCTAATTTATTTTAACCTCTCTAACTCCACCAGGACACCGACGTCCTCGCTCCCCCCCTCCTCTGTTAAATGGTATCTCCCAGGCGCACTACGTCATCAAACCATGTGATGTTTGGTATTGCCGGATTCAGGAAGCTCTCGACTTTTCAAAAATAACATTGTTTTTCTTTTATTTATTCTGTATTTGGCACCAGAGCAGCCTAAACACACAAAGTCCAAAATCACGATGAGTGGTGACCAGTCATGTCATGCTGTTTATCGACAGGAAAAGTTAAAGGATTACTCGCGATCTTATGTGGAGCTGTTAGCGGGGACTTAGCTGGTTTATAAAAGGTAAGAGTCTCACTCCTACCACTATTTTTGGCTGAGATATACCGTCTAGAAAGTGGGATCATAACTTTCAGGTTTCATATGGCTTTATTTGGTGATATTTTATGATGTTTCTGTCATAAACAACATCAGCTATCATAATCACACCTGATTTCAATAAGGTACAATGTCTGAAGCTGGCTGAGTGTTGTTTGATCACTGATAGTACTGTTTTGAAGCAGAGTGACCGACTTGTCATTTGGAGCCCCGCCTGGATCTTTTCATGGTAAAAACACTGTAGAATGGTCATACTTTGAGCAGTCTTCTTCAAATTTGAAACAAGTGTTCATTGATAGTGTGCCTACAGCCCCACAGTGTCATTTACCTGCTCAGATGAAGCCACAGACAGTTATTCATCCTGAAACACAGTTTTTATTTTATGTTAGGCAAAATCTTCAACTTGTTACTGACTTCAGAGGCCCATTACTCTGTCTCTGTATCACCTAGAGTGTTTCTGACACTTTCTCAAGAAACTTCAGAGAGTTTGCTTTCTGGCAAGACTTCATGCATGCATGTAGTCAGAGCGGTTCAGAAGCTACAGTCATTTTAATTTGGGTATGTCATTTTAGGCGCTACAAAATGGGGGTGGAGTGCAAGAGGTTTTAAAGATGAACTCACATCATGTGTTCTTTTCCTGGACCTTGTATTTCATGTTAATTGTATATTGTGGTTTTCACTCATTTGTTGGGTATGACAGTTGTATAACTGTCTATGTTGTAACTTGTAACAATGTTGTATGCTGCCCTCTTGGCCAGGTCACTCTTGAAAAAGAGATTTTTAATCTCAGTGAGGCTTCTACCTGGATAAATAAAGGACATATATAACAGGACGGCTTTTTTCGTCGGTATCTGACGCCAGACGTCACTGTCCAAGCGTCGCTATTCGACTGCTCCAGAGTGAGCCCAGGTTGGAAAGATATGATAGATTATAGTTTGATTTGACTCCAACAAAAGTGACACCAACGTCTGGTCTCCTCGAGCGGTGTAGCTGACATCATGACCTCTCCTTCTTTTATGGTTTCCTTGATCTACAACAGGAAGTAAGCATTTGTTCATGAGTGCTTTTTCACAGCATCTGAAGAACCGTGACGATCAAACATCCTGTTCTTTATATTTACTGAGGTTTGGAGCTTATTTTGCAGCTTCTTGCTCTTTAAACTTTCAGAATAAAAGATTTAGTGTGTTGTAGCTAGAGGAAGGGAGGGGGAGGGCTGGGAATAGTAGTGTGTAATCACGCCTCTACATTTTCCTCCATGCAGCGTGGCGTCCAGGCCACTCACACTGCTATAAATACACATCAAATTAGAGGCTCCTTCTCTAAGTGTGTGTGTGTGTGTGTGTGTGTGTGTGTGTGTGTGTGTGTGATTACAGTGTGTGTGTGTGTGTGTGTGTGTGTGTGTGTGTGTGTGTGTGTGTGTGATTACAGTGTGTGTGTCTGTGGACTGACCGCTTCACCTTCTGTGTCCTTCTCTTCGAGGAGTCGCAGAGATGTGGCATCATCTCAGAGCTGCAGAGTCTAAACCTGCGAACGTCTTTTTTTAATTGTGAAATGACGCCTCAGCCCTCCATTAGGGAATAAAAGTCCGTCAACACGTAGCGCCCCTCTCGTCCACGCCACCTCTGCTCTGCTCTTAACATACTTTGCGTTTGGCAGCAGGTGTGACGAGGCGTTTAAAAGCCTCCAACCTTTTCATTTAGTGGCACAGTGAAGACGGAGGAGACGCTGTGTGTGTTTAAGCAGCCGTTCACCGCGCTACCATTAACATTACAACCACTGGAGGTCTTCTATTAAAAGAAAGCTTCACTCAAACACTGTAACTGGCTTCAAACCAGCTGTGTGTTGTCTTCTCTTCATTCCTGGCTGCATTTTGTAGCTCGCTGTGTGTTTCCTCAGCCTGTGGGGAGGAGGCTGGGCCAAACAGTACATGACATCATATCCAGATATTTCCAGAAGCTCCACTGGAGCACAAAATGTTTTTAAGGATCTTAAACTCCAGCTACGATCAGCTGCAGGTTTTAACAGCAGCTTCCATTAATAAAGAAATGTGACATACGCACACGGTGCAGCTCAGTCTCCACTCAGTGAGTCACTTTTGTTTCTTCTCTGACACATAAAGACGCAGAGCGAAACCAGAACGTTCTGGGTTTGATCCAAAGATTAAAAAAAAGACGTGGCTGAACGTCCAGCTCTGCAGCGTGACTTCACTCATCATGTGTTGTGCTGTTCATTAGTCTAAACAGTGATAAACAATAATCCAGTAAAAACATGATGAGCCTAAAGGAGCTTTTTGTTTAACATTTCTGGTTTTAACAGCACTGGACGAACACCTTGTCCCCAAGTCCAAGAACACCAAGGAGGAAAACCAGACACCTAACCCTCACCTTTATTTATTCATTTATTTATTTTAACTTATGTAAAATTTAGCATTTTTTCTAATAAATAACGAGATGATTTCATCTCTTCAGCCTCCTTAAAAGTAATTAAAACAATTATCATGAAAGATGGAAATAAACTCTGAACATGTGACCAAGGATCACAAGTGGACAAAGTTTCATTTAAAGGGCTTCATCCATCCATCCATACGTCCATCCATCCATCCATACGTCCATACGTCCATCCATCCATCCATCCATCCATACGTCCATCCATCCATCCATACGTCCATACGTCCATCCATCCATCCATCCATACGTCCATACGTCCATCCATCCTTCCATCCTTCCATCCGTCTGCTGTTCTGTTAATGTTAGCACTCAACATCCATTAAAATACACTGAGGCTGATTTTACTACTGCAGTGTGTGTGTGTGTGTGTGTACTCTGTGGTGTTGCTGGCGGCAGCAGGTTTTTACACGTTAAAGATGAAGGAGAAGAGGCAGTGAGCCTGGTGGGATACCTGGTGAGTTTACAGCTTCCTCAGAAGCCAGAAGCTCTTATTGGGCTGTTAGAGAGTGTTTGTGTGAAGTCAGCGACAGAGAGACCAGTGTTACATCAACTCATCTGAACGTGCTTCTATTAACGTCTGTTTCTTCTCTTCTCTGTTTATGCTTGTTTCTTATCGTTTTATTCTCTTCTTCTTTCACCTGCTGACACTTCTTCCTCTCATCCCTTCTTACTTACATTCATTTCAGACAGTCAGCGGTAAAGGGAGAGAGAAGATGAAACACAAGTCGTCAGACGACCAGACGAACCTCTGAGGAGAAGTGATCACAGGTGAATGATGCAGTTATTACTGTTATCCCTCCCAGCTACAGACCAGCCTCCTGCTTCAACTTTGACCCACAGTACTTGCTGTAAATCATGCGCACACACACAGTGATGGATTATTAACATTGTTTGTAGTGTAAAGGCTCTGACACACCAAGCTGACGGTCGGCTCGGCTGCACAGATAGGAAACCCCTCGGCTGTCACGTGAGGCGACGTAGACGACGCAACAGTTGGCTTTCGTCACCGCTAGTTCTTTGATGTCAGTTGGTGTGTCCGCACCTGTAAACCCACAGAGAACAATCACCCAACTCTGCAGGAGGAGGAGACCAAAGCTGAGTTGCAAGAGGAGGGAATATCGATATCATGAGTCCCAAAAACACATTTCAATGTAAAGAATGAGTTTGGTATTTACCAACCTGGACCACATCTCCCATGTTGTTGTGTCCAAGTGATGGGAATAATATTTTTTGAAATTAGTAATGTTTCAATTATTTAAATGTAAACATTGGAAATGAAGTAAAACGTGATTTGATGTCAGTTTGATGAAAAGACACACACACACACACACACACACACACACACACACACACACAGATTGAGCTGAAACATCAGCAGCTACCTGGTTGCCACGCTGGCACCCCCAAACCCCTAAACATCTTTATGGAGGGGTTTTAAAATGGCCCCCCTCTGACGGTTTCCAGTATGGCATCGGGGGGCCACAGGTCACCTCCTCCTCTCCTTTCTTCTCCTCTTTTTAAGTCCCTCTTTCTCTCCCTCTCAGCAATTTTTAAATAGTCCTTCTTTCCATATTAGCAGCTCTGAAAGCCCATTAACTCCCCCCCCCACTCCTGCACACCCCGAACCCACTGCTGGTTCCTGTTAGCACTTAGCCACGTTAGCAGGGGGGTAAAGAGGCTGCAGGGACCGAGAGGAGGAACTGCTGAGATTGGACCTGCACGGTTTTGAAGTTTTATGGAGGTGTTTTAAATTAGATTTCTGGGGCTTTACCTTACAAAACTTTATGGCTGCCTCGTTAAAGGGGAGGCACTTTGTTTTTCTCCTCGTCAGGAAGCTCTCTGATGCACTTCAGTCAGAGAACACGACCCTGCTGAAGACACTGAGTTTGGCTTTGAAAAACTGTATCAGGTAACTTTTTAACAGCACAAGAGCTGCACTGGTAAAAGTGAGTTATAGGTGAGTCTGAAGGCTAATCGCAAAAACACTGCACAGCTTAACTGCAGGAGGTCATCACAGTGCGAATCATCGTCGATGAGATAAACTGAATTACGCTGTGACTTCATTCTAAGTAAGAGGAATTAAAGCTTCATTACAACTAGTGCAGATGAATAAACAATAAAATAATATAACTGTAAAATAATCATTAAATATACAAGTTAACTCTCTAACTGAACGAGAGACGCACCGATGTTGAAATCTGGGCCGATACAATGTTTAAATTAACAATTTGGGCAAAAGCCAAAACTGATGATTTTATATTGGTGTGTCTTTTGTTATTTGTTGTTATTTGTTGCTCCTTTGTTTCCAGGGAAACACAGAAATCTGCAGGCCCACCCTCCCCTAGCACCTGGACAGGTTGTTTTACATCAGCTGACAGAATTAGCAACTTGACGAGGACCTCGTCTGAACGCTGCAGTCGCCACAGTTAATACACATTAAACTCTGCAAGTCTGCACGACTCACAATTTGATCCAGTCACTGCAACACTTCTGCAGATTTGACCAGTCATGGTAGCGTCCAGTGGGTGTCACCAATCATTGCAGCCCTCCATGTGAATTTTGCATTAGCCTAGCAGCTAGAAGAGTTTCGTCTGCTCACATGACGCCAGGATAAAACACACACAAGACTTAAAATGCTGTTTTTGTCCTCACAATTAATTGTTTCTTAGCTGAGGTTCAGACAAAGTTAAAACCTCACCCAGACCTCCACACAATGCTACACAAAGCTACACAAACACACAACTGCTGAATATGACACGATGGGAAAAGTCAAATATACAGAGACAGAAAACACGCCTGACACTAAACTATGAAAGGAAGGGAAAGTGCACGTCAGAGATGATCACAGTGTCGTCAAAGAGCTCCAGCTTCATCTGAACTTCACTGATGTTCGACCAGCTTTAATTTCAGAATAAAAGCTCGCTGTGATTTTGTTTGACTCGGACATTGTGAGTGTTTGTGTTGGAAGGAAAATCTCTGATAGTGAAGAATAAACAATGAAGATGAGACGAGACAGATAAACAGAGAGGGAGAGGAAACCAGGCTGCAACACTGTATGCTCTGTGTGTGTGTGTATGTGTGTGTGTGTGTTTGTGTGTGTGTGTGTGTGTGTGTGTGTGTGTGTGTGTGTGTGTGTGTGTTGGTGCTCTGCAGATCTCATCAGCCAACTCAGATTCCAGCAGCTCCAGTGTCTCAGCCAATAACATGCAACCTGCGTCTGTACCGACCAATCACCTCTGGTCAGGCTGGCTGTGATTGGTGGATATCTGAGCTCCACCAGGCGGCGGTGGCGGCTGCAGAGCTGCAGGCCGTCATCTGCTGCAGCTCCGAGGCCTCTTTTCTCTCAGAGTGAAAACCGTCCAGCTGTTTCCAGTGCGAGTCAGAGCTCCCTGATGTTTCTTCCTGAGGAAATGATGATGTGTGTTGAACTAAACGGCTGAAACCACCAAATGTTCAGATATAAAATGCGTCACATGACACCTTTCTGTCAAATGTTAATGATCTAATAACGAGCAGCCAGATAATAAAGTCTGTCTCCGCCCAAACAGTGCAACTAATGTTTGATCAGTGCTGGAGTGCTCACTGTGACAGAGAGACCTCTGCTGATGTAGATCCTCTCACGCAGGTGCAGAACATACGTGCTGATTGGCCGTTGGTTGCGGCCTGTGTGGCTGTGTGTTGTCCACCAATCAGAGGATCAAGGCGTTCGATCCCCAGCTCCTCTAGTCTGCATGTCCAAGTGTCCTTGGGCAAGATACCGAACCCCAAACTGCTCCTGCTGGCTGCTCCATTGGCGTGTGAGTGTGCGTGGATGGTTACTGAGTAGCAGGTGGCACCATGACGTACAACAACCTGCCCGGCTGCCAGGAGTGAGCGGATTGATACCAAATTATCAATACTCTTGATAGTATGTCTTTTGAAACTACTTTAGTCCGACACACTGGGGCGCCGAAAAGTGGGGAAAAAGGAGAAAGATTCTAGGGGCCCATGATTAAGAGGAGCCCAGAGAGGCCCCTAATAAAATTATAATACTGACAAAAAATAATATGACACTAAGTTATTAACCAACTTATAATCACAAATATATTTTATTTACAATGTACTGGTAACAATAACTTTATTTGTTTTGGAAACATTAACACCCCCCCTCCCTATTTACGTGAAATGGTTCAGTCCGACTGGATCACCTGCAGTGCGCCCTAATTTGTCACAGACAGCGGGTAAGGAGGCGGAGACGACATTATGCCTCAAAAATCAGGTAGCCAAAAACGGAGAGTAACGGAGAAAAAAGTCCAAAAAAGTTAATAACTTACAAATTATGGTGAAACGATAGTTTCTTGCAAACCTAGAATTAAGATAAAAATATTCACAAACGAAAAAACACTTCTGGTTGCTGATAAGTAGTGTTTAACTTTTGATTTAACACTAAAATTAAAACCATCGGTGCACTGCAGCGCAAACAGACAGATGTGCGACTCAGAGCAGCATGTGTCACTGACACCAGACTCAGAGCGCAGTGGACCAGTGGAAAATGTCACCATCAGCATATTATTTTGCATCCATAAAATCTATTTTATCATTATTTTGAGTCACATTGTTGAAAGAATTTAGTCGTCTGTGTTCAAGCAGGATAACAGGTCTGCATTCACTGCACGTCGGACTTTTTATTTCCTTGTCGGATATGGTGTTGCGTTCAAGGTCCCCCCAAAAAACGGGAGAAAAAAAGGACGAATATTTGATTTTTTTTTTCACAATCGAATCCCGTGCCATCGAACGAAGCTTCGATTTTTTTGTGTCAGCCCCCAACTCCACCTGCCCCTGAACCAGTGCAGCCACATGAGGAAGGAGGTGAATGGCCGTGTGTTGAATTAATAATATTATAAACTTTATTACAGACTCAAATGTCAGACAGGAGGATTTTCTTTTGTTATCTTTGGTCAAATCACTGAAAGCACCTTTAAGTAAAACAAAATGGTGGGAGGACACCTGAAACGAGACTATGATGCTCCCACAACAGTTAGGCTACATTATAGGAAATACTGTATAATTTATGAGTGTCACGTTTACTCTACAGAGCCAGCTCCAGGATCCTCTTCAGGTTTGTCAGGGAGGAATGTGGAGGTGGACGAAGAGATTGTTCTTTTGTCACAAATGTGGGAATGATGCTCAGAAATACCAGCAAAATGCATAGTTTTATGTAAAATACGATCAAAAGTTTTCGCCGGCCTCCCAGCTGGCTGTGTGGGGGCCCAGTGAAAACTCTTTTCATTGGGCCCAAAATCCCTGGCGGCGCCCCTGCTGACACATGAAAGCAGTGATGGCTTAGTGAGAAGAAGGAGAGTTTGCTGGAAGAGTCTGTTCACAGAGGCTCTGATTGGCTCAGCAGTCCTGTTCAGCTGCTGTCAGTCAGCAGAGCGTCAGAGTCACTGTGGGCAGTGATTCAAAGGTCTGGAACCAGTCTGTGAAACTCTGCTGCCACAGCTATGCAGACGACCCACACCTTGAAGGGTCAGTGAAGGCCTCAGGTGGACCAGCCTGTAATATGTCCCCTGGAGGATCCTCCCAAACTCCCACAGCACCTGAACACCACCCTGTGATGTGACTGTGACGATCAGAGACATCACTGCTCCTCTGACACACTGAATCGTCCTGTCGGCCCCTGGTGGTCACACTGGGCAACTGCACCCCCACAACCAGAACTCCCATTCACACACACAGACCCTGGATCCCTGCAGCTCCTCTCTCTGCTGCTCCTCTACTGGTGCTGCTACTGGTCTTACTGGTGGACGAGTTTACAGCTGGTGGAACAGGACGAGACAACACACTGGATCACTCAGGTAACGTCGGCAATCATGTATGTGGGAAAAAACATGCAGATTTTTAGGGTGTCGGGGGAGAGAGAGAGGGAGGGATGGGAGCACACAGGGGGCGGGGCTTTAAGATGGAGGGGCGGGGTTAACTGAGAGGAAGGAGGCGCCCTGTTTAATGATTGAAGGCAAAGGAGGCAGAGCAGAGCACTGAAAGATGCCTTCTGTTCCTCTCATGTGCCAACACACACAAAGAGATGAACAGTGAGGCAGATCACACCCTCATCATCCTCACAGGGGTCACTGCCGTCACAGGCTGGATCACACCTCTCGAGAGATTTACTTTAACAGGTTTTGGGAGCTTTCATATACGGTTCATTCACAATGTACGTCTCAGTCGAGGTCTTTGCTGCAGTTTGAGTCACATGACCTCTTGTCTGTTTACAGTCTGTGTGTTGAACACAAACCAGCTCCCAGCAGTTTGTAAGGCAGTGGTTGAACTGTCCTAAAATAAAGCCTGAAACATTTCTGCTATAGGGAGGACGAATCCTGAGGAAACAGCTTAGTAGGAATATTGTTTTGCTCAGGATGAGGGCAAAAACTGGAATATCTTGTGCATGTAAACGTAGTGAGTCGTGCAGGGTGGACGCCAGCAGCAGCAACAAAGAGAGTGTTCGCACATGGACCAGCTTTTATAGGCTGAAGGCTCAGGTGGACTTGATCAAGCTGATGACCCTCCATCCATGTCAGCCAGCTGCCTGATGAGGATGGATGTAGATTTCTCCATGTTATTACCGGCTTCTAAATCTACAGCAAGAAACCAACACTAGGAATTTCTCTGAGCTCCACAGTGTGACTATCACAGCAGCTGTGACGAGTGCGAGTCACACTGCGAGTGGGAGAAGAGCCGAGGGTTGATGTGCAGGAGAGAAGATGAGCTGATGGCTGGCAGGTGTGTTGGGAGAGCTGGAGAGAGGTCACGAGATGATTGATGGCAGCCGTGAAGTTCCCAGGAGAGAAACACACACACACACACACACACACACACACACACACACACACACACACACACACACACACACACACACACACACACACACTCAGAGGCAAACTGGGACATGGGAGACACATCAACCCAAAGTGGACCCTCCTCACTCCCACTGTGTCACAGAGCTCAGTGTGGTGTCACCTCCACAGCTGGATGACGCTCCTTCATTAAGATGAAAAATACAGCCGTAAACTTTGGGACAAACTTCTCTCTCTGCAGCAGAAACAGGAGCTGCTGTGACGCCTCATAACCACAGAGAGAAATAAAACTCACTCCCATTTAATCTTCCTCATATGTGTTTGTATACTCTGTATATCTGATCTGTATGTGTTGTTGTTTACCTGAATTAATGCCTATCGCGCACAGACTTCACTTGCAAAATTTCACTCAAATTAACACAAAGAGATGAAAGTGAGCTGCAAAGAGGCACAAAATAACTACAAATATGAACAAAAAAAACACAAAGTGACACGCCATGACCGAATAAGACAAAAAATGATCTCAGAGACAAAAATGACGACAAAAAGATGCAAAACAACCACAGAGAAACCGAAATGACTACAAAGTCACACAAAACAGCCAATAATACCCAGAATTACTTCAAAGAGACACAAAACAACCACGAGGAGACTCAAAATTATTTTAAAGACACATAAAACAACCCATAAGACACAAACTTTCCTCAAAGAGACCAAAACAACAACAAAACAACCACAAGGAGTCACAAAAGATGACAAACTGATGCAAAATGACCAAAAAAAGATACCAGATTATCTTAAAGAGACACAAAACAACCAGAAAGCAACAGAATTAAGCCTTTGGAGCCTGTTTTGGGGTATTTTTACTGCCTCTACTTTGAAGCTCATATCACAGTCATTATAAAGGCTACATACACATGCTATATCTTGGGGGGGGGTTTCGGGACAATGTCGGTTATCCAGGTTTGCCATCATTCCATGTTCTCCTATGTGCCTGTATTTTATATTATTTTTTATATCAATGAAAAAATCTGTGTAACTAAATTCTTACATTTTTTACATGTATCTCAACATAGCAAATTGGAAGTTGACATATTCTGCCATATCTGAAGAGGGGAGACTCTCTGGAATCTGGCAATATAACAACCATGATGCTGGGACATTCGGTCACTTCACAGCTGTCCAAAACATGTGGTTTGTGCCAGGCGGACACGATTGCCATATTTTTTCATTATTGCAAGAAATTCCATTGACTCATTCACAAGTCAAAAATGTGTTTTATCTGAACGAAACATGCAATATTTACATTTAAGATAATAGAAAAATAGTCAACCAAGTGCAATGATGTCCTCCAAGATAATATTTGACACTTTGTTTGCAGTAAACAAAATTTGGTCCCCCTCGATGTATATGGTGACTACGGCCCTGTCAGCATGCATAATTAGGTCTCAGTTGTTGGGTGCGCAAAGGTGAAGTGGCTGGTCTTGTCATACAAAGTTTGATGGAGTGTCAACTGGACAATATGGAGATATTTGCATCTTGAAAGCCGGACTACAAATGTGGATAGACAGGGAGAAACACAGGCAAGCCTAAGACGTGGTAAGATACGATATTCCTCACTATATGAAGTGACTGATAACAAGATCTGTATCATGGGTTGTAAAGAAATTCGTCAGGTTTTTATTTTGAAGACAGTGATCTGGATTTATAGCATGATGGGATGACAGCACAATGATGTGTGGTATCACTGGAAAGCTCTGCTCCTGCGCTGTCATGTGATATGCGTGGCATTTCTGTGCGAGCCTGCATTCGCGAGTAATTCATCCAAGAGTAATGTGTGTGCAGAGCTGTATGAAAGCTCTGTTATACATTATTTTAGTGTAACTTTATCATTTTTTTCACAGTGAAAATATTGGACTACTGACGAGTGCTTGGTCTTGTCGGAAAGCTACGATTCCGCTGTGGCTTCTCGCTATGACGCACGGTCGCAGAGAAAATCCATAGAGAAGAACAGGTGTGAATTTGGATGTACTATGCATTGTTTGGGCCCATAGGGTTAATGAAAAATTACACAAAATTACCCTGAAGAAACCCAAGCAACTACAAAAAGACACCAAACAACCACAAAGAGATACAAAATGACCAAATCTGGCTATTTCCTGGTTCAGATCATATCTCTCCAACAGACAGCAGTTCATCCATATCAATAACTGCACCTCCTCCACCGCTCCTCTGTCCCGAGGCGTCCCCCAGGGTTCTGTGCTTGGTCCTCTCCTTTTCATCCTCTACATCCTCCCGCTTGGTGACATCATCTGCCGATATGGCCTCCATTTCCACTGCTATGCCGACGACGTCCAGATCTACATCGCCACCAAATCCATCACGACAGCTATCTGCTCCTCACTTGAAAATTGTCTCACTGAAACAAAATCCTGGATGCAAACTAACTTTCTACAACTCAACTGTGACAAATGAGACATGATCCTACAACCATCCGTGATTTCAGCCTTAATGTTACAAATTCTACAGTTTCTCCATCTCCACATCTACGCAACCTTTCATTTGAACAGGGAGACACAGCTGTGACATCATGTGATGCTTTTGTTGCTCGTGTGTTTGAACTGCATGAAAAATAAAAAATATATATATCTGTGTGTGTGTGTGTGTGTGTGTGCGTGTGTTTGGGTTTCAGTTGGACAAATGTCCCCGACTCAGAGACAGTCTCAGTGTTTACTGGACGAGCTCAGCACGACAGTTTATCTTAAAATATGTGTGTGTGGAAGAGAGAGGGGGATGTGTGTGTGTGTGTGTGTGTCTGCACAGTCTCTCAGGGTTGAGTTCACAGGGGGCGGAGTCTCGACTGGAGCTCTGACTTCAGAGGATTCTCTGCTGTTGATGTGGATCAGGAGCAACATCAGCAGGCCAGATGTGTGTGTGTGTGTGTGTGTGTGTGTGTGTGTATTTGGGTGAGGTAGGTTCAGTCAAAGGCAGGGGAGGTCTCCTGTGATTGGCTGACTGTGGATGACGCCGTGAGTCACCGACATGCAGAAGATATATCTCTCTCTGCTTTTCTCTGCTGTCCTGGGTTTTTCTCCTTCCTTCTCTTTTGCACTCGGAGTCAGACGAGAACACACACACACACACACACACACACACACACACACACACACACACACACACACACACACACACACACTTCTCCCCTCTGTCTCAGAATGGAAAAAGCAGATTTATCAGGTCGTACCAGAGAATGAAGACAGGCTGCTTCCCTTAAAGTCTAAACTGCACTTAAACTTTCTCTCAAAGTAAACTCAGCTCGACTGACACTCAGTGATTCAGAAACTGTCGTCACATATGTTTCATCATTTTTTTGCAACAAGCTCTGAAAACATCAACATATGATGACTTTAGTAAATTCAGATGGAGGGCAGGAAGTGATGAATGCATACACTGCATGTGCTGGACGACACACAACGAATTTCCAAAAGGACTAACACACATCTGTCTGTTGGACGCAGAGAAACATAACTGCATATCAGGGCTGCATGAGCCTGTGGGCTGCAGGTGTCATCATGAAATGAAACTCATGTTGGAGATGATCCTACGACAGAGTATTAGGGCCACATTGAAGAAGAAACAATTTGGAGATTTCGAGAATAGAGTTGTAATATTATGAGAATAAAGTCATAATATCGCGGCCCAAACGTCAGACCAGCCCACCGGGAATTGTCCTGGTCCTCCCGATTAGCCACTCCGGGCCTGCGACTCTTTTCTCATTAAATTACGACTTTATTCTCATTAATCCTGGATATCAGTCTGTAAAACAACATGTCCTCCCTTTCTCGCTCCTCCTCCTCCTCAGTTGAGACGAGGAAAATATTTCAAAGTGTTGGAGTGGAGGTTGACGTAGACTTCTCCTCCCTCCTTTCTCATCGGGCGTTTCTCTTTCACCCCGAGCGAGAGAACTCCCCTGGAATGTGGGAGGAAGAGAGACGAGCTTTAATGTGTTTCTATTAGTGTGGATTTTATTTGATTGTGTGTGTGTTTGTGTGTGCATGTGTGTGTGTGTGTGAGTTTTCCGTCATCACAGTTTAAATGTGTTCCCTGTTCACAAGAGTTAAAAACTTTAAACCAACATCTGGAACTTCCAATTTAGTTTCTTTGTCTGTTGCACTGAAGAGTTTCTCTGCTGGACAGAACAAAATATCCTCTGAACACACACACACACAGATTTACAACAGACACTAACAGACGCACTGATTTCTGACCAGCTGAAACCAAAAAATAAAATAAGAAACTGCACAGCGAGTCACCGACTAACCAATCATATAACTGGAAAGACTGAGTCATCATTCCTCCAAGATCCCAGAGTCAGTGGTGGAAAAGTATTCAGGTCCTTCACTGAAGGCAAAAAAGGAAAAGGTTCAGTTCAGAATGTTACTGATGTTAAAGTATTATTAAATGCTCTCCATGTACCAAACATAAAGGTATAAAACTGACGCAGTAATTAACGTACAGCAGGTGGAGCTTTTAACTCTTTCATACACAATACATTCTGTCAGATCTTCATTCTTACAGTGACTAAATATTGGATCATTGCACCTCTTTGGTCTGACACCTAAACCTGTTACCAGACCGGACCACACTGCCTGCGTGAGCAGCACGTGACGGCAACCTCTCTGATCAACTCATCCTCACTGTGACCTCGTCACATGTCCACGTTTGGTCATGGACTTTCCACGTCCACATATGGCGTCCAAGGTACCCTGGGTGTGTTGGTTGTTGACGTTCTGGGACGCCGTGTCATCTTCAGCCTGTTACATGCATTGTCTGTTTTCAAAATACACTTCTGTTTTGACAGGAAATGTACAGTTTGCATACAGTCTCTTTCAAAATAAAAGCACTACGTCGGTACAACACCGTCAACTGAGGTTTGTAGAGCCAAACCAACCGGATGAAAGTCAGTGATTGTTTCCCCCTGATGCCGCTGCTCGCCATTCAACAACAGCAGCGATGTGAAAGGACGGCTTTTTACATTGGTGTCCAACGCCGGCAGTCACTGACCAAGCATCAGTTTTCTACAAGTTCCAAGTGAGACCAGGCTGTTATAATGACAAAATGAATTGTATCAGTGTTGAGGTGAGATATATATGTGATACATTCAGACCACGACCTGTTAACAGTACATGCTGGAGGCATTTAATAACTGTTGAAATGCTGCGGTTTTTAACACGACTTTAAAGAAAATGGCCACTTTTGAATGGCAACACAGACAGTACTTACTGACCCTCATGCCAACAAGAAGTCCAGTGTAGTTTTTAAATCCACAAAACTCATTCGGGGTATCGTAGGATAACAGCTAGCTGGAATAACAGCTACACTAAATGGTTATGGAAAGTGAATGAATGAATGAGAAGTGTATTCCTGTATGTCCAAAACGAGTCCAGAATTGTCCAGGTTGGCAAAGCAATTGCTGAAATATTGTCTATGTAGGTGATTATGCTAATTTCCAAAATAAATGCAAGTTAGCATCCTGAAATTCCAAAATTCCTCACGTAAAACTTTTGGTTACTCTCTCAACACCAAACCAATTTGAAAAATTGTTATTCCCATTAGTCACTCATGCTCAGGCCACACTGCCTGCGTGAGCAGCAGTGTCAGCTGCTGATTAGCTATGAAACATCTACAGATTTGGAGTCTCATCTATTTCCCACATGATGCACGCTGTTTTAGTGAACATGATCTTTTAATAATCATACTGACATCATATCACCTTTCACTATGTTTTC
The DNA here is from genome assembly GCA_035609425.1 of Epinephelus awoara. Taxonomy (NCBI): domain Eukaryota; kingdom Metazoa; phylum Chordata; class Actinopteri; order Perciformes; family Serranidae; genus Epinephelus; species Epinephelus awoara. Next base: position 1,566,232 of record CM069311.1, read on the forward strand.
AATGTTTATATTGATCATTGACATTAAAAAATAAAAAATGTATAACTTTCCGTTTCAACAAAAACCTCTGACAACACGTCAAATATTTGCAGTACCATGTTGTTGACGATGCAGAGGATTACAAGGCTCCATAAATTTCCAGAGCTTTGGCTTTTAAACGTGGAAATACAGTAGTGACAGCAGCAGCGTTGCAGCAGCAACACTGTCTGTGTGAACACTACATGTGTTAGAGCCGCAGCAGAGTCATTGAAATACTGACGCTTGGTCGGTGACTTACAGCGTCAGACACTGATGACACAACAGTGAAATTACTTGGAGTAGTCACATTACGTTGCCATGTGTGTACACGTCTCACCTGACAAAGATAGTGACTTGAAGCAAAAGCACAATCTTGTTCTAAACCTAACCAAGTAGTTTTAGTGCACTTGGATTACGACGGACGAGCCGTTCTGATGTTTTTGAAATGTATTAGTTTTATTGCATTTTCAAAATGTGGGTTCCATGCATGTCAAGTGTAGCTGTTATCCTACGATACCCCGAACGAGTTTTGTGGATTAAAAACTACACTGGACTTCTTGTCGGCATGAGGGTCAGTAAGTACTGTCTGTATTTTCATTCTAAAGTGGCCATTTCCTTTAACGTTGTGAAGTTGTTGCAGTTTCAGTTTGGGCACTAAAACTACTTGGTTAGGTTTAGAACAAGATTGTGCTTTTGCTTCAAGTCACTATCTTTGTCAGGTGAGACGTGTACACACATGGCAACGTAATGTGACTACTCCAAGTAATTTCACTGTTGTGTCATCAGTGTCTGACGCTGTAAGTCACCGACCAAGCGTCAGTATTTCAAAGACTGCTGCGGCTCTAACACATGTAGTGTTCACACAGACAGGGTTGCTGCTGCAACGCTGCTGCTGTCACTACTGCAGCACTTGTAGAAATACATGTATTTCTACATTTAAAAGAGAAACTTATGGAGCCTTGTAATCCTCTGAATCGCCAACACACACCCAGATCATGTGACTCCTGCATTTATACAGTCAATCAGACCCAAACTGGCCGAGGCGCTCTGAGCATGCTCCACAGTTTCCGCCCCAGGCTTTGACCCGGAAGTCCAATAGCATTAAATGTGTAAGAGAAGAAGAAGCCGGTAACAACAACAACTTGGTCCTGCAAATATCTGACGTGTTGTCAGAGGTTTTTGTTGAAACATCAATCAATCAATCAATTTTATTTATAAAGCCCAATATCACAAATACAATTTGCCTCACAGGGCTTTACAGCATACGACATCCCTCTGTCCTTTAGACCCTCACAGCTGATCAGGAAAAACTCCCCAAAAAAACCCCTTTAACGGGGAAAAAAAAATGGTAGAAACCTCAGGAAGAGCAACTGAGGAGGGATCCCTCTTCCAGGACGGACAGACGTGCAGTAGATGTCGTACAGAACAGATCAGCATAACAAATTAACAGTAATCTGTATGACACAATACAGTAATCTGTATGACATCCTCGGTAATGACAGTAGCTTACAACAACATTCATGAAAGTAATAATACTGTCATTGTAGTTCTGGCTACTGTGGTACAATATGTTGAAAGTATATATTAGTATCAGGCAGTCTACATGTATGATAATATCATATGTCAATAATAGCAGTAGAAGTATGACTAATGATTAATGATGGCAGCAGCAGCAGCAGGAGGCATCTGGCAGGACCACGGCAGCAGCACAACCACACACGTCACACTATCCAGGCACCGCTGCGATACGAGTTAACCTGAGAGACAGTGGAGCACAAAGGCTCCGGAGAAGAAACCGAGTTAGTGACATCCAGAATGGCCGAGTAAAATAGATACAGTAATAGGATACGAGAGAGAGAGAGAGAGAGAGAGAGAGAGAGAGAGAGAGAGAGGGAGAGAGAGAGAGAGAAGGTGCCCGGTGCATTAAAGGTGGTCCTCCGGTTGACTAGGCCTAAGTCAGCCTAACTAGGGGCTGGTACAAGGCAAGCCTGAGCCAGCCCTAACTATAAGCTTTATCAAAGAGGAAAGTCTTAAGTCTAGTCTTAAATGTGGAGACGGTGTCTGCCTCCCGGACCGTAACAGGAAGATGATTCCACAGGAGAGGAGCCTGATAGCTGAAGGCTCTGGCTCCTGATCTACTTTTGGAGACTTTAGGGACCACGAGTAACCCTGCGTTCTCAGAGCGCAGAGTTCTGGTGGGATAATAAGGCACTATGAGCTCTCTAAGATATGACGGAGCTTGACTATTTAGAGCTTTATAAGTTAACAGTAGGATTTTAAATTCAATTCTGGATTTTACAGGGAGCCAGTGCAGAGAAGCTAAAACAGGAGAAATATGATCTCGACATACATAAAGTTATACATTTTTTTCTCTGTGATCGATATAAGATAATAATCCAACTAGATCTTGCCACGATCTCCTGAAGCCAGTCATGTCATTGCTGTTAAGTTGTTTATAAAGTGTTCTCCTCTCTGCTGCTGTCAGTTTTCCACCTTCATCCTTCAGCTCATCACTGCCCACTCCCTCTCTTCACCTCCACCAACACTGTCTCGACAGGGCCTCTCTACCCCCTAAATATATTGTGCATTTTGAAATGAATTATTGTTCAAATGACATGTAGTGAAACAAATATCAGATATGAAGGCAGATGTTTTTCTGTTTCAGTGCAGCACAGCCCTGTGTTCGCTCTGCCGCCTGTTTCCTCTCCAGCCTCACTCAGCCTCTCTCTGTCAGCCTGTCTGTGCCTGCCTCCAACATACCTCGAGTTCCAGCCCACTTCTTCTTCTCACACTTTCCCCCTCTCTCTTTTCCTCCGCAGCTTCTTTTCATCCTTCACATGTTCACTCTTCTGAACAACACCTCTGCTGGCTTCATCCATTTATTGAGCCAAGTATGTGCGACTCCTCTACGATAGGTGGAGATATGCCCCCTTTCAGCTTGTTAGTATTGGACCTTTTTCCTGTTGACCTATTACGTCACAGACCAAACAATGGACAAACAAGTTAGCTACGGTTAGCTAGCAGCTAACTGCTACCATGGTGGACAACTTTACAGCTCTGTACATTTGGTCCGTCCAAAAAGTCACGGCTCTGGATGTAGATTTCTCCATGTTGTTACCGGCTTCTTCTTCTCTTACACATTTAATGCTATTGGACTTCCGGGTCAAAGCCCGGGGCGGAAACTGTGGAGCATGCTCAGAGCGCCTCGGCCAGTTTGGGTCTGATTGACTGTAGACATGCAGGAGTCACATGATCTGGGTGCGTTAGTCCCACTGTGACACATTCACTGCAGGACCATTTCACTCACACTGACATGTTTACAGGGATTTTAAAAGTCTGACACAATAAATCCATTTTCTCTGTTGTCATGGAAACGGACTGACTGTGACCGGGTACTATCAGCAACTTTTTCTATGAAAAACCAAAAAAGGAGCGAGTCGAGTTGAGTAGAGCCGTGTCGTACCACGCTGTGGAAATGCACCATATGACCACCCACAGCACACACACACACACACACACACACACACACACACACACACACACACACACACACACACACACACGCCTGGAGGCCCATGAAGCTACACTGGTGTGACCTCTGCCTCTACCAACACATAGAGACGAGCCTGGACAGGCCCGCTGCTGTGAATATAGTGTTTCACACATCTGTGCAGAACGTCCCGACACACTGATGAATATGACATCATTTATGATTTAAACACAGAGAACACACACTCACAACACACTCAAGGCCTCTATAGTTTGTTTCAAACACAGTATGGAAAGGAGTTTTCAACGAATCATGGCAAACATAAAATGCCGAAAGCTGAAAACAAATCACATCCTGTGATGTCAATGAAGTGCTGCCACCAGCACCAATAGGAAGCGTACTCCAAACAAGAACTGAGAGACTCTGAGCTGGATGCAAGAAGTGTTTAGAAGCTGTGACACTTACCAAAGGGGGCGCTAGGGGGCAAAGTCGGGCCGTCAATGAGCGTCTGTCGGCCTAGTTTTTGCGGTGTGTCCCGCACCGTCGGCACTTCGGCGGCTTTTCGGCCGACTGAGCATGTTGAATCGGTGGCGGAGCTTGTCGGTGAGAGAGATCACTCTGATTGGCTGTTCAGGTTTTATTTCCTCGCCCCTGTAGCGAGTGAATCTGCCTGTAGTGAAACCGGAGCTAACCGGTGCTTCCTCCTCAGGCTCCACTTCACTCAGCTGCCCCACAGACCCGCTGCTTCTTCACACTTTAACCTGAATAACAAACCGGAGCTAGCTGGGAGCGGCTAGCGGAGCGTTAGCCGCAGCATGACCGGAGGGAAGCACAGCCAGTTAGCCTCCACTAGTCTCTGAGCTAGCCCCGGCTCTCCGTTTGGATCCAACCGGAGCACCGAGCCCTGGTTTGTTATTCAGGTTAAAGTGGGAAGAAGCAGCGGGTTTATCGGGCAGCTGAGTGAAGTGGAGCCTGCGGAGGAAACACCGGGACCGTCTGGATGTAATAGTCCGTGGAGGTGCTGCGGTGCTCGGCTGCACAGATAGGAAACCCCTCGGCTGACAGGATGTACCACTCTCTCACTCCGCTCTCTCTCACGCAGGCGCAGAACGTACGTGCTACTTGGCCGTCGGATGTAGTCCGTGTAGTGTGTTCAAATGCAACTGACACAGGGCGACGTGAGGCCACGTAGACGACGCAACAGTTGGCTTTCGTTGCCGCTAGTTCTTTGATGTCGGTTTGGTGTGTCCGCACATTAAGGCAAAAGCAAACTGCTTTGTCACCTCACGTTGCCAAAAAGCTGCACTTGAACACACCGCAAAGACTGCAGAGTCATATGACCCGCGTGTGAATGCAGATTGGAACCTTTCCCATTAAATACCAGTGTCAGATGTTAGTGGGGTTTTGTCCAGTGGGAAAGCGGCTGTAGTTTCAACATGAGAGCACTTGAACACATCGCTATTCTGTTTAGAAGCTGTGATATTCACCAGAGGGGGCGCTACTGAGCACTGACCATGCAGGGTGCCCAAACTTTTGCTTCAGGCCCTTTTCATACTTTGTTATTTGAAAGTGTAAAAGACTGAAATTAACTTAAATACAGAAGAGATGTTCAATCTTTATTTTCATGTTTCATTTCAAAATAATATCTTTTATACAGCACTTTGATTTTGTCTCTCTTTTGTGCTTTAAAAATAAACTTTATGCCACACATAATTACAAGGCTCATATTGTTTCACTGTGTTTCCTATTGTCTGTGTGCAGCTGTGAGAGTAAAGTGAGCGTGTCTCTGGGTGGGTGTATCTTTGAGGCTGCGTCCAGCAGTCCATCAGTCTCAGTGTGTAAAGCTCCCTCTGCTGGATCATCGCTCGCACTCACTGCTTTATACACGTGTCCTGTTTTCTCCCATCGTGAAGCAGAAAGCAGCAGACTTGGCAGACTAGCCGTGCATTATGGGAGCTCTAAGCATGGCGTGGGCCAGGCTCTGACCAATCAGGTCACTTGGCTGAAGCTTGACAATGTTTTAACTGGATGTGCTGTCGACCTCAGCCATCAAAACCCGTCCAGCAGCAGACCAGCCTGGTGTAATTCTATGTTGCAGTAATCACACACACGGGGAAGTCTACTTTCAGTACGGTGGTTTCCGCACATGGCTGACTTTTAACTTTTAACTCTTAACGCCGTCTTTCGAGCTTTATTCTGCCTCCAAACCGAAGCAGGGAAATGAAACGCACACAAACAGGCTGGGCGTTACTTCTGACCTCTTTTTACAGGATCACACAGATCTGATTCTTCTTGTCTCTGTTTTTTCCTCGTGCAGAGTTCCTAATCCAGCCACACAACTCATGTTCAGCATCATATTGTGTACATGGCCAGAGGGCTCGCTATGCGTGACACAGGCCCCAACCAGAGTCGGAGGGTAACAGGTAGTTGGCTTATTGGTGTCAGACTCAGAACCTCTGCAGTTACTGCCACCTACATTTAGAAAGTCAATCAAACTACTACAAAGATGTGTAACAACCACAGAGAGATGCCAAATGACCACAAAAGGATGCAAAACTTGCACAAAGAGATGCAAAATAACTACAAATGAAACAAAATTATTACAGAGACAAACAACTACAAAAATATGTCAAATTACCTGAAAAAGATGCCAAACCACAGAGATGCAAAACAACTAGAGAGAAACACAAAATGGCTGAAAAGGGAAGCAAAACAACCTCAAAGAGCCACAAAACACGACAAAGGCAAACAAAATTACTCCCAGGGGACACCAAACAACTACAACACACTGCTGGACAACTAAAGGACTCAAAACATCTTCAAGGAGACGCCAAACGGCTGAAGAGGAAACAACACAACCACAAAGAGTTGCTACAGGGCTACAAAAAGATACCAGAGTAACTCAAGAAGATGCAAAACAACTACAGAGATGCAAAATAGCTTAAGGGGGAAACAAAAAGACCACAAAAGATGTTAAACGATTCAAAGCAACCACAAAGAGCCACCAAACAACTACAGAGATGCAAAATGACTACAAAGGGAAACACAACGACCTCAATGAGACGAAAAAGACTACAAAAGGAGACAAAACAACTACAGAGATGCAAAATGGCTGAAAAGGGAAACACAACTACCACAAAAGGATGCAAAACTTGCACAAAGAGATGCAAAATGGCTAGAAAGGGAAACAAAATTATCACAGAGACAAACAACTACAAGAAGATCCCAAACCACAGAGGCGCAGAACAACTACAGAGAGAGATGCAAAATGGCTCAAAAGGGAAGCAAAACTACCTCAAAGAGATGCCAAACGACTACAAAGAGACACAAAACAACTACAAAGCAAAACAAATGCATAACAATAAGACAACGAACAACTACAAGAAGATGCAAAACAACCACAGAGACGCAAAACAACTACTAAGAAACACAAAATGGCTGAAAAGGGAAACAAAACGACCTCAAAGAGCCACAAAACACTTCAAAGGCAAACAACATTACTCCCAAGGGACACCAAACAACTACAACACACTGCTGGACAACTAAAGGACTCAAAACATCTTCAAGGAGACGCCAAACGGCTGAAGAGGAAACAACACAACCACAAAGAGTTGCTACGGGGCTACAAAAAGGAGTTTGGCACTTTGGAGTTACAAATAACTTCTTATTGACAATATTTCATATCAGAATATCTGAAGTTGTTTATCTGGCTTTTATTCATTTTACTGAATAACTGATGGAACTACTAATAACGCACAGTTTGTTATTAATCAGGCACCAGGGGCTGTAAATGTGAGTCTGAACACATTAACACAAAATGTGTCCCCCTTTTTTTAAATCAGTGCCCCAGACTGGCCGACCCAGACCTTTCAAAACCCGCCCCTGAACACATCACATTAAAGTCACACAGTAAACAACACAGAGTGGTTCAAAGGTCTTGTGGTGTTTTCCACAGCGATCAGAGAGGATTCTTCTTTCTGTCCCTGCAGGCACACGGAGCAGCGCTGTGTCAGAGCAGCAGCTGATGAAATCTCCACGGATGAGATAACAGTCTGAACCAGGAAGAGTGTGTCTCATGTCACTGATGGATGATTTCCTGAAGCATCATAGCGTCCTCTGGTGGCCATGTTGGAAGGTTACTCCACACACAGCTGGCCTGAAAACCCCAGTCACACTGCTCTGACACAGATTTACATCACACTTACTAACAGTACAAATGTGCCATGGAATATTTATGAAACGACACTCCATAGAATGAAATATAACACTGCAGCATTGCAAATCAAACTGTAACTGTAACTCGCTCCAGCGCTCTTCTTCTCTGAATCGCTCAAATCCAACAAAATACACCCAACACACGAGACAGTTGAAGCTGAATATTTATTGGTCACATCACACACACACACACACGTTTTGCAGACAGTAGGAAGAGAAATATGAGTGGTCCAAATGATGCAACAGCAGTTTGTGGAAATCTCTGGATGTAATGATGTGTTTGAACTAAATATTTGGAGCATCTGAACCTTTTTGTCGTAATGTTACCGATCTGTGGATTATCATGAGACATTCTTCTCAACTCAACTCAAATTTATTTATAAAGCACATTTAAAACAACTCATGTTGACCAAGCAACAGGAAGGAATAAGATGCTAAATAGCATACACAGGAGGCAACATAACTATGGGGTGCCGTTTGTAAAGTGGCTCACGCAGAAAATAACATCAACATTTTGCCACATTTAGCTTCAAACAATGTTTAAAAAAGTGTTGTGAATTTTTTAACATCACCTTTTCCCACATTTACAGCAATATTTGTTAACTTAGAAATATATTAAATAGTTAAATCTAAATATTAAATGTGGCACCTAAATGTTAAATCTAAATGTTCTGGGTGAAACTAAATATTTAGCACGCGTGATAATAACTACCTAAAATAACAAAAAACATGTTTGACCATCTCCAAACATGTTTTTTGTTATTTTAGGTAGTTATTATCACGCTAATGTGTGTTCAAGTGTTCATTTCCCCCGATAAGTTGGTTTTAATTTGTTATTTGTTTATTCTATAAACACAGTCTGACCATCTCGAGCTTTTATTTTGGGACTTCCAGTGACTGGCAGTGTGAATTTGCATATTAGCTAAATATTTATTTTCACCCAGAACATTTAAATTTAACATTTAACATTTAGGTGCCACATTTAATATTTAGATTTAACTATTTAATATATTTCTAAGTTAACAAATATTGTTGTAAATGTGTTAAAAGGTGACGTTAAAAAATTCACAACACTTTTTTAAACATTGTTTGAAGCTTAATGTGGCAAAATGTTGATGTTATTTTCTGCGCAAGCCACTTTACAAACGGCACCCCATACATAACTGTCAGGTACAAAGCTCACACAGGCAGCATCAGGGAGAACCACATCAGGGGGACTCAGACGCTGATGAATAAACGTAGGTTTGGAGCCTGGACTTAAACCAGTCAATGGAGGGGGATCACCTCTGAGCCTAAAGGCCCTTACCACCAAAGTCGGGCCCTCAGTGAGCATCTGTCAGCCTAGTTTCGGCGTTGGTGGATTTTCGGCCGATTGAGCATGTTGAATCGGCGGTGGAGCTTGTCGGTGAGAGAGATCACTCTGATTGGCTGTTCAGGTTTTATTTCCTCGCCCCTGTAGCGAGTGAATCTGCCTGTAGTGAAACCGGGGCTAACCGGTGCTTCCTCCTCAGGCTCCACTTCACTCAGCTGCCCCACAGACCTGCTGCTTCTTCACACTTTAACCTGAATAACAAACCGGAGCTAGCTGGGAGCGGCTAGCGGAGCGTTAGCCGCAGCATGACCGGAGGGAAGCACAGCCAGTTAGCCTCCGCTAGTCTCTGAGCTAGCCCCGGCTCTCCGTTTGGATCCAACCGGAGCACCGAGCCCTGGTTTGTTATTCAGGTTAAAGTGGGAAGAAGCAGCGGGTTTATCGGGCAGCTGAGTGAAGTGCAGCCTGCGGAGGAAACACCGGGACCGTCTGGATGTAATAGTCCGTGGAGGTGCTGCGGTGCTCGGCTGCACAGATAGGAAACCCCTCGGCTGACAGGATGTACCACTCTCACTCCGCTCTCTCTCACGCAGGCGCAGAACGTACGTGCTACTTGGCCGTCGGATGTAGTCCGTGTAGTGTGTTCAAATGCAACTGACACAGGGCGACGTGAGGCGACGTGAGGCGACGCAACAGTTGGCTTTCATCACCGCTAGTTCTTTGATGTCGTTTGGTGTGTCCGCACCTTTAGTCTGGAGCGTGAGACAACCAGGAGCCCCAGGTCAGCTGACCTGAGGGACCTGGGTGTAGAATAGGGAGTTAGAAGGTCTGCGATGTAGGACGGACCATATCTTCGTATATCTTCGAACGATACATCCTATGAGTAAACCACTTAAACACAGCAAATGCAGAAACTGTTTATCGATCATAAATCAACTTTAAAAGGACAATCCACTAACTTTGCTGAGAACCTCTCAGTAACCACAGACTTGAAGAAGACTGATGTGTTCAAGGCTTCCTGTAACAGAGGAAGCTCCTTTTCTGACTGCAGTCTCGTCTGTTGTATATCTTGGTGATGTTCTTTGGGAGGGTGCCACAAAACCTGTGGGTTGGGCAACTTTTCATATCCAGGTACTGCACTCGTTCTCCGCCCACCCACATCCACTGACCAGCCAGGTAACGCAGGCCCGTCCACACCTACGGACATGTTACAGAGACATGTTACCACCACAGAGGAGGAGTTGTAACACACACACACACACACACACACACACACACACACACACACACACACACTGTGAAACACCGCCCTACCTCATTACTGGGGGCATACTTTGCCTTCTCCCATGCATACTTGTGGTCATCTGGACTGTGCAGGGTGGCCAGGTCAAAGCCGTGGTTCTGGTACTCAGTGGCCGGCTGGCTGGAGTTGACCGCCTCCAGAGCCCTGCAGTGCTGTAAAGCCTGCTCCCACGTCTTCCTCTCCTTCACCAGAACCAGCCTCTCGTTGAAACACAAGAAAGGGCGCTTGCTGCTACATTTATCACTCTCCCATTTCTCTGTACTCAGGTACTTAAAAGCACAGTTCTCATCAGCTTTGGGATCATCTGCAAGAAGAAAATATCTACTTCATTTACATCCAGTCAGAACAGTTTTTAGAAATGTTTTCTGTGTGTTCCCGCCTTAGACCCTTTTACTGAGGACGTACCTTTAAATTACTTCAGTCTCACACGGATCCAAACGTGAAAGCCCCGGGCAAAAGTCTGTTTGTTTGTGATCATCCGCCACCCCAACCTGCCTCCTTAGAAAACAAGGAAGCAGTCCTGAGCGCTTGTAAGGAGGCAGGTTGGAGTGGTGGATGGGTCACAAAAAACTGGACTTTCAACCGGGACTTTTCCCTGGAGTCAGGTGTTCGGATCTGTGTGCACTTTAAGTCATTTTAAGGTACGCCCTCACCATGTTTATTTTCTTAAACCTAACCTTACATAACTGAACATTAAGGATGTTAAGTCATTCGCGGGGCACAATTTCGTAGGATATCAAACGAAGCGTTCTATGAGAATACGTTGCAGAAGTAAATGAGACAGAGAATCTCACTCTGCTTTTGACGGCCTCACCATGTGCGAACAAAGCTGAGTCGTCTCTAATGCACCTGTCAATCATGTCATTCACTCTGTGAACTGCGTTCAAACGAGGCAGCGCTAACTGAATATGAATCAAGATCTATATTGCTGCATTGCCTTTTTCTCTCTTGAAATGTTTTCAGAGACAAATTTTTGTGTACTGTTTAGCTGTAAAATGAGAAAGTTGGTCCAGCTGATCAAAAGTGTTTGGTGCCTGGTCGGGGTTTGTATTTTGATGACATATTAAATGTGTGAAATAGAAAACATAAGTCTTAAACTATTCTTAATGTAGTGTATTACAAGCTTGAAGGCCTTGATATGTGCTTACTACTGTTCCAGATGGTGAAGTTGGCTATCTCGTCTCTTCTGGACCATTTCCACAGAGAGGTTGAATTGTCTCGGTACAAACCGATCCATCCCTGGGTGTTGATGAAGTTCTGATTCTCTCTTTTCCCAGCGATGGTGACCAGGTCAGTGTAATACGTCCTGCAATGGGCTTGAGCATCTTTCCAGGACATTGAGTGTCCCTCATATATGAAGTCCCGAGCTCTCAGCTGTCCCTCACACACAGCAGGAAGCAGCAGCAGGAGGACGAGAGCGCAGGTGTTCCTCATCATGTTTTCCATACACCTGCAGTCACATGCACAGTTTTATTCAGCTTTTAGTTTGAGTTGAAATATAGAGTATACTTTAAATGTGAATCAGCTGATGGAGCTGGCAGTGACAACCTTCTGAACCTTCTGGAAAAAGTATTCCACTAGCTGCTCACAGCGACATGCCAAAGTGTGTCTGAAACTTTGTTATTCTGCATTTTACCAGTTTAAATCACTGGGTCTGTTGGTCTGGGAAAGAAAGAGACCTCAGTGGATAATTCAGTTCACTGTACAAAACCTCCTGAACACCAGGATCAGAAAAAGGTGAGCACACAACAGCATGTTCTGGGTGAGCGCCAAGATGCCGAGCAACATCGGAGAGGAACTGATTCGTAGCATGAAACTGCTTTTTGCAGTGTTTTTAGTGATTCTAATCACCTGGTGTGTTTGTTTTGGAGAGGAAGACACCTCCTGCTAAAAACCTCCTGAACAACGAACACTGAGTTCAACCAGTTGAAATACAAGTTTCAGCAATTCATCTTCATCAACAACTGCTCCTCCTCGACTGCCCCCGTCCCAAGGTGTCCCCCAGGGTTCGGTGCTTGGTCCTCTCCTCTTCATCCTCTACCTCCTCCCCCTCCGTCAGATCATCCGTTGTCACGGCCTCCGTTTCCACTGTTACGCTGATGACATCCAGCTCTACATCTCCACCGAATCCATCACCTCTTAGACCTACTCCACCCTCTCAAACTGTCTCTCTGATATCAGACACTGGATTCAAACAAATCTCCTCAAACTCAACTACAACAAATCAGACTTACTCATAACTGGTCCAAAGTCCGTCACCCTGGCAGCCAAAGACTTCCATCTCTCTAGCAACAACTCCACCCCGTCCTCCTCCCCCCACTGCTGCAACCTTGGAGTCATCTTTGACAGCAATCTCTCCTTCAACCAACACATCAAGCAAGTCACCAAATCAGCATTCCACCATCTCAAAAACATTGCTTGCCTCCTCTACGGCAAAACCTCGTCGTCGTCGTCCTCCGCTTATCCGGGTCCGGGTCGCGGGGGCAGCAGCCTCAGCAAAGAAGCCCAGACAGTCCTCTCCCCAGCCACTTCCATCAGCTCTTCCACAGGAACCCCGAGGCGTTCCCAGGCCAGCCGGGCGATGTAATCCCTCCAGCGTGTCCTGGGGCGGCCCCGAGGTCTCCTCCCGGTTGGACACGCCCGAAACACCTCCCAAGGGAGGCGTCCGGGTGGCATCCTTACTAGATGCCCGAACCACCTCAACTGGCTCCTCTCGATGTGGAGGAGCAGCGGCTCTACTCCAGGTCCCTCCCGGATGTCCGAGCTCCTCACCCTATCTCTAAGGCTGAGCCCAGCCACCCTGCGGAGGAAACTCATTTCGGCCGCTTGCACTCGCGATCTCATTCTTTCAGTCACTACCCAGAGCTCGTGACCATAGGTGAGGATTGGAACGAAGATAGACCGGTAAATCGAGAGCTTCGCTTTTTGGCTAAGCTCCCTCTTCACCACAACGGACCGGTTCAACGCCCGCATCACTGCTGACGCCGCCCCAATCCGCCTGTCCATCTCTCGCTCCATCCTACCCTCACTCGTGAACAAGACCCCGAGACACTTAAACTCCTCCACCTGAGGAAGGACCTCCCCCCCGACCCGGAGAGGGCAATCCACCCTTTTCCGGCTGAGGACCATGGCCTCAGAATTGGAGGTGCTGATTCTCATCCCAGCCGCTTCACACTCGGCTGCGAACCATCCCAGCATGAGCTGGAGGTCACTGTTTGATGGAGCTAGGAGGACCACGTCATCCGCAAAAAGCAGGGACGAGATCCTCCCGCTACCGAACCTGACCCCCTCCACCACTCGGCTGCGCCTAGAAATTCTGTCCATAAAAGTTATGAACAGAACCGGTGACAAAGGGCAGCCCTGGCGGAGTCCAACCCTCACCGGGAACAGGTCCGACTTATTGCCGGCCACGCGAACCAGACTCGTGCTCCTTCGGTACAGGGACTGGATGGCCCCTAGCAGGGGGCCACCAACCCCATACTCCCGGAGCACCCCCCACAGGATGCCCCTGGGGACACGGTCGTAAGCCTTCTCCAAATCCACAAAACACATGTGGACCGGTTGGGCAAACTCCCATGCCCCCTCCAGCACCCTGGTGAAGATAAAGAGCTGGTCCACGGTTCCGCGTCCGGGACGAAAACCACATTGCTCCTCCTCAATCTGAGGTTCAACTATCGACCGGACCCTCTTCTCCAGCACCCTGGAGTAGACCTTACCAGGTAGGCTGAGGAGTGTGATCCCCCTGTAGTTGGAACACACCCTCTGGTCCCCCTTCTTGAAAATGGGGACCACCACCCCAGTCTGCCACTCCAGAAGCACTGCCCCCGATGTCCACGCAATGTTGCAGAGACGTGTCAACCAAGACAGCCGCTGCCTCGGAGTTGTTTCACTACCTCGGCAACTTCTGCCCCAGAAATTGGACGACCCGCCCCCGATACCCCCGTCTCTGTTTCCTCACTGGAATACGTGCTGGTGGGATTGAGGAGCTCCTCAAAGTATTCCTTCCACCGCCCGACAATGTCCCCAGTTGACGTCAGCAGCTCCCCGCCCCCACTGTAAACAGTGTGAGCTAGTTGCCGCCTTCCCCCCCTGAGGCGGCGGACGGTTTGCCAGAACCTTTTTGGAGCCAATCGATAGTCTTCCTCCATGGCCTCACCGAACTCCTCCCACGCCTGAGTTTTTGCCTCCGCGACCGCCGCCGCTGCACTCCGCTTGTCCCGCCGGTACCCGCCAGCTGCTTCCGGAGACCCACAGGCCAACCATGCCCTGTAGGCCTCCTTCTTCAGCCTGACGGCTCCCCTCACCTCTGGTGTCCACCAGCGGGTTCGGGGATTACCGCCACGACTGGCACCAGCTGCCTTGCGGCCACAGCTAGCAGCCACCGCCTCGGCAATGGCAGAGCGGAACAAGGCCCATTCGGACTCAATGTCCCCCTCTGCCCTCAGCACACGGTTGAAGCTCTCCCGGAGGTGGGAATTGAAGGTCATCTGGACAGGTTCTTCCGCCAGGCGTTCCCAGCGGACCCTCACTGTTCGCTTGGGCCTGCCAGGTCTGAGCGGCGTCTTCCCCCACCATCTGATCCAACTCACCACCAGGTGGTGATCAGTTGACAGCTCTGCTCCTCTCTTCACCGGAGTGTCCAGAACATATGGTCGCAGGTCAAATGATACGACTACAAAGTCAATCATTGACCTGCGACCTAGGCTGTCCTGGTGCCGGCAAAACCTCCAATCTCCTAAATAAACTTCAGTATATCCACAAATCTGCTGCCCGCCTCCTCACCCACACCCGTGACCACATAACCCCTTCCTGCACCCTCTGCTCCTCCGACGCCAACCTCCTCACCGTACCTAGGACCAAGCGCCGCAACCTGGGGGGACAGAGCTTTCCACCCTCTGGAACTCCCTCCCACAACACATCTGCGGCTGCACAGACCTCACCTCCTTCAGAACTCAACTCAAAACATACCTGTTCTGTTCTGCATTTAACTTACAAATTGAATCCATCCTACTTCCTTCTTGCTCGTGTACCCGCCTAACTTTGTAATGTCAGCACTCTTGTCTACAGCCTTGTCTATAACTAATGCACTCCTGTATGTAATTTTTTTTCCTCTTTTGTCTGCTGTTTTGCACTTCTGATTGTATTTCCCTGCACTTTTTTATGCCTGTAAAGTGTCTTTGAGTTTTTGAAAATTGCTCTATAAATAAAATGTGTTATCATTGTAACAACAGTAACTCAGAGTCAGATTCAGATTCTGAAAGTCTTGACTGAGGTCGTCATAATTCGTGCACCTCTGAGCACATCTTTCTACCACCTCTGCTACTTTTACGTCTGCAGGTTGATTTCCTCACTGCAGGAATCTGCAGCTATTGAGGGAACAGAAATTAAACATAACTAACAGGCTGTGTATAAACTGTAATAAGGTTCCTTGTGCTTCCATCTGCCAGCCACGTAGCACCAGTGTCAACGTATCAGCATCACTCACCTTGTAGACGACGGCAGCAGACACACCAGCTTTGAATCCAGGGTTTCAGGTGCTGATGCTTCACTGTGAAATACTCAGACTCACCGACTGACTGCACCAATCACAGCACAGATAGACTCTACCACACAGAGTCAGCCTGCCACCAGGGGCGGAGCAAGACGTCATGAACATTCAGGGATCAGCCCAGACCATCTACAGCAGGTCTCTGTTGGGTTTAGATCAGGACTCTGGGCTGGCCATTTCAATTTCAATGTGTTCAGCTTCAAGGACCTGCTTTACCCGTTTTGCTGTGTGACAGAGGGCATTGTCCTGCATGAAAATTGCTGGCTGATCGGGTGATGAGTGTTGTCGAAGAAGGTTCTGATAAACATTTATATTCACTCTGCCATGTCGCTGTATAAGAGGCCCAACTCCTGCTGCAGAAAACATCCCCCACTTCCTCCTCCACCTTTCATTGGTATTCATTGGTCATCTTTTTTAAGGACGTGGTAAACACATATTCAGTAAAGGCTTTCTCATTTTTCTCTTGAGTGACAGTGAAAAGTGTCATTCAAGAGAAACTTTCAAATCCAGCAGACGTACCTGCACAGGATCTGACACACACACACACACACACACACACACACACACACACACACACACACACACACACACACACACACACACACATTCAAATACCGGCGTGGCGCAGGAACAGACAGAACACTGAGTTTGATAACCAAATCTTGTCTCATTCCCTGCACTACACAAAGATATTATAAGACAGATATCAAGAGTCTCAACAGCCTGTTTGGAGCCAAAGAGCAGTTTCATGTCATGTTCAACATCCTTCAGAAAAAACACCAATATGAGGTTTATTACTGCTAAACTTACATTTATGGAATGTCAGAACCACTGACCTTTGACCTTCAACCAGTTTATTCTGCAAGTCCAAGTGGACGTTTGTGTCAAATTTAAAGAAAGTCCCCCAAGGTGTTCTTGAGACATCGCATTCACAAGAATGAGACAGATGCAAGGTCACAGTTTCCTTGACCTTTGACCATCAATGTTGTTGTTTCAGTCAGGTATGATAAAAATCTACTTGCCAAAGAAAATGTCAGAGATAAGTCCAAGTGGACATTTGTGCCTAACTTGGGGAAGACAAGACATTCCTGAGATATTACGTTAATGAGAATGAGATGGGCAAGGTCACAGTGACCTTAAATTATTACCACCAAATTCTAATCAGTTCATCTTTGAGTCCAGGTGGACATTTGTGCCAAATTTAAGGACACTCCCTTGAGGGATTCTTGAGACATCGCATTGAACCTGCTCTGTCCTCTCATGCACCTTAGAAGAACTCCCTTCCTTGAACATTTTTAAAGGTCTCTTAAAAACTGCCATGAAGGAAACATGTTGCTGCTCTGTATAGTCCCTGACCTGAGTGGAATATGAATGGCCGTCACTGGTCAGGCTCATATATCCCTCTTCTTTTACTGTTCTCTCTCGTGATGCTTCTATGTGGTGTTTGTGTTTAACTGTGGAACACAGGTGTGAACCAGGACTCCCCGAAAGAAGAGATCACATATGTCAATAAGACCTTCCTGGCCACACGCAGGATGAATAAGATGAATAAAATAAGGCTGTGACACTGCTCTCAGTGACGGCAGGTTGGAACTGACTGAACTCAGTGAATGTTCACCTGTTCACCTGCACTCTGTCTCCAGGCTGCCGGCCCGTCAGACACTTACCGGTTGTTTTGCACAATTTGCATTTGTATTTTGTTTAGATATTTACCTTCTATTTGCATTTGATTTGTTCAGATAATCCACCTTTGTTTGTATTCCATATTTTCAAGTATTCCTTACTCCTCATTCCACATGGTTTTTACTTTAACACCTTCTACAAAAAGACTAAAACACTTCATTGATATCTGTTCAGTCAGCTTTACATCTGTCCCACAGACAACAGACCAACACACAAACAGGAAGTAGATCAGCTCTGCACTCAGGATTTTGGGTAAACAGGCTGTGATGTGGTGCTGGTTGTGGTCGCAACCAGCCTCCAGGCCCTAGAAAGATGGCACTGAGTAGCGCCTAGTGCCCGACCTCGCATTTTCCAGGCAGTTAAAGACGCAGTGTGCGGCCCCTTACACTTTACTTTACTCACCTTACACGACAATACCTGCCCTGTCCACTAGGGGCAGTCGAACCAATGCCAAAATATCGACACTCTCGATATTACATTTTTATTTTGAAGATCGATCCTAGCGTCAGTAGGATACGTCAGACTTAATTCGAACATAACTGTTTCCATCCCCCATTTTGCTTATCAACATTTTTTCGAATCAACCAAAACCCAGCTAAAGCGTAAAGTGGCTCACGCAGAAAATAACATCAACATTTTTCCACATTTAGCTTCAAACAATGTTTAAAAAAGTGTTGTGAATTTTTAAACATCACCTTTTACCACATTTACAGCAATATTTATTAACTTAGAAATATATTAAATAGTTAAATCTAAATACTAAATGTGGCACCTGAATGTTAAATGTTAAATCTAAATCTAAATCTAAATGTTAAATGTTAAATCTAAATGTTCTGGGTGAAACTAAATATTTAGCTAATATGCAAATTCACACCGCCGGTCACCGGAAGTACCAAAATAAAAGCTCGAGATGGTCAGACTGTGTTTATAGAATCAAATAATTAGTTAAAACCAACTTATCAGGGAAAATGAACACTTGAACATAAATTAGCGTGATAATAACTACCTAAAATAACAAGAAACGTGTTTGGAGTAAGTTTATTTGACGTGTACTTTGAGTTGTTAGTGTCCCTTCGGAGGGAATCGCCTTGTTGTTTACAAATACTTCCGGGTAGAAAACCAGCAGAACATTTAGATTTTGATTTAACATTTAGATTTAGATTTAGATTTCACGGGGACGGTGAAGGACGGGCCGACTTACAAGAGAATCGCCGAAGGACTGACCAGCCGCGGCTTCCCTCCCACGTCACTGTTTACGTCACACGCTGAGCTACACGTTTTGTTACTTGCTCACGCCCCCCATTGCCCCGAAAAAGGCGTCTTTAGACTTCCTCTCGAGACATTTCAGTTTGATCTTCTTTATATATGTGCAAAACCTTGCATCCTGTGTCTGCTCTGTGGTTCTGGGGAGCTGAGTGTCGACAGATTATGTTCATGAAAGTAAAAGGAATTTATTTGGACATTATGGATCTGTAACTGTGTCACTGCAGGTTTATATGGTGCAGACAGTAGATCAGACACCAGCGGTTTCAACAACACATTCAATTTATTTCCACACAGAAATGAAAGAAAACATGTGCAATGTCCTCATGTGACCTCCTGTAACAGGTCGTACATGTTCACAGCTCAGCAGACAGACTCATCACATGCCAGTGTGATGTCACGGCACAGTCTATAGATGCCCCCCCGCCCCGTGGTGAGGGGCCGGGGAGCAGTTCAGGACAGCTGGCGGTCGGTGTGGTCAGGAGTTGGCGCCGGTCCTCGGCCCTCTGATGACGTTGATTTTGGCTTCGTCGTCCAGCTCCTCCATGATTCTCTCCTGCTTGACGGACAGGATGGTGTAGCTGACTGGACACTACAGGTCAAAGGAAACCACGGCCGCCATCTTGTTTTTCATGTTTTTGATTTCATTCTGTGAATCTTTACTGGAAGCTGACAGAGGGATGGGAAACCACTTCAACTCTTTGCTGGGACCAAAGAACGAGGATCCAAATCTGTTTCTGAGCAAAAATACAGGTGCATGATTTCCAACCATCTCCCTCCCAGCTCGTCACACACAGACGCTCGGCCAGTCGCCCTCAGCGTCACGTACCAAGAACATTCAGGTTTGTTTTGGTCGTTTTCATGACATTTGTTGACAGTAGAAAACACACAGACTAAAACCAGTCTAAATCAATCTGAGGAGCTGACAGCTGCTTTGTCTTCACTTCCACAGATCTGGTCACATCACTGTGACCTTTAGCTTCAGTTGTTTGTATGAAGGTTGGAAAAGTTCAAGCAAAGCAGAGCTGCTTATAAACTGATATAATATCTTCCTAACAGTAAATAAAGTGCTTGTTTAGCAGCAGCTCACTCAGCTGAAGGACTTCCTGCTCTCTGCTTCATGTGTCATTATCGTCATGAGCTGCCCTTTGGCTCCCTCTGCTGACAGACTGTGATAATGCAAAACTATTTGAACCATTTGACGTTTGAAACTTAATTAGGGACTGTTTGTTAATTATTAGAGGGGAGGGGGCGGGGCTAAATGGGGCAGGCTCTTCAAGTAATTATTCAAGCGCTGAGGAGGGAGCAGGGCTGCAGCAGTACACTGGTTTTAAGGTTAACTGTGATATTAAAATTGAGGATTATCATATCGTGTACATTTGCTTATCTATGATATTTCTAAAAAAGCAACCAGGAGAATCTCAAGTCAACTTAATGATTCATTCAAAAGGGAGAACTTTAACACCAAAAACTTTCATTTAAGAAAATGGTTTCAAGTTTCAATTGTAGCAATAAAACATTTGTTCAACCCAAAACAACCTCTCTGGTTTCATTCCTTTAAGGATCATTTTGACTGAGACTAACAAGTGTAACACCCTGACATCATGATTTTGTTGGATCTCCACAATCACACCACTTATCATAATCAGAAACTGTGATTATTAAAGGAAGAGAGAGGGTCATGCATTTTCCTCCAGTCACTCTGGGAAGCGCAAGGAAAATATGTGCAGCTGCAGCTCAGGATCAGTGGTGTCAGTCGTTACCACAGGCCCAGTGTACGCAGTTTCTATCTATGCACCTGAACTAGCTCCTGTGTTAACTTATCGTCTCGTCACATCATCAAATGGAGACTTGACACTGTATATATATATATTAGGGCTGCAGCTTACCAATATTTTCATTATCGACTAATCTGTCGATTTTTTCTTCAATGTATCAACGTGCTCAATCGGCCGAAAAGCCGCCGACGCCGAAGTGCCGACGGTGCGGGACACACCGCAAAAACTAGAGCGACCTTTGCAGCCTGGCTTTTAATTGAGCTCTCCTTTATTTTATTTTATCATCATTTTTTTATATTGTTTTTCTTTTTCTTTTTTTAATTTTGTATTTATGATTATAGCGTATTTATTTATTTTTACCATATTTATTTCCTGTTTATTGAAAGATCTAAAACTTTGTTCTTTATTTTGAGTTTCTATCCTGCCTCTGGTGTTTCTTTAATTCTGACAAAGAAAGACATATATCGGCTGTAATATATCCTATCAGTATCTCTGTTTCATAATAACCGGTATCGGCATCAGCTCTGAAAAAACATATCGGTCGATCTCTAACTGAGTTGTTTTTTTTATATCTTATTTATAGTTCATGTAGAATAAGTATATATTTTAATCACAGTTTGTTTTAGATTACCACTGACTGTTTTACAAATAAATAAATAAATGAATAAACCCATGATGACGACAGGTTTGCCTTTTCAAACGCACTTACAGCCGAGCAGGGGTCCGTTTCAGAAAGCAGGTTCAACAAACTGTGAGCCTCACCCTGAACTCTGAGTTGAGTAACTCTGAGATGGAAACTCTGGGTTACAGGTTTCAGAACAGGTGATTTCATTTGGTTCAATCAACACAGAGTTTGTTCACTCTGAGTTAAGCGCGTGCACCACGACTTTAAAAAGCCGTCATCAATGGAGCCCAATACCACGATTCACCATGGCAACAAGCGACAAGAAAAGGTCTGCATTTTTTACTCCTCTGGAGTTATTTTAATGCGCTCATACAGTGAATTTTACCGCTCGAGTCAATGCATAAGTTTAAATTTATTTCACACATTTATGCAATCACAATAATGTTAGGCTGCAGATGCAGCAGGTGGAATGGTGTTAAAGCTAAAATGTAGTTCACTTAGATGCAATCCCACCTCATTATCTTTCAAGTGAAAATGGTCTAAAAACTATGGGGTGCCGTTTGTAAAGTGTCTCATGCTGAAAATAACATCAACTTTTTGCCACATTTAGCTTCAAACAATGTTTAAAAAAGTGTTGTGAATTTTTTAACGTCACCTTTTACCACATTTACAGCAATATTTGTTAACTTAGAAATATATTAAATAGTTAAATCTAAATATTAAATGTGGCACCTAAATGTTAAATCTAAATATTAAATCTAAATCTAAATGCTATATCTAAATCTAAATCTAAATATTAAATCTAAATATAAATCTAAATATTAAATCTAAATATAAATGTTAAATCTAAATATAAATGTTAAATCTAAATATAAATGTTAAATCTAAATATTAAATCTAAATATAAATCTAAATATTAAATCTAAATCTAAATGTAAATGTTAAATCTAAATGCTAAATATAAATATAAATGTTAAATCTAAATGTTAAATATAAATATAAATGTTAAATGTTAAATCTAAATGTTCTGGGTGAAACTAAATATTTAGCTAATATGCAAATTCACACTGCCGGTCACCGGAAGTACCAAAATAAAAGCTCAAGATGGTCAGACTGTGTTTATAGAATCAAAAAACGAATTAAAACCAACTTATCGGGGGAAATGAACACTTGAACACACATTAGCGTGATAATAACTACCTAAAATAACAAGAAACATGTTTGGAGAAATTTTATTTGACGTGTACTTTGAGTTGTTAGTGTCCCTTCGGAGGGACTAACAACCTAAGCTAAGCTAACAACCGTTAGCTCTTAGCACCGTTAGCAGTGTCTGTGATGACTCATTAACTCTTAAACGGTCCGTGAAAAAAATATTTTTTTCCAGCGGATATCTTAGTTACAACATGGTTGAGCTAGCAAAGCAGTTTTGTGTTGCGATGTGTGGTATTTATTCAGTTTTGGGAAATCACGATGTCTAGAAACCATCAGTGGCTGCAGCAGCAGCAAAGCTAACATCAGGACGTCATCTGTTAAAAGCCTCCAGTTGTCGGATACGACATGAAACTACTCCAGTTAGCTCAATCGTGTTGTAACTAAGACATCCGCTGGAAAAAAATATTTTTTTTCACGGACCGTTTAGAGTTAATGAGTCATTACAGACTCCGCTAACGAGGCTAACAGCTAACAGCTAACGGTTAGCCCCGCTAATCTACGATAACCATGTTATTAATTTCAGAACGTGATAGTAATGTTTGTTCAGTCAAAGTGTTTATAGACTTTAGAAACACCAGATTAGTCTAACCGGTGATATAGTGACGTGAAAAATGTGAGATATATATATATATATATATATATATATATATATATATATGTAGCTAAACTCTGCTGGTTTTCTACCCGGAAGTATTTATAAACAACAAGGTGATTCCCGCCGAAGGGACACTAACAACTCAAAGTACACATCAAATAAAATTTCTCCATACACGTTTCTTGTTATTTTAGGTAGTTATTATCACGCTTATGTATGTTCAAGTGTCCATTTCCCCCGATAAATTGGTTTTAATTCGTTATTTGATTCTATAAACACAGTCTGACCATCTCGAGCTTTTATTTTCGTACTTCCGGTGACCGGCAGTGTGAATTTGCATATTAGCTAAATATTTAGCTTCACCCAGAACATTTAGATTTAACATTTAGATTTATATTTAGCATTTAGATTTAACATTTATATTTATATTTAATATTTAGATTTAACATTTATATTTATATTTAGCATTTAGATTTAACATTTAGATTTATATTTAGCATTTAGATTTAACATTTAGATTTAGATTTAGCATTTAGATTTATATTTAGATTTAACATTTAGATTTATATTTAGCATTTAGATTTAACATTTATATTTAGATTTAGCATTTAGATTTAACATTTATATTTAGATTTAGATTTAACATTTAGATTTATATTTAGCATTTAGATTTAACATTTAGATTTATATTTAGCATTTAGATTTAACATTTAGATTTATATTTATATTTAGCATTTATATTTATATTTAGCATTTAGATTTAACATTTAGATTTATATTTAGCATTTATATTTAACATTTATATTTATATTTATATTTAGCATTTATATTTAGATTTAGCATTTTGATTTAACATTTAGATTTAACATTTAGATTTATATTTATATTTAGCATTTAGATTTAACATTTATATTTATATTTATATTTAGCATTTAGATTTAACATTTAGATTTAATATTTAGATTTAACATTTAGATTTAGATTTAGCATTTAGATTTAAATTTAATATTTAGATTTAACATTTAACATTTAGGTGCCACATTTAATATTTAGATTTAACTATTTAATATATTTCTAAGTTAACAAATATTGCTGTATATGTGGGAAAAGGTGACGTTTAAAAATTCACAACACTTTTTTTAAACATTGTTTGAAGCTAAATGTGGCAAAATGTTGATGTTATTTTCAGCATGAGACACTTTACAAACGGCACCCCATAAAAAACAAGTTCCTTTTAGGTGTGATTTGGTTTGACTAGAAATGAGACACATATTCTTGGTGTGATTGTGAGTGTGTGCAGTGTGATGCAGTCTGACATTTTGACACAGTCAGTCTACCTGCACATTAATGCTGTGAATGGACTTCACATTCACACAGTCTGCTTCATTGTGTGAAGGAGCAATGATGAATGTGGGCTCCATCAGTGCAGCCTATCACACCGGAAACCCTAAAAGAAATTAGAATGACTGATCCCAGTGTGAGGTTGCAGCACCATGTCATTAACTGAATATGATTTATAATCATACATTTTAACTGATTTCTGCATCATTCACCTGCAGTGCTGTGGAGCTCCTCCTTGATGACCCTCACAGCTTTATGTCCAGGGACACAACACAAGAGTTTAACAGACGCTTCAGAGCTACAGACACTTTCCTCACAGCTCTGCAGACAGTGGCCGCACTGATATTTGCTGCACCTCCCATATTATACACAAAACTCCCGTTTGCTAAAAGACGAAGAGCAACACAAAGAATCTGGGTAGATGAAAGTGCACGTCCACGGTTGGTGACGTTGGTTACGTCACGACGGATGAGGTCATGGATATAAATGATGGACTGTGATGTGAAACGGACCCCTGATGGCGCCATGTTTTATTTACTGAGTAGTTTGTTAGTTTGTTTTTCCTAACACACATACACACACACACTAACACACACACACACACACACACACACACACACACTGGATGAAGGTCAGCAGCTCCTCTCACACACACACTCAAGGATACACATCCCGACCACAAACGCTCCGATGCCCAGTCCCGTCAGCAGGTTCCTACTGCGCAGCCGCGACGCGTTTCTCCTCCAGGAGTCGAGCTCCTGTCGGCGGCGGAGCAGCTGCCTCTGAGCCGCTGTCAGTGCGGCTTTACCGGATCCTTCCGCTCCTCTGTCCGCCATCACTGTTTGGACCGTCAGCTGACTGAACCGGAAGCATTCTTCTTCTCCTGCTCCTTCAGGAGCACACCGCCCCCTGCTGGACCGCAGTGTGAGGAGGACTCTGAATCAACAGTGTCTGAAGGATCCATCTTGATTCCACATTTTGTCTGTTGCTGTGAGGCAGCAGTGCTAACCGCCACTGCACCGTGCCGCCCCTCTGTGTTGTATTCATGGTTTTTAATTATCTGTTAATCTTACAGGTGTGATTCAGCGTGTATGTCTGTGGATTTTATTGTTGTGATTTTATGTGTAAAGCACTTTAATGTTGGTTTTATAAGTGCTGTACAAATAAACCTTATTATAGCTGCTGTCGTTCGGAAGACTGTCTCTTTGAAAATGCTTGAATTTATATATTTTGTGCAAGAACACAAATTAAAGTTCTTTAAATATCATTTCACGTGGTGTCTGCTGACATCATGTCTCCTGCAGCTGCCTCATTGTTTCACCTACACAGCACAAAATAAGTGTTCACACTTTTACCCAGACAGCACACACACACCTGGCCGACGTGGCCCGATGTATCAAGTTTAGATGGTTAAGACGTAGCAGGCAGAGCGTTTGCTCATTGCCAACACGTCGCTGTGATCGGAAATGACCACGCAACGTTCAAACGATCAATAACAGAAGCTGCGCTCAGTGGGCGCTCCTTCATTAATATTCATATGCTTCATTAACTACGACCTGTATTCATTTAGGTCGGACCTTTCAAACTACAAATATTTCACCATTCAATGTGAGAAATCAATGCTAACATTCAATAGCTGACTGTTGCCCTATTCCGTGTGTAAGTGTGCACAATGAAGAGACAAAAGTCAATTTGACAAACTTTATTTTCAAATTTCCACAAACAATATCTGGTGGTCAGTGCGCTTCTCCTGGCAGCCTGCAAGACACAGAAAAGACGATGAGCACGTCACTTTACTTCAAAACTATATTTTTATTGTTTGTTAGCATTTCAGCTGCATTTTAGCCAGATTGAAGGCTTTGGGTCCGTCACTCTGCTTCATTTACTGTGGAAACTGTTCAATAACGGGATCCGTTAACTGTTGACTGTTAACAGCAGCTCAACAATCAGTCCTTCATCTCGGAAAAACAGTGGTTTCAAAACTGCGTTATTACCATAGACTGTATGGCTATTACCTGTAGCCACCGGGTCAGTTTGCTTTGCAGAGGAGGAGACCTCCACTGATTAACTGCCCATAAAATCACGTTAACAACATACCGAAGGCATCATTGAACTTCACTATTTGACCCACACTTGAGCATCCGTCCAGGCCGCGGAGGTCAGGCCGGGCGGGACCATAGGTGAGTGGATCCCAGGTCTCGAGCCGAGCCCGTGACCACGGGTGGCAGCTCCGGACACTTCCACTTTAACCCAAAACGAGCGCTCACGATATCCAGATGAGCACATAACGTCAACTAGGGAAGATCAATTGAAAACACCACAGTTGCAGCCTGTTAGCTAACATGAGCTAAACCGCTGAACTAGCTAACAGCTAATGAAACGTTAGCTGGTGGGGACCTGTGCTATATACACCCAGTCGTGCCTCGCCACTCACCAGGAACCTCTTTTAACGGCCACAGAAGAAACAACAAAGCTATTTTCTGCCAGTTTATTCCAGTTAGCTCACCTGAAACCAGCTGATGAGATGCTGCGTCCCGCGAGCTCAGATCCAAACGAAGACTGCAGAGATGAAATTCCGCCTCTGTGGCGACTTCCATATGTGGGCGGGTATGGGCCGACCCAAGGCCGACGTAACACAGATTTTTGATGAGCTGGGACAAAAGAGTATTAAATTTAAAACTATCTGCCCGTGCGGCCGACGCTTGTCAGATGTTATAAATTAGGGCCGATGTGTCGTCCTCAGGCCGTCGGCCAGATGTGCAGTATGTGTGCTATCTGGGTGGTGTCCAAAGTATCTTTATTGTCTTTTCCAGTAAACTCACTTCACAGCCTGTAAAAAACCACGTTCACGCTATTAAAGCGTTATCTGTGAGCGTCTGAACATCATATTGTTCTCATCATAAAACCATCTGTGTTGACACAGTCAGTGACCTTGAACCTGAGAGAACTGAGCCTGGAAAGGTACAAAAGCACCGACACTAACTGAGTTTCAACATTTAATGAAGGTGACAAAGTACAGAAATGACCACGTTGCCAAACAAGGAAATACATCAAGTTTTATATGTTTTCACACCATGAATAAATATATGTATTAATTTTATTTGCAGTAAATAAATGTACAGTGTGTTATCACAGTGATGTTAATCATAGATATATAAACATGATATCTCATAGGCTGCTGGATCCTACAGTAACATATTAGAGAGGGCAAGAAATGCCTGTAAACAAACACAATAAACAGACGAGCTGCGGTGTTTATGGATATAAAGCACTATGACGTTTGTATTTGTGAACAGTTTCCACTGAGACGTTGTTAGATCCATGGGTTTATGACCTGTGTGCCGCAGGAAATACGTTTTGGGCAGGGTTAGTTTTACATAGGGATGTGGACTCATGTCACTTCACCACAGGATGTCTGTAATATAAATGTCTGATTCACACGGGACAAGAAATCTCCGTAATTCTACCAGAGATGGGAGTGGTAACTCAGTTTGCGCCCTGGCGTCACCTCCCTGTCGGCATGTGCGTGCTACGTTACTTCCTGTAAGCATCAGCTGAAGGATAATAATTAATGATTAGCCCAATATGAAATGTTGCCCATGATCAGGATCCTGTGTACACAACCATGAGCAATATGGATTTATATTAGGCCTACCTAACACAACCAGAAGTCTCATGGCTCTGACAAGTGCTCGACCTTTTTGATTGGTCTCCCACGCAGGGCTGTGCCATCATTAGAAGAACGTCCACTATCACGACTGCCGACAGCAGCGAATGCTTCATCAAGCGCCTCCATCATCGAAAAAACGTGGAAACTAGTTGTTAATGTAGAAAAATGGTTGTAAACAGGACGTATTTTCTCCGGACTGTTTTCCAGAAGGTAAAAGTCTAAACTAATCCCGTCTGAATAGGGTTATAGAGAGCATTAGAGATGCCTGCTGTCTGGGATACCGGGCCCCCCGGATTTTAGTTCAGAGTTTGTTGGACCTGTAGTGGCAATCTTTCATCCATCCAGTAGGCCTACTCCACATTAGCACCACTATTAAGCAGTCCGTTGGCAATAAGCTTGACATGAAATGAATCTTCCAAGGCAGTAACTCCCTTTTAAAACTTTAATTAAAAAATCAAAAAACAAAGTTACAAGATTCAGTCTTAATTGGCTCAACTAGGCACACCATCAAAAAACTCTGTGGCTGCTTAACCATCTCTGAGGGCTGTTTGGCTGTGACATCATCAAAAGCATGATTTAAAGGAGCATTTCCACCTCTTTAAAGTAAAACTACCATACTCTTCTTACTAATATCAATATGGCTCTTACAGGACCCATCCACCACCCCTCCCATCCGCCCTGTAGGGACTTTCCAGCTCCTTATATTACGTTGTTAATGGCAGCATTACGGGCAGCGTTTCATTGCACTGTGGAAGTTACCATCCACGTGATGAGCTGACGCTGCCAGTCTGCGTATCATACTGCCACGACAGGTGCTGCCCAGCCACCTGGCAGCGTACCGTAAAGTTACGTCCGGCTGTGTTACAAACTGACGCTGCCTGATGGTGAATCATTCCACCACCAAAAGTGGCCTTTGGCTTCAGATGTCTGACATCGTAATCACTGACGCGGTCTGCTGAGTGACATCCACCTCCCCTCCCTCACACCCTACATGCACTTTCTTGCTTTTTATAGTACGACAGTCGCTTTTAATGTCAAGTATTGGCACAAATGGGTTTCACATTAGAGTGAGCTGAAAGCCTGCTGCGTCTCATGAAGACGCCAAAGGCCGTTGGCTGAAGGAGATGGTGGTAAAATCTGACTGGCTAACCAGGAGAGGGAACGCCCACAGCCTGCTGATGGGTGGAAGCGTTGGGAGTCAGATGGAGAGAGAACTGTTACTGGATATGGCATAAAGAAAGTTTTCATGATTGAACTTCATCAACTGAAAATGTTTAAATTCTTTGAAAACATTCATTCACACATTCAGATCAGCTCCTCACAGAGACATCGGCAGCAGACTGACTCACAGACAGAAGAGTTCTTCACTTAGCTTTTCTTTGGTGTGAAGCAGGATCTAGTTTCAGCGTCTTTTGTTCCGAATATCTAACTGATAATACTACTGTAGTAACGTACCGTAGATACATCCAAACCCCCTTAAAAAATAACATAAAATCCTGAGCACAGTTTATTCTGTTTCTAACAGCAGTGCACAACTTGTCCTTATCCGTAACTTGAGCTTACTCACAGTCCGCATGTAGCTTACTGAACATATAGTCAGAATATTCAGAATATATTACTCTTACTTATACTAAAAACAACTGACCAAAAAAACCATGAAAGCAATTAAAGTAATAAAGAAAGAAGAGAAATATAAAATACATTCATTAGAACAAGTTGAGGGAAAAGTGCAGCTCGGTGTCCTCTGGTGGTCTTCTATCCATATCGGATACACTTGAGGTTGTTTTTGAAGAAGTGAAGCTGCAGTTTGAACTCACTGTCACCTCTTGACGGGTGTCTGAAGGTTTTGTAGCGAGTCGCGTCCTTATTGTTGTTTGTTTTGGGCTGATGGCCAATGGACACGTGGCCACATGTGGCGACCAGCAGGGAGCCCAGGCCGTCCATAAAGAACTCTGGAGACAGAGACAGACATTCATCCTTTCAGAAAGAAGCCTGCTTGTATCAATAGCCGCAGGAGCGGTTGTGTGTGTGTTATTGTTACAGTCATTAAGGTGCGTTCACACCAAAGGCGATGCAAATTTTCGCACTAGAATATGAACGTGGGATGTTGCAAGTTTGATCGCAGGGTCATTTATGTTTATTTGCGTCAAACGCGTGAGATGCGCCAGGAAGGAGGAGGGGTGTATATGCCAGATATGAATATGCTGGAGGAGTTAACCTTGGCTAATGCAAGTGCTAATTTGGCTCATAGTAAAGTATGACCTATAGCTGAAATCAAGAAACAAACTCATATTCTCAGAATTTACCAGGTAGTCTTTGGTGATTTTTCTCCAAGCAGCTTCTTTTCTGTCTCTGTCTCTGTCTCTGTCTCTGGACAGTACTGAGGTAGAATCATAGCGCTCCGAGTGCCCCCAGGCCACTACAATAACCTTATCCTCCAGCGTCACACCAATTTCTCACTCAAGTTGAGGAATTTCAGCTTGCAAGGATTGCATTGTGCAATTCATGTCAGTCGCATCAATCACGCCAATCCCATCACTCATCTATTCACATCTTTGCATTAACTTTGTGAATAATCTCACTGCGTGAAACACTCGCATCACGTTCTGTGTGAACCCAGCATTAACCTCCTGAAACCTGAACTTTTGTTTGTTATGCATTTTTTATTTCTCCGAGCTATTTGGGATCAGTACGACCCAATAAGTATAAAAACCTAAACGCTGTCAATGATAATGACGTCCCAAAGTCCTCGAGGAACGAGCACTTCCTTATTAACAGTATCTACGATTGTTACTGTTGCTAAAATTGGTCAAATTTGTTGCCATATCAAAGTACACACATTATTAATCATGAATAAACAAGTTTCAACCATAACGTGTGATCAGGTCTGTCCACTTTTGTGAAGGATCAGGATCGGCTGCAGACTGACTTGGCAGAGATGGCTGCCATCTTGATTTTACATGCATTAGTGTATTGTGCTCTTGTTGCCACTAGATGGCACAATTAAAGTGTCCATGGACGAGGACAACAGGTCTGAGTTCAGTAGAATGAAGTAGAAGGTGCAGTAAACCCAAAATGTGATGGTGGCACTGCTCATTTGGCAAGTACCGCCGGTAACCATGACGATGTTGGCCACCGACTGGTCTCCTCTCACGTCATCCGGGTAGAATTTATTTATTTAATGCAAATAACTGCCTGTGTGTCTGTTTTTAATTGCCCCTAGGGGACAAATAAAGTTTTATTGAATTGAATTAAATTAAATTAAGCAGCTTAATTTCAAACCCTTTACCACTGTTCGCTATGTTATCACTGATAGCTCTGTTAGCACCGTTAGCAGCATCAGTGCAGCTAGTGGTGCTAACACTGTTAACAATGCTGCGGCACAAGATGAAGCTGTTTATACACAGGGGCTACCTGAGGGGAGACCAGCAGTTTCTGCAGCAACACCAGTAATCGCTGTGTGAGCAGCACCTCTGGCTCCCATCTGACCTGAGTGGTGCCCAGACAACACTTGCATGTGGGTAGTAAATGGGCTGAAAATGGGCCCTACATAGGATTAACGATGGGTTCAATAATGGCCCCATGCCAGTTGCCCACATGGATGGGTTTAACCATATGAGCCACACATGGGTAATGCTAGGGCTACCTGGGGACCAAGTGGGTATGGGCCTAACATGGGACCTTATCTGGAGCCCACTTGGGTAAAATCAACAATGTGGGCCATGCGCACTGGGGCCACTGAAGAACCAGTGGACAATCCCATATAGGGTAACTTTTCCAGCCCATTTACAACCCACATGGGCCCCACATAGACATGTTGGCTGGGGAGCTGCCAAGGTTAACGTTAGCTAACCATGTCTCCCCTTGTTAATGCAGCTAGCCGTCTGTCTGTCAACAAGCCGACAGAAAATAAAATAAAAGGCAAAACATTGACATCACAAAACATTAAAATTTCACCACCTTTAAATGGAAAGCGATTGACAATGTGGCGCTAACGCTTACTGAGTCACTGGAGTGTTGGACTAAAATAAAGGACCTCCTGTATTCCTGCATCGTTTTCTTGAAAATGAACTGATTATTTGGGTATTTTGGGTCAGTAAATTGTTGGGTGCTGCAACACGCTCGTATCATGAACAACAAAAACTGAACAGCGTGGACGTACTGCCACTTGGACTCTGTTGGCGTCAACACCTACCTGAGTGTGCTACCCTCTGGAGCTTAGGGTCAAATCCCACCCTCTGCACAGCATCTGTACGAGCCAGGAAGAAGTTTACCACCCCATCGGCCAGAAAGCATTGTGGGTAACCAGGAAGTGAGTGGAACTTCCCCTTAGACTTCCTGTAAAGGCAGCCCCCTTCGTTTTCCTCTCCTTCCTCATAGATTAGAGAGAAATGAAACTGGTTTCCTTGTACTGTCCCACCCAGCTAAAAGAACAAACACCAGAGAACTGGTTAGAAACTGGACACTGGTCTGCTGTGTACCTGCCTGTTTCCAAGTACGTGCTGGGACAGGTTCCAGTTGAAGATATTAACAAAAAAAAAAAAGGTGCGCAAGAGGACAAACAATGCTGTTTGAGAAAAGCAAGTCTGGAAGTCGTCTTCCAGCTCCAGGAGTCTCATTTATAAACATCGCTTATGGCGTACGCTGCTTCCCATTGAAAAGTTGTGATGTATTAAAACAGATTTGACGGGAGAAACTTTGGCCCATGTTTATGAACGTTTTGCAGACAGGAAATTGGCGACACTCATGGTGAGGTGGAGTCTGATTGTAGAAATTCTCAAATGTTTTTTGGCGCATGCCATTTTTGGCTTTTGTCCGTAAGTACACTTTTAGTCTGGATCCTGTGCACTGTTTTATTAATGAGACCCCTGGACTCCCTGATGATGTGGACCTCAGACAGAAAGTCCTTATTCAGGACTACAAGAACTCTGCTGAGTACCAAACAATCTGCGCACACCTGACTGAAGAAACAACAACACACTTCTTACTTGAAATAATCGACACAAGCTGATCCCTCAGACACGAGTCATTTAATTCTCACCACGTCCAGTTCAGGGACGGCCTCCATCACCTCGACCAGCTTCTCGATCTTTGTCTCCTCCCTAAACACGAAGTCATCGTCCACCCACAGGAAGTACTTGGTGGTTACCTGGGAGACAGCCAGATTCCTGCCAGCAAACCAGCCCTGAGGGAGGAAACATGGGTCACGTTTGGAGTCTTTTAAAAAATAATTCAAACAAATCAACAAATTGTAAATCTTTTTTCTATCCACGTATGACTCCATGTCTGCTTCTGTGTGTTGTGTAGTGCTAAAACATAAAACCGCAGAAAAACAAAAACTGCAGCTGTAAAACCCCGACTGAAAAAGCCAAACCTTGACAGTGAAGTTTTAAGTAATTATAGACCTATATCAGATCTTTCTCTTTTAAACAAGATACTTGAAAAACTCATTTTAATCAGCTTAATAGTTTCTGAGTGAAAACAACATTCTTGAAATGTTTCAGTCAGGTTTACGGGCTAACCGCGGTACAGAGTATTGTTGTCAATAAAGTCTATGTTCATATTCTTTCGGATGTAGGTGCTGCGTTCGACATAATTGACCACAATATTCTTATTCGCCTTGAGAGCTGGGCTATGCTCTTCCAGACTGTTCTAATCTGGTTCAGATCACACATCTCAAGGACAGCATTTTTCGTGACTCCTGGAGATCATACATCAGGTAAATATGACTTGCCTTTTGGTGTCGCTCAGGGAAGTTGTCTTGGTCCCCTTCCTTTTTCTCTGTATGTGCTCCTTTTAGGTCACATTGTTCGGGAACATAAACTTAATTTTCATAGTTACGCTGTTGATTTGCAGCTGTATATTTTGGTTGAGCCCGATGATGACAATGACCTGTGTTTCCTGTCCACTGGGATGGCAGCAGTTAAACACTGGATAAGCAGTAAGTTTTAGATTCTTAACGAGCACCATTAATACACAACGTGCAGCAGGTACAATGTTTAGCTCATAAGTCACAAAACCAGCCTGAAAATGACGTTTGGAATGATTGTATTGAGTCAATGGAGCACAGCCGTGTTGCTGTCGGACCTTTGTTGGAGCTGGTCGATGCTACGCTATGACTGGCCAGGGGCGGGAGTTAAGATACAGGCATGTTTGGTTTGTTATTGGTTAATGTGTCTGAATAACACCATGAAGGATGTGTCACTGTCTGTGTTAGTTACACATTACACAATTGCCATTCTCGGAACCCATCGGCTGTATTCAGTGTCTGACTTCCGGCAGACGGCGATACAGCCTCTGGGGGAAGACCCCCGATTTTTTGGCATTCCGGTTTGATTTGGGCGGAGGAGGCGAATTTCTGTTTCCGACGTCCGTTTATATATAAGTAAATATGCTGAACCATTGCGATGGATTCAGAGTTTGCAGTGATGCCAATTATGTTCCACCTCGTTAGTTCACCGCACGGACCGTTTAACCTGGCAACAACTGCAGCCGGCTCAAACGTGATTGGTCAATATCATGCGGACTACAAACAGCCTACAACCGGAAACCAGGGCTCTTCCGCTCTTCTTCCGGGGGCAAGATCTCCGGGGTTTACCTACAGACTCTACAGTCACTGAATGTAGAGTCTGTAGCGAAACATAAAACATAAATTATAGTTTGATACATAAATTAATTAACACATCAAAGACTCTTTAGACCAACATGTCACATTAACAGTCAATAGTTGGAGATTTTTATATGTGTGTGTGTGTGTGTGTGTGTGTGTGTGTGTGTGTGTACCTGTGCTGGAGGCATGAAGTACTGTCGGATGTGTTCTCCAGGGATGTGCTCCGGTTCGAAGCTGTCATCTGCAATGACGACTTCTATGTTGCCATAGAAACGCCGGATGCTACTCAACAACACCTTGAGCTGTGGGTAGCGAAGGAATGTCTTTGTGGCGATGGTGACGTGAGAGCTGATATCTGGCAGTCAGAGAAGTGAGCAAAGGATTACTGTGCTTCCAGAGAGGAGATACGATGATCAGACACATTGCAGAATGAATCGTGCTCGATTGGTTCCACCTGCAGAAACCTGTTGATTTTTAACCCCCACCCTGCTGACTGCACTCCTACCTGTTCCCATGTCGTACAGGACCGGCAGGTGAGGCTGTCTGATGGTGATGGGAAACACGGCTTCATGGTTCTCAAACTGGAAGGACGCTAAGCAGAGAGAAGGACAGCTAAGCTTTGTCTTACTGGTGAATACACTGATGACATTTTGGAAACAAACTAAGAATTCATTGAATCAAAGAACAATCCACAAACTACACAAACAGTTTCAGCACAAGCGCATTACACACACACAAACACACATACCTCTTCAAAACACAGACAACTGCACTTAACGGCCAAAAAGTTGAGTTTGGAACGTTGGACACTTCTCACGCTCATTGGTCACCATTTTACCAACAAACACATTTCAAACTTGTGAAATTTTGGCCGACAATCGCAGTGAACATCCGAGCATTGTACAAATGTGTATTTTTCACTACCACTTTACTGTTGTCAGTTAGAAGTCATCAGTTTGTTTATTGGGTTAATTCTGTAATAATTTGGTACCGAAAATGAAAATGTGAATGCTAACATTAGCTTGTGAGCTAGCTAATAGTGGCACATTTTATCATACGACATTGACATTACATGAGTTGTAACATAAACTACGCGGTCCAGGGGCGTAACGTTGGTTATGTTTGGTGTTTATGTCTAACTGTCTTCGCTGTAGCAGATTTTCGTGTTTAGTGTTTTATCCAATGTATTTTGAAAAGCCGCAATCATGTGACCAATGGGCTGACGGTAGTGAACAAGGAAGCAGTCCTGAGTGCTTGTGAGGAGGCAGGTCGGGGTGGTGGATGTGTCACAAAGAACTGGACTTTCACCAGGGACTTTTCCCCAGAGTCACGTGTTCAGATCTGTGTGAACTCTGAGTCATTTTAAGGTTCGTCCTCACCATTTTTCTTTTCCTAAACTTAACCACAGTAACGTAAGGATGTAACGTGACGTCATCCATGAGGTGCAAATTCATAGGATGTTATACGACCCATTCTATGAGAGTACAGAGACAAAGTGCGCAGCATGCGAGTGTACCAACTCAAGTATCCGGTTTGAGACACAGCATCTGTTTTCTAGCTCAGGTCCAGTTTGTCAGAAGCGTACCGAGGTCTCCGGTGTGCACGTGGTAGACAGTGCTGGTGTAGGACACTTTGGCCAGCAGGTCATTCAGGATCAGCAGGCTGCTCGATTCCAGAATCAATGTGCTCTCACCATCACCTGTCAGTAGTTTTTTGACACAACATTAAAAAAAAGAGTTAATTTTATATTATTTATGTTCATTAGTTATATTATTTGTATTCTATTCATGGAGACAAAAGAAGTTTTAGTAAATTATATAAGTGTGTATTACTGTGTTACATTTTACAGTGCATGATGTCATATGTAATGTACTTTTTGTATAATAACCATACTTTCTGATTAGTGAAGTTTCTTCTGGGATGATTTATCATTATCAATCAAAGTGATTCTGAAGCTGATGAGACAGATAATAAGTAAATACAACTGAGACAACTGTTTGTGAGAGATGATAGAGATGATAAAAGGTAATAAACAAAAAGCAAGATAAAATTTAAAGAGAGAAAGAGAAACATGGCGATGCAACTTGTGTTTCCTGACGATCATAATAGTCGAAACTTTGACACAGATTTATGAGGACACAACATTCACTGTGACGGACTCAATTTGATTATGGCATGCAAATGAATCAAAACCAATGGCTGCTTGGGTGGCATTAATAATATATTAAAATATCTAAAACTCCCCCAGCTGACACCTGCAGAGCACCGAATGGTAGGAGGCTGCCCCGCCCCGCCCACATCTGGCCAGCGGCTTCGACCTTTTCATAACGCCCAAACACCATCAGCTGTCAGTGCGCTCTAATTCAGCTCCTCACACAAAAAGTAAAATCTGACTTCTCAGAGGTTCCTACGCTGCACGTCAGATCTAGACATTGTGTCTAGTCTGTCCAACCCTGGTGTTTTCTTTTTCAAATAATAATATCTAAAACACTGCAGCATGATTTGCAAAAAAAGTCAGCTGCTGTATTAAGGACACAACATCAAGTCTTGTCCGCTGCTGTTTGCTTGGTTGATTGACCACATCAGACCTAGCCATCGCTATTTAATAACTACAACCTGTGAGGGAGAGCTCTGATCAGGCCCGAAAACTAAGTCCCGACCCGGCGTGAACACGCACAGTTTCTGTCCACGCCCATGTATTTCTACATGAATGAACCAACGGTTAAGTTAATCACACATTCACTCCACTCGGCGCTCTGCTGCTCCGTCTGCACAGACAGAGTGTCCAGAGTGCGCTCTGCTCTCAACGCTCCAGTTTGTGTCAGAGTGCGCTCCCACACTCACAATGAGTGTTTCTGAACGCACCACTCACATCATCTTCCTCCATCGTCTACAACAAGACAACACAACTTGTTAGCTAGCGCTAGCTAATGTCTGCGAAGGATTGCTAAGTCCCGCCAACCAAAAAACCTCATACAGTTAGCTAACAGTACAAGACTCTATATATAGTTTAACGTTAAAACATGTACTGTAAGCCAAGAGTCGGCCATGTATGTCTAAGAGACCTAAATACAGCGTTAGCAGCAGGGCCTCATTTGTCCCTATGAAAGTTGTTGAGTGGCTCTATTTCCATGGTGGGAGATTTCCTGGATGATCGGCGCTGCTTCCCCATCATCCTACCAGTGGGACGTGCCCGGAACACCTCCAGCTGGAGGCGCCCAGGAGGCTCCTGATCAGATGTTGAACCACCTCAACATGAAGGAGCAGCGGCTTTACTCCGAGCTCCCTCCAGATGTCTGACTCCTCCCTCTATCTCTAAGGCTGAGCCCAGACACTCTACAGAGGAAACTCATTTCAGACGCTTGCATCTGTGACCTCATTCTTTCAGTCACTACCCAGAGCTCATGACCATAGGTGAGGGTCGGGACGCAGATGGACCAGGAAATTGAAAGCTTTGCTTTCTGGCTCAGCTCCCTCTTCACCATGACAGACCGGCGCAGCGCCCGCATCACTGCAGAAGCTGCACGACCCGCCGATCCATCTCACTCTACATTCTACTCTCACTGTGAACAAGACCCCGAGATACTTGAACTCCCTCGCTTGAGGCAGTAACTCTCCCCCAACCCGGAGAGGGCAAACCGGTTTCTGACAGAGAGCCAGCACCTCCAAGTCTGAGGCCATGGTCCTCTGTCGGAAACCGGTGGATTGCCCTCTCTGGGTTGGGGGAGAGTGACTGCGTCAAGCAAGGGAGTTCAAGTGTCTTGGGGTCTTGTTCACAAGTGAGGGTGTTATCAGACCAGATGGATTAAATCCTGATACTAGAATGAATCATTTCACAGAGGTGACATCAAAAGAAAATTCATCCTTTGATTTACAGATGTCTCTTACTCCAATATAGGTCACTGGGAAAAGTCTTTTTGGGGCCAGAAATTGCAGCACCACTGTTTGGCCACTATGAAAACTGGCTTTAAAGTCGTGTTTCCTTGCACCACTTCTTCTTTTTCCCTTCCTTATTTCAATAGTCTGTCGTCTCATGCATGATAGGTTTGGCAAAGTGGGCGGTCCATGGCCATGCGGCGCACATATGATAATCACTCAAGCTGAGTTTTAATTTGAAAGTTTTCATGTCATTGTGACATTTTTAAACGAGGCATCTATGTAGACTTGACATTAAAATGTTGTGTCATGGATGGACTGGCGTCTACAGTGTGTATTGTAATCTCACCTCGGACCTTCACTCCTTCAGTTGGAATCTCCGTGGTCAGGACGCCTTTGGACACACTCAAGGACACCTGGAGTAGACACGGAGTAAACTACGGAGCTCCTAAAGTACACTTAGCTGCACATCTCTCTGTATAGTCATTTTCTCTAAGCACAGTGTGTTCACTGATGTCTCATTGTCTGATCAGATGTGAAGACTTCCTGAAGTACCAGAGGTAATAGTTAACATGAGGTTGTTGCTTCCAAGAAAACTTCAAGCTGAGAGAAGGCCACCCCCACACCACTGCCACAAAATCATTTCAGAGAATCAGAGAAAGGAAGGACTTGGACTTGGTCAAGGTCACTGTGACCTCACAAAATATGTTTTTTTTAACAGATATAGTATATACTTTATAAATCCCCAAGGGGGGAAATTCAATGTTTTCACTCCATTGTCATACACACACACAGGCCCGAAATACACACACACACACACACACACACATGCACACACACATGCACAAACAAGACCTTTACATGCATTAAATGGAGAGATGTCAGAGTGAGGGGGCTGCCCATGGACAGGCGCCTCGAGCGGTCGGGGAGTGCGGTGCCTTGCTCAAGGGCACCTCGTCATGTATGTACGTTACATTTGTAACAGACGTATTTACTGTAAGCTAAACCCTGATCCTTTTTCTCTACCTTTGTTGCCTAAACCTAACCATATTGTTTTGGTGCAACTGAGACCATTTCACAACTTTAACCACAAACATAAAACTGCCATCCTTATGGTCATACATGACCTCTGTCATTCATCAGTGGAGTGTTAATTTAGTAACGCTCCCCTGGGTCATATTAGAGGGTAGGAACAAACCACCTATGTGGCTGTAGGGGTGGAGGACTCCTTGGTGTATAAATATCACAGGTTCAGGCAGGCAGATCAAAAGGTGACAAAGCAGCATTCTGTGCAAGTTATTAATACAATATACACAAAGTCTGCGTGCTTTGGTCCACCTTACAACTTCTGTTACACTCTCACAAACACACACACACACACACACAGTTGCGCCAATGTAATGCATAAAGTTGGCGGTTTGTTGGTTTGGGCAGTGATCGCTGCAATGGTCCCATCGTCTATCACAGTGTTTATGGTGGACTTTGTCATATGCCAGATCAGTAGACATCGTAAAGCTTTACTGCACATCATTTTACTCAATATAAAGTTTATCTGAAGAGGGGGATAAAAGCTCTCTTGGATAGTGTGCATGCTAGAAATTTGAAAGGATCAGGAAGGCGGCGTTGGACGTCGAACCCCATCCACAATACTGTTTAAGGATTCCACATAGTTTATGTGCAGGTTTTTCTAAATGAATAGTAACTGTGTGCTAGGACGGAATCCAACAGTTTGCAGGCGTCATAAATGCAGCAAGTTAGAGACATAGTACATTGGAAAGGATCCGATGTTCCCACTTGTCCTGAATGATCAAGTTTGACGTACTGGATGTGGGCGGAGCCAGGATTAAATGCAAAATTTTGTTGCTTTAATTGCTGGTGTGACCAAGCCAAGGTTGACTACGTATCCACATTCACAGTCATGTTGTGCTATGGTACTCATCCTCTTTCAATTCAGTTTCAGTGCAACCCGGTCTCACTCTCAAGTTGTCGAAAACCAGCTTTTTTTGTCAGCATGATACGCCACTGGTTGCAGTTATCGTTAACAGTGCCCAGCGGCATCGGGAAGAAGTGTATTTTGAAAACAGACAATGCATGTAACAGGCTGAAGTTGACACGGCGTCCCAGAACGTCAACAACCAACACACCCAGGGTACCTTGGACGCCATATGTGGACGTGGAAAGTCCATGACCAAACGTGGACATGTGACGAGGTCACAGTGAGGATGATGATGATCGGGGTTCAAATAGATCAGTATTTTTTATATGTTTAATTATATCATGGATTTTCAAACAGTTCAGCAGCCATCTAGTATCAACCAGCCAAATGCCATCATTGCACCCATGTGATCTGTGTGAGAATGATCTGTGAGATCGCACCAACCTTGTAGCTGCTTCTGTGTTCTGCATGCAGAGATAAACCTGAAACCGAAACGAGCTCATGCTTTTATACTTTTACAGGAACACACACATTAATCTCTGGCTTTGTTGACTTTAACAACTTTTAACTTCCTTCTGTCAAACATCTGAAAGTTTCCATCCAGCTTCCTGTCTCTGGAACACACCTCTTATATTGTCTTACGTGCTGTCTGCTGTCGTTTATGGCTCATTAAACAGAGACACCCATGAAAATCTTTGTGGAGAGTTTGCGAGTTATGCTTTTTGTTTCATGATGACATTAAAACAGTTCACTTCTACAGCTGAAGATGCGACGGCACTCTTTCGCCAAATACCGCTAGTAAAGCCGTCCCAACCAAACAGTGTTGCCGTGGAGACATTGTGCCCACCCTCTGATCTCCCCCCGGGTTTCCCCAGTGAGTAAATTTTGAACCGCAAAGCCCTTTAGCACAGATAGTAGTGTCAGCACAGCCAGTCATGCTAACATAGCTAACAATGCTAAAGGCCTTTTAAGGCTAAAAATGAAGCCGCTCGCTCACCGGGGCTACCTGGAGGGACTCCGGAGGGTGGCCGCCATGTTTCCATAGCAACACTGTGCCGCCACCAGGATGGTGTTACCAGCTGTAATCACTGAATCAGCCACAGTGATCGCTAACTCTAGCTCCTTTTACACTGCCAGATTTTCAGTGAATTTTGTTCAGCTGTGAGCGTTTAGACACACAGAGCCGGATTGGCGAGTTGATCCAAGGTGCCCAATTTTCCGCCTCGTAGAATAGACATATTGGTGGAACCTTTTTGGTTTAAACAGAACGAGGAGGCCTTCCACCATGGGAGGAGCTGTTGATGACTTGTGGGAGGAGCTGTTGATGACTTGTGGGAGGAGCTGTTGATGACGCCACACGTGCGAGCCGCTGGCGGTGGATAAACAGGAAACAGCTGATAGCAGGAATTAGCGAGCAGCTAGTAGCAAGAGGGAAACACAAACCTGACAGACACTGTAAAGATGAGCAACTGGGGAGACAAGGAATTGCGCGCCCTCCTTGTCCTCGCAAACCAAGAGGCCATTAACCGTCAGATGACGGGGACGGTGAAGGACAGGCCGACTTACGAGAGAATCGCCGAAGGACTGACCAGCCGCGGCTTCCCTCCCACGTCACTGTTTACGTCACACGCTGAGCTACACGTTTTGTTACTTGCTCACGCCCCCCATTGCCCCGAAAAAGGCGCATTCTGTATAAACAAAAGTAGGTAGGCGGCATTTTGCTGCACTCCCCGATTTTGTTTTTATACTGCCAATGCTGAAAAAACACTGATTGGGCTTTCCTGCAAATTTGCACAACTCCTGTTTAAAAGGGCTTAACATTATGATTTGTGATATTGGGCTTTATAAATAAAACTGAACTGAATTGAATTAAACAAACTAAACCAAACTGAATGTTGCTCCCACAGCACAGCTGTAAAGCGCTGTTTGGCGTGATGACCTTCTGTAGTCTCATTGGGCCACTTGTTAGCAGTCGACTGTCTGAAGACACATGAAAGCTTAAAAGCGTGAAACCAAAAACACACTGACTTTGAGACGAGGGAACCTGGAGTTGCAAAATGCAAACTCATTCCCAGGTTTTAGTTCTCATTCCTGGGGGATTTTATGGAGCTCCAGACTTTATAATTAACTGGTTAGTTAATGAGTGTCGCGCTATCGAAGCAAAACTAACAGTAACTGACATCGTAAGACTGAGAGCATTAGTTTTCACAGTGATTCACTGACTCAGATGAACCCAACCAACTCCAACTTACTACTGTGTTATTGTTGGGTGACGTACAAACTTCAAACAGATGAAAAGATAGAAAAATGCTCTGTGAGCAGAATACAGAGTGAGGCTTACCTGGTATGAGACTGGAGGTCAAAGGCCGTACTGTAAAACCCTGGATCGGATACTGCAGAGGAGAGTTAGACAATGCAAACAGCAGTCTGGATAACACAGACGTCGTCCTGTTGAGGAGACAGGGAGGGTGGGGGAGCCGGTATCCAGATGAAAATGGTAGATCCTGCTAAAAGTTTGGGTTTATAAGGCATATGGTCAGCACCCTGGTTTAATGCTGAACGTGTTGAGGCTCGTAGGAAATATTTTAAATCCATGTATATATTCAAATTTAACAGCTCTGTCCAATCTGAAGTTGGAATAAAATGTATAGCTAGAAAGTATAAATCCATCATAAGGAAATGTTCAAGGCAGTACTGTGATTCTTTACATAGGAAACTTTGTACACTTAAGAAATCTAATAGTAATGAATATTGGTCTATTTTATATGCAGGTAAACCATCTGGAAGATTAGGAAATGTATCTATAGAAACTATTTTAAGAAACTCAGCCAAAAATCGAGTGATAATTGTTCACCAGGAGACCAACAATTTGACCTCAGACAAGTCACCTGTCCTACAAATGAATACATAAATGACTTGTTTACTTTGGAAGAAATATGGTTCAAAAATTAACAAATAAAAAAGCAAACGGTATCGATGATGTTATAAATGAATATATAAAGAACTGCCCTTTGGAAGTGTTGAACATTATAGTTAAATTCTTTAATCTGGTACTGATAACAGGTATAGTCCCACTGACTGGTGCTTAGGAGTGATAAAACCATTATACAAAAACAAGGGACCAGTAGATGATCCTGAAGATTACAGAGGTATTACTTTACTTAGTTGTACTGGTAAGCTTTTTACAGCTGTTATAAATTACAGACTAACTGCTCACACAGAGTCTGAAAGAATTCTTGGAGAAGAGCAGGCAGGGTTTAGGAACGGCTTTTCAACCCTTGACCACATTTTTGCTCTTCACTCACAGGTTGAATGGGACCTGCATAAGAAATTAAGACTATACTCTGCTTTTGTTGATTATAAACAAAGATTTGATTTGGTAGACACGTCATCATTATGGCTTAAATTAGTTTCACTTGGTATAAATGGAAAGGTATTAAATGTGATGCATAATATTTATGAGAATGCTAAATCTTGTGTTAGAGCTGCTTATGATTCATCTGAACAATCTGTATG
Source organism: Epinephelus awoara (assembly GCA_035609425.1). Lineage (NCBI taxonomy): Eukaryota > Metazoa > Chordata > Actinopteri > Perciformes > Serranidae > Epinephelus > Epinephelus awoara. The sequence continues at coordinate 1,610,220 of CM069311.1, forward strand.
TACTGTAGGCGTGCGTCAGGGGGATAACTTATCACCACTATTGTTTGCACTATATTTAAAACAACTTTTCTCAACTGAATGCTGCACTGTGATGAATGGTGAAATAGGGATATATTTGTAATATGTCCTGCTTTACGCGGATGATACGATTGTACTGGCAGAGACTGGCAGACAAAACAAACGTTATTTTCTCTCGGGGGAAATTACAGATACTCCCAGAATTTAAGTTTGGTTCAGATAAATTAGAAGTTATTTTTGAGTATGACTATCTTGGAACGTTATTTAATTCTAATGGACGATTTGATAGAGCAATAGCCAAGCAAGTTAAAGTAGCTAAAAGAACTTTATTCTCCTTGGCAAACAGAGTTACTAGATAACAGTTACCTGTTGATATACAATGTGAGTTATTAGACCAGCTTATATATTTACTTGGGCTTCTTCCACTGAGTCTTCCCAAGGAACTGTCAGCTCAATGAAATAAACTATCCGTTGACTCGCTGGCCACAACACTATGTCAGGCCTCTGCTTGGTACAAACTATTTCCTGGGGAACAACAAGCTTTCCCCCTGAATCTACTTACATTTCCCAATCACAAGCACCTTCGAGGCGGCCACACCCCTGCCTCCCTTCTGTATTTCTCTCCCTCACGGACAAATTGAATTGCTAAACTGCTATTCTTAAAACCCTCTGAATTCACCTGTCTTCGTTTCCCTTCGATGCCTGCAGCTAAACATTTCAACAGCTGGTTATGTCGCCATGTATATCTGCCTTGTGACAAGCTAACTTTACAGCCTGACAAAATGGAACAGCAACAAAAAGACATTATTTTGTACTATGAAGCATGTGGATAACATGTGGAGATATCTTGATATCTCTACTTAACTAAAAGCTTCTTTCATTAATCAGTCCATCCATCCCATACCTGGCTTTGTGATTTTGGAGTTCCTTAGCTCTGCGTTTCACCAGCTCCTCGTACTGATCCTTAGCGATGTGATCTTTGAGAATCACTGAGCCGCTAGGACAGGTGCATGGAGCCGGCGGAGGATGTTGACTCAGGGGTTTTGACCTGGAGGGGCAGGGAAAATATGGAAGTCCTGAAGGAACACAAGTCTGTCGTCCTCTTTGTCATTTTATCACTTCAGAGCTATTACAATGTCCAACACTGCCTAAAGGCTTGCACAGAATTTCTGTCATTCAGACTTATTCAATGTATGTTGTTTTGTTCCCTCTAGGCTGATACACTTGTACAGGGGAGGTTGATGAAGGGGTGAAAATACTTTGGATGAAAAGGATTCTTTTGATCAGGTGAAGAGCAAACTGGGTAAACAAAGGAGGAATGATGATGAATTAAAATCAGTGTGAAAGTGTACTATCATTTATTGATAAATGACAATAAGACTCAGGGCGAAAAGAAATTAAAATGTCCTAAATTGACATGTGATCTAAAATGTTTTAATTTGGGGGAGCAACACTGGCCACGGGGCAGGGCCTTGCCGAGCGCCTCGTCTCTCTGCCACCGCCGTAAACTGACTTCAACTTTTGGAACGTAGCAGTACACACCACATGTCATGTGACGAGGAGCAACAGAAGATCAGCTCTGTGCTCAGGGCTTCAGATAAACAGGCTGTGATACAATGCTTGATGAGGTTGCTTGGCAACCTTAGATGCAAACTGCTGCCACGCTCTTGTAAGCTGGCACAGAAAAGGCACAAGAGTAGACCTCACGTGTTCCAGTCGGTTAAAGACACAGCATGTGCACGGCCCTTAAAGGCCCTGACACACCAAGCTGACGGTTGGCCGTCGACCAAAGTCGGGTCTAGTTTTTGCGGTGTGTCTCGCACCGTCGGCACTTCGGCGTCGGCGGATTTTCAGCCAATTGAGCATGTTGAATCGGCGGCGGAGCTTGTCAGTGAGAGACAGGGCCGTGCCTGACCAATTTGGCACCCTAGGCAAAATATTTGCTGGCACCGCCACGGTTCGGTTCAAACCTCGGTTTTCAAAAACTACTAAAGAAACATTTCAAAAACTTCCTGAAAAATGTCTGGATTTTATTAATTATTAAAGAAATGTTGCATTGCAATAAAGAACATTTACATTACTTAACTTATATTAACTTACAGTTCACAATAAATAAATAAAACCTTGTTAATCTCTTAACAGTCGACATTCTCTAAATAATCTTATTTCTCCACTGGCAGTTTGTGTGTGGGAGGGAGATGCACTTGAGGCTGCATCACTTGGTGCTGAGGTGGCTGCAGTTACATTAGTAGGCCCAGGATCTGCAGAGGTGGGGCACAAATAATTCAGAAGTGCATCTAAAAAGAGGAGATGCGTATATTTGACAAACTGGGCTTTTACAATATATTAATCAAATAGCTGTTGATTATGAAACCATCATGGCATAACCATAATAGCACCTATCATTACAGCCTGCCTTGATCTAATGACATTTTAAACACAGCAAACAGCCAAAATATAAAAAATGCAACTGTAACATCACAAATTGCACAAATCTGGAAATTTGAAAACATAAATATACAGTATATTGTAACAGTTGAATATATGAAATGTGCCTTTAACATGATGTATAGCCTACTGTGTCGCTTGTTAAGATTTCTGTCTGTGGAGAGCGCACCAAAACGCTGGCTGGACTACACCTATGTGCTCCCGCTTTCCTTTATGAACAGTTGGCTTTCGTCGCCACTAGTTCTTTGATGTTGGTTTGGTGTGTCCGCACCTTAAGGTAGATAAGGAGGGGGTAGCACACACACACACACACACACACACACTGACCCAGAGCGGTCTTTACCTCAGTTTTGGTCCCATGGGAGTCTCTGGGGTGAGCCATCCAGGAGAGTAATGTAATGTATATAGATATAATGCCAGCAGGATGAACACACACATGACAGCGATCCGAAGTGTTCTGTTGTACACAGCCATCTGTAGACACACACACACACACACACACACACACACACACACACACACACACACACACACACACACACACACACACACACACACACACACACACACACACATACACACACACAGACTTTTATGTTTTGAGCCCCAGCTGACAATGATCACAAACACCGACATTAAATAAAGAGCATACAGTAAACTGAACCATAACAGCTGGTGTCTGCTTGCCAAGTTTCAAATGGTGTTTGCCATGTGTGTGACTAAATAGGAAATCTCTTCATGCGTCTGAAGAGACGAGGCTCAGTGTGCAGTCAGACCCATGTCTCCTAAATGGTGCATGGACATTATTTGTTCAGTTCATTTTAGAGAACTAAATCTGAGAGCATTCATTCCCTGCCACTGTACAAAGACAGAGAAATGTTTGCACAGCCTGGGACAGAGGAAGCTTGTGGGTCAGAAGTGTTTTCAGTTAGTTTCAGTATTCTACCTCCGATGAAGAGCAGCACACAGCTGAACCTTTGCCTCGTCCAGAGAGTCCCAAACAGGGCTCTGTGTCTGTCCAGTCCAGTCCATTTTATTTATATAGCACTTTTCAAAAACACAAAGTTACCAAAGTGCTGCACAAAACTACACATAAGCATATACAGACATCCACATAAGAATATACAGAGTATCCACGTAGGACTACACAGAAATATACAGGTCATAGATACAGAAGCGATACAGACAGTACAGCAAGCTCAAGAGATAAAAAGACACAGAGACAGGTTGGTGTACTCGTCAACCAGAATCTAAAGCTAAGGAAAACAAGTGGGTCTTGAGGCGGGACTTAAAAGATTCTAAAGTGGGGCCATTTTGAGTTCGCCCATTCAGCGCTTTAAAAACAAACAATAAAATCTTAAAATCAATTCTAAACTTGGTCGGAGGTCAGGATGGGTGTAATGTGCTCACGCTTGCATTTTTAACAAGCTGCAAACACGCTAGGGAGACCTGGTTTAGCCTCACATACAGTGCGTTGCAGTAATCCAAACAGCTAGAAACAAAAGCATAGATTACCCGCTCAAGGTCATAAAAACTGGACTTCACTACAGCATTTATCTGCTTTTCAAGTTTAAGAGGACTGTCTATTTTGACGCCAAGGTTAGTGACCACAGTTTTGACATAGGGCTTCAGGAAGCCCAAGTCATTGGAAGAAACTAGGCTGGCACCACTTGATTCAAAGACAACAACTTCCGTTTTACTTTCATTTATATTAAGGAAGTTTAGCGCCATCCATGCCTTAATGTCCTTGAGACACTCAAACAGGGGCGTCAGGGAGCAGTTGTTGAGCCTTTTGACGGGCAAGTAAATTTGGGAGGCGTCTGCATATAGGGGGTAAGCGACGCCATATTTCTTTAAGATAACACCAAGGGGCAGAAGATACAGAGTAAAGAAAATGAGCCCCAAAATAGAGCCCTGGGGGACTCCACAAGATAGGGGAGCAGGAGAAGATGTAGCCTCACCAATTTGACAGTAAACAATCTCTGCGACAGAAAGGACTTGAACCACTGTAGAGCAGTGCCCCTAATGCCTACACAGTGTTCTAGGCGAGGAATAAGAAGAGTGAGTCAACTGAGTGGTCAGAGTGGTCAACTGTATCGAACTCAGAGATCCAAAAGCAAGTATCAGGTCTTTAACCCTTCAACCCTTGAATTTCTTGCAATAATGAATTAAAAATTAAAATACCTACAGACAATGACAAGAACTAACGGATGTATTTATCATTGAGGTTATCAGAACTTTAAAATCAGGCAGCGGGATAAGGCTCCCAAGATTCAAGTCCTTTTGAAGGCTGTTCCAGGTAAGAAGAGCCGAGCACTGAAAGGCCTTTTTCCCAGTTCAGTCCTTACACTTGGTACAGACAATAGGACAACATCTTGCAATCTCAAGTTATAGCCACCACCAGCTTTCTGAACAATCAAAGAGTAAATATAAGAAGGGAGCATGCCTAGCATGGCTTTATAGATAAACAGGTACCAATGACTGAGCCTTCGCATAATCAGTGAGGGCCAGCCAATCCTGGAATACAGAGTACAGTGATGAGTCAGTACTGCACAGTTTGTGACAAGTCTCAGAGCACTGTGATACGCAGTGTCCAACATCCTCAAACAATGGGCTGGAGCGTTCATATATAAAATATCACCATAAGCAGAAGTGGTCAAAAGGTCACAGAAATTAGTTTCTTTCTGGCCTCAAAGGAGAAACAGCTCTTGTTTCTAAAATAAAACCCTAACTTCAACCTCAGCTTTTTTAAGTCGAAGCTTGTTAAAGCGCAGTTTCAGGAGCGGAAACACACACCAATCACAGCCTTCTAGCCTACTATATAAGCGGAACTAACCCTTTCCTCAGTCTCTCGCTCCTGCATTCATGCATTTGAATCAGTGAAGCAACTACAGAAAAGAAACAAAAAACTTTAACTAACCGAGATCATGGATTTCTTATCCTTATCTTCTTCTGACGACGACATCTTCAGAGGCATTCAACACCACCAACACAGAGGTCCATCACCACAAAGACCATCCGAAAATGCCATGACATCTCCAGCGATCTCTGTGCCCGAGACCCCTTCTCCCGTGCTCCGAGCTCAGCAGCGGAGGAAGGGGACCTCGGCACGCACTGTGTCGTCCATGATCCACATTCCACCTGGTTCCTCCCTCCTGGATCTGCAAAATTATAACTCTTCTGAAGACTCCTCCACACCTCCCGGTACACCACCCCCACCAGCCAAAAGAGGTCGAGGTAGGCCTGCTTCGAGGAGTTTTTCCAGCGGGCGCCGTGGTCATTCTTCCCCATCACCTGCGAGGATGACAGCCGCCCACAGTCATCAGGTCACCGGCGTCTCCACTCGCAGCTGCCCGTCTCGCCCAACCTTGTCCCTTGTGCGGTGCACCTTCCCATCCAGCATCTTCCTGCTCGGTCCCCGCCAAGTTCACTCAACCACGTATCGCCCATAGGACTCCTGCTCCCTCCCCGGTGGCACCCATGGCCCTCCGGTCACACTTATTCCCAAACCTGCTCCTTTTGTCTCTAATTTTTCCCTCAACCCCAGCGGAGTGGATAAAAGAGGACGGCCCATCTTGCACCAAGGTGGCCGTACCATCTGCAACAACTTTAACGACAACGGCTGCCACATGTCCCAGTGTCGTTACCTCCATGCCTGCTCTTTCTGCGGCGGTGGCCACGCCCGACCCGCATACCCACATAACCCTACATCCCAGAAGATAGGTAAGCACCCCTCTACACCAGTAAATGTTTCAGCACTGAGGGCCGCACTCCGTAACCACCCCGATCCTACTTTCGTAGAGTTCCTCACCACCGGCTTCACGGAGGGCTTCCACCCCGGCATTGCAGTGGAGCGGTCTGTCTCCTTTACTTGCAAAAACCTACAGTCAGCCATTAACGATCCTGAATCCGTTGACCGATTACTCGCTGCTGAAGTTGAACAAGGCCTCATGATCGGCCCTTTTGCTCAACTCCCTTTTCCTACTTTCCAAATAAGCCCGCTCGGCATCGCCACCAGAAAATATTCAGGAAAGAAGAGAATCATTATTGATCTCTCGGCACCACACGGTAGCCATGTTCCCAGCGTCAACAGTCTCATTCCTAGCGAGGACTATTCCCTTCATTATGCCTCCATTAACCACGCCATATCCCTCAACAAACTTGCTGCCAAAAGATCATGGCTCTCAAAAGCTGACGTTGTCAGCACGTTCAAGATACTCCCCATTCACCCAGACTTCTTGCGGTTCTTTGGCGTTTGCTGGCGAGGTAGCTATTACTTTGCAGTGCGACTTACTTTTGTTTGCAAAAGCAGTCCAAAGCTGTTTGACACCTTGTCCGAAGCCCTCTGCTGGATACTGTCCAACAACCACTGCATCCCGTTCCTCGTCCATCTTCTGGATGATTTTCTCATCATCAGCCCTCCCTCTTCACCACCCGCATCAGGTCTGGCCACTTTATCCTCAGTGTTTTCTGAGCTTGGCGTTCCTCTGTCAAAAGAAAAAACTGAGGGCCCGTCCACCTCCCTTGAGTTTCTGGGAATCACACTCGATACAAACCTGTTTCAAGCATCTCTTCCCGCCAAGAAGCTCAATCGTATATGCCTCATCATCTCAAACTTTCTCCAGGCCCCTTCTTGCACTAAGCGTCAACTACTCTCCCTCCTCGGCCACCTCAACTTCGCTTTGCGCATCATTCCTCAAGGTCGCGCATTCATCTCCCACTTGTTGTCCATCGCTTCTTCCATCCCATCGCTTCTCTCCATCATCTCCCTGAATCATTCTTGCCGTGCTGAGCTTTGTTTGTGGCTCCACCTTCTCGCAAACTGGAATGGTGTCTCCTTCTTTTACGAAGACCACCTGACCAACTGCCTCGACATCCAGCTATACACCGATGCAGCTCCTTCTGCCGGTTTTGGGGGTTTCTACAATGGGAGATGGTTCGCCGCAGAGTGGCCCCCAGAACTCGCAGACCAATGCCAAGTAGCTTCTTCTGCACTCTTCGAAATCTACCCCATAGTAGTAGTAGTAGTAGTAGTCAATTCTCTGGGGACACGAATGGTCCCGCAAGTCAATCCTCATATACTCTGAAAACCTTGCAGTAGACAACATCATTAACAAAGGTCGCTCTAACTCTCCTTCCATCATGCCATTCATGCGTCGTCTCACCTGGCACTCGTCACCCACCAATACATACTTTGCACAGCCCACGTTCCCGGTAAAACTAACGCCATCGCTGACTCTCTCTCGGTTTCTGTTTCAGAAATTCAGAAGCTTAGCTCCACATGCCGATACTCTCCCGACTCCAGTTCCTCCATATTCTGCACTGACCTTCAATCTGTAAACCTATCCCTAGTACCCCTGATCATCGATTCTCAAATTCACATCATAAATAGTTTATCATCCTCAACCTTGTCATCATACTGGACCACTTCGAATCATTTCCACAACTTCCATGATAAACATAACATTTCATCTCCATCATTCGATCTAACTACCGTGGTCTGCTTTATTAACCATGCTCATTCAGTTCTAAACATTAGAACTCACACAATCAAATCATACCTCAGTGGCATCAGCTTTTTCTCCAAACTACTCACCGGTTACCCTAGCCCAGCCTTCAGTCATGCTCAAGTAACATCTCTTTTCAAAGGCCTTCTCCAACAAGAACCAGCAAAAACCCCTCGTTGCCTTCCACCTACTTCTCATCTGTATTAGTAATCTTCGCTCCGGTTACAAAACTCCCCATGTCGCTCTTACCCTCGAGGCTATATTCACACGAGCATTCTTCGGCTTCCTTAGATGTTCAGAATTCACCGCGCCCTCATCAAATTTCATTCCTTGCCGCCATGCTTGCATCTCAGACTTATCTCAATACTCCAATGACATCATGGTATTCTACCTCAAGAAATCAAAAACTAATCAATCAGGTCATCCTACACCAATTTTCTATTTCAAAAATCTATCCCCTCTGGACCCGTTCCGTACTCTCTCAAACTATCTAAACTACAGGAAATCCAACAGCTCGTCGCTTCTGACCCTCTCTTCCTCTTTGAATCCGACCAAGTCACCACCCGTTTCTGGTTCCACTATCACCTCCGCCAAATACTTATACAATCCGGCATATCTCCCACTCACTACTCAGGCCATTCATTCCGCATAGGCGCTGCCACTTCAGCCTCCCGCAATGGCATACCAGAACACTTAATCCAAATCATGGGTCGCTGGACCTCGCTAACCTACCACCGTTACATTTGTGCAGACCTTAGCGATCTCAGAGCCGCACAAGCACTACTTCATTAAATGGAGTTTTTGGGAATTCATCGATGCCTGGGCGCCACTACGGACCTCCAAATCTCCCCACGCCACACTCAATAATCCATCCATCCATCCATCCATCCATCCAATTCATTATTGTCCAATAAACCTTCTAAAACGTGTCTGATTGGTTGTGTGTTCCTCGCTCGTGAAAAGATTATTCAACTGAGGTTTAAAAGACAGGCAGTCGTCTATCCATATGCCTAGATATTTATAACAAGAGACAATCTCTAGTTTTTTCTTGAGTTGTAACAATATCTAAGGTGTTGTTAGGTTTTGACCTATGTGAAAACAACATTACCATAGTTTTGTCAGGATTTAAAAGCAATTCTAGTTGAAAAAGCTGAGTCTGGATGATATTAAAAACAGGGGCTGTGCGACCCAAGAGCAGCTTGCAGCGTTTCGTTTGTTTTCTGTCTGTTCTGCCTGTTCGATGCTCCCCTATTTCTACTCTCCTAACATTTAATGCTTTGGAGTACACGTGGAATCTTTTTTAATCATGAAGGGAGTTTACCTGGGGTTTTTAGCCGCTCTCTGGTCTCTGGTCTGTCAGTTCACCAGCGGCCATCAAGATGGTGGAGTTGCGACAGCTGTAAAGTTCATATACAGCCGGGAGTCACTACTGGCTCTCTGTCCATCAGCGACAGGAGCTGACTTCTCACATACCCCTTGCTCGCCATAGAGGACGTTGAATGCCACAGAGAGTGGATCACTTTTGAGGAAACGCCGGAGGAAAAGAGGAAGGAGAGGCGGCGTTCAGCGCAGACTGAGGAGATTCGGGCTGAGTGACAGACGCCGGCTTCCACCTCTCCCCACAGTCCTTCTCTCCAACGTTCAGTCTATCCGGAATAAAATCGGCGAGATAGAGATCTACGCCAGATGCAGACGTGAGTTCAGGGAGACGTGTCTCCTCGCTTTCACTGAGACGTGGTTGGGAGAACGAGACAGGAACGAGGATCTCCATATAACTGGCTTCGGCTCCCCTATCCGTCTGGAATGCTCTCCTCTCATAACAAACAAATCCAAAGGAGGTGGAGTATGTTTTTACGTAAATGAAAGATACTGTAAGACTGTTGTGGTGCGGGAGAAAATATATACCTCTGATATTGAACTTTTATGTATTTCACTTCGTCCCTTTAACCTGCCGAGGGAGTTCCCTCAGCTGTTCTTCTCCCTTGTTTACATTCACCCGAGAGCTGACGTCACGGCAGCCTGTCAGCTGATCGAAGACATGAGCAACAACTTGAATGCGCTCTCTCCTGATGCTCCTACATTTATTTTGGGGGATTTTAATCACTGTCGAATTGATAAAACACTGAGAACCTACAAACAGTATGTGACATGTGCAACAACTATGAGGAACTCCACCATCGATCTGTGCTATGGTTCAGTAGTCAATGCCTACAGGTCCATCTGCATGCCTCCCTTTGGAGCTTCCTACTATAGCTGTGTCCTACTTCTACCAACTTACAGGACAGTCTGTAAACCACAGGAGCGGACGATAAAGACAGTGAAATGCTGGTCGGAGGACAGCATTGATAACTTAAAAGTTTGTTTTGATTGTACAGTGTGGGATGTGTTTTATGATTCATGTTCTGATCTGAATGAACTGACACAGACAGTCACCTCCTATATATCCTTCTGTGTCGACATCAATATCCCCCAGAAGAACATTACTGTCTACCCCAACAATAAACCGTGGGTCACCAAAGACTTAAAAAATATCATAAATAAAAAGAAAAAAATCTTTTATACAGGGAACAACCAAGAAAAGAAAGACATTAACAAAGAGTTAAATAATGAAATTCGGAGAGCCAAAAGAGCTTATAAGGACAAGGTAGAACAGAAGTATAGCAGTGGTGACCTGCGGATAGAGGGTAGAAATGATGATCTGCCAAATGCTTTTAACGCCTTTTTCTCGCGGTTCGAAAACCACGACCTTTCAGACAATCTCTCTGCGCTTAAACAGGAGATCTCCTTTGACACGGACTGTCATAAGGTCATCACCCAGGAGTGTGTGAACAACCTCCTGAAGAAGGTCAACGTAAGAAAGGCCTCTGGCCCAGATGGAATCTGCGGGCGCACATTAAAGTATTGTGCTGACCAACTTAGCAGTGTGCTCCACCACATCTTTCAGATGTCACTCAACTGCAGTCTAGTCCCTGATTTATGGAAATCTTCAATAATAATCCCTGTTCCCAAAAACTCCTCCCCCAAACAACTCAATGATTTTAGACCGGTCGCCCTCACATCTCTGTGCATGAAGGTCTTTGAGAAAGTTGTTAAAAACATTATTACCTCGCACATGGAGGGAGGAATCGACCCACTCCAATTTGCTTACCAAGCAGGGAAAGGGGTGGATGACGCCAAGCTTTTTATCCTTAATTGTCTCTATAGACATCTGGAAAAGCCTCAAGCCCACGCTCAGCTTCTATTCGCAGACTTTTCCTCTGCTTTCAACCTGATGCAGCCGCATCTTTTACTTAGTAGGCTGATAAGCAATTTTAATCTGCCCCACCAGGTTGTTTTATGGCTGTCAGACTTTTTAACCAACAGAAAGCAGAGGGTCCTTGTAAATGGCTGCGTCTCAGACTCCTTAACCCTGTCCACCGGTTCACCACAAGGGTGCGTCCTCTCCCCTTTACTTTTTATCTTATACACAGACGAATGCAGGAGTGTCAAGGAAGGCAGCTACCTCATCAAATTTTCTGATGACACTGCATTGTTGTCTCTTCTTCAAGGATCTGACTCAGGGCATGGGGAGGCTCTTGTGGATTTTGTTTCATGGTGTGACAGAAACCATTTAGACCTAAATGTGTCCAAAACTAAGGAGCTGATAATTGATTTTAGACGCAACAAAAAAACAGCCACAGACAGCACCATTCATGGTGAAACTGTGGAAAGGGTATCCTCATATAAGTATCTAGGAACCTTTTTTGATGAGACCCTAAAATTTGATGTAAATACTGCAGATATTGTGAAGCGAGGGCAACAGAGAATTCATCTTTTACGAAAACTAAACTCATTTTCTGTCAGTCCTGCCATCCTCTGTCGTTTTTATCAGTCCTTTATCGAAAGTCTCTTGTGTTTTTCTTTTATCTGTTGGTTCCCCAACCTTACGCTGGGAGATAAAAACAGCTTGCACAACATCATAAAAACATGCTCCAAGATAACTGGAGTGAAACTGAGGGATCTGGCAAGTTTTTGTGACCAACAGACTTCGAGGAAGGCAGAATTTATCCTCTCATTTCCTGGTCATGTGCTGGCCAGTGAATTTTCTCTGTTGCCCTCAGGCCGTCGCTATGTTTCACCAGTCTGTAAGACCAACCGCTTTCTGTCTTTTATCCCCTCTGCCATTCGTCTTTTAAATTCTTTATAATGCTTTTTCTTTTATTCTTTTACTATGTTTATATTACATAAGGAGTATTTGATTCGATTTTTATTGATTACCGACCCTCCCATTGTTGATTCCCCTGTACTCCTTGGCATTCTTCTGAACTGATTTTTCTTTGTATTTGTCCCTTTTAACTTCCTTGTGTATTTTGTGTGGTTGCAAGCTGTTCACAAAAATTGCCCCTGGTGGGATTAATAAAGTTGTCTGTATCTGTATCTGTAAAACAGCCTCCATGATGGAGGGGGCAGCACAGTATACCACTGTGTCATCTGAATAAAGATGAAAATTAGCTTCACCCACATTATGACCCAAATTATTAATATAAATTGAAAATAACAGTGGACCTAACACAGAACCCTGCGGTACACCATAACAAATGTTTAACCATTCAGAGGTGAGCCCATCAAATTAAACACACTGTGACCTTTCCGACAGATAGTTCACAAACCAACCCAGAGCCTGATCAGAAATAGTAATGTTTGTTCAATCATTGTGTTTATAGACTTTATAAACATCAGATTAGCCTAAACGGTGATATAGTGACGTAAAAATAGCTAAACTCTGCTGGTTTTCTACCTGGAAGTATTTGTAAACAACAAGGCGATTCCCTCCGAAGGGACACGAACAACTCAAAGTACACGTCAAATAAACTTTCTCCAAACATGTTTCTTGTTATTTTAGGTAGTTATTATCACACTTGTGATAATCACACTATGTGTGTTCAAGTGTTCATTTCCCCCGATAAGTTGGTTTTAATTCGTCATTTGATTCTATAAACACAGTCTGACCATCTCAAGCTTTTATTTTGGTACTTCCGGTGACCGGCAGTGTGAATTTGCATATTAGCTAAATATTTAGTTTCACCCAGAACATTTAGATTAAACATTTAGATTTAGCATTTAGATTTAACATTTAGATTTAGCGTTTAGATTTAACATTTAGATGTAGATGTAGATTTAGCATTGAAATTTAACATTTAGATTTAGATTTAGCATTTAGATTTGACATTTAGATTTAGCTTTAGCATTTAGATTTAACATTTAGATTTAGATTTAGCATTTAGATTTAACATTCAGATTTAGATTCAGCATTTAGATTTAACATTCAGATTTAGATGTAGCATTTAGATTTAGATTAAGCGTTTAGATTTAACATTTAGATTTAGCTTTAGATTTAATATTTAGATTTAACATTTAGATTTAGATTTAATATTTAGATTTAACATTTAGATTTAGATTTAATATTTAGATTTAACATTTGGCATTTAGATTTAGCTTTAGATTTAGCATTTAGATTTAGATTAAGCATTTAGATTTAACATTTAGATTTAGCTTTAAATTTAATATTTAGATTTAACATTTAGATTTAGATTTAATATTTAGATTTAATATTTAGATTTAACATTTAACATTTAGGTGCCACATTTAATATTTAGATTTAACTAATTAATATATTTCTAAGTTAACAAATATTGCTGTAAATGTGGTAAAAGGTGACGTTAAAAAATTCACAACACTTTTTTAAACATTGTTTGAAGCTAAATGTGACAAAATGTTGATGTTATTTTCAGCATGAGACACTTTACAAACGGCACCCCATAAAATATACAGCAGGCAGTTGTCCTCAGTTTATAAGAAATTCAGAGCTACACCAGAACATTTATGATTTCCCTCTCGCTCTCCAAAACAAATGCATGTGGTAATTCCCGGTTGCAGTCGAGATTTTACGATACCAGGCTGTGGGTGTCATACCACTTCGACCAAAGGGGGGCACTATCATCAACAAAAACGTAAAGTTCCGCACAGCTGCTTTAACTAAAACTGACAATTTAGAAATTGGCCTATAGTTATTCAAACAACTAAGTTCTCCTCCTGTATGTAGAGGGAGGACATAGGCTGATTTCCATATTTTTGGAATCGGCTTAGAGCTAACAGAAAGGTTAAAAAGATAAGTCAGAGGTGGTGCAATAAAATCTGCAGGTATTATTTTAAGAAAAAGGGTTCCAAGCTGTCAGGGCCAGCAGGTGTATTAGGATTTAACTTGGTCAAGGCAAGGCAAGTTTATTTTTTTATAGCACAATTCAACACAAGGTAATTCAAAGTGCTTTACAGAGACATTAAAAGCAACAAGACACAATTTAAAACAATAAAAACAGTCGATTAAAAAGGGAAATAGAAATTGAGAATGATAGTGATAATAATAAAATACAGTAACATAAAATAAAAACAGGCTCAATACATTTAACAGTCAGGATAAGAAAAGAAGTAGAATAATAAAAGGCATAAATCAGCAGTGTGTAGTTAAAAAGTACGGGCAGTAGAATACAGCAGGTAAGTATTTAATCTAAGAGTATGCTTCAGTAAACAACAGTGTTTTTAGCCCTGATTTAAAGGAGCTGACAGTTTGAGCAGACCTCAGATCTACGGGAAGTTTGTTCCACAGGTGAGGAGCATAATAACTGAATGCTGCCTCACCTTGCTTGGTTCTTGTTCTTGGAACACACAACAAACCTGTTCCAGATGACCTAAGGGGTCTGGATGCTTCGTAGGGAACCAGTAGGTCAAGCATGTATTTTGGTCCGAGACCATTCAGGGCTTTGTAGACCAGCAGTAAGATTTTAAAATCTATTCTTTGACTCACAGGAAGCCAGTGTAGTGATTTAATGACCGGTGTAATATGGTCCAGTTTCCTGGTGTTTGTAAGGACTCTGGCGGCAGCGTTCTGAATCAGCTGCAGCTGTCTGATTGATTTTTTGTTAAGGCCTGTAAATAAGCCATTGCAATAATCCAACCTACTAAAAATGAATGCATGAATAAGTTTTTCCATGTCTTGTTTAGACAGAAACCCCTTAATTTTAGCTATGTTTTTCAGGTGGTAATAGGCAGATTTAGTAATAAACTTAAAATGGCTGTTGAATAATAACACCAAGATTTCTGGCTTGATTTGTAGCTGTCAATGACATAGAGCCAAGGTGGGCGCTGATCTTTGCCCTTTCATTTCTAGGGCCAAAAATTAATACCTCTGTCTTTTCTGGATTTAGCTGGAGAAAATTCTGGCACATCCAGTCACTGATTTGATGAATACAGTTACTCAGTGAGAGTAAGGGACTATAGTCGTGTGATGACACTGAGATATAGAGTTGTGTGTCGTCGGCATACGTATGATAGGAGATGTTGTGATGTTCCATAATCTGGGCTAGGGGTAGCATATAGATGTTGAATAGAAGTGGTCCGAGACCCTTGAGGAACCCCACATGTGATCGTAGTTCGCTCAGATTCATGGTTACCAACTGACACAAAAAAGTCCCTATCTTGTAAGTAAGATTTGAACCATTGTAGTACAGTGCTGGTGAGTCCCACCCACTTTTCCAATCTGCTAAGTAATATATTATGATCAACTGTATCAAATGCAGCACTGAGATCTAGTAATACCAGGACAGAGGATTTGCATGCATCATTATTCTGATGGTGAAACTGGCCTGCTATAAGAGAAGTATTTATTATCTGCAGTACATCTGGAGCTATGCAGTTAAAAATGGTTTTAAAAAAGTTTGAAGGCAGAATATCAAGGCAGCATGTTGTGGGCTTTAATTTTGAAACCGTTTCTGTTAGAGTTGTGTAATCTAGGAGGCTAAAATGTCCTAGATTAACCGGAGGACATGAAGGCACAAGTGTTATCATTCCGGAGCTGGAGCTGCACACAGCCTGTCTTATCTGTAATATTCTGTGTGTGAAGAAGGCTGCAAAGTCATTACATGACTTGTTGTTGTTCAGGAGGGAGTGATGCTGTGGAGTTTGTCAGTCTGTCCACTACAGAAAAAAGTGTGCGGGCATTATTACTGTTTCTATTGATAACCTCTGAAAAATATGATTGCCTTGCAGTCTTCAGTTTCTGGTTATAGTTGTGAAGACTCTCTTTATAAATGTCGTAATATACCTGGAGTTTATTTTTTCGTCACCTGCGTTCAGCTTGTCTACATACTCTTTTGTATTCTTTAACCAGTGTGGCATTTCTCCAGGGTGCCTTTTTCCTACCTGACATAACTTTGGTCTTAATTGGGGCGATAGAATCAATAACATTCATAACATTGGAACTAAAACTGCTTACAAGGTCATCAACTAGAGCTGAGGGCAGGGTTTGTGATGGTGTAAACATACACACGCAGGGTTTGTGATGGTGTAAACATACATGCGCTGGGTGAATAATAATGCACAGGTGTTATCATTTATATAACACTTTCTGATCACCTCTGCTTCACTTTTCATAGGATTAGCAAGGGTGGTCATTTTGAATGAAACACAGTAATGGTCAGATAAAGCGACATCGTTCACCACAACCTCAGAGATATTAAGACCTTTGGAAATAATTAGATCTAATATGTGTCCTCTGTTATGTGTCGGTTCTGTGACATGCTGAGAAAGCCCAAAGTTATCCAGAATATTTAACAGTTCCTTAGCACTTCCATCTGTAAGATTATCAACATGAATGTTAAAATCTCCCACTAAAACAACACAGTCAAAATCCATGCACACAATAGACAGCAATTTGGCAAAGTCATCAAAAAACCTTGCATCATAATTGGGGGGTCTATAGATGGTCACTAAAATTGCTCGACAGGGGGATTTTAACTGAGTGGCAACATATTCAAAGGAGTCAAATTGACCATAAAACATTTGCTTACACTGGAAGCTGTCCTTGAACAGAGTGGCAACTCCGCCTCCTCTCTTATGTGTTCTTGCTTCACTAAAGAAACTAAAGTTTGGAGGGGCTGTCTCAATTAAAACTGCTGCACTATTTTCCTGACTTAGCCAAGTTTCAGTTAAAAACATAAAATCAAGTTTGTGCTTGTTAATAAAATCATTGATTAAAGCCAGAGTGTGTAGTAATTTCTCCCATCTAACGCTGAAATCACACATTGCATTCAAACAGATGGCGCACTCTAGCGCCTCACTGTTTCAAACACGTATTGCAACAACTGTAGCCGCTGTGGACCAAAAAGCTATGATAACACTGATGAAACCATGTCATCCGATACTACATGGAGTATTCATTCAGGCTCCTACACAGACACACGCGACGCGAGTTGACAAACCCCCTCCTCACCATGCTGGCTGTGTTTACAACATAGGACTGTTGGGGCGGATGTAAATTGAAACAGCTGTTAGAGGCCAGCGGCACTACTGCCGCATAACAAAGTCCCACTCTTTGAGCATAATGCAGGATCATGTATTATGCAGCATCACGGGAGACGGAAAGAAAGTGCAAAAGGGAATCAAAAGGGCAGCGTGACTGGCGAATTAAAAAAACAAGGGTCAGCACTGGGGTTGCCTTTCCCAGGTGGAGAGAGCTGCTGAAGGAGAAAGGTAATACAATCACAGACCAGCGCTAACAGCGGCTAACAGTGGCTAACAGCGGCTAACGGCTAACAGCGGCGCAGTGATGCGAGGAGAGGGATGAGGCTGTTAGCGACTGGCCGCTAACAGCGGCTAACAGCCAACAGTGGTGCTGGCCTGTGATAAACAACTGAAAATGTTAAACAATGTCCTTCTAAGAAGGATTTTCCAGCCAGAGACCTGATATTTAGAAGTGCTAGTTGTGAAACGTTATCTGGCATAAGTTTAGAGACAGACTGTGTTTGACATGAGATACATATCAGATTTGATGGGTTGTTGTTTTTATTTTCGCCATGCCGCCGGCTGAATGAAATTGCCGGCATAAGGGGGAGAGCGGCATGGTGACTGTCCTATCTCTTCTTTTCTTGACATTCTTGCTGGGACAGAGACAAACTCTGCAGGTTTCTTGTAATGTGGAGGACAGAGCCACAGACTGTGACGTTATCATCATGGGAGGCGGTTGTTGTTTTTGGAGCAGTAACTGTCTGTCTGTCTGTCTGTCTGCTCCCTGTGTGCTGACCTTCCTGCTTATCAGTGCATATATGTTCTGATAAGATGACTCGATGGTGTGAGGTAAGTTGCAGCCAAGATGTCTGGAGCCAAGGTTGTTTGGGTGAATCCCGTCTGACATGAAGCGGCTATGTTCCAAAAAATTTAAAATTGTAAATAAATCCAACCTGTTGCTCGAGGCAGGCTGATGACAGCCAGGTGCTTAAGCCAAGGAGTCTGCTGAAGGACTCGCAACCTCTGCCGAGTGTTGGGATAGGTCCAGAGATGAAAGACACTCCTGAGTGAAGTTTTTTTAAGTGTTTCCAACAAAAACAAAAAGTCTTTCTTTAGGGTCTCAGACCCAGATTTATTCATGAGGATGTCAAATGAGCCAGCATGAATAACAATCTTCTTAATATGTGGCCATGTAGACATAATGTCTGGTAGCATAGCTGCCACCTCTCTGACTGATGTGTTATTCACAGTTAGATTTTCAGTCCCGGCCATTTCCACCTGCCTCGTTATAAAATCCCCAATCAGAATAGTGTCTATCCTCTTAGCTTTGTTTTTGGCAGAATGCTCTCTGGCTCTTGGCCTGGCACTGGCTTGTGACCTGTTAACTTTGTTATTGCTCAGTTTCATAGTCTGACCTTTATGAGTTAAGCGACTCTGTTTCCTCTGTTGCCGCTCTTTTTCTGTGGTTTGTGCGAGGGGGGACACAGAGCTGTCCGCGCGGGGAGGCTGCCAGCTGTTAGCCGGGAGGGGAGCTGCTGGCAGAGGATGACTCCCAGACTGGGGAGACGTGGGACGGGCTGCATCATCCTTGAGCTCACTGGAGTCCGGCACTTCGACCCGCGATGACAGAGGCTCAAATCTGTTGGAAAGGCTGAGGTGGGATGAGAGACCGACGCCGACTGAGGTCCTTTTTTTGCTCCGTAACACCACCTCCAACCATTGTGGCTTACGACAGGGCGTTGAACTGCTGGGCTGCGGAGGAGAGGATGTAGGATCCCAGGCTACTGTGTCCTGAAGAGCAGCTTTAAACGAGGCGATCTGTAGAGATTTCTCGTGAGCCACGTGCAGGGTGTTTGTCAGCAGCTCAGATTGGGACTTGACTTCCGCTGACAGCCTTCGGATGTCTTCCTTGAGGTTGGCAATGATGCTGTTTTTCTTAACAAGTTGCTGGTTTTCATCGGGAGGGCTGGATGTAGCCATTAGCTTAGCAAACCAAGCTAAGTTGCTACAGGTTGCTTCACAAGTCGGCTCCACTCAGGCTTGCACTGTGCCTCAGCCCTGCTCACACAGTACTAAAGCTGTGAAAATATGGCAGCAGTCCTCTGTATCTCTCACAAATTAAGGTCCCAATGCTTTATAAGTATCCAGGATCTACTTTCTGTAGCTTTTAGTGGGAAAAAACAAGAATGAAAGCAAAAGAATGTAAGCAAAGCGGAGCGCAAGCAGCAGAGCGTCTGCACTGCAAGAAAGCCGGAAGCAAAAGCTGCTGATTTACATGAAGCTAACGCTTCATGTAAATCAGCAACCGAAGATGGATTTCCTTGAAACCCTGATAAAAATATAACCAAGCAGTTTCAATGACCCTTTGTGTCTCTCACTGCAGCCACAACTCAGTGGTCACTAACATCATTAGCAAATACTCCCACAGCAGAGTATTTATGAGGGACATTTGTCAAAATGAGATCAATCAAAGATGACTTACTGGCTACGTTTCTGATAAAACAATAATGTTAGCATCAGTAGATTCAGCTCAGATCCAAATAAAATCAAGTTTGGACAACAAACTACGTACGGAGAAACATAGGGAGAAAAGCGGAAAGGTTAATCTGTGTCACTTTGGACAGGATGAGGAACTGAAGTGTACACAGAAGCAGAGTCAGAAACGGGGTCGAACAGTGAGCCACAAGATACAAAATGCTCATTAAAACAGTTCAGCACAGTGGGTCTGTCAGATATAGTGCCAGATTCTGTGGCAATACAGGAGGACAATTCATTTTGATTTCCACTGACAGATAGTTTTAATAGCTTTCCAGAATTTTCTAGGATCACTCAAGTTTTCAGTGGTAACAGAAAGAAAATACTTAGATTTAGAACTTTTAAAATGGAGCCAGTCAGTCTCAGTCTGTCTTTCTAGCCTTCGCCCAGGCCTTGTTTCTTTTGTGCAGAAGACTAGATAATTCTGCTGTAAACCAGAGGTTATCTCGGCCCTTCACTCTAAACTTACGCAGAGGTGCATGTTTGTCTATTATTTCCTTGAAACCCTGATAAAAATATAACCAAGCAATTTCAATGTAATCGTTTAAATAAGTTTTGGTGGTCACTAACATCATTAGTATTAGTATTTATGAGGGACATTTGTCAAAATGAGATCAATCAAAGATGACTTACTGGCTACGTTTCTGATAAAACAATAATGTCAGCATCAGTAGATTCAGCCCAGATCCGAATAAAATCAAGTTTGGATAACAAACTACGTACATTAAGGTGAAGGAGGCCCAAACCGGATCTTAAAGTCAGCCGGAGTGGCAATCTGGCTGCAATTAGTCGGACCAGAGTTTAGCTGCACGTTACCAGAAAGCAATAATGACAAAAAAATCAGGCATCTTCTTCTTATAGTCGAAGCACACAACACATCCTTTATCTTAACATGATTAGCAAAGTACAAAAGCATGACCCAAACATGACTATGAGTTCAGTAACATGTGGAGTGACTTCACTGCAGGTTTCAAAGGGTTAAAACTTGCGACTCGAGTCCCCCAACTCTGCTTTTAACTCCTAAGTGGAGTCTTTAGAGCATTCCTAACAAAAGAAGAACGGCCCTAAAATACAACTTAGAAGCAACAAAATAAATATATAATATAAAACTAAATTCCTAGCAAGAAACAGGAGTGAGGAGTTTTGTTTAATAAAAATAAATGTGACTTTTAGTCATCATCGTAAAGCACGTATCACACTGACTGAACCTAACGTTACACAAGTTTTAATCTGAACTAAACTGAAGTGCAAAATATTGATCGTCTTTCCAATAGATAGATAGATAGATAGAATGTTAAATTTGAAAATAAAATTACTTGCTTCCTCCTGATGTTGCACAATAGCAATTATTTTTTTTTTTTTTTAAAATCACATTTTTAAGTTCTTCATATGAAACGTGAGGACAAATTGTTTTAGATTTAATTTTGCATTTATGTTAACATTAATGATGACATAAGGAGAACACAGACTGGTCACTCTTTAAATGTCATTTCTTTAATCTTTAATGTTACTTTATATATTTACACATAAAATATTCTCAATACTTACTTATATGTGTCAACTACTTACATTTATATATATTAAATTTCACATATATATTTTTATTATTATTTATTGTGAGTGGTGACAGTGAAAAACATGTCTCATGGTTGAAACAGAACACAAAAGTCTACCTACAAATTTAACATTTCCTTCAAAGAAAGAAACAAAGAGAGACGAATAAACAGCAGACAGTGACCAGTCTCATAATCTATTAATAACAATAATACAATTTATTTATAGGCGCCTTTCACGACACTCCAGGTCAAAATGAAAAAACGAGTTCAGGAATAAAGTAAGGTAAAATATACAAATAAATAATAAAGTAAGATAACCTAACAACAAATAAATATTCAGCAAGGCAAGTTTACAGTGAATAAAATTCTGTGTCATTTAGTCGTGAATCATTTAAAAAAAATGGCAAAGGTTAAATTTCAAACAGTTCAGCTTCACGTCTCATAAAAAGAGCTTCAAAATGTGATTTCTCCAAATTCTGATAGTTGCTGTTGGATCACCATCAGGAGGGCGACACTGTTTTATTTAAAGTTAACATTAAAAGATAAAGTGATGAAAGTTCTCCAGTTCTCACCATCTGCTGTGGTCGGGGTCCCACTCGTCCTGTTAATGTGACATAAACCGTCCGGCGATCAGTGCGGTGTGACCAACTGTGTGGAATGTGGACACGTCTCCTTTTCAAAGAAATGAGGCGAGACTGGCCACAGGTGAGTTGAGGAGGGAAGTGTTGTTTGTTATCAGGAAGAAGCGTGTCTCAGTGCCTGTACTCTGCGCAGTGATAAAGATAATATTTGATGGGGTGGAGCAAGAGGAGAGAGGGTTGTGACAGACGTTTAACCTACAGTGCTTTGCCCAAAAAAAAAACTAATAAATTCCAAGGTTGTACCCACACCTATAAACTGCCCTTTAATAATGATAATTATGATTTTACTGTGTAACTGAAATTTGTCATCATCATCATCAGAGCCTCTGTGGCTCTCATTGCCACTCCCTGTTTGGGAAAGATAGTCGAGCACTCTGCGTAGATGCTGTACACAAAGCACCAAATTTCTATTTTAAATCAATAATTAAAGCTGTAGAGTTGCTGTGTAATTGGTTACACCACCAATGAATCCAACTAGAATTTCCACACCACGGTTGAACGCTCTGACAGTCTCCATCATGTCAGTGAAAACATGGATGCTTCACGCACAGAAGATCTATACAATCAGCACAGTTTCAAGATTTATTACTTCATTATTGACAATAAAAAGTTACCGTTAAAAAATAGCAAAAGTGCCTAAAAGGTGCTGATGATGATTTAAAATAAGTTGTTACAGGCTCTGTTTAAAAGGACAGTTTTAGCTTTGAATTAAAAGTGCTCGGAGTCGGGGTTCGTCTGACATCATCTGGGAGGTCGTTCAAGGTTCGTGCCACATAAAGAAAGATGCTGCCACACCACGAGAAGTTTGGAGAAAAGTTGATCTACAGGAGATTAACTTTTTGAAAGTGATACAGAACAGCCGCGAGCCTTTGATATCTAATGTTTCAAGATTAGAGTCACCAATTCAGTATCTGACCAAATGTCTCCCCTTCTGTTCCTGAGATATGACGTTAAAATATGATGATGTCACAGTCAAGCTGACCTTTGACCTTTTGACCTTCATTATTTTATCCTGTCAGACATTTAGGTCAAGTTTTGTCTTCAGTTTGTCACAACCCGGCTCACAGGCAATGACAAAAGCGGAGAGACACAGCGCAAACTCAAATACAAAAGTATATTTATTTAAATAAAGCAACGTAAATAAACATAATGCAGGTATGGAGTGTGTTAGTCAGTGTGATCAGTAGTGTACATGTGGATGTGTGGAGCATGCGAGGAGTGGTGTTGTGGAGATAACCTAAATAAACAGAAAAGCCAAACAAAAGTACGGGTGCTGGCGAAGAGTCGGGAGAGAGAGAGAGCGCGGCGTCAGCCAGCACTGCTTATATCTGTCCACGCACCGGGTCCAGGTGCTCGTGATCCAGACAATCAGCTGATGACAACACACCATGTCACCAATTACGTCATCAACATAGCATGAACTACCAACCAACACAGCCAAGCAGGGGCCGTCACAAGTTAAAGTGGATGTTTGTGTCATATACAAAGAAATTCACTTAAGGTGTTCTTGAGATATCGTGTCCTCGATAATGAGACAGACGCCAGGTCATGGTGACCTTTGAGCACCAAAATCCAATCAGTTCATCTTTGAGTCCAAGTGGACATTTGTGCCAAATTTGAAAAAAGTCCCTCACAGTGTTCTTGAGAATTGCGTTCACAAGAATGAGACTGATGCAAGGTCACGGTGACCTTGACCTGTGACCTTTGACCACCGAAAACTAATAATTTCAATGCTGAATCAAAGTGAACATTTGTGTCAAAGTTGAAGAAATTCCCTCAAGGCTTCATGAGATAAGAATGAGCCAAGAATGGGACGTACAGAAGGATGGCTGTACAACCTAAAAACATAATGCCTCTGTCACAGGCCCGGTCTCACTCCGATGTCGTCAAAAGCCAGCGCTTGGGGAGTGACTTGCAGCGTCAGAAACCAATGAAAAAAGCAACCTTTAACGATGGCACGTCATATCTCAACGTTGACAGTCCATGATCAAATGTCGATATGTAACAAAGTCGGAGTGACAGTGTTGGATATTACTACATGGGCTCAGGAACATTTTGAAAACCCTTGTCAGTCAACACAGCGCTGCATCTACGAACGACTCTACCATAAAGAGTGAAAGCCAGATATCAACAACATCCAGAAACAGCTCCGCCCACTTCTCTGAGTCTGAGCTCATCTGAGATGGACTGACACAAAGTGGTGTGACCAGACCATCATGGACATCCTGTCCTCCAAGACCATCCAGATTGTTACCAGCTCAAAGTTCAAAGCCAAATTCACATCAGTGAAGGCTCCATGAATGCTGAAAGGTACATACAGGTTTTGGAGCAACATATGCTGCCATCCAGACGACGTCATCTTTTTCAGGGACATCCCTGCTTATTCCAGCGAGACGCTGAGACGCACTGTGTATGTGTTCCAACAGCGTGGCTTCGTAGTGACAGAGTGCAGGTACCAGACTGACCTGCCTGCAGTCCACACCTGTCTCCCACTGAACATGTGTGGAACATGATGAAGCACAAAACACGTCAGAGTCGACCTCGGCTGTTCAGACACTGAAGTCGGATATCACGCAAGAATAGGAGGAATATTTCCATTTCAAAACTCTGTGTTATGTGTACCTGTTTGGACAACAAAAGAATGTGGTTAGGTTCAGAAAAAAGTTCATGGTTTGGCTTAAAATCAGTACAATTGTTAGTAACATTATATAACATCACATGAAACACATCATGTCACATATACTAGCACACTATTTGCTTTCATTTAGAAAACAAATCACGCTCCCAGGTTAAAGTCCAGACTTTGTTTGACCATCCACCTCCACTCCCTCCCTCTTTATTCTAGGGTAGGTGCCCAGAGTGTCTCATACTGGCTTGCAAAGGCTTCTCAGTCACACAGCGCTGGCCTTGCTCTCAACGGAAACGCCTGAGGCGGGGCTGTATGTCCCTCGCTGAACGATGTATTCTCAAGATGTTGTTGAATGTTATGGAACCCTCCAGACGACTTACCCGACCAATGTACAAACAAATCCAAAATTCTCGTTTACGAGAATAAGTCAGATTATTGGTGGAGGTAATGATGCACCAATGATGACATGTTTATGAATGCAGACATCAATTTTTGCCAATAAACAACTGAGAATGCTACACACTGTCCCTTTAAGGGTTCACACCCACACGAGGTTTAAAGCCGTCGACTCCGCGCCAACATCTTCAAGAAATTCAAACAAGTCCAGCTGCCTACGATACAGCACTTAGGATCAGTGCGTAGGTTGTTGTTTCCCATTGCGAGGGGGATTTAAAAACAACAGTAACATGCAGATGCAGAAGGGAGTCGGCCATTGGCAGACTTGTAGCCACAGTTTACATCCCGTGAGTCAGACGAGGGGTCGAGCCATTTCTGTGTGCAGGCTTGCCAGTGCACCTCACTATCGCCCAGGGTTTGTTCCTTGTCTTGAACATGACTGATAGTTCTTCAGAGACTTGATCTATTTTTAACCCTGAGTTTTTTTTACAAGGTGATGTTTGATCGATGATAGCAAGTCATGAATTTGTAAGAATATTTCAGTGGCAATTCTACAACTGACATTTCAGAGGTGTGATGCATATCACTGTCTCAAGGTCACTGGGAAAAGCTTGTTGATCCTTAAGCCTGTTCTTTCCAGTCTGGTCCCTCTGAGCGCTCACTGAAGCTGAGCACAAAACACCAGGAGCAGTCATGTTGTCCCTCCTGTTGTACACAATCAAATCTATCAGTGCTGATTTGAAAGCATGTTTAAAACGTAACTTTCAGGTTGAAGCAACAAGATCTCCAAATGTCATCAAATCTTTTCTAAACTCCTTCCTTTAAAGATTTGCCTACGGCACAGCTGCAACTGAAGCAGAACTGCTCCATCACTAACATTTACATTGAACGCAGAGCAAACAGCAGACGGCAGGTTAAACTCAACAACAGCTCAGTGATTAGACAAGTTTCAAACGGTGTTTGCCATGTGTGTGACTAAATAGGAAATCTCTTCATGCGTCTGAGGAGACGAGGCTCAGTGTGCAGTCAGACCCATGTCTCCTAAATGGTGCATGGATGTTATTTGTTCAGTTCATTTTAGAGAACTAAATCTGAAAGCATTCATTCCCTGCCACTGTACAAAGACAGAGAAATGTTTGCACAGCCTGGGACCAGAGGAAGCTTGTGGGTCAGAAGTGTTTTCAGTTAGTTTCAGTATTCTACCTCCGATGAAGAGCAGCACACAGCTGAACCTTTGCCTCGTCCAGAGAGTCCCAAACAGGGCTCTGTGTCTGTCAGACGGTCTGAAGGGGAAACTACCACATCAGCAGAACAATAATTGGAACTAAGGGGGTTAGATCACCACATGATTCCCAAGCGCGGCACCGCTGCTGCTCACCGCTCCCTCAGGGGATGGGTCAAATGCGGAGAACAAATTTCACACACTCAGGTGTGTGACAATCAGTGGAACTAGAACTAGAACTAGAACTAGAACTAGAACTAGATCAGCAGAACCATAACGTCATGTTTCCTGCCATCACCTGCCCAAAATTATGAGGACTGACAGCACATCATCATCAAAGATGCCCCTGAGACGGTCCAGCCATAGTGGCAGGTGTAAGATGCAGGCAGGATCAGCGAACATGGAGAGGCCCGACGAAGTGGCTGGAATAGTGCACAGGAACATCTGTACCCAGTGTGGACTCCAAGCACCCAAATCCTGATGGGACACACCACCGAAGGTGTTTGAGAACAACAGGGCTAAGATCCTGTGGGACTTCAGCTTCCAGACTGACAAACAGCTGCTGGCTGACCAACTGGACATAGTGGTGGTTAACAAACACCAGAAGAGGGCAGTGGTGGTAGAAGTGGCGATACCAGCCGACAGCAACATCAGAGAGAAGGAACACGAAAAGGTGGAGAAGCATCAAGGGTTGAAAGAACAGCTGGAACAGATGTGGAAGGTCAAAGGTGACGTGGTCCCTGTGGTTGTAGGAGCACTCGGGGCTGTGACCCCCAAACTGACAGAGTGGCTCCGGCAGATTCCAGGAACAACATCTGAAGCCTCAGTCCAGAAGTGTTCTGCACTAAGCTGGTTTAAATCTTATTTATCTGATCGTTTTCAATTTGTTGACGTTCATAATGAATCATCCGTAAGTACCAAAGTTTGTTTTGGAGTTCCGCAAGGTTCTGTGCTTGGACCAATCCTATTTATTCTATATATGCTTCCTTTAGGTAACATCATTAGAAATCACTCTATAAATTTCCATTGTTATGCGGATGATACACAGTTGTATTTATCTATGAAGCCAGAAGAAAGGGATCAATTAACTAAACTTCATAATTGCCTTAAAGACATAAAAACCTGGATGAGCACCAATTTCCTGATGTTAAATTCAAACAAAACTGAAGTTATTGTTCTTGGCCCCAAACAACTCAGAGACTCTTTATCTGATGACATAGTTTCTCTTGATGGCATTGCTCTGGCCTCTACCACTACCGTAAGAAATCTCGGAGTAACATTTGATCAAGATCTGTCTTTCAATTCTCATTTAAAACAAACCTCACGGACTGCATTTTTTCATCTGCGTAATATTGCAAAAATTAGGCCTATCCTGACCCGAAAAGATGCAGAAAAATTGGTCCACGCTTTTGTTACCTCAAGGCTGGATTACTGTAACTCTCTATTATCAGGTAGCTCTAGTAAATCATTAAAAACTCTTCAGCTAATTCAGAATGCAGCAGCACGTGTACTAACAGGAACTAAGAAACGAGATCATATTTCTCCTGTTTTAGCTTCTCTGCACTGGCTCCCTGTAAAATCCAGAATTGAATTTAAAATCCTACTGTTA
Organism: Epinephelus awoara; assembly: GCA_035609425.1. Lineage (NCBI taxonomy): Eukaryota > Metazoa > Chordata > Actinopteri > Perciformes > Serranidae > Epinephelus > Epinephelus awoara. The sequence continues at coordinate 1,638,099 of CM069311.1, forward strand.
ACTTATAAAGCTCTAAATGGTCAAGCTCCATCATATCTTAGAGAGCTCATAGTGCCATATTATCCCACCAGAACTCTGCGCTCTGAGAACGCAGGGTTACTCGTGGTCCCTAAAGTCTCCAAAAGTAGATCAGGAGCCAGAGCCTTCAGCTATCAGGCTCCTCTCCTGTGGAATCATCTTCCTGCTACGGTCCGGGAGGCAGACACCGTCTCCACATTTAAGACTAGACTTAAGACTTTCCTCTTTGATAAAGCTTATAGTTAGGGCTGGCTCAGGCTTGCCTTGTACCAGCCCCTAGTTAGGCTGACTTAGGCCTAGTCTACCGGAGGACCACCTTTAATGCACCGGGCACCTTCTCTCTCTCTCTCTCTCTCTCGCTCTCTCTCTCTCGCTCTCTCTCTCGTATCCTATTACTGTATCTTGTTTACTCGGCCATTCTGGATGTCACTAACTCGGCTTCTTCTCCGGAGCCTTTGTGCTCCACTGTCTCTCAGGTTAACTCGTATTGCAGCGGTGCCTGGATAGTGTGACGTGTGTGGTTGTGCTGCTGCCGTGGTCCTGCCAGATGCCTCCTGCTGCTGCTGCTGCCATCATTAATCATTAGTCATACTTCTGCTGCTATTATAGACATATGATATTATCATACATGTATACTGCCTGATACTAATATATATTTTCAACATATTGTACCACAGTAGCCAGAACTATAACGACAGTATTATTACTTTCATGAATGTTGTTGTAAGCTACTGTCATTACCGAGGATGTCATACAGATTACTGTATTGTGTCATACAGATTACTGTTAATTTGTTATGCTGATCTGTTCTGTATGACATCTACTGCACGTCTGTCCGTCCTGGAAGAGGGATCCCTCCTCAGTTGCTCTTCCTGAGGTTTCTACCATTTTTTTTCCCCCGGTAAAGGGTTTTTTTTTGGGGAGTTTTTCCTGATCAGCTGTGAGGGTCTAAAGGACAGAGGGATGTCGTATGCTGTAAAGCCCTGTGAGGCAAATTGTATTTGTGATATTGGGCTTTATAAATAAAATTGATTGAATTGATTGATTGAAGTGTGCAGTCCTAGGATCAGCTAAGGTACTGCGCAGAACCCTCAAACTCCCAGACCTCTGGTAGAGGACCCCAGCCTGAGAGGGTGATTACACTCCTATTTTCTGAGTGCAAAATTTTCATGGATACAAGAAGATTTTGCATTTTGCAGTGAGGATTGCAGCCTGAGGCCTATTTTCATCCCACCCTGCCCTGCAGCCTGAAGGCTCCATCCACCCTGCTCTGCAGCCTGAAGGCTCCATCCACCCTGCCCTGCAGCCTGACATGTCTGTTCTCAAGAGAGCACAGGTGAGGTTTTACATGAGGGGGGTGTTTCCTTTTCCACCAGGACAAAAAGTGTCTTGGTGACTGCACAGAGTACAATCTAAAGTAATCACTGGTCGGGTGGAGCAACAGCAGGGAAGGTAGTGAGGGCACCGTGCCAGTGCTTTGCGCAAAAAGCAAACAGAACTGTGGTCTGCACCCACACTGCTAAACTACCCTACACAGAATGAGGATGGAAATATGTTGTGTGAATAAAATATTATACTTTGTGATGAAGGTGAGCATCATAATAATGATATATTTTATCAGTGAATCACTTATTCATCACATGGATCACATCTCGTGCATCACAAGGTAAAACTGCACGAGATATAATGTGATGCCATCAGCTCCTCTAACATTAGCTCCATGATTTAGGGCCCATCCCAATACCCCCTCTTGGCCCTACCCCTAGATTTGTGCATTCCTGCGAGGGGTAGTGGTGTCCCAATTCCTTTTTGCGTGTAGGGGTAGGGGGCATAACGAGCAGTAGTGGGTCTGAAACTAGCCCTTCGGAGCGAGAAATTTCACATTTTCATTCACATACTTTATTTACATAATAACTAATGTCATACACCAGTTCTTCAGTATAAACAACTGCACCGCCCCCACCCCTCCCCTGTACCAAGGTGTCCCCCAGGGGTCAATGCTTGGTCCCCTCCTCTTCATCCTCTGCATGCTCCCCCTTGGCAAGATCATCTGTCGGCACAGCCTCCAGTTCCACTGCTACGCCGACGACATCCAACTGTACATCTCCACCAAAGCCATCACCAAGCTTAGGAGGGTATTCACTGAGTGCTGATCCTTTCTCTAGAGCACACACTTCTTGTGTTTATTTGAACTGAATCGTGTGCGTGACGTACCAGGGGTTGATCCTGTTGGTGGCTCGAGACCTCCAGAACAGTTTGCCCAGGTCCTGTCTGATACACTCCCACAGGATGTGGCTGGTGCCCTGACCCTGCTTACTGCTGCTCACCACAAACTTGTCGAGGTAGGGAGTGCCGCTGTTCACCGGCTCCATGGTAACGATGGCTGCCGCGCTGTAGCTGCAGGGAGAAGATTCACATATGTAACATACTCACACCCACAGGTCTGTGTTTAGCTAGAACAACAGGATGCAGATTGTTTTATTAACGCTGATCTGGATTTATTTGTCTTGTGTTACTCCTGGAAGAGTCGCACGCACCCTTCAGAGAGGTAGATGGAGTGCAGTCGTCCTTTCAGCGAGTCGATGTAGTCTCGCCTCAGAGTTTTATCAAACGACTTGTTGATGAGAGCGAGCAGGCGCTCGACATCGATCTCATCCAGGGAGCTGTACCTGCACACACAAATACACACAACAATAACGGTCAGTCAAAGAGTCAAACACAGTGTGTCTAACTCTTTTCAGGAGGTAATTCTGGATTATGACTAAATCCAGGGTCACTAACCTGTGTATGGGGTCTCCATTTTTAAAGAGCGTCCCTGATCCTGAGCCACAAATACAGACAGAACAAGAAGTTAGATATAAACTCATGCAAGCATTAAAACACACAAACTCCTTGAGGCGCGCTCCGGAACGCGACTGACATTCAGTCCTTGCGCTCTGTTTTTTAAGCTGGAGGGGTAGCAGGCATCAACAACAGGTGTTTGTCCTTGACATTAGTGTTGTTTTTCCATTATCACTGTGCGTTTTCAAAAACATGCAGGTATAATCATTCAGTGGAACTCCTTGCATCTATTTGTCACAATATCCTTTAAAACATGTCGGTGTACAATCACTCAAGGGAACTCCCTGCCTCTTATTTGTCACAATGTTTTTGGTTTCGGGCACACCTGTTTTTAAAAGTGTGTGAGACCCATGAGACCCAAGGACTTTGGACGTATCCTTGATACAGTTTTAACCTTGTGTGTGTGTGTGTGTGTGTGTATGTGTGTTCTAGTCAGTACGTGTGTGTGTGTGTGTGTGGGTGGGTGTGTTTTAGTCAGTACATCTGTGTGTGTGTGTGTGTGTGTGTGTGTGTGTGTGTGTGTGTGTGTGTGTGTGTGTGTTCTCAGTAATACATTTGTGTGCTCTCCGTACCTAGGCTTGAGTGAAGTGTTTCTATCATGCAGGAATACATAACACATTTCTATATGAGCTGAGTTTTCAGTCTTAATCAACTTAAGCAAGATAAAGCATTTACCTGATTAATGAACACATTTGTCAATGAACATATTTACTTGATTAATGAATATTCTTCTGATTGGTAATTAAATCTTACACTACATTCCCCCCTTTGGGGCTCCATAGCTCCATTACCATAATGGGGAGAAAAATATATATATTCCCCCCTTTGGGACCCAAAGGTCCCATACTACAAGTTAGCTATATTTTCAGGAATTAGCAGGCTTAATTCAGCAAATCAACTGAGGGAAAAATATATATTCCCTCCTCTGTGACTTTTAAGTCCCATATATAATTAGCATCAGTAGATTTAGCGCATAGTATTTCCAGTGAATACCGCACATCAATTTTACTAAAAATTCAGTAATTATACTAATCATCATGAGCCAATGACGTGGCATGTATTGAGTACACAGGCTATAATTAACAACACTGTTCATCATTCATCAGTGCATGGTACAATTAATCACAATAACTAATCACAGTAATCATCACATATGTAGATCACAGTCAGCAGGATACACATATCAGTCTTGATTCTTCTTTGCCGCTCATCTACTGTCCATCTGACTCCTGGGTTGATGGGCCAGGCATACGCAGGCGTTTGTAGATTGCCACCTGCTCTTTCAGTAACTCGATCTGTCGCTGTACCTCTTGACAGTTGCAGTTGGTCAGCTGTTGTTGTAGATCATCTCTAACCTGCGTCAGCTCCCGGACTCGTGCACGCAGGTTGCGCGTCTCCTCCTCAGTGCACTTCACATGACTTTTTATCATGCTTTTATTCTGGATCCTTCTAATGACGTAGGTTTCCTGGCGAATTCTACGAAGCTTTGGGCGCTGGTCGGTGGGGAGATTATACAGCAGTCGATGGTAGAGAATCAAGGGTACATGATGGAGTCGTGTGCGCAGCATCTCCGCCTTCCTTAGGTGTTGTCTTCTGGTCGGCACTCCGTCAGGCAGGCTTTGGAGGGTGGTTAACACTCCCTCCGGCCACACGTTGAAGTCTTGTTCTAAAGCAGCTCTAGTTGCCATACACAGGGGTTTTACACCTGTGAGATCTGTACCCTGCGGAGGTGGGGGAGTTGGCTCTCTGGATGGCGGGTTGTTAGGTGGGCTAAGTGGTGGGGTTGTGGGAGAGTAACCCGATGGAGATGTGATGTCAGAACTATTCTCTGTCGGTAAGGAAGAGACAGACCTTGGGGAAGAATCAGGGGCGTGCCGTGGCAACATCCCATCGTGGGCACTGCCCCTGAGGACTGGCTGTTGTGGCAGTGCTTGGGCTGCGGTCGCCAGGACCTCTAATGGGGCTTGTTGGGACTGTGTCAGGCCTGGATTTACTTCTCCTGGGTTCATGTCCCAGCTGGGTCCTGCCTGGAACATGATGTCTGGGTTGGTTGGGTTGAGGACCTCTTGGTGGGATGTCCCCTCACCTGCATCTGACCTCCAGTCCCCCTCGGCCTTGCTCTGACTGAATCCTCCAGACACGCTTCGACCGTCTTGTAGTAGGTAGCGGAGCAAGGAAGTACTAGGGGTCTGGGTCCAGGGCTGGATTGTTGGTCGCAGTTGGAAGTGGAGCCTCCCTGGTGTCATCGGGGTGGGTCGTCCATGGGCTTCCATCGGGGCGTCTCCGCTGGAGGTAGATGTAGGTTGGCTGGCCATCTCGGGGGTCGTCTCCGGGTATGTCGACATCTGGACCGGGTATGATGGAGGCGGGGGTGACTGGTATGGCTGTGGTGGAGATGGCTGGTACGACTTATTTGGCCACTCCTGCTGGTAGCTGAAGTCAAATGGACCCCCTGGTTTCTGTGGGTTAAGGGTGTGGGGTCCTCCAGTCCTCAGCCATAGTCTGCATCTATCTCAAGGTTGTAAAGGACATCTTTAATGCAAGTCATTAACTTATGTCTTTCCTCGCCTCTGAGCGCTCAATGAACCATGCAAGAAGCTATACTAGCAGGTTAGTAGTTAATGTTGGTTAGGTAACAGCAAGAGTATAAGGGTTTATTATTTTATGCTAGGTCGCACCCTACATAATCTCCACATCCTCATATATTCCTTCCGCCTGTCTACACATCTGTTCATATAGAGCTGTGTTCCCTGTCCTTATTTCATATTGATTTAGTGGCCTGATGATTTGGTCATGGCTCTTAAGGCCCTTCTCTAAGGATTTGCCCATGTCTTCTGATGGTTTTTTGCCTATAGTGGGCTGTGGATCGTGGTCCAATATGACAAACTGTCCCATGGTGCTATCCATGGCTTTCCTAATCACATGTCGCACTAGGGGAAGTATACAGCAAGCTACTACAAGGAGGGTCAGTACCACAAGTCCCAATAGCATTCCTATCATTTGTAAAATCTTTCCAGGGGATAGGTTTGTTAGCCACTCCACCAATGAGGGGACCTTAGTGTTCCAATTAGAATGCTGGACATGTTGATCTCTTAGCTGATGCATGTTCTCTAAAGCAAATTGTCGAATTGCCCTCGGGTCCTGTATGCATTGGGATGACAGTACAACAGGTTTCTCCCGTCACATCTCCTATCACATCACAGATTCCTTGATCTTTTGCAAGCATTGCTTCAATGATTGCAAGTTTGTTTTGCATTGTCATCAGGGATGTAGCATGTAGTTGCTCTTTTACTCCCTCCAGAGCCTCTATAGTCCAGTTTATGAACCTTTGTTGGTTGTACCATAAATAATTTACCCACCGGCTATTCCGGACTATGTAGTTAGCATTGGATATGTGCCCATAAAATGGTGCCATCCCCAATAATCTTCCTGTCTCTATCCAGGCATCTGATATGGCCTGATGGTCGTCAGGAACCCCTACTGGTATTTGCTCCCATGAAATGAATACGTTATCTCTTTTGTTCCACTCTGTTGGTTGATTCTTAGTTGATCTACGAGATCTTTTGATAGTATGGTTAGTTAGGCTCAGTACTGTAATTGGTCCTATTAACATTACTGGGGCACAAATTCCAGTCCAATTTGGTAATAACACAGCTTTTACCTGTCGATCGTCTTCACATATCCAAAATATGTCTGCCAGTGGTTCTGTGCCATTGCTAAGGTTTCCAAACCACACCCAGCGGGTGGTCGAGTCATTGTGTGACGGAAAAGGCACCGAGGCTTCAGTCGTACCATTGACCACCTTGCGACACTGAATTTTAGCCTTCTCAGTGGTGTTGCATATCTTTACTCGTCCCAGAGTCAAACCATTTATTGTGCCTGAACCCTCATATTTGCACTGAGCCCTCATATTTGCACTGAATCATCTCTTCTGCCTCTTCGGAGGCGCTGCAGGCGGTAGCATTGCGTAACAATTGTTCTAACTCCTTTCCTTGAGCCAAGCAAAAGGGAAATATAGTATTTTGTGCCAAATACACTATTGGAGGTACTTGATAGTCATTTTTAATTTGCTCTGGGGCGTCTTTAAGACTTAGTGGACAAATGGTAGTGTCACTGGTGTGTTTCTCTCTCCCTCCTGCCATCCACATAGTGCACTGAGCAAAACAAGAGTTTGTGTGTGCAAGCGCTTCCACATTTGGAAGAGGCCTAACTATAGGTAGGCCCATTCTATGACATGCTATACATGAGCTGTTGGTTACTTGTTTAGCAGAATACTCTAACCATTGGTAAAACATATTGGATCTCCAAGTGGTGGTTTTTATTACATCCACTCTTGGTATTGGCACCTGTCTTGGTTTTCTTTGGCATACTGGATTTAATTGGAGCCACTGTTGGGCTACTTTTATGGTTATGGTGCGCCCTGTGTCAATGTTAGTGCAACCTCTGGTGTTACACGAAACTCTTGCTGTTACCCTTCCTTCTGCGTTACAGCGCGATCCTATTGACTGGCCATGCAACCTAATGTTTCTTGAGCCCTTCACCAACATGTCGCTGTAAGCATGTGATTTGTAGTACGTTAGTGGTATCATCTGTCTGAGTAGTATCTTTCCTTGCTTTGCAGCCATGGCACCTAGCGCAGCTAGGCACTCGCCTGCTTGTTCCTGGCTCTGCCTATCCTGTTCTGCTCCCTCACTTTGCTTTACTCCTTCCAAGATGAGCAATAGGGTTAATAATACTATTAGTCCTGTTTTTACTCCTCTCATATCACCTGCACCCTCAAGTCTCCCCTGAGCTGGCCTATCGAGGGGCTGGTCCCTCCTCGGGGTCTGTGTCCCCTGATCCTGTGTCTCCTGTGTCTGTGTCTGTGTCTGTGCCTGGGTCTGTCCCTTCTGGTTCTTTGACTTGGTCTGCTTCTGATCTGGGATTTGCTGGACTGGAGCTTTCTGAGCTGTGGCTTTCTTCTTCCTCCCTTTCTGCCTCTGCTCCCCCTGCTCTCTCTGCTCTCTCCATAGTTGGGTCCTCATCAATCGCTCTGCGGCCGTCAGATGGCTGCGCATAAGGTGTATCGCTAGCCCTGGTGGATGGGGAGCTTCCTGCTGAAGTGCTTTCTGATTCTGACGATACTCTCTCCAGTAATGCCCCACTTCTGTTGCTGCGGTCTCTGCCGAGGTCCCGTCTAAGCGCCAAGCGTTCCGACCTTCTGGTGCCCTGTTCGTGTGGGGAGGCATCGCCTTCCCCTTCTGCACCCCTCGGGGCGGCTTCGCCTTCCCCTTGCGGCTGTGGGGGAGCTGCTCTCTGCCTGGCTCTAGGTTGCGGTGCATCTCTGTCTGGGTTGTTAGCTCTGCAGCAGTGGTTAAGATGAAACCAAACGTCCTTACCTTCGACTTTCAAGGCAGTTAGCGTAGTTAGTATCACCTTGTATGGACCTTCTCTGCGTGGTTGGTCCCACTTTCTTTTGAACACCTTGACGTAAACCCACTCTCCAGGAAGTATCGTTTGGAGGTGTTCTGGGATATCGACCCATCTGTCCACAGTGGTGCCTTTCACCTGCTGGAACACGACCCTGTGGATGCGAGTCAGACTTCGGAAGTATTCAAACATTCCACCTTGCAACTGTTCCAACGAGGGTCCTTCATGGGGCCCTCTCAAATATGGCAGTGGAAGAGGCCGGCCTGTAAGCATTTCATGGGGTGTTAGGTGCGTGACTCTGCTAGCTTGTGAGCGCATTGACATTAGTGCAAGCGGCAACGCATCCACCCAGTTTAGTTTATCTCCACTGTCTGCCACTATCTTGGCTACTTTAGCCTTCAAGATACCGTTTGCTCTTTCTACCACTCCCTGTGACTGAGGATGGTAGACGCAGCCAAACTTTTGTTTGATTCCCAATTGCTTCAGTGTCTCTTGTATAACATTGGACACAAAATGGCTGCCGTTGTCAGATGATATGGTATCTGGCATCCCAAATCTTGGGAAGACTTCTTGACACAAAAATTTTGCAACTGTTTTGTGATCGGATTTTGTGGTGGCTTTTGCTTCCACCCATCTGCTGAATCTGCATATGACCACCAAAATGTACCTCATCCCTCTGGCTCCTGACTGCGGTCCCATGTCTATGTAGTCTAGCATGATGTGTCTGAAGGGACCATCTGGAGGTGGTATATGCGCTATTGGAGCTGTGAAAACTTTCCTGATGTTGTATCTCGCGCAAGTTTCGCATTCGCTTAGTACAGTCTACTGTGGCTGCCATGAATGGTGACCACCATACTGCTTGTAGTTTTCTTAGTGTCTCCCCCCTGGCGCAATGGTCATTACCATGCGCCAAAAGGATTGCATGTCTTAACAATAAGGTTGGTAGGACAAAATGACCGTGAGCATCACGCCAGAGACCATTTGTAGGTCCTGGTGCTGTTGTTCTGATGGCGCCACGTTTTACCCATAAGCGTTTTTCAGCTTCATCTACTCTGTTTTGAGCTAAAATAAGGGATGGCATTGTGGTGAGAGTTTCACAATCTTGGATGGTGAGTATGGGTGCCATGATCTCACCTATGGCAGCCTGTTTGGCGGCCTCATTTGCAAAGTTATTTCCTTTGGCGATCAACGTGTCAGTCTTTTGGTGTGCTGGACATTTAATTACCGGCAGAGCGGTGGGGAGAAGCATAGCTTCTAAAAGGTCACGTATGGCATCTCCATGGGTTACAGGCGTGCCATCAGCTCTGCAAAATCCTTTGTTTCCAAATGTTAGCATGAACATGGCACACACCATAGGCATATGCCGAGTCTGTGTAGACGTTTAGTGATTTTCCCTTTGCTATTTTACATGCTGCCGTTAAAGCTTTTATCTCGGCGAGTTGAGCTGAGCAGGGCTGAGCAAGTTTGTGTGATTGCAATGTCACAAAGGTTTGGTCATTGCTGTTAAGTTGAACAACCCCGTGCCCAGCGTGGGTGCCGGTGGCGTCACGGAAACATGACCCGTCAACAAACAGCGTGAGGTCGGCTGTAATTGGTTGGTTATGCAAATCTTCTCTGGCTTGCATAAATTTGTCAGTTTCATGAATACAGTCATGTGGTGTGCCATCTGTTGGCAGTATCAGTTTTGTCAGAACGAACCTTGGACTTGTCAGTAGCGCGTGGAGTTGGTGGGAAGTGTATAGCGTCACAGGGTGTCCCATGGTCAGCGATGATGCTTTCTGAAATGCAAACACAGCTGCGGCCAACCCTTGATAGCAGGGTGGTAGCCCAGTTTCAATGTTATCAAGTTTAGTACTGTAATAGGCTAGAGGTTGTTTACCTGTGGGTGTGTCCTGCATCAACACAGCGCATGCAAAACCTGTTTTCTCTGCCACATACAAATGAAAAGGTTTAGCATAGTTAGGAGTCCCTAATGCTGGAGCAGACTGCATGTCTGCTTTTAGGGCCCGAAAGGCGCTTTCTGCCTCGTCTGTCCACTCCAACTGAGCTGTGCTATTAGTTTGTCCTACTGCTCTTATCATAGCCCTGAGTGGAGCAGTTTTGATGGCATAGTCACAGATCCACGGCCTGCTGTAGCCTGTCATGCCCAGAAAGGATAGCATTTGGCCCACCGTTTGTGGCTGAGGGGCCTTCATTACTGTTTGTAGCTGAGAAGGTGCAATGTGTCTTTTATCACCACACAGCTGTCTGCCTAAGTATTCTACAGTTTGTCGGCAGAACTGTAACTTATCTTTGCTGACTTTATGTCCCCCTTTTGCTAATACAGTGAGCACAGCTATAGAGTCTTTTTCACATTGCTCTTTTGTAGGGCTACAGATGAGCAAATCATCAGCATACTGCAAAACTGTACTCGGCACGGTCAAACTGGCGAGGTCTTGTGTCAACACACGGTTAAATATGGAGGGTGACTCAGTTAGTCCCTGCGGGAGCCTCCTATATGTCCATTGCTGGTTGTCGTACGTGAAAGCAAACAAATATTGAGAGTCTGGATGTACTGGAACACTGAAAAAAGCTGAACATAGATCAATGACTGTGTACCACTGGGTGTCTGGTGGGATGTTTGAGAGCAACGTGTGTGGGTCTGGTACTAGTGGCACTTCACCATCTATTACCGCATTAATTGCCCTCAGATCGTGGACCAAACGGTAGTCTGATGAATTTGGTTTCTTGATGGGAAAAATGGGTGTGTTGCAGGGACTGCTAGTTTTAACCAGCACTCCTGCTTCTACTAACCCCTTGATCGTTGGCCTGATACCATCAATCGCATGTTGTTTGAGAGGATACTGTTTTTGATATGGTAGGTTAACATTTGGCTTTAGCTTAATGTGCACTGGCTGAGCTGATAAACTGCTTGTCTTTTGAGACATAAATGTCCTTGTCTTCTGTGGGCATCCACTCTGGCACCTGCAGGGCATGCTTGACCATGGGACCAAGATGATGAGACTCATAACCCTCAGCTATTAACAGCGTTACATGTGGTGTAGAATTTGGTACCTGAAACCACCCATCTAATTCTTTAGGAAGGCAGACGGCCGTTGCTACGCCTTCTGGCCCCAAAAACATGTCCTCACATCTAATTTCACGTAGTTTCTGATCAAGTACCGTGTCCCAACATTCCTGATAATCTTCATGAGTCTGATCCCTGTCATACATAAGCGTGCAGTGCAGTGGCAGTGTGGGGGTGTGTGCTGCATGATAGTGACTTCGAATCCAGGGCTCGTGATACATCCACTCTTGTCCAATATAAGTCTGTGGTGGTACAAGTTGGAGCCAGTAGACAAGTGCCTGTTTTATCTTGGGTGCGTGTGCAGGAAGCTGTGACATCATGCTGTGGTGGGGATCATCAGGGAAATCCAAATACAGTCCATCTTGAGTGCACATGATTTTTGCTTTTAGTGAACACAGAACATCTCTTCCCAATAGGTTCACTGGAGTGTGTGCCGAATATAGCAGAGGTGCACATATGGTTTTACCTGCAATGAGCATTGGAACAGGTTCCGTTAATGGTATGACTTGTGATTTCCCAGAGAAGCCTATTGTCTTTATGGATGATGTGGAGAGGGGGAACCTGGAACCTTCTTTTCCAATGCATGAGTATGTAGCCCCTGTGTCTACCATAAAAGGATATTCATGCTCATGGATGACGACAGGTATGATGGGCTCATCATGTGACTGCAGTGATATGGCTGGTGATATTAGTTCCCCCTCAGGCTCCTCTGGGCACCCCTACCAGGTCTGCCCTGGCATGGTGTTGGGCCAATTTTGTGTTGGACCCTCCCATGGGTTAATGGGACACTGGCTCCGCATATGGCCTGGCTGACCACACCCCCAGCACAGATTGTTAGGTGGAGCTGGATTAGCTTCTGGGTAACCTGAGCTCATACCTGGTGGACCTGGTTGCTGATTGGGTGCGGTTTGTTGGTTTCCTGGTGCATAGCCTCAGCCCCTGGTTCCACCTCTGCCACGGCCCCTTGGAGGCCGATTGCCACCTCCCCTTAGTGCTGGTTGCTGGTAATAGTAGTAATGGTGTGTAGCATTACCAGAGCTGCCATTACCTGTTGCACTGGGGTCTGCTGGAGTTGGCTGTGGAGGTGCTAGGGGTTGATTGACCAGGGGTGGTGTCTGGTTTGCAGCTATCATGGGAGCCTGCACCTTGTTTTTCTCTTTCTCCTTTTTGACCAGCTTGCTTAATTCTCCCAACTGCAGCTGTGTCAATTTGTTGGCCAGTTGTTTGTTCTCTTCCTCTGCTTTCTTTTTGTCTTTTCTGTACAGATCCACATGATGGATGATGTGTTCTGAAAATAGGGGCCAATCCATTTTCATCAGCCCTACCACGCCCTCTAGGCGTGTTTGTATTTCTTCTGGCATGGCTTTTTTTACCATCAGTTTGAACAGGCTCTGTGTTGTTTTGTTGGCATTCCATGCTTCTCCTGTTTCCTCCTTCCATTTTTTCTGGACGCTGTGCAGGAACTTAGAGGGATATTCATCCTCTGATAGGGTCTCTCCTTCCAGTTTGGATGGGTCCCTTTTTGCTGGATAGCGCATCCTTAATTGTTTCCACACGTCAGCACGAAATCTTCCAAAACTCGAACCATCATGAGTGTTAGTGTCAATAGCTGCACCCATGTGGCATTCTCTTAATATTTCTGCTGTGGTTTGTTTTCCTGCCACATAGGTGAGTAAAGCCTTAATGTCGCCTATGGCTAGCTGTATACCAGCTGTGGTTTCTTCCAGGGCCATTATCCACTTATCAGCCCCATCTGTGAGTGCTGGTAGGCGCTCTGCTAGACCTATCATGTCCATGAAAGGCCAAGGCACATACTGTGTTCTTCCACTTGGCTTTGTAATAATGGGAAACATGGGGGCGCTGGTGTCACTCTCTTCATCTGACAGTTCTGCTAATAGGGGCTTAAGTGTCTTTCCATGTCTCAGCACCATACCTCGCTGGTGTTGCTGTTTGCGCCTCACAACCTGCGCTAGTGTTTCCATGACGCCTTGAAGCTTCAGGGTAATATGCTCTGCTGTAGAGCCGGGTTGGGGTTCTCCCGGCTGCTGTTGGGGGGGTTCATCTTGTAGCAGATGGCTATCCAATTTTTCTATTTCCTCAGTCAGATGTCTTACTTTTTCCACAGTTCTTTGAGTGAGTTTTTCCATTCGCTGAAGTAGCTCATTATCTTGAGTGGGAGTCTGCGTTGCTGCCTTAGAGGCGCCTGTTGCAGGTCCATGGCTGCCTCTCTCGAGTGTTTCATTTCTTATTTGCTGGTTTGGCAAAGGTGGAGGATCAATGGTGGTTTCCCTCCTATATTCTTCTTCCTGGTGTCTCCTTTCTTCCTCTCGGCGTCTGTGCCTGTTCTGCAGTTCTCTTTCCAGCCACTCGGACAAGCTTGGTTCCTCCCCCTCATTTAGGAGCCACTGTCGGGGCTCCAGCCTCTCCTCTGTATGTGATTCTTTGACATGAGATTCAGGTTTCGTTCGGGGGAGGCTTGAGTAGTCATTAAGTTGGGCGGATTTATGTATGAGGAGGTCTGAGCTGCTTGCATGATGGGATTTGTATGCTTTGTCTCTGTTCCGCCTATCTCCTATCCGCCAGTTTATGATGGTAATTAAAGATGTATCATAAAAAAACTACTTTTGATCTTGTGCAGTACTTTAAAATGCAATAAAACAGAAGTGTTACTCAAACATTAAAATTTCTGTCTGTAAAATACAATTATTTACATTTCTGCTATTTCATTACTAATATATGACACATTTATATAAAACTAAAGTAATCAAACTAAATAAATAAATTTAGGAAATGTCCTGCTCAATATTACCAAAATGCATTCAAATTAAAATATAGAAATATTCCAAAAATATCTTATTTCAATTTAATGCTTTTAAAATAAAGATATTTTTTTTATAAGTACAGTTAAATCTACTGCAGGTGGATAAAATATTTAACATCTATCATTCTCTCGTGGTTACACCATTTGACATTTTCAGGAGCATTCAGTCTCACTTTTGATAAGAAATGGTGCACAAATCACGCTCTTGTCCTGTGGAATCTTTCGGACTGTGTGCCTTTGTTTTAAATTGGAGATTGGTAATTTTTAAATCCTGTTTATATCCTGGGGTGAAAGCCCCCAGGTGGCATTGTCTGTAACTTTTCCACACCGCTCGCCTTCCACATTTGGTTTTCTCAAAATTGACATCAGCATGAGTGAGTGAGATGTCTGAGAGGCAGAGACGGGCCTCCACATCCCAGCACATCAACAGGTGGCAAAAAACCACAGTTTACCTCCAGCACGGCGAAGGCCGGAGACTGAGCCGAGGCAGCTCTCTGGAACTGGGTCAGCCAGTACCGAGCCTCCCGGGGGTTTCCACCGACTTCATTCAGAAAAGCCTTCACGTCCCGGTAAATCAGATTCAGGTTACCTAGGCTGACCAAACGAACTCTTTTGCCCGGACATGTCCACTTTTCACGTCCCGTCCGGGGGGTTTTTATAAACTGATGATAATGTCCGTTTTTCCGTGTGTTTGTGTGTGTGTGTGTGTGTGTGTGGCACAGGCCTCATATTTCTGTCCGAACTCGAACCGAGCCCGACATTATTTAATGACCAAAGCACTGAGTTTGTGTCACACAGTTATTATGGTTACAGGGTATTTAACAGGCCGGGCGTGCGCCGTGGGCGCTCAGCGGAGAGGGAGACCTCCGTGTTTGAGACGGGAGCGGGAGGCGGGAGGTCTGACGCTTCCAGCGAGAGGAGAGGGAGACATAAAACAAAATAAGATAAAATAGGTAAAACCTGTCTCACTCTTTTATTTTATTTTTAGCGTTTAATCAAGGCGGAGGCGGCTGGAGGTCCAAGACTTCCAGCGTGAGGAGAGGTAGAAACAAACAGCCAGTGTGTCTCTGTGTGTGTTATGTTCAGGTGTTGTCACGTAAATAACAGTGCCCAAGCAATAAACAGGACAGACAATAGGATTTTATTTATGTTTACACTACATTTTCACTTAAAGCTGACCGAATCCGACCCCAGCCTGGATACAATTTATAGCTACATTTTTTGACCAAACCCAGCCCGACCCATCGGGTACCGTCGGGCTCGGGTCGCCACACTCTAGTGTGTGTATGTGTCCCCTATAGAGGCCTCTGAATTTCTGTCTTTGAGAGATATTATTTTGTAATATAACTGAATTTTCTATCCATACATATAAATTTTAAATATATTAAAATGATAAGGCATCTTTGAGTAAACTGCGAGTATCATTTAAGTAGGCTATGTCGTGGCCGGCCGAGTGTCCTCTGTTTTGGAAATCAAAATATGGTCCCCTATCCATTCCTCCACAAAACACACTTTAAATCTAAAGTACAAACAGAGAGCAGGTGATAACTAGGGATGCACCGAATATTCGGTAACCGAATGTTTTCGGCCGAATATTGCAAAAAATGCACATTCGGTATTCGGTGGAATAAGTGAAAAGCAAGGCCGAATAATAGCGGCGTGTTTTTATAACACAAACAGCGTGTCGTGACGGGCGGAGTAAAATGTCGGCAGTGTGGCGATACCTCCGTCATCGGACTCGCATTTGCGACTAAAAATAGTTTTGAGCGATCAAAATAGGCTTAAATCATTCAGCACGCTGTGTGAGTACAGATTTCAACCAGCAGCAGAAACAACAGGCGAATCCCACCGGTTGTGGGTTGAACGGGGGTCACAGACACAGACGTCTGTGATGTATTTCTGTCAAATACGGCGGCCATCGGCTTACTGGGCAACAGGAAGTCAGCTCCAATAATATCCTCTTCTTGGTGTAATGACTGCCCAGTAGTACCTGAACAGCCGAGCCAGCCGAACACAGGTATGTGACGTGTCAGAGGACAAACGAGTCGTTCACATTTCTGTCTCTGTGGCAGGTAACGGTCCACAAACCTCACCGCACTTCAGTTTGACTGAAGACTGTTCTTTACTTATGAAGGGACTGTTCTTTACTTGTCAGGGGAGGAGGGTGGCTGCTTGATTCTTATTTCATTTGTTCATTTTATTTTGATCCCCCCTATGTTAATCACTCATTGATGCTGTTTTTCAATCAATCAATCAATTTTATTTATAAAGCCCAATATCACAAATACAATTTGCCTCACAGGGCTTTACAGCATACGACATCCCTCTGTCCTTTAGACCCTCACAGCTGATCAGGAAAAACTCCCCAAAAAAAACCCTTTAACGGGGAAAAAATGGTAGAAACCTCAGGAAGAGCAACTGAGGAAGGATCCCTCTTCCAGGACGGACAGACGAAGTATGAATAAGTCAATAAGTAATTTATTCCATTGAAATATCATTGATGTATTATAGAAAAGTGATTTATCTTTTTATAAATGACAAAAGGCACATCTGCCTCATTTTCACTGTGGGATCCTGATACTACTCAGAACCATGATATTTTCACTGGTATCGTACAGTGACAACACTAATCTGGAGGGGGTTCATCTGCAAAAACTAATGAAAAACTAAACAACGATATTCTGTACTCGGTATTCGGCCAAGCGTCTAATATTATTTGGCGTCGGCTTTGGCTCCAAATTTTCATTTCGGTGCATCCCTCGTGACAACATGGATGCTGGAAACTGTAAGGCGTTATTTGAAGTTCCGGGGAAGCCAACAATTCCAAAAATGTAGCAGGCCAACCTTTTCGGTAACTGAAACTTGTGATGGTTCAGTAAGCATGAAGCATGCTGCCATCTCATTTACAGGTCTTCACTCACACACCATAAAGCTGGTTTTTGTTTTGGTTTTTTTTGGTTTTTTAAACTAGATTGGCTTGTTAACTTGTTTAACCCCAGCTTCCTGGTGAAAGATTTGAGCTGCTGTAGGGTTCAGTGACAGGACACAAACTCCAACAGAGCAATAAACTCCAAAATTTTGATCCAGTCAGTTTTCAGGACTTCTTTTTCAGGTAGAAATAACATACAGGGCTCATTTAATAACCAAGGCCCAATCATGCATATATCACAATATAGGAACAACTTCTCTCCAAGGGATTATGCAGTCTTTTCTCTTTAGAGTGCAGTTTATAGACAACTATTCAGTATGTTTTGGGCAATACAAACAGTATTCAACACGTAAGCATTTTTTTTAATCAAACATATTTCAAATGCAGCTATTTACTTGAAAATTACACCAGACATTAGTATTAACTCAATGAAACTATACAGATAAATAAATCACAACATAAAAAAGTTATGTGCAATGAAGAGGAGTAACACAATAAAAAAAAGTCTTGAACACTCAGACTACAATGTATCTAATAATTGGTGGAGAAGTTTTTGTTTGCAATGCCAGCTTTTAAGATGCTTCCTATATGAAGAAATCAATATCTCATAGTGTTCAGATGGGATTTTGGTCCATTCCTCCACAAAACACACTTTAAATCTAAAGTACAAACAGAGAGCAGGTGATAACATGGATGCTGGAAACTGTAAGGTGTTATTTGAAGTTGTGCTGGTAGACAAACTTTATTCAGAATGTTCCCAGGAAGCCAACAATTCCAAAAATGTAGCAGGCCAACCTTTCCAGTAACTGAAACTTGGGATGGTTTCCTTAGTATGAGGGCATGCTGCTATCTCATTGGCATATCTTCACTGTTAAGCATCACTGCATATGAACAAAAGCTTTACTCAAAGATGGGTTTTGTTTTGTTTTTGTTTGTTTTTAAAAACCAGATAAGCTTGTTTGAATCTAGTTTCCAGGGGCCTGTATCACGAAGCGAGATCAACCTTTCCTGGGTTACCCAGACCTATCCTGGGTTGACTAACCCTAACAGTGGCAATCAGGATAATCGGTATCACGACCCTGGATATCAACTCAGTAACTCAACCCAGGGTTGCTTTATCAAGAGCTGTGAACACGCACACAGCGGACCAATCACAATCACGAGAGAAGCGCAGCGTCACTGAGCGTCAAAAAAACAGACAGTATAAAATTTACAAGACTAAAAAAAGAAAAGTGCCGGAGAGGTTAGAAGCCACTAAAAGCTTATCAAAGAAATTCCCCTGTCAAAACATCAATGAAATCACATAATAGAGAAGAAGAAAAAACGGGTCAGGAAAGAAGAAATAGAGGAGGAGAGAGGGAAAAATCAAGACAACACAAGGGAGCAAATAAAATGATGTGTAGGTTAAATTACTCATCACTGGTTCAAGTAGCTACAGTACCTGTACCTGTACATCTGACACTGATCACACCCTTGAATCCCATGAAATCAATGCTGCGCAGATGAATTGCGTGTATTACAATTATTGTCTAACATCATTGCGTCTGATAAACTGGTCTTCTTTGTCATAACGTTAAATATGCTACAATAAAGCTTAAAGCTGACGCCACAATTAAATCATATCAACACCAAACTGATAGTCTGAATAAAATCATCCTGATATTGAGCTGTGTTAGAAATTAAAAATAAACCTAGTCTCCCTCTTTAAAAAACAAAAAGGAAAATCCCTCAAACACCATGAAGTGTAGACATGATAGGCTACTTTCCACATTTCCAGCAGCAAAGCTGTCAATTAGTCTCATTATCTTTAACAGGGATCATTTCCTCCAACAAAACAAAATGCTGGCACTAATTAATGGTGCTATTAAGTGTCTGCAAATGATCAGTTTCTTTCTTATGAAGGGGTGGGATGAGATTTGGACTTCTTTCCACTCCCTTTTGAACAATCTTTTCATTGTCTGTTGTTGTTGCTTTCTTTTCTTTTTTAATGTTCAAAATAAACTTTCAAGTCAAAATCAATCAAATTAATTAAACTTCCCGTCATGACTGGGCTGCATTTCTGTCAGCCGAACAGCTGATTGGCCAGTGGGTGGTGCTTTTTATAGGATCAGATTCAACCCTGAACTTAACCTGCTCCGGAGCAGGACAGCCGCTCAGAGTCAGTTACCATGGTGATCTACCCCGATAAGAACTGAACCGGCTTCATGAGACCGAAAACCCAGGTTAACCCTGAAGTTACCTCGCTGAGACATTAATCCTGCTTCATGATACAGGGCCCTGGTGTCACTTGTAATCCAGGGTTAAACTGAGTTTTAAATCAAACCTCCAAGGCAGTACTTTAACCCTCAGATATCTGTCAACATACATTATCTAGACTATTTAGTAACAAGCAACAAGCTCCAACAGAGCTATAAACTCCCAAATTTTTATTCAGTCAGTTTTCTTGACTTTTGATATCATGAAAAAAAGAAAATACAGGGATCATTCACGCAAATCATGCATATATCATATAGAAGAAATAACCTCTCTCCAAAGGATTATACAGTCTTTTCTCTTGAGAATGAAGTTCATAGGCAACTAATTATGCACAGTATCGGGGATGTTTTGGGGGATACATAATGTCACATACTGAACATGAAAGATTAAAATATCCCCTTGTTTTACGTTTCAGGTGTTTGTTCCTATAAATTTGCTCAAAACAATGGAAGTATTGGAAATGTTTCGATGACTAGAACAACTTGGTTGAAAAACTGCAGGAATCAAAGTTTTTGTGTCAACACAGGTTCTAGAACGAGACAGGACCAGGACTCCAGATCTTTAGTGTCAATAAGAAATACACATTACACATTCAGTTTCACCCCAACAATCAGTTCTTTATGACCGACTCTGTGACATTAAGAGACGAATGGATCAAAATGCCAACAAATATAATTAAAGCCACAGTGTGTAGGAATTTCTCCCATCTAACGTTGAAATCACACATTGCATTCAAACAGATGGCGCACTCTAGCGCCTCACTGTTTCAAACACGTATTGCAACAACTGTAGCCGCTGTGCACCAAAAAGCTATGATAACACTGATGAAACCATGTCATCCGATACTACATGGAGTATTCATTCAGGCTCCTACACGGACACACGCGACGCCAGTTGACAAACCCCCTCCTCACCATGCTGGCTGTGTTTACAACATAGGACTGTTGGGGCGGATGTAAATTGAAACAGCTGTTAGAGGCCAGCGGCACTACTGCCGCATAACAAAGTCCCACTCTTTGAGCATAATGCAGGATCATGTATTATGCAGCATCACGGGAGACGGAAAGAAAGTGCAAAAGGGAATCAAAAGGGCAGCGTGATCGGCGAATTAAAAAAACAAGGGTCAGCACTGGGGTTGCCTTTCCCAGGTGGAGAGAGCTGCTGAAGGAGAAAGGTAATACAATCACAGGCCAGCGCTAACAGCGGCTAACAGTGGCTAACGGCTAACAGCGGCTAACAGCCAACAGCGGCGCTGGCCTGTGATTGTATTACCATCCTCCTTCAGCAGCTCTGTCTACCTGGGAAAGGCTACCCCGATGTGGGCCTTCGTTTTTTTAATAAGCCGGTCACGCTGCCTTTTCTATTCCCTTTTGCGCTTTCTTGGCGACAAGGATTCCGTCTCCCATGATGCTGCATATTCATGATCCGGCATTATGCTCAAAGAGTGGGACTTTGTTTCAAATGTGCCAGGGTAGTAGCGAAGCGCCTCTTGCTCCTCTCCTTCAGCTCCTCAGTCACGCAGTGCTGGCCTGGCTCTCAACGAAAACGCCGAAGGCGGTGCTGTATGTCCCTTGCTGGCGGGTGTATTCTCAAGATGGAGAACCGTAATGGAACCCTCCAGACGACTTACCCGCACAATGTACAAACAAATCCTAAATTTTCCTTTTATGAGAATAAGTCAGATTATTGGTGGAGGTAATAGTACACCAGTGATGACATATTTATGAATGCAGACATCAATTTTTGCCAATAAACAAACAAACATAAACAACAATGTCCCTTTAAGAAGTATTTCACAACTGAAAAGATGGTGTTTTACAAAACTGAGCTGTCCATGAAGTAGAAAGACGCAAAGACATTTGAAATTGGTGCCACATGACCAGACAAAACATTTTGACACGTATGAAATCAAAAGTCAGTGTTATTTTAACGTAACATTATGTAACTTACGTACCTATATCCCACTGTTGAAATGTAACATTATGTAATTTAAGGATGGTTGTTGTGCAGTGACGTTTCTTAAGTAAAGCATTTACAGTGTTAATTTTGTCATCTATTTTAGAATTAGTCATAGTTTTTTTGGTTTGTTTGTTTGTTTTTAAATCTTTAAACTAATCCAGTTAGGCTAATTCATGTATCAGAAATTAGAATGAAGTTGACAGATTGTATAAGAATTTCATTTGGACATTTTTTTTTTCTATAACTACAAATAATTCATACACACAGCCATTTCTCCAGCAGTGCTGGACAGGTTTAAGGGGTGATTTACAAGCACGAACTTACTGATCATCATTTGAAAAGCTTAGCATGTCTCTATATATGCTCTCAAAAACTTTAACGCTACAAATAACTAATCTGAGACAACTGGGATTTGTACCCAGGTTCACTCTAAACTTAGACTTATCCATCTCACTGTTAAGAAGCAGAAAAATAAAGTAATTAACTTCTGAATTCTTTCTTAATCTGCAGCATGTTAGTCTGGAGTTTTAGCATTACAATTACAATTTATTTATTTAAGGTAGGGACAGTACATATTAATAAACTAGGCTGACCAAACGTCCTCTTTTGCCCAGACATGTCCACTTTTCACTTCCCATCCGGGGCATCCGGGGTTTTTTTATAAACTGATGATAATGTCCGTTTTTCCGTGTGTTTGTGTGTGTGTGTGAGTGTGAGTGTGAGTGTGTGTGTGTGTGGCACGGGCCTCATATTTCTGTCTGAACCCGAACCGAGCCCAACATTATTTAATGACCAAAGCACTGAGTTTGTGTCACACAGTTATTATGGTTACAGGGTATTTAACAGGCCGGGCGTGCGCCGTGGGCGCTCAGCGGAGAGGGAGACCTCCGTGTTTGAGACGGGAGCGGGAGGTGGGAGGTCTGACGCTTCCAGCGAGAGGAGAGGGAGACATAAAACAAAATAAGATAAAATAGGAAAACCTGTCTCACTCTTTTATTTTATTTTCAGCGTTTAATCAAGGCGGAGGCGGCTGGAGGTCCAAGACTTCCAGCATGAGGAGAGGTAGAAAGAAACAGCCAGTGTGTGTCTGTGTGTGTTATGTTCAGGTGTTGTCACGTAAATAACAGTGCCCAAGCAATAAACAGGACAGACAATAGGATTTTATTTATTTTTACACTATATTTTCACTGAAAGCTGACCAAACCCGGCCCGACCCGTTGGGTACCATCGGGCTCGGGTCGCCACACTCTAGTGTGTGTATGTGTCCCCTATAGAGGCCTCTGAATTTCTGTCTTTGAGAGATATTATTTTGTAATATAACTGAATTTTCTATCCATACATATACATTTTAAATATATTAAAATGATAAGGCATCTTTGAGTAAACTGCGAGTATCATTTAAGTAGGCTATGTCGTGGCCGGCCGAGTGTCCTCTGTTTTTGAAATCAAAATATGGTCACCCTAAGGTTACCCAGCACATTTCTGTCTGCGGCGGGGACAAGCTGCTCCTGCTGGGCCAAAGCCGCGGTCTTTCCTCCCGCTCCGGCCGCGTCACCGCTCATCGTTCGCCGCTGAGGACCGAACATCTTCCGCTGACGCTGGCCGGAGCTCCAGGTCGGAGCCGCGGGAGGCGGGCCCGCCAGAAACCTTCCTGCCTTCACCATGGCCCGACAGCCGGACGCTCCGCTGTTCACTTTGGCCATGCTGCCTGCTGACAGAGGTCTCGGTCCCTCGGGGTAGCGGCTGCAGGTTGGGAGAGCCGCATTAAGTCTCCTCACACCGGCTGCTGACAGCTCTCAGAGGGCGGGAGGGAGGTTCATTCAGCCCGCTGCTGCTGCTGCTGCTGCTGCTGTGTCGGCACTTCTCAGGTTTCATCATCCGGGACATGAGAGGAGGGGGGCCGCAGGTGCCCGCTGTGAGGGGCCGTAGAGACAGGATGCCTCGTGTCAGGGCCGTAATCACATAGTTAACTTCCGGGGGGCACACATCACATACTTCCCTTAGTACACTTCAATATACGTAGGCTGCCACACTATGAACACACTATGAACACTGTGGAGCTACTTCTGGCGTAGCGGGTGGTGATGTCTCAGATCCGACACTGCGGCTTTGCGCTTCTCGAACATGATGACGGCTTTAGTTTTTTAACTGTCTGTTCTTTGTCTTAGTATTCTTTTTAAAATTGCAAAAGGACAGTGCAGCATTATTGCCAATATTTCAGCGTTATCTCCGCCCACACCAGACTCACTATTTCGCCCGTTTGCCATTTTGAGAGCTAACACTATGGGTTGCCACGGACGACAAGGAGACAGCAGGAGATACGGATGTCTGCCCTCTGGGCTGGTTAAAACATTACTGTTGCAGTGACTTTTATGGTGGTATGTTGGGCATATTTTGATCGATATTGAGCCAGAAATATATCTCACAGAAGCAGTTTGGATTATCTGGTGCTAATATGGTGTTAAAATGCACTAGAATACAGGAAATGGCATCTACTTAACTGAAAATGTTCATGGGAGGACCCATCCATGTCCCTGTGTGTTCTTCACAGTCCAACATTGAATCTACACAGTTGTCATGGATGCTGATCCTAACTACAAACTAACTTGAGTAGTCTGACTAGTTAGTGTGTTTGAAGGCAATATAATGTGCCATTTGTATAACATATAAACATGTCTAAAGTGCCCTCGAAAACACGCAGAACTTAGTGCTCTCTTCAGTGGTGAGAACGCGCTGTATGTCGCCCCTGCCCTTCAAAAAGTCTGGGCTGACTGGGACAACCTGTGCACCTCCGACAGAAAGGACAGAAAACAGTAGACAGTATTGAACATGGCGGCCGGCTGGGACATCGGCTCCTGAGCGCTAAGAGACCTCCTGTCTGTTTCTGTACACGACACAGTTTCCCTCAGTGGAAACGAACCCTGTATTTACTTGTATTTTCAAAGATAAGAAACAGGAGGACACGGCAGCCCATCTGTTGCACGTTTTCAGCCAGCCTGTGGACTGGAAAGCCCGCCGCACAAAACATATCAAGCTAGCTTAGCCTTAGCCTGATGGCTAAGCTAGCCGGGACAGCTATGGTCAGTGAAGAAGATCTATTACTGAGGAAAGCAAACAAAAAGATCACTGACCTTAAAGAGGACATCCGCCGGCCCTCAGATGAGCTGAAAAACAAAGAGTCACTTCTGGCTAGCTGCTTGGATGTGGCACACAGCAGTCACTGCGGATTGTGTCCCTCACCGCAGCCCTCCAGGACACAGCGCCGTGGGACCCCTCCACCTGTCCCCGGCCTTCCTCCTGCTCGACACCTAACCATCAGTCATCCTGGGCCGAGGTGGTAAGACAGCAGTGCAAGGGACCGCTTCACCTCCTCGCCTGAGCCTCTCCAACCGCTTTGCGGTTCTGCCTGGGGATGATCCGGCCCAGGCTCCGGCTCCGGCTCGTCACGACCTGGACCCCTCTCCGAGCGCGGCTTCCTCTTCACCGGCAGCAGGCGGTGTTCGGCCGGTAACATCAGCTCTCAGCTCCGCCAAGGGGCCACATCGGCAGCTGCCTTCCCGTGCAACGACCTCCCATCTCGGCGTAAGATCCTGAAGGAGGCTGTGCTGAGACGCTCCGGAGGTTCTCACTACCCTAAACCGGGAGATAATCCTCCTCACGGGACTGGTGCCGCTGCCTCTGCGCAACACTCCTCTGCTCGGACTCCTCTCCCAGGGACCCCAGCACACGGTCCGGACGCCGACCGCCCGCCTCGTCCCCTCTTCCCCCCAACCACGCTGATAGTGGGGGACTCCATAATGAGAAACATCCGTTTCTTTAACGCTGCCACTCGCTGTTTCCCTGGAGCCACAGTCCCGGTCATCCTGGATAAGCTCCGGGGCTGCTGCGCTCACTAACGTTACCGTCCTCCATTAACCAAGTGGTTATACATGTTGGGATGATCGATTTAGCTCGCCAACAGTCTGAGCTTACCAAAAAGGACTTCAGTGCCCTTTTTAAGCAGCTGTGGAAAGTCGTTTTTATCTCCGGCCCGATCCCCACACTTGGGCGTGGAGCGGCACGCTTCTCCTGGACCCTCTCTCTCCACACCTGGCTCCTGTCCGCCTGCAGTGCCCGTGGCCTTGGTTTTATTGACAATTTTAATCTGTTTTGGAACCGGTCCTCTTTCTTCAGGAAGAAAAAAGGAGGCGGAAGTGCATCTATAACCAAACGTACACTGCACTCAAATTAAGTTTCTTTTAACAGTTACTCATCATTTGAGTATCATGCCTTTGTGTTTAGCAGTCCTCCTATCCTTTGCATCACAGTTTACAGACCACCCACCATTCCACCTCTTTTATCAGTAAATTCTCAGAGTTATTATCAATCATACACACCACTTACAATAGAATTTTAATAACTGGTGATTTTAATTTACATGTTGATAACATCTCTGATACTATGTCTAGAGATTTTTTAAACCTTTTAACCTGCATGGATTTTAAACAACACGTCACACAGCCAACTCACAACAGAGGACACACCCTGGACCTGGTCATAACCCATGGCCTGTCCACTGGTGTGTCCTCTGTTGTCGACCTGTCTGTGTCTGACCACTACTGCGTGTATTTTAACATCACCAGTTTTAGCCATCAGGAGGCCCCGGTGAGAACAGTGAGGAAACGCTACCTAACTTCTGAAGTGGCTGCAAATTTTATCCAGATTTTACAGAGCACTCCTGCCGAAATTTTACCTGCACCTTGTGATTTTATTGTGGACAATTTTAACAGTACATTAAAGTCAACACTTGACTCAGTGGCTCCACTTTTAACAAAAGCAATAAAAACAAAACCTACACCCCCGTGGAGAAATGATAACATCAAAAGACTGAAAAGAAAATGCAGGAGTGCAGAGAGGAGGTGGAGAAAAACAAAACTGACAATTCATTACGAAATATTACGTGAACAACTCAAAACCTACAATAATACAGTCAAACAGGCAAGAACATCCCACTTTTCAAAACTCATTACAGATAATAAAAACAACCCCAAATTCCTGTTCTCCACTTTCGATCTTTTAACTAGCACTAATTTTAATAAACCATCCATGACGTCAACAGACGCCCTCTGCGAGGACTTTGCAGACCACTTCAGAAGTAAAATCGACGACATCAGATCCAGTCTTTTATCCCAACAGAATCTAATTTTTAACACACCTGGATCATTGCTTTTACCTGAGGAAACACTGGAGAGTTTTGCCCTGGTTGATGCAAGGACACTACACGGACAAGGACACTTGGTCGAGTTTTCTCCCAGGTAAACCCAACAACCTGCCTTTTAGATCCTACTCCCACATCACTTTTAAAAACATTTTATGGGTTCTTTGAGGAACAGATTTTAAATATAGTAAATTACTCTTCTTCAGAAGGGGCTTCACCACTGCCTTCAAAACGGCAGTGGTGAAGCCCCTTCTGAAGAAGAGTAATTTAGATCCCAACATTTTTAATAATTACCGACCTGTATCCAACCTACCGTTTTTAAGTAAAATTTTAGAAAAACTTTTTTTTAACCAAGTAAATTATTTTTTAAAAGGAAACAATATTTTAGAGAAATATCAGTCTGATTTTAGGATGAACCACAGTACAGAGACAGCCCTTTTAAAGATTTTAAATGATATCAGGTTTAATGCGGATTCACAAAAACTCACAGTCTTGGTACTACTGGATCTAAGCACCGCCTTTGATACAGTAGATCACCACATTTTATTAAACAGACTCAGAAACCTGGTGGGCCTCTCTGGTACTGTTTTTAACTGGTTCAGCTCTTATCTCACAGATCGTTGTTTCTTTGTAAGTATGGATGCATGTTCCTCCAGAACACTTGAAATCAGGTGTAAGGTGCCCCAAGGGTCGATTTTAGGTCCACTTCTTTTTAATCTATATATGCTTCCCCTGGGGGATGTCATCAGGAGGCACGGCATCAACTTCCACAGTTACGCAGATGACACACAACTGTACATCGCCGTGTCTCCTGATGACACAGGGCCAATTGATACCCTTTTTAACTGTATTTTAGATATCAAGTCATGGATGGCAGTGAATTTCCTACAGCTCAACCAGGACAAAACAAAGGTTTTAATCATTGGTCCTGAAGGCAAGAGAGAGAAACTTTTAACAAAACTACAAGATTTTAAACCTTCACAATGTGTTAAGAACCTGGGCGTCATTTTTGGCTCTGAGCTTAGTTTTATTCCACACATCAAAAATGTAACAAAGATAGGTTTTTATCATCTTAAGAATATAGCCAGAGTGCGCCCGTTTCTCTCTCAGGCTAACACAGAGGTGCTGATGCATGCTTTTATCTCTTGTCGTTTAGATTACTGTAATGCCCTGCTCTCTGCTCTTCCCAAAAAGACCATCTCTAACCTGCAGTTACTTCAAAACTCAGCGGCACAAGTGCTGACGAGGACCAGAGGGCGGGCGCACATTACACCAGTTTTAAAATCGCTGCATTGGCTTCCCGTGTGTGTCAGGATCGATTTTAAGGTTCTTTTATTAGTTTTTAAATGTCTTAATGGTCTGGGGCCATCTTATTTATCTGACCTGCTTTTATCATATCAACCCTCGCGGATCCTGAGGTCCTACGGCTGAGGTATGTTTTTATTCTGTGAAGCACTTTGTGCTGCATTTTTAATGCATGAAAAGTGCTATATAAATAAAGTTTGATTTGATGATTTGATCATGCCTGTCTGATTTGTTCTTATTTTTATTGTCTCATGTCGAGATAAGAGCCTTGACACGTAATAAAAGTTGATGTGCACACTGCACAGATATAAAAACAGGTGTGCCTTGAGGCTTCGGGTCGTCCTGTGGTGCACTGGGCACAAGAAGTTTGAAAATTACTGTTATAGACGTCACAATTAGATGAATCACATCAGTATTGATGATGCCACAAAGCTGCTTTTGAAACTCCAATATACTAATAATAATAAGCAGGCAGCATTGGGAGCATGGACAACTATAGGCCTACTGCACTCGCCAGTGTGGTTTCCAAGATTCTGGAAAAGATCCTATTGGACCATCTATGTGAATTTGTACCCACCACACATAACCAATTTGGATTTGTCTAAGCATGGTACGGCCGTTGATCTGTACAGAAGACAAAACTCCTCAGTACTAATCAGCTTCATAGATGCCTCGAAGGCTTTTGATCAAGTCAATCGCTGCGGTTTTTAACATGACCTTAAAGAAAATGGCCACTTTTGAATGAAAACACAGACAGTACTTACTGACCCTCATGCCGACAAGAAGTCCAGTGTAGTTTTTAATCCACAAAACTCGTTCGGGGTATCGTAGGATAACAGCTACACTTGAAGTGCATGGAACCCACATTTTGAAAATGCAATAAAACTAATGCTAACGTATTTCAAAAACGTCAGAATGGCTCGTCCATCATATTCCAAGTGCACTGAAGTGCAGTAACCATAACAACGTGCAGCAGTTAGTAGCCTACCTACGTGTGTATTGTACGCGGGGTTAGACAGAGAGGGGTCGCAGAGCCGGTGTCGAGTAGAAAGTGCTGTGTCGTTTGATCATAAAGTGACGCTATGAAACGAACTATAGATTCGTTTTTCACAAGAAAAAATATCCAGAAACTCCTGTCGGTCCTGTGCCAGTTTCCCAAACTTCCGACAACGATAGTTCAGAGGACGAGTCAGCAATGTCCTGCCCACAGCCCCCATTGATATTATTTTGGATACTTCATATAATAACCTAACAATATACTATTTATGGTGTTATGTCATTGTGTCATTTCTGTCTCTACATGGTCCCGCGTTAACATTTATCCTCTGCTCTCTGTATTGCGCACGGCGGAGTTCCGCCACACACACACAGGTGAGCATGCTAGAGCAGCTCGGGCCGCATTTTCCTGACCAAACCTGACCCGAGCCCAGTGCAGTTTGTCAGCTGACAAAGTTATTGTTATGGACAGTGTGTAAATAACAACAGACTGCTGATACGCACAGACAAACACGCTGCTTGCACAGCAGCGAAACACGGCACTCAGTGTTGTGTTGCGTTCAGGCGTTGTCACGTAAATAACTTCCAGCACTTAAATAGGTCATAGCACAACACAGCAGCATGTCAAGTGACTTTTTACTTTTATTATGTTCAATAAAATTGTATTTTCCTAAATCTTGAGACACCTCCTATGTAAGCTAGACAGACATTTCACCTGCTCATTACTGTGCACATGTACTGTATGTACTTACTCCTGAAGAGCCCTTCTGGTGCCAGTATACATAGAAACATCCCAGCAGACTGTGCTTTGCAAACATACAAAAAAGTTTCACGCATGTGAAAATTATTTTTCATGTGTGTGCTTCACCTCCGCTGCTACAACTCCATCCTAGGGGAAACACTGCTGTGTGAGTTTTGTGCAGCAGGTGGATGTGGTAGTCTACTGGTAGAGTAGAGAGAGCTAAGTAGTGTTGAAGTAGAGTAGAGCAGGGCAGAGAGATGGAGGCAAAATATATTAAACCCAGTGTTAATACAGCAGAACTGGAGAGAGGGGGGAAAAATAAATAGAGGTGGGCATGGCTCAAGTAGGGCGCAAAATTATAGAGATAGAACGATACAGTGTGAATAAAGATTACATAACAAAAATAACTGCAGTCTTTGTTATTTGATAGCCACTTAAATTAAACAATTTTTATAGGGCAAGTAAAAACTGCCCTCGGGCAAGTGAAAAAAAACCTTAGCGTTGAACCTTGAGGGCTGTCTGTGTTTATTGCTAAATTATCAGTAATGCAGTTAATCTGGACAAAATTATGAATATGTTGTGTCGATATAGATAGTGCTCCTAAATTTTGTGCTGGTGCTCCTAGTGGAAAAAGTTAGTCTGGAGCCCTGACACGGCAACGTAATGTGACTACTCAAAGTAATTTCACTGTTGTGTCATCAGTGTCTGACGCTGTAAGTCACAGACCAAGTGTCAGTATTTCAAAGACTGCTGCGGCTCTAACACATGTAGTGTTCACACAGACAGTGTTGCTGCTGCGACGCTGCTGCTGTCACTACTGCAGCACTTGTAGAAATACATGTATTTCTACATTTTAAAGCCAAAGCTCGAGAACTTTATGGAGCCTTGTAATCCTCTGCATCGCCAACAACTTGGTCCTGCAAATATCTGACGTGTTGTCAGAGGTTTTTGTTGAAACATAAAGTTATACATTTTTTTCTCTGTGATCGATATAAGATAATAATCCAACTAGATCTTGCCACGATCTCCTGAAGCCAGTCATGTCATTGCTGTTAAGTTGTTTATAAAGTGTTCTCCTCTCTGCTGCTGTCAGTTTTCCACCTTCATCCTTCAGCTCATCACTGCCCACTCCCTCTCTTCACCTCCACCAACACTGTCTCGACAGGGCCTCTCTACCCCCTAAATATATTGTGCACTTGAAATGAATTATTGTTCACATGACATGTAGTGAAACAAATATCAGATATGAAGGCAGATGTTTTTCTGTTTCAGTGCAGCACAGCCCTGTGTTCGCTCTGCCGCCTGTTTCCTCTCCAGCCTCACTCAGCCTCTCTCTGTCAGCCTGTCTGTGCCTGCCTCCAACATACCTCGAGTTCCAGCCCACTTCTTCTTCTCACACTTTCCCCCTCTCTCTTTTCTTGATCTGGGTGTGTTAGTCCCACTGTGACACATTCACTGCAGGACCATTTCACTCACACTGACATGTTTACAGGGATTTTAAAAGTCTGACACAATAAATCCATTTTCTCTGTTGTCATGGAAACGGACTGACTGTGACCGGGTACTATCAGCAACTTTTTCTAATGAAAAACCAAAAAAGGAGCGAGTCGAGTTGAGTAGAGCCGTGTCGTACCACGCTGTGGAAATGCACCATATGACCACCCACAGCACACACACACACACACACACACACACACACGCCTGGAGGCCCATGAAGCTACACTGGTGTGACCTCTGCCTCTACCAACACATAGAGACGAGCCTGGACAGGCCCGCTGCTGTGAATATAGTGTTTCACACATCTGTGCAGAACGTCCCGACACACTGATGAATATGACATCATTTATGATTTAAACACAGAGAACACACACTCACAACACACTCAAGGCCTCTATAGTTTGTTTCAAACACAGTATGGAAAGGAGTTTTCAACGAATCATGGCAAACATAAAATGCCGAAAGCTGAAAACAAATCACATCCTGTGATGTCAATGAAGTGCTGCCACCAGCACCAATAGGAAGCGTACTCCAAACAAGAACTGAGAGACTCTGAGCTGGATGCAAGAAGTGTTTAGAAGCTGTGACACTTACCAAAGGGGGCGCTAGGGGGCAAAGTCGGGCCGTCAATGAGCGTCTGTCGGCCTAGTTTTTGCGGTGTGTCCCGCACCGTCGGCACTTCGGCGGCTTTTCAGCTGATTGAGCATGTTGAATCGGCGGCGGAGCTTGTCGGTGAGAGAGATCACTCTGATTGGCTGTTCAGGTTTTATTTCCTCGCCCCTGTAGCGAGTGAATCTGCCTGTAGTGAAACCGGGGCTAACCGGTGCTTCCTCCTCAGGCTCCACTTCACTCAGCTGCCCCACAGACCCGCTGCTTCTTCACACTTTAACCTGAATAACAAACCGGAGCTAGCGGAGCGTTAGCCGCATGACCGGAGGGAAGCACAGCCAGTTAGCCTCCGCTAGTCTCTGAGCTAGCCCCGGCTCTCCGTTTGGATCCAACCGGAGCACCGAGCCCTGGTTTGTTATTCAGGTTAAAGTGGGAAGAAGCAGCGGGTTTATCGGGCAGCTGAGTGAAGTGGAGCCTGCGGAGGAAACACCGGGACCGTCTGGATGTAATAGTCCGTGGAGGTGCTGCGGTGCTCGGCTGCACAGATAGGAAACCCCTCGGCTGACAGGATGTACCACTCTCTCACTCCGCTCTCTCTCACGCAGGCGCAGAACGTACGTGCTACTTGGCCGTCGGATGTAGTCCGTGTAGTGTGTTCAAATGCAACTGACACAGGGCGACGTGAGGCCACGTAGACGACGCAACAGTTGGCTTTCGTCGCCGCTAGTTCTTTGATGTCGGTTTGGTGTGTCCGCACATTAAGGCAAAAGCAAACTGCTTTGTCACCTCACGTTGCCAAAAAGCTGCACTTGAACACACCGCAAAGACTGCAGAGTCATATGACCCGCGTGTGAATGCAGATTGGAACCTTTCCCATTAAATACCAGTGTCAGATGTTAGTGGGGTTTTGTCCAGTGGGAAAGCGGCTGTAGTTTCAACATGAGAGCACTTGAACACATCGCTATTCTGTTTAGAAGCTGTGATATTCACCAGAGGGGGCGCTACTGAGCACTGACCATGCAGGGTGCCCAAACTTTTGCTTCAGGCCCTTTTCATACTTTGTTATTTGAAAGTGTAAAAGACTGAAATTAACTTAAATACAGAAGAGATGTTCAATCTTTATTT
This sequence comes from Epinephelus awoara, assembly GCA_035609425.1. NCBI lineage: Eukaryota > Metazoa > Chordata > Actinopteri > Perciformes > Serranidae > Epinephelus > Epinephelus awoara. The sequence goes on from CM069311.1 coordinate 1,670,870, forward strand.
TCATGTTTCATTTCAAAATAATATCTTTTATACAGCACTTTGATTTTGTCTCTCTTTTGTGCTTTAAAAATAAACTTTATGCCACACATAATTACAAGGCTCATATTGTTTCACTGTGTTTCCTATTGTCTGTGTGCAGCTGTGAGAGTAAAGTTAGCGTGTCTCTGGGTGGGTGTATCTTTGAGGCTGCGTCCAGCAGTCCATCAGTCTCAGTGTGTAAAGCTCCCTCTGCTGGATCATCGCTCGCACTCACTGCTTTATACACGTGTCCTGTTTTCTCCCATCGTGAAGCAGAAAGCAGCAGACTTGGCAGACTAGCCGTGCATTATGGGAGCTCTAAGCATGGTGTGGGCCAGGCTCTGACCAATCAGGTCACTTGGCTGAAGCTTGACAATGTTTTAACTGGATGTGCTGTCGACCTCAGCCATCAAAACCCGTCCAGCAGCAGACACACGGGGAAGTCTACTTTCAGTATATATATACACACATATATATATATATATATATATATATAGACACACATACATATACGATACGAATGTGGTCTGTAGGATCTGCAGCAGTCGCCATTGTTGCTATCCTCACCAGTTACCCACCGGCGTACAGCTTGACATCAGCGTGGCACTGATTGGCTAATCGCTAGACCCCCGGCGTTCATTGGTCCGTCCATCGTTTGGACGAGATTAATCGCAAATTCAATGAAGTATACCAGACCAGTGAGACAAGCCTACTCAGTTGAGTGGGCGGGGTCTATGGTCTGGAACCAGGCTAGTTCAAAGGTCTTGTGGTGTTTTCCACAGCGATCAGAGAGGATTCTTCTTTCTGTCCCTGCAGGCACACGGAGCAGCGCTGTGTCAGAGCAGCAGCTGATGAAATCTCCACGGATGAGATAACAGTCTGAACCAGGAAGAGTGTGTCTCATGTCACTGATGGATGATTTCCTGAAGCATCATAGCGTCCTCTGGTGGCCATGTTGGAAGGTTACTCCACACACAGCTGGCCTGAAAACCCCAGTCACACTGCTCTGACACAGATTTACATCACACTTACTAACAGTACAAATGTGCCATGGAATATTTATGAAACGACACTCCATAGAATGAAATATAACACTGCAGCATTGCAAATCAAACTGTAACTGTAACTCGCTCCAGCACTCTTCTTCTCTGAATCGCTCAAATCCAACAAAATACACCCAACACACGAGACAGTTGAAGCTGAATATTTATTGGTCACATCACACACACACACACACATTTTGCAGACAGTAGGAAGAGAAATATGAGTGGTCCAAATGATGCAACAGCAGTTTGTGGAAATCTCTGGATGTAATGATGTGTTTGAACTAAATATTTGGAGCATCTGAACCTTTTTGTCGTAATGATACCGATCTGTGGATTATCATGAGACATTCTTCTCAACTCAACTCAAATTTATTTATAAAGCACATTTAAAACAACTCATGTTGACCAAGCAACAGGAAGGAATAAGATGCTAAATAGCATACACAAGAGGCAACATAACTGTCAGGTACAAAGCTCACACAGGCAGCATCAGGGAGAACCACATCAGGGGGACTCAGACGCTGGTGAATAAACGTAGGTTTGGAGCCTGGACTTAAACCAGTCAATGGAGGGGGATCACCTCTGAGTAGAGTTGCCACCTTGGATTTGTGAAAAAAAAGGGACACTCGATCAAATGTTTGAGGCGGAGGGCTCGGCCATTATTACCAGTTCAGACTGACCAATGAACATGAAATTCGGACATAGGAGACCAGATTTGCCATCATTCCATGTCCTTCTATGTGCCTGTATTTTATATTATTTTTTATATCAATGAAAAAAACATCTGTGTGACTAAATTCTTACATTTTTACATGTATCTCACCATAGCAAGTTGGAATTCGACATATTCTGCCATATCTGAAGAGGGGAGACTCTCTGGAATCTGGTAATATAAGAACCATGATGCTGGGACATTCTGGGGGGGGGGGGGGGGGGGGGGGTGGGGGGCACGTGTCCCCCTCAATGTATATGGTGACTACGGCCCTGTCAGCATTAGGGCTGCCACTAACCATTATTTTCATTGTCGACTAATCTGTCGATTATTTCTATGATTAGTCGACTAATCGTTTCATCGAAAAATGTGTTAAAATGTTGAAAAATGTCAAAATTACGTCATCAAATGTCTTGTTTCGTGCTCACGCCAAAGGGTTTGAGTTCACTGTCAAGGGAGAGTGTGTGAAGCTGCCAATATCTGAACGTTAGAAGCTGCAGTAAGAGTATTTTGGGTACTTTATAGTACTTTTATATGAAAAATGACTCAAACTGATTAGTCGACTACTAAAATAGTCACCGATTATTTTAATAGTCGATTAGTCATCGATTAGTCGACTAATTGTGGCAGCCCTAGTCAGCATGCATAATTAGGCCTCAGTTGTCTGGGTGCGCAAAGGTGAAGGGGCTGGTCTTGTCATACAAAGTTTGATGGAGTGTCAACTGGACAAAATGGAGATATTTGCATCTTGAAAGCCGGACTACAAATGTGGATAGACAGGGAGAAAAACAGGCAAGCCTAAGACGTGGTAAGATACGATATTCCTCACTATATGAAGTGACTGATAACAAGATCTGTATCATGGGTTGTAAAGAAATTCGTCAGGATTTTATTTGGTAGACAATTGATCTGGATTTATAGCATGATGGGATGACAGCACAATGATGTGTGTGGTATCACTGGAAAGCTCTGCTCCTGCGCTGTCATGTGATATGCGTGGCATTTCTGTGCGAGCCTGCATTCGCGAGTAATTCATCCAAGAGTAATGTGTGTGCAAAGCTGTATGAAAGCTCTGTTATACATCATTTTAGTGTAACTTTATCATTTTTTTCACAGTGAAAACATTCGGAAAGCTACGATTCCTCTGTTTCACGTGATATGTGTGGTTTCTCGCTATGACGCATGGTCGCGGAGAAAAACTATAGAGAAGAACAGGTGTGAATTTGGACACACTATGCGTCGTTCTGGATGGATTCCTTGGCCTGCTGCTGCTGCATTTTCCCCAAAAAACGGGAAAAATTGTGTCGGTGAGAGAGATCACTCTGATTGGCTGTTCAGGTTTTATTTCCTCGCCCCTGTAGCGAGTGAATCTGCCTGTAGTGAAACCGGGGCTAACCGGTGCTTTCTCCTCAGGCTCCACTTCACTCAGCTGCCCCACAGACCCGCTGCTTCTTCACACTTTAACCTGAATAACAAACCGGAGCTAGCTGGGAGCGGCTAGCGGAGCGTTAGCCGCAGCATGGCCGGAGGGAAGCACAGCCAGTTAGCCTCCGCTAGTCTCTGAGCTAGCCCCGGCTCTCCGTTTGGATCCAACCGGAGCACCGAGCCCTGGTTTGTTATTCAGGTTAAAGTGGGAAGAAGCAGCGGGTTTATCGGGCAGCTGAGTGAAGTGGAGCCTGCGGAGGAAACACCGGGACCGTCTGGATGTAATAGTCCGTGGAAGTGCTGCGGTGCTCGGCTGCACAGATAGGAAACCCCTCGGCTGACAGGATGTACCACTCTCTCACTCCGCTCTCTCTCACGCAGGCGCAGAACGTACGTGCTACTTGGCCGTCGGATGTAGTCCGTGTAGTGTGTTCAAATGCAACTGACACAGGGCGACGTGAGGCGACGTAGACGACGCAACAGTTGGCTTTCATCACCGCTAGTTCTTTGATGTCGTTTGGTGTGTCCGCACCTTTAGTCTGGAGCGTGAGACAACCAGGAGCCCCAGGTCAGCTGACCTGAGGGACCTGGGTGTAGAATAGGGAGTTAGAAGGTCTGCGATGTAGGACGGACCATATCTTCGTATATCTTCGAACGATACATCCTATGAGTAAACCACTTAAACATAGCAAATGCAGAAACTGTTTATCGATCATAAATCAACTTTAAAAGGACAATCCACTAACTTTGCTGAGAACCTCTCAGTAACCACAGACTTGAAGAAGACTGATGTGTTCAAGGCTTCCTGTAACAGAGGAAGCTCCTTTTCTGACTGCAGTCTTGTCTGTTGTATATCTTGGTGATGTTCTTTGGGAGGGTGCCACAAAACCTGTGGGTTGGGCAACTTTTCATATCCAGGTACTGCACTCGTTCTCCGCCCACCCACATCCACTGACCAGCCAGGTAACGCAGGCCCGTCCACACCTACGGACATGTTACAGAGACATGTTACCACCACAGAGGAGGAGTTGTAACACACACACACACACATACACACTGTGAAACACCGCCCTACCTCATTACTGGGGGCATACTTTGCCTTCTCCCATGCATACTTGTGGTCATCTGGACTGTGCAGGGTGGCCAGGTCATAGCGGTGGTTCTGGTAATCAGTGGCCGGCTGGCTGGAGTTGACCGCCTCCAGAGCCCTGCAGTGCTGTAAAGCCTGCTCCCACGTCTTCCTCTCCTTCACCAGAACCAGCCTCTCGTTGAAACACAAGACACTGTGCCCGCTGCTACATTTATCACTCTCCCATTTCTCTGTACTTGGGTACTTAAAAGCACAGTTCTCATCAGCTTTGGGATCATCTGCAAGAAGAAAATATCTACTTCATTTTTTTTTTTAACTTTTACTGAGGATGTACCTTAAAATGACTTAAGGCTCACACGGATCCAAACATGTGAAAACCCCGGGCAAAAGTCTGTTTGTGATCATCCGCCACCCCAACCTGCCTCCTTAGACGCCTTCAGGACTGCTGCCTTGTTTACTGCCATCAGCACATTGGTCATATGATCGCAGCAGGTTGGAGTGGTGGATGCATAGCTGTCAAGTCGCCATTTTGGCTGGGAAACTACCATATTTTACCCCTCTTTCCCGCCGTCCTCCCGTATTATAATATAATTAACAAAAAAACAAAACAAAACATTCCTCTGCCTCTCCAAACTGAACTTTGTCACTAGCCTCGCGACAGCTGCCACCTGCAGTAGCCTGGGTGGCAGTTGTCGCAAGGTTAGTGTCGACAGCGGATCTCGTTGACAAGTGGTTATTTTAGATTTCCTGTACACCCAGGGACGGGTTTTGCTATGGGCAATGTGGGCGATCGCCCAGGGCGCAATCTCTGTGAGGGCGCCCTCCAAAAAAACAAAAAAAAACAAAAACTCACCAGTTTTCTAGACTACCGCTCATTTCCACGTCAAGTGAGTGGAGTATTTTTAGTAACTATTATCACGTTTCAACCAGCAGCAGAAAGGAAAGGTGAATCCTGGCGGTTGTGGGTTGAACGGGGGTCACAGACAGGTATAAGGCGGAGGCTCATAGTGTTCGGCGGCGCAAGGTAACGGCTTACTGGCGACACAGAAGTCCAACTCCAGGTCCAGTAATTTCTTCTTTCATTGGTGTCATGACTGCCCAGTAGTACCTGGACAGCCGAGCCGTGGCGGCACACAGGTATGTGGCGTGTCAGAGGAGAAACGAGCCGTTCACATTTCTCTCTTGTGGCAGGTAACGGCCCACAAACCTTACCGCACTTTAGGGACTGTTCTTTACTTATGAAGGGGCTGTTCTTTACTTATGGAGGGACTGTTCTTTACTTATGAAGGGACTGTTCTTTACTTATGAAGGGACTGTTCTTTACTTATGAAGGGACAGTTCTTTACTTATGGAGGGACTGTTCTTTACTTATGGAGGGACAGTTCTTTACTTATGGAGGGACTGTTCTTTACTTATGGAGGGACTGTTCTTTACTTATGGAGGGACTGTTCTTTACTTATGGAGGGACTGTTCTTTACTTATGGAGGGACTGTTCTTTACTTATGGAGGGACAGTTCTTTACTTATGAAGGGACTGTTCTTTACTTATGGAGGGACTGTTCTTTACTTATGGAGGGACAGTTCTTTACTTATGAAGGGACTGTTCTTTACTTATGAAGGGACAGTTCTTTACTTATGGAGGGACTGTTCTTTACTTATGGAGGGACTGTTCTTTACTTGTGAAGGGACTGTTCTTTACTTATGGAGGGACTGTTCTTTACTTATGGAGGGACTGTTCTTTACTTATGGATGGACTGTTCTTTACTTATGGAGGGACTGTTCTTTACTTATGAAGGGACAGTTCTTTACTTATGAAGGGACAGTTCTTTACTTATGGAGGGACTGTTCTTTACTTATGGAGGGACTGTTCTTTACTTATGAAGGGACTGTTCTTTACTTGTGAAGGGACTGTTCTTTACTTATGAAGGGACTGTTCTTTACTTATGAAGGGACAGTTCTTTACTTATGAAGGGACTGTTCTTTACTTGTGAAGGGACTGTTCTTTACTTATGGAGGGACTGTTCTTTACTTGTGAAGGGACTGTTCTTTACTTATGAAGGGACTGTTCTTTACTTATGGAGGGACTGTTCTTTACTTATGAAGGGACAGTTCTTTACTTATGAAGGGACTGTTCTTCACTTATGAAGGGACTGTTCTTTACTTATGAAGGGACTGTTCTTTACTTATGGAGGGACTGTTCTTTACTTATGAAGGGACAGTTCTTTACTTATGAAGGGACAGTTCTTTACTTATGAAGGGACTGTTCTTTACTTATGAAGGGACTGTTCTTTACTTATGGAGGGACTGTTCTTTACTTATGGAGGGACTGTTCTTTACTTATGAAGGGACAGTTCTTTACTTATGAAGGGACTGTTCTTTACTTGTGAAGGGACTGTTCTTTACTTATGGAGGGACTGTTCTTTACTTATGGAGGGACTGTTCTTTACTTATGAAGGGACAGTTCTTTACTTATGAAGGGACAGTTCTTTACTTATGAAGGGACTGTTCTTTACTTATGAAGGGACTGTTCTTTACTTATGGAGGGACTGTTCTTTACTTATGAAGGGACAGTTCTTTACTTATGAAGGGACTGTTCTTTACTTGTGAAGGGACTGTTCTTTACTTATGGAGGGACTGTTCTTTACTTATGGAGCGACTGTTCTTTACTTATGAAGGGACAGTTCTTTACTTATGAAGGGACAGTTCTTTACTTATGGAGGGACTGTTCTTTACTTATGAAAGGACAGTTCTTTACTTATGGAGGGACTGTTCTTTACTTATGAAGGGACTGTTCTTTACTTATGAAGGGACTGTTCTTTACTTATGAAGGGACTGTTCTTTACTTGTGAAGGCACTGTTCTTTACTTATGAAGGGACTGTTCTTTACTTATGAAGGGACTGTTCTTTACTTATGAAGGGACTGTTCTTTACTTATGGAGGGACTGTTCTTTACTTATGGAGGGACTGTTCTTTACTTATGGAGGGACTGTTCTTTACTTATGGAGGGACTGTTCTTTACTTATGGAGGGACAGTTCTTTACTTATGGAGGGACAGTTCTTTACTTATGGAGGGACTGTTCTTTACTCATGGAGGGACTGTTCTTTACTTATGGAGGGACTGTTCTTTACTTATGAAGGGACAGTTCTTTACTTGTGAAGGGACTGTTCTTTACTTATGAAGGGACTGTTCTTTACTTGTGAAGGGACTGTTCTTTACTTATGAAGGGACTGTTCTTTACTTGTGAAGGGACTGTTCTTTACTTATGAAGGGACTGTTCTTTACTTGTGAAGGGACAGTTCTTTACTTGTGAAGGGACTGTTCTTTACTTATGAAGGGACTGTTCTTTACTTGTGAAGGGACAGTTCTTTACTTGTGAAGGGACTGTTCTTTACTTATGAAGGGACAGTTCTTTACTTGTGAAGGGACTGTTCTTTACTTATGGAGGGACTGTTCTTTACTTATGGAGGGATGTTTATTTTCCTAAACCTAACCTTAGTAACTTTGTGTTAATTACATAACTGAACATTAAGGATGTTAAGTCATTTGTGGAGCACAATTTCGTAGGATATCAAACAAAGCGTTCTATGAGAATACGTTGCAGAAGTAAATGAGACAGAGAATCTCACTCTGCTTTTGACGGCCTCACCATGTGCGAACAAAGCTGAGTCGTCTCTAACGCACCTGTCATTCATGTCATTCACTCTGTGAACTGCGTTCAAACGAGGCAGCGCTAACTGAATATGAATCAAGATCTATTCTTTATTGTTTATTGGATTGATCCCCATTAGCTGCCGCCTTGGTGACCAATAATCTTCCTGGGATCCATAAAGTACATAAAATATACAACAATACACATACATGTACACACACGCACACACACACACACACACACACCAATTATATATGCATAATATCACAATATATTAATAACACTATAATTATACTAATACACTATAATAGCACTAATAGTACCATACATTAGTAATATATTTTCAGTGACTACTATCATAATAATAATTCTACCAATTTCAATAGCAATAATGAATTCCCAGTCATATAGTCTGCTGCATTAGGTGAGTCTTAAGTCGTTTTTTAAAAGTTAATTTATTTTGTGATCGAGATATGTGAGGAGGTAACGCGTTCCAGGACATTACTGAACGGTAGATAACTGAGTGTTTAGTAGATTAGTTCTCGGAGTTGGAGGTATCAGATATCCAGAGCTGGCATTTCTGGTGTAATGGTTATGTCTGTCACTAGTATTTAGTAATTGCTAAAAAAAATATTCAGGTGTCTGATTGAATATGATGCTTCTAAAAACATCAGGATGTTGTAGCTGAGTTTAACTTCAACTGTGAGCCAGGAAAGTCGGGTGTGCGTCTCAGCTATATTTGTGAAGTGCCAGTCTAGCTGCTCTGTTTTGAACCAATTGCAATTTATGTATTTCTTTCTTAGCTGCTGCAGACCATATAACGGAACAGTATTGCAGATGACAGAAAACCAAGGACTGTATTACCTGACTGATCATAGAGGATGACAAATACGGAGAGCACTTTCTAATCAATGCTAAGCCTCTTCCCATTTTGGACACAGTGCTATCAGTGTGATCAGACCATGACAACAGTTCATCCAACATTACACCAAGTAGTTTAGTTTTCTTGACCTGCTCTATTGCTGTTTCTGACATTGATAGATGCAGCCGTGGGTCACCAATAAGCACACTTCTAGAGCCAAAAATAATGCATTTTGTTTTAGAGATATTCAGGACCAGTTTGTTATTTTTCACCCAGCTAGATACCCTCTCTAGATCCAGATTCACAATGGTTTCTAGTTCATTTATAGTTGAGGCAGTGCTGTACAGTGTTGTGTCATCCGCGTACATAACCACAGTGGAATTTTGTATTGCGAAAGGTAGATAATTTGTGTAAATAAAATAAAGGGCCAAGGCAGCTCCCTTGTGGAAGTCCACAGCTGATCTGCTTACAGTCAGAAAGGCTACCATTAAAAAGACTCTCTGCGATCTCTCCGATAGATAACTAATCATCCAAGAGAGTGCTATGCGGCTAAATCCATATTTATCTAATTTAGTGATCAATACATATTATATATAATATATATTGACAATTACAGTCCTATAGCTTTAGCCAGCATGGTCTCAAAAGTGCTGGAGTCTATACTGCTTGACAGACTAATTAATGTCATTAATTCTTCAGATTATCAGTTTGGCTTTAGGTGTAACCACAGCACCGATCTGTGTATATATGCTCTAAAAGAAATTGTAAGTAAGCATAAAAATCAGAACTCTTCAGTCCTCATGTGTTTTATTGATGCCTCCAAGGCCTTTGATCGAGTTAACCGTAAAAAACTGTTTACTAAAATAGCTGAAAGAGGTGTGCCTTCAAGCATAGTGAGGGTGCTGGCATATTGGTACGCCAACCAAACTATGCAGGTTAAATGGGGACCCAGTGTGTCTGGCCCTTTTGGTGTGAGCAATGGTGTCAGACAGGGGAGCATATTGTCCCCCTTTCTCTTTTACCTGTATATGGACGATTTATCATGGCAACTCCCTGCCTGTAATACTGGGTGTATGGTTGGTAACAAAAAAGTTAACCATCTGATGTACGCGGATGATTTGGTTGTTTTTTCCCCGAGCAGTGTTGGTCTGCAGCAGCTGCTGAATGTCTGCTCTGTGTATGGTGCTGAACACGACATAAAATATAATGCCAGCAAGAGTCATGTTATGATCTGTCGCACTAGAGAGGACCAAAAAATGGCCTTTCCTGCATTTAAACTGTCAAATATTAATATTGCTCCCTGTAAAAAGGTCAAATACCTCGGCCATTTCCTTACAGAGGATATGACAGATGATGATGATGATATTCATAGGCAGTGCTGCAAACTAGATGTACAGGGAAATACTCCTGCGCGCAGGTTTTATTCATGTTCAGATGACAGTAAAATATCTCTATTCAAAGCGTACTGTACTCCTCTGTACACCGCACACCTGTGAGTTAAGTACAAGAAAGCAAGCATGAAAAGACTACAGGTTGCGTATAACGATGCATTACAGATTTTATCAAAAAGACCTCGCTGGCTGAGTGCAAGCGAAATGTTTGTAAATGCACGTCAACACCTTTAACTCGGAACTCAGAAACCTGATGTATAGATTTATGTGTCAGCTCGATGTCTCAGAAAATCATATAATTAACAGCTTGACTGACATCAACTGTAGCTCCATCAGGTACCAGTCTCTGTTGTGGAGACACTGGTACAGCTGTCTCTTTTTAACCTTATAGAAATCTCTATTTTTGATACCAAATGCGTAAATCTCTATTTTTACATCTTTAGCTGTATTCTTTTTTTCTTTTTTTTTTTCATTCTATGTTATATGTTTGCTGTTGTGTCCATGTATGTCTCACTATGGACCCTGAGTCTGAAATAAAGATATATACTATATATATATAATACGTTGCGATCAATGACATCAAAAGCAGCACTGAAATCAAGTAAAACTGTGCCTACTATTTCCCTATTATCCATATGTTTCAGCCAGTCATCAGTTAGCTGGGCTAGAGCTGTGGGGGTTGAATGTCCAAAATAATTTTGGATTTGATTAAAAACTATCCTTTCTAATAATTTGCTTAAGACAGGAAATATGCTTATTGGACAGGTGTTTGCACCTGTGATTTATTGTCCTTTGGTGTTGGAATTATCTTAGCCTCTTTCCAAATCCTTGGGCAAACCCCGTTAGTTATACATCTATTAAAGATGTGACAACATGTCTATATTGCTGCATTGCCTATTTCTCTCTTGAAATGTTTTCAGAGACAAATTTTTGTGTACTGTTTAGCTGTAAAATGAGAAAGTTGGTCCAGCTGATCAAAAGTGTTTAAAGCCTGGTCGGGGTTTGTATTTTGATGACATATTAAATGTGTGAAATAGAAAACATAAGTCTTAAACTATTCTTAATGTAGTGTATTATAAGCTTGAAGGCCTTGATATGTGCTTACTACTGTTCCAGATGGTGAAGTTGGCTATCTCGTCTCTTCTGGACCATTTCCACAGAGAGGTTGAATTGTCTCGGTACAAACCGATCCATCCCTGGCTGTTGACGAAGTTCTGATTCTCTCTTTTCCCAGCGATGGTGACCAGGTCAGTGTGATGCTCCCTGCAGTAGGCTTGAGCATCTTTCCAGGACATTGAGTGTCTCTGATGTATGAAGTCCCGAGCTCTCAGCTGTCCCTCACACACAGCAGGAAGCAGCAGCAGGAGGACGAGAGCGCAGGTGTTCCTCATCATGTTTTCCATACACCTGCAGTCACATGCACAGTTTTATTCAGCTTTTAGTTTGAGTTGAAATATAGGGTATACTTTAAATGTGAATCAGCTGATGGAGCTGGCAGTGACAACCTTCTGAACCTTCTGGAAAAAGTATTCCACTAGCTGCTCACAGCGACATGCCAAAGTGTGTCTGAAACTTTGTTATTCTGCATTTTACCAGTTTAAATCACTGGGTCTGTTGGTCTGGGAAAGAAAGAGACCTCAGTGGATAATTCAGTTCACTGTACAAAACCTCCTGAACGCCAGGATCAGAAAAAGGTGAGCACACAATAGCATGTTCTGGGTGAGCGCCAAGATGCCGAGCAACATCGGAGAGGAACTGATTTGTAGCATGAAACTGCTTTTTGCAGTGTTTTTAGTGATTCTAATCACCTGGTGTGTTTGTTTTGGAGAGGAAGACACCTCCTGCTAAAAACCTCCTGAACAACGAACACTGAGTTCAACCAGTTGAAACACAAGTTTCAACTGGTTGCAATCTGCAATTCACTGCTAGACGCCACCAAATCCCCCGAAATCTGACACACTTCACCTTTATTTTCTTGTAAAGACATGAGTTGTGATGCCATAGTTACACATAACACAGATGTCATGCTAATGCGATGTGGCCCTAAAATAATATCAGGATATTTCAGGGTGTCTTTATGATAACGATATTCTTGATGATATGACAATTTAGTAATTTATTTATTAATTTTAAGAGAATAGTATTGCAACAAAACCACTGATCTTGTTTTACAGTTTGCTTCAAATATTCAGTAAAAACTAAAATGATCTGTCATTTCTTCAGTTTGTGAACTCTCCCGCCTACAGTCTCTCCTCAACCTCACAGATGATGCCCTCACCTGGCTCCGATCATACTTTACTGAAAGGAAGCAATTCATCTTCATCAACAACTGCTCCTCCTCGACTGCCCCCGTCCCAAGGTGTCCCCCAGGGTTCGGTGCTTGGTCCTCTCCTCTTCATCCTCTACCTCCTCCCCCTCCGTCAGATCATCCGTCGTCATGGCCTCCGTTTCCACTGTTACGCTGATGACATCCAGCTCTACATCTCCACCGAATCCATCACCTCTTAGACCTACTCCACCCTCTCAAACTGTCTCTCTGATATCAGACACTGGATTCAAACAAATCTCCTTAAACTCAACTACGACTAATCAGACTTACTCATAACTGGTCCAAAGTCCGTCACCCTGGCAGCCAAAGACTTCCATCTCTCTAGCAACAACTCCACCCCGTCCTCCTCCCCCCACTGCTGCAACCTTGGAGTCATCTTTGACAGCAATCTCTCCTTCAAATCACCAAATCAGCATTCCACCATCTCAAAAACATCGCCTGCCTCCTCTACGGCAAAACCTCCAATCTCCTAAATAAACTTCAGTATATCCACAAATCTGCTGCCTCACTCCTCACTCACACCCACTCCCGTGACCACATAACCCCTTCCTGCACCCTCCGCTCCTCTGACGCCAACCTCCTCACCGTACCTAGGACCAAGCACCGCACCTGGGGGGACAGAGCTTTCCACCCTCTGGAACTCCCTCCCACAACACATCTGCGGCTGCACAGACCTCACCTCCTTCAGAACTCAACTCAAAACAAACCTGTTCTGTTCTGCATTTAACTTACAAATTGAATCCATCCTACTTCCTTCTTGCTCGTGTACACACCTAACTTTGTAATGTCAGCACTCTTGTCTACAGCCTTGTCTATAACTAATGCACTCCTGTATGTAATTTTTTTTCCTCTTTTGTCTGCTGTTTTGCGCTTCTGATTGTATTTCCCTGCACTTTTTTATGCCTGTAAAGTGTCTTTGAGTTTTTGAAAATTGCTCTATAAATAAAATGTGTTATCATTGTAACAACAGTAACTCAGAGTCAGATTCAGATTCTGAAAGTCTTGACTGAGGTCGTCATAATTCGTGCACCTCTGAGCACATCTTTCTACCACCTCTGCAACTTTTACGTCTGCAGGTTGATTTCCTCACTGCAGGAATCTGCAGCTATTGAGGGAACAGAAATTAAACATAACTAACAGGCTGTGTATAAACTGTAATAAGGTTCCTTGTGCTTCCATCTGCCAGCCACGTAGCACCAGTGTCAACGTATCAGCATCACTCACCTTGTAGACGACGGCAGCAGACACACCAGCTTTGAATCCAGGGTTTCAGGTGCTGATGCTTCACTGTGAAATACTCAGACTCACCGACTGACTGCACCAATCACAGCTCAGATAGACTCTACCACACAGAGTCAGCCTGCCACCAGGGGCGGAGCAAGACGTCATGAAAATTCAGGGATCAGCCCAGACCATCTACAGCAGGTCTCTGTTGGGTTTAGATCAGGACTCTGGGCTGGCCATTTCAATTTCAATGTGTTCAGCTTCAAGGACCTGCTTTACCCGTTTTGCTGTGTGACAGAGGGCATTGTCCTGCATGAAAATTGCTGGCTGATCGGGTGATGAGTGTTGTCGAAGAAGGTTCTGATAAACATTTATATTCACTCTGCCATGTCGCTGTATAAGAGGCCCAACTCCTGCTGCAGAAAACATCCCCCAAACCACGACACTTCCTCCTCCACCTTTCATTGGTCATCTTTTTTAAGGATGTGGTAAACACATATTCAGTAAAGGCTTTCTCATTTTTCTCTTGAGTGACAGTGAAAAGTGTCATTCAAGAGAAACTTTCAAATCCAGCAGACGTACCTGCACAGGATCTGACACACACACACACACACACACACACACACACACACACACACACACACACACACACACACACACACACACACACACACACATTCAAATACCGGCGTGGCGCAGGAACAGACAGAACACTGAGTTTAATAACCAAATCTTGTCTCATTCCCTGCACTACACAAAGATATTATAAGACAGATATCAAGAGTCTCAACAGCCTGTTTGGAGCCAAAGAGCAGTTTCATGTCATGTTCAACATCCTTCAGAAAAAACACCAATATGAGGTTTATTACTGCTAAACTTACATTTATGGAATGTCAGAACCACTGACCTTTGACCTTCAACCAGTTTATTCTGCAAGTCCAAGGTTTGTGTCAAATTTATAGAAAGTCCCTCAAGGTGTTCTTGAGACATCGCATTCACAAGAATGAGACAGATGCAAGGTCACAGTTTCCTTGACCTTTGACCATCAATGTTGTTGTTTCAGTCAGGTATGATATAAATCTACTTGCCAAAGAAAATGTCAGAGATAAGTCCAAGTGGGCATTTGTGCCTAACTTGGGGAAGACAAGACATTCCTGAGATATTACGTTAATGAGAATGAGATGGGCAAGGTCACAGTGACCTTGACTTATTACCACCAAATTCTAATCAGTTCATCTTTGAGTCCAGGTGGACATTTGTGCCAAATTTAAGGACACTCCCTTGAGGGATTCTTGAGACATCGCATTGAACCTGCTCTGTCCTCTCATGCACCTTAGAAGAACTCCCTTCCTTGAACATTTTTAAAGGTCTCTTAAAAACTGCCATGAAGGAAACATGTTGCTGCTCTGTATAGTCCCTGACCTGAGTGGAATATGAATGGCCGTCACTGGTCAGGCTCATATATCCCTCTTCTTTTACTGTTCTCTCTCGTGATGCTTCTATGTGGTGTTTGTGTTTAACTGTGGAACACAGGTGTGAACCAGGACTCCCCGAAAGAAGAGATCACATATGTCAATAAGACCTTCCTGGCCACACACAGGATGAATAAGATGAATAAAATAAGGCTGTGACACTGCTCTCAGTGACGGCAGGTTGGAACTGACTGAACTCAGTGAATGTTCACCTGTTCACCTGCACTCTGTCTCCAGGCTGCCGGCCCGTCAGACACTTACCGGTTGTTTTGCACAATTTGCATTTGTATTTTGTTTAGATATTTACCTTCTATTTGCATTTGATTTGTTCAGATAATCCACCTTTGTTTGTATTCCATATTTTCAAGTATTCCTTACTCCTCATTCCACATGGTTTTTACTTTAACACCTTCTACAAAAAGACTAAAACACTTCATTGATATCTGTTCAGTCAGCTTTACATCTGTCCCACAGACAACAGGCCAACACACAAACAGGAAGTAGATCAGCTCTGCACTCAGGATTTTGGGTAAACAGGCTGTGATGTGGTGCTGGTTGTGGTCGCAACCAGCCTCCAGGCCCTAGAAAGATGGCACTGAGTAGCGCCTAGTGCCCGACCTCGCATTTTCCAGGCAGTTAAAGACGCAGTGTGCGGCCCCTTACACTTTACTTTACTCACCTTACACGACAATACCTGCCCTGTCCACTAGGGGCAGTCGAACCAATGCCAAAATATCGACACTCTCGATATTACATTTTTATTTTGAAGATCGATCCTAGCGTCAGTAGGATACGTCAGACTTAATTCGAACATAACTGTTTCCATCCCCCATTTTGCTTATCAACATTTTTTCGAATCAACCAAAACCCAGCTAAAGCGTAAAGTGGCTCACGCAGAAAATAACATCAACATTTTTCCACATTTAGCTTCAAACAATGTTTAAAAAAGTGTTGTGAATTTTTAAACATCACCTTTTACCACATTTACAGCAATATTTATTAACTTAGAAATATATTAAATAGTTAAATCTAAATACTAAATGTGGCACCTGAATGTTAAATGTTAAATCTAAATCTAAATCTAGATCTAAATGTTAAATGTTAAATCTAAATGTTCTGGGTGAAACTTAATATTTAGCTAATATGCAAATTCACACCGCCGGTCACCGGAAGTACCAAAATAAAAGCTCGAGATGGTCAGACTGTGTTTATAGAATCAAATAATTAGTTAAAACCAACTTATCGGGGAAAATGAACACTTGAACATAAATTAGCGTGATAATAACTACCTAAAATAACAAGAAACATGTTTAGAGTAAGTTTATTTGACGTGTACTTTGAGTTGTTAGTGTCCCTTCGGAGGGAATCGCCTTGTTGTTTACAAATACTTCCGGGTAGAAAACCAGCAGAACATTTAGATTTTGATTTAACATTTAGATTTAGATTTAGATTTCACGGGGACGGTGAAGGACGGGCCGACTTACAAGAGAATCGCCGAAGGACTGACCAGCCGCGGCTTCCCTCCCACGTCACTGTTTACGTCACACGCTGAGCTACACGTTTTGTTACTTGCTCACGCCCCCCATTGCCCCGAAAAAGTCAAAGTAGGCGTCTTTAGATTTCCTCTCGAGACATTTCAGTTTGATCTTCTTTATATATGTGCAAAACCTTGCATCCTGTGTCTGCTCTGTGGTTCTGGGGAGCTGAGTGTCGACAGATTATGTTCATGAAAGTAAAAGGAATTTATTTGGACATTATGGATCTGTAACTGTGTCACTGCAGGTTTATATGGTGCAGACAGTAGATCAGACACCAGCGGTTTCAACAACACATTCAATTTATTTCCACACAGAAATGAAAGAAAACATGTGCAATGTCCTCATGTGACCTCCTGTAACAGGTCGTACATGTTCACAGCTCAGCAGACAGACTCATCACATGCCAGTGTGATGTCACGGCACAGTCTATAGATGCCCCCCCGCCCCGTGGTGAGGGGCCGGGGAGCAGTTCAGGACAGCTGGCGGTCGGTGTGGTCAGGAGTTGGCGCCGGTCCTCGGCCCTCTGATGACGTTGATCTTGGCTTCGTCGTCCAGCTCCTCCATGATTCTCTCCTGCTTGACGGACAGGATGGTGTAGCTGACTGGAAACTGCAGGTCAAAGGAAACCACGGCCGCCATCTTGTTTTTCATGTTTTTGATTTCATTCTGTGAATCTTTACTGGAAGCTGACAGAGGGATGGGAAACCACTTCAACTCTTTGCTGGGACCAAAGAACGAGGATCCAAATCTGTTTCTGAGCAAAAATACAGGTGCATGATTTCCAACCATCTCCCTCCCAGCTCGTCACACACAGACGCTCGGCCAGTCGCCCTCAGCGTCACGTACCAAGAACATTCAGGTTTGTTTTAGTCGTTTTCATGACATTTGTTGACAGTAGAAAACACACAGACTAAAACCAGTCTAAATCAATCTGAGGAGCTGACAGCTGCTTTGTCTTCACTTCCACAGATCTGGTCACATCACTGTGACCTTTAGCTTCAGTTGTTTGTATGAAGGTTGGAAAAGTTCAAGCAAAGCAGAGCTGCTTATAAACTGATATAATATCTTCCTAACAGTAAATAAAGTGCTTGTTTAGCAGCAGCTCACTCAGCTGAAGGACTTCCTGCTCTCTGCTTCATGTGTCATTATCGTCATGAGCTGCCCTTTGGCTCCCTCTGCTGACAGACTGTGATAATGCAAAACTATTTGAACCATTTGACGTTTGAAACTTAATTAGGGACTGTTTGTTAATTATTAGAGGGGAGGGGGCGGGGCTAAATGGGGCAGGCTCTTCAAGTAATTATTCAAGCGCTGAGGAGGGAGCAGGGCTGCAGCAGTACACTGGTTTTAAGGTTAACTGTGATATTAAAATTGAGGATTATCATATCGTGTACATTTGCTTATCTATGATATTTCTAAAAAAGCAACTAGACGGAGAATCTCAAGTCAACTTAATGATTCATTCAAAAGGGAGAACTTTAACACCAAAAACTTTCATTTAAGAAAATGGTTTCAAGTTTCAATTGTAGCAATAAAACATTTGTTCAACCCAAAACAACCTCTCTGGTTTCATTCCTTTAAGGATCATTTTGACTGAGACTAACAAGTGTAACACCCTGACATCATGATTTTGTTGGATCTCCACAATCACACCACTTATCATAATCAGAAACTGTGATTATTAAAGGAAGAGAGAGGGTCATGCATTTTCCTCCAGTCACTCTGGGAAGCGCAAGGAAAATATGTGCAGCTGCAGCTCAGGATCAGTGGTGTCAGTCGTTACCACAGGCCCAGTGTACGCAGTTTCTATCTATGCACCTGAACTAGCTCCTGTGTTAACTTATCGTCTCGTCCCATCATCAAATGGAGACTTGACACTGTATATATATATATATTAGGGCTGCAGCTTACCAATATTTTCATTATCGACTAATCTGTCGATTTTTTCTTCAATGTATCAACGTGCTTAATCGGCCGAAAAGCCGCCGACGCCGAAGTGCCGACGGTGCGGGACACACCGCAAAAACTAGAGCGACCTTTGCAGCCTGGCTTTTAATTGAGCTCTCCTTTATTTTATTTTATCATCATTTTTTTATATTGTTTTTCTTTTTCTTTTTTTAATTTTGTATTTATGATTATAGCGTATTTATTTATTTTCCTGTTTATTGAAAGATCTAAAACTTTGTTCTTTATTTTGAGTTTCTATCCTGCCTCTGGTGTTTCTTTAATTCTGACAAAGAAAGACATATATCGGCTGTAATATATCCTATCAGTATCTCTGTTTCATAATAACCGGTATCGGCATCAGCTCTGAAAAAACATATCGGTCGATCTCTAACTGAGTTGTTTTTTTTATATCTTATTTATAGTTCATGTAGAATAAGTATATATTTTAATCACAGTTTGTTTTAGATTACCACTGACTGTTTTACAAATAAATAAATAAATGAATAAACCCATGATGACGACAGGTTTGCCTTTTCAAACGCACTTACAGCCGAGCAGGGGTCCGTTTCAGAAAGCAGGTTCAACAAACTGTGAGCCTCACCCTGAACTCTGAGTTGAGTAACTCTGAGATGGAAACTCTGGGTTACAGGTTTCAGAACAGGTGATTTCATTTGGTTCAATCAACACAGAGTTTGTTCACTCTGAGTTAAGCGCGTGCACCACGACTTTAAAAAGCCGTCATCAATGGAGCCCAATACCACGATTCACCATGGCAACAAGCGACAAGAAAAGGTCTGCATTTTTTACTCCTCTGGAGTTATTTTAATGCGCTCATACAGTGAATTTTACCGCTCGAGTCAATGCATAAGTTTAAATTTATTTCACACATTTATGCAATCACAATAATGTTAGGCTGCAGATGCAGCAGGTGGAATGGTGTTAAAGCTAAAATGTAGTTCACTTAGATGCAATCCCACCTCATTATCTTTCAAGTGAAAATGGTCTAAAAACTATGGGGTGCCGTTTTTAAAGTGTCTCATGCTGAAAATAACATCAACTTTTTGCCACATTTAGCTTCAAACAATGTTTAAAAAAGTGTTGTGAATTTTTTAACGTCACCTTTTACCACATTTACAGCAATATTTGTTAACTTAGAAATATATTAAATAGTTAAATCTAAATATTAAATGTGGCACCTAATGTTAAATCTAAATATTAAATCTAAATCTAAATGCTATATCTAAATCTAAATCTAAATATTAAATCTAAATATAAATCTAAATATTAAATCTAAATATAAATGTTAAATCTAAATATAAATGTTAAATCTAAATATAAATGTTAAATCTAAATATTAAATCTAAATATAAATCTAAATATTAAATCTAAATCTAAATGTAAATGTTAAATCTAAATGCTAAATATAAATATAAATGTTAAATCTAAATGTTAAATATAAATATAAATGTTAAATGTTAAATCTAAATGTTCTGGGTGAAACTAAATATTTAGCTAATATGCAAATTCACACTGCCGGTCACCGGAAGTACCAAAATAAAAGCTCAAGATGGTCAGACTGTGTTTATAGAATCAAAAAACGAATTAAAACCAACTTATCGGGGGAAATGAACACTTGAACACACATTAGCGTGATAATAACTACCTAAAATAACAAGAAACATGTTTGGAGAAATTTTATTTGACGTGTACTTTGAGTTGTTAGTGTCCCTTCGGAGGGACTAACAACCTAAGCTAAGCTAACAACCGTTAGCTCTTAGCACCGTTAGCAGTGTCTGTGATGACTCATTAACTCTTAAACGGTCCGTGAAAAAAATATTTTTTTCCAGCGGATATCTTAGTTACAACATGGTTGAGCTAGCAAAGCAGTTTTGTGTTGCGATGTGTGGTATTTATTCAGTTTTGGGAAATCACGATGTCTAGAAACCATCAGTGGCTGCAGCAGCAGCAAAGCTAACATCAGGACGTCATCTGTTAAAAGCCTCCAGTTGTCGGATACGACATGAAACTACTCCAGTTAGCTCAATCGTGTTGTAACTAAGACATCCGCTGGAAAAAAATATTTTTTTTCACGGACCGTTTAGAGTTAATGAGTCATTACAGACTCCGCTAACGAGGCTAACAGCTAACAGCTAACGGTTAGCCCCGCTAATCTACGATAACCATGTTATTAATTTCAGAACGTGATAGTAATGTTTGTTCAGTCATAGTGTTTATAGACTTTAGAAACACCAGATTAGTCTAACCGGTGATATAGTGACGTGAAAAATGTGAGATATATATATATATATATATATATATGTAGCTAAACTCTGCTGGTTTTCTACCCGGAAGTATTTATAAACAACAAGGTGATTCCCTCCGAAGGGACACTAACAACTCAAAGTACACATCAAATAAAATTTCTCCATACACGTTTCTTGTTATTTTAGGTAGTTATTATCACACTTATGTATGTTCAAGTGTCCATTTCCCCCGATAAGTTGGTTTTAATTCATTATTATTTGATTCTATAAACACAGTCTGACCATCTCGAGCTTTTATTTTCGTACTTCCGGTGACCGGCAGTGTGAATTTGCATATTAGCTAAATATTTAGCTTCACCCAGAACATTTAGATTTAACATTTAGATTTATATTTAGCATTTAGATTTAACATTTATATTTATATTTAATATTTAGATTTAACATTTATATTTATATTTATATTTAGCATTTAGATTTAACATTTAGATTTATATTTAGCATTTAGATTTAACATTTAGATTTAGATTTAGCATTTAGATTTATATTTAGATTTAACATTTAGATTTATATTTAGCATTTAGATTTAACATTTATATTTAGATTTAGCATTTAGATTTAACATTTATATTTATATTTAGATTTAACATTTATATTTATATTTAGCATTTAGATTTAACATTTATATTTATATTTAGCATTTAGATTTAACATTTAGATTTAACATTTAGATTTATATTTATATTTAGCATTTATATTTAACATTTATATTTATATTTATATTTAGCATTTATATTTAGATTTAGCATTTAGATTTAACATTTAGATTTAACATTTAGATTTATATTTATATTTAGCATTTAGATTTAACATTTATATTTATATTTAGCATTTAGATTTAACATTTAGATTTAATATTTAGATTTAACATTTAGATTTAGCATTTAGATTTAAATTTAATATTTAGATTTAACATTTAACATTAGGTGCCACATTTAATATTTAGATTTAACTATTTAATATATTTCTAAGTTAACAAATATTGCTGTAAATGTGGGAAAAGGTGACGTTTAAAAATTCACAACACTTTTTTTAAACATTGTTTGAAGCTAAATGTGGCAAAATGTTGATGTTATTTTCAGCATGAGACACTTTACAAACGGCACCCCATAAAAAACAAGTTCCTTTTAGGTGTGATTTGGTTTGACTAGAAATGAGACACATATTCTTGGTGTGATTGTGAGTGTGTGCAGTGTGATGCAGTCTGACATTTTGACACAGTCAGTCTACCTGCACATTAATGCTGTGAATGGACTTCACATTCACACAGTCTGCTTCATTGTGTGAAGGAGCAATGATGAATGTGGGCTCCATCAGTGCAGCCTATCACACCGGAAACCCTAAAAGAAATTAGAATGACTGATCCCAGTGTGAGGTTGCAGCACCATGTCAATAACTGAATATGATTTATAATCATACATTTTAACTGATTTCTGCATCATTCACCTGCAGTGCTGTGGAGCTCCTCCTTGATGACCCTCACAGCTTTATGTCCAGGGACACAACACAAGAGTTTAACAGACGCTTCAGAGCTACAGACACTTTCCTCACAGCTCTGCAGACAGTGGCCGCACTGATATTTGCTGCACCTCCCATATTATACACAAAACTCCCGTTTGCTAAAAGACGAAGAGCAACACAAAGAATCTGGGTAGATGAAAGTGCACGTCCACGGTTGGTGACGTTGGTTACGTCACGACGGATGAGGTCATGGATATAAATGATGTACTGTGATGTGAAACGGACCCCTGATGGCGCCATGTTTTATTTACTGAGTAGTTTGTTAGTTTGTTTTTCCTAACACACATACACACACACACTAACACACACACACACACACACACACACACACACTGGATGAAGGTCAGCAGCTCCTCTCACACACACACTCAAGGATACACATCCCGACCACAAACGCTCCGATGCCCAGTCCCGTCAGCAGGTTCCTACTGCGCAGCCGCGACGCGTTTCTCCTCCAGGAGTCGAGCTCCTGTCGGCGGCGGAGCAGCTGCCTCTGAGCCGCTGTCAGTGCGGCTTTACCGGATCCTTCCGCTCCTCTGTCCGCCATCACTGTTTGGACCGTCAGCTGACTGAACCGGAAGCATTCTTCTTCTCCTGCTCCTTCAGGAGCACACCGCCCCCTGCTGGACCGCAGTGTGAGGAGGACTCTGAATCAACAGTGTCTGAAGGATCCATCTTGATTCCACATTTTGTCTGTTGCTGTGAGGCAGCAGTGCTAACCGCCACTGCACCGTGCCGCCCCTCTGTGTTGTATTCATGGTTTTTAATTATCTGTTAATCTTACAGGTGTGATTCAGCGTGTATGTCTGTGGATTTTATTGTTGTGATTTTATGTGTAAAGCACTTTAATGTTGGTTTTATAAGTGCTGTACAAATAAACCTTATTATAGCTGCTGTCGTTCGGAAGACTGTCTCTTTGAAAATGCTTGAATTTATATATTTTGTGCAAGAACACAAATTAAAGTTCTTTAAATATCATTTCACGTGGTGTCTGCTGACATCATGTCTCCTGCAGCTGCCTCATTGTTTCACCTACACAGCACAAAATAAGTGTTCACACTTTTACCCAGACAGCACACACACACCTGGCCGACGTGGCCCGATGTATCAAGTTTAGATGGTTAAGACGTAGCAGGCAGAGCGTTTGCTCATTGCCAACACGTCGCTGTGATCGGAAATGACCACGCAACGTTCAAACGATCAATAACAGAAGCTGCGCTCAGTGGGCGCTCCTTCATTAATATTCATATGCTTCATTAACTACGACCTGTATTCATTTAGGTCGGACCTTTCAAACTACAAATATTTCACCATTCAATGTGAGAAATCAATGCTAACATTCAATAGCTGACTGTTGCCCTATTCCGTGTGTAAGTGTGCACAATGAAGAGACAAAAGTCAATTTGACAAACTTTATTTTCAAATTTCCACAAACAATATCTGGTGGTCAGTGCGCTTCTCCTGGCAGCCTGCAAGACACAGAAAAGACGATGAGCACGTCACTTTACTTCAAAACTATATTTTTATTGTTTGTTAGCATTTCAGCTGCATTTTAGCCAGATTGAAGGCTTTGGGTCCGTCACTCTGCTTCATTTACTGTGGAAACTGTTCAATAACGGGATCCGTTAACTGTTGACTGTTAACAGCAGCTCAACAATCAGTCCTTCATCTCGGAAAAACAGTGGTTTCAAAACTGCGTTATTACCATAGACTGTATGGCTATTACCTGTAGCCACCGGGTCAGTTTGCTTTGCAGAGGAGGAGACCTCCACTGATTAACTGCCCATAAAATCACGTTAACAACATACCGAAGGCATCATTGAACTTCACTATTTGACCCACACTTGAGCATCCGTCCAGGCCGCGGAGGTCAGGCCGGGCGGGACCATAGGTGAGTGGATCCCAGGTCTCGAGCCGAGCCCGTGACCACGGGTGGCAGCTCCGGACACTTCCACTTTAACCCAAAACGAGCGCTCACGATATCCAGATGAGCACATAACGTCAACTAGGGAAGATCAATTGAAAACACCACAGTTGCAGCCTGTTAGCTAACATGAGCTAAACCGCTGAACTAGCTAACAGCTAATGAAACGTTAGCTGGTGGGGACCTGTGCTATATACACCCAGTCGTGCCTCGCCACTCACCAGGAACCTCTTTTAACGGCCACAGAAGAAACAACAAAGCTATTTTCTGCCAGTTTATTCCAGTTAGCTCACCTGAAACCAGCTGATGAGATGCTGCGTCCCGCGAGCTCAGATCCAAACGAAGACTGCAGAGATGAAATTCCGCCTCTGTGGCGACTTCCATATGTGGGCGGGTATGGGCCGACCCAAGGCCGACGTAACACAGATTTTTGATGAGCTGGGACAAAAGAGTATTAAATTTAAAGCCGCCCGTGCGGCCGACGCTTGTCAGATGTTATAAATTAGGGCCGATGTGTCGTCCTCAGGCCGTCGGCCAGATGTGCAGTATGTGTGCTATCTGGGTGGTGTCCAAAGTATCTTTATTGTCTTTTCCAGTAAACTCACTTCACAGCCTGTAAAAAACCACGTTCACGCTATTAAAGCGTTATCTGTGAGCGTCTGAACATCATATTGTTCTCATCATAAAACCATCTGTGTTGACACAGTCAGTGACCTTGAACCTGAGAGAACTGAGCCTGGAAAGGTACAAAAGCACCGACACTAACTGAGTTTCAACATTTAATGAAGGTGACAAAGTACAGAAATGACCACGTTGCCAAACAAGGAAATACATCAAGTTTTATATGTTTTCACACCATGAATAAATATATGTATTAATTTTATTTGCAGTAAATAAATGTACAGTGTGTTATCACAGTGATGTTAATCATAGATATATAAACATGATATCTCATAGGCTGCTGGATCCTACAGTAACATATTAGAGAGGGCAAGAAATGCCTGTAAACAAACACAATAAACAGACGAGCTGCGGTGTTTATGGATATAAAGCACTATGACGTTTGTATTTGTGAACAGTTTCCACTGAGACGTTGTTAGATCCATGGGTTTATGACCTGTGTGCCGCAGGAAATACGTTTTGGGCAGGGTTAGTTTTACATAGGGATGTGGACTCATGTCACTTCACCACAGGATGTCTGTAATATAAATGTCTGATTCACACGGGACAAGAAATCTCCGTAATTCTACCAGAGATGGGAGTGGTAACTCAGTTTGCGCCCTGGCGTCACCTCCCTGTCGGCATGTGCGTGCTACGTTACTTCCTGTAAGCATCAGCTGAAGGATAATAATTAATGATTAGCCCAATATGAAATGTTGCCCATGATCAGGATCCTGTGTACACAACCATGAGCAATATGGATTTATATTAGGCCTACCTAACACAACCAGAAGTCTCATGGCTCTGACAAGTGCTCGACCTTTTTGATTGGTCTCCCACGCAGGGCTGTGCCATCATTAGAAGAACGTCCACTATCACGACTGCCGACAGCAGCGAATGCTTCATCAAGCGCCTCCATCATCGAAAAAACGTGGAAACTAGTTGTTAATGTAGAAAAATGGTTGTAAACAGGACGTATTTTCTCCGGACTGTTTTCCAGAAGGTAAAAGTCTAAACTAATCCCGTCTGAATAGGGTTATAGAGAGCATTAGAGATGCCTGCTGTCTGGGATACCGGGCCCCCCGGATTTTAGTTCAGAGTTTGTTGGACCTGTAGTGGCAATCTTTCATCCATCCAGTAGGCCTACTCCACATTAGCACCACTATTAAGCAGTCCGTTGGCAATAAGCTTGACATGAAATGAATCTTCCAAGGCAGTAACTCCCTTTTAAAACTTTAATTAAAAAATCAAAAAACAAAGTTACAAGATTCAGTCTTAATTGGCTCAACTAGGCACACCATCAAAAAACTCTGTGGCTGCTTAACCATCTCTGAGGGCTGTTTGGCTGTGACATCATCAAAAGCATGATTTAAAGGAGCATTTCCACCTCTTTAAAGTAAAACTACCATACTCTTCTTACTAATATCAATATGGCTCTTACAGGACCCATCCACCACCCCTCCCATCCGCCCTGTAGGGACTTTCCAGCTCCTTATATTACGTTGTTAATGGCAGCATTACGGGCAGCGTTTCATTGCACTGTGGAAGTTACCATCCACGTGATGAGCTGACGCTGCCAGTCTGCGTATCATACTGCCACGACAGGTGCTGCCCAGCCACCTGGCAGCGTACCGTAAAGTTACGTCCGGCTGTGTTACAAACTGACGCTGCCTGATGGTGAATCATTCCACCACCAAAAGTGGCCTTTGGCTTCAGATGTCTGACATCGTAATCACTGACGCGGTCTGCTGAGTGACATCCACCTCCCCTCCCTCACACCCTACATGCACTTTCTTGCTTTTTATAGTACGACAGTCGCTTTTAATGTCAAGTATTGGCACAAATGGGTTTCACATTAGAGTGAGCTGAAAGCCTGCTGCGTCTCATGAAGACGCCAAAGGCCGTTGGCTGAAGGAGATGGTGGTAAAATCTGACTGGCTAACCAGGAGAGGGAACGCCCACAGCCTGCTGATGGGTGGAAGCGTTGGGAGTCAGATGGAGAGAGAACTGTTACTGGATATGGCATAAAGAAAGTTTTCATGATTGAACTTCATCAACTGAAAATGTTTAAATTCTTTGAAAACATTCATTCACACATTCAGATCAGCTCCTCACAGAGACATCGGCAGCAGACTGACTCACAGACAGAAGAGTTCTTCACTTAGCTTTTCTTTGGTGTGAAGCAGGATCTAGTTTCAGCGTCTTTTGTTCCGAATATCTAACTGATAATACTACTGTAGTAACGTACCGTAGATACATCCAAACCCCCTTAAAAAATAACATAAAATCCTGAGCACAGTTTATTCTGTTTCTAACAGCAGTGCACAACTTGTCCTTATCCGTAACTTGAGCTTACTCACAGTCCGCATGTAGCTTACTGAACATATAGTCAGAATATTCAGAATATATTACTCTTACTTATACTAAAAACAACTGACCAAAAAAACCATGAAAGCAATTAAAGTAATAAAGAAAGAAGAGAAATATAAAATACATTCATTAGAACAAGTTGAGGGAAAAGTGCAGCTCGGTGTCCTCTGGTGGTCTTCTATCCATATCGGATACACTTGAGGTTGTTTTTGAAGAAGTGAAGCTGCAGTTTGAACTCACTGTCACCTCTTGACGGGTGTCTGAAGGTTTTGTAGCGAGTCGCGTCCTTATTGTTGTTTGTTTTGGGCTGATGGCCAATGGACACGTGGCCACATGTGGCGACCAGCAGGGAGCCCAGGCCGTCCATAAAGAACTCTGGAGACAGAGACAGACATTCATCCTTTCAGAAAGAAGCCTGCTTGTATCAATAGCCGCAGGAGCGGTTGTGTGTGTGTTATTGTTACAGTCATTAAGGTGCGTTCACACCAAAGGCGATGCAAATTTTCGCACTAGAATATGAACGTGGGATGTTGCAAGTTTGATCGCAGGGTCATTTATGTTTATTTGCGTCAAACGCGTGAGATGCGCCAGGAAGGAGGAGGGGTGTATATGCCAGATATGAATATGCTGGAGGAGTTAACCTTGGCTAATGCAAGTGCTAATTTGGCTCATAGTAAAGTATGACCTATAGCTGAAATCAAGAAACAAACTCATATTCTCAGAATTTACCAGGTAGTCTTTGGTGATTTTTCTCCAAGCAGCTTCTTTTCTGTCTCTGTCTCTGTCTCTGTCTCTGTACAGTACTGAGGTAGAATCATAGCGCTCCGAGTGCCCCCAGGCCACTACAATAACCTTATCCTCCAGCGTCACACCAATTTCTCACTCAAGTTGAGGAATTTCAGCTTGCAAGGATTGCATTGTGCAATTCATGTCAGTCGCATCAATCACGCCAATCCCATCACTCATCTATTCACATCTTTGCATTAACTTTGTGAATAATCTCACTGCGTGAAACACTCGCATCACGTTCTGTGTGAACCCAGCATTAACCTCCTGAAACCTGAACTTTTGTTTGTTATGCATTTTTTATTTCTCCGAGCTATTTGGGATCAGTACGACCCAATAAGTATAAAAACCTAAACGCTGTCAATGATAATGACGTCCCAAAGTCCTCGAGGAACGAGCACTTCCTTATTAACAGTATCTACGATTGTTACTGTTACTAAAATTGGTCAAATTTGTTGCCATATCAAAGTACACACATTATTAATCATGAATAAACAAGTTTCAACCATAACGTGTGATCAGGTCTGTCCACTTTTGTGAAGGATCAGGATCGGCTGCAGACTGACTTGGCAGAGATGGCTGCCATCTTGATTTTACATGCATTAGTGTATTGTGCTCTTGTTGCCACTAGATGGCACAATTAAAGTGTCCATGGACGAGGACAACAGGTCTGAGTTCAGTAGAATGAAGTAGAAGGTGCAGTAAACCCAAAATGTGATGGTGGCACTGCTCATTTGGCAAGTACCGCCGGTAACCATGACGATGTTGGCCACCGACTGGTCTCCTCTCACGTCATCCGGGTAGAATTTATTTATTTAATGCAAATAACTGCCTGTGTGTCTGTTTTTAATTGCCCCTAGGGGACAAATAAAGTTTTATTGAATTGAATTAAATTAAATTAAGCAGCTTAATTTCAAACCCTTTACCACTGTTCGCTATGTTATCACTGATAGCTCTGTTAGCACCGTTAGCAGCATCAGTGCAGCTAGTGGTGCTAACACTGTTAACAATGCTGCGGCACAAGATGAAGCTGTTTATACACAGGGGCTACCTGAGGGGAGACCAGCAGTTTCTGCAGCAACACCAGTAATCGCTGTGTGAGCAGCACCTCTGGCTCCCATCTGACCTGAGTGGTGCCCAGACAACACTTGCATGTGGGTAGTAAATG
This sequence comes from Epinephelus awoara, assembly GCA_035609425.1. Classification (NCBI taxonomy): domain Eukaryota; kingdom Metazoa; phylum Chordata; class Actinopteri; order Perciformes; family Serranidae; genus Epinephelus; species Epinephelus awoara. The sequence goes on from CM069311.1 coordinate 1,700,323, forward strand.
GGCTGAAAATGGGCCCTACATAGGATTAACGATGGGTTCAATAATGGCCCCATGCCAGTTGCCCACATGGATGGGTTTAACCATATGAGCCACACATGGGTAATGCTAGGGCTACCTGGGGACCAAGTGGGTATGGGCCTAACATGGGACCTTATCTGGAGCCCACTTGGGTAAAATCAACAATGTGGGCCATGCGCACTGGGGCCACTGAAGAACCAGTGGACAATCCCATATAGGGTAACTTTTCCAGCCCATTTACAACCCACATGGGCCCCACATAGACATGTTGGCTGGGGAGCTGCCAAGGTTAACGTTAGCTAACCATGTCTCCCCTTGTTAATGCAGCTAGCCGTCTGTCTGTCAACAAGCCGACAGAAAATAAAATAAAAGGCAAAACATTGACATCACAAAACATTAAAATTTCACCACCTTTAAATGGAAAGCGATTGACAATGTGGCGCTAACGCTTACTGAGTCACTGGAGTGTTGGACTAAAATAAAGGACCTCCTGTATTCCTGCATCGTTTTCTTGAAAATGAACTGATTATTTGGGTATTTTGGGTCAGTAAATTGTTGGGTGCTGCAACACGCTCGTATCATGAACAACAAAAACTGAACAGCGTGGACGTACTGCCACTTGGACTCTGTTGGCGTCAACACCTACCTGAGTGTGCTACCCTCTGGAGCTTAGGGTCAAATCCCACCCTCTGCACAGCATCTGTACGAGCCAGGAAGAAGTTTACCACCCCATCGGCCAGAAAGCATTGTGGGTAACCAGGAAGTGAGTGGAACTTCCCCTTAGACTTCCTGTAAAGGCAGCCCCCTTCGTTTTCCTCTCCTTCCTCATAGATTAGAGAGAAATGAAACTGGTTTCCTTGTACTGTCCCGCCCAGCTAAAAGAACAAACACCAGAGAACTGGTCAGAAACTGGACACTGGTCTGCTGTGTACCTGCCTGTTTCCAAGTACGTGCTGGGACAGGTTCCAGTTGAAGATATTAACAAAAAAAAAAAAGGTGCGCAAGAGGACAAACAATGCTGTTTGAGAAAAGCAAGTCTGGAAGTCGTCTTCCAGCTCCAGGAGTCTCATTTATAAACATCGCTTATGGCGTACGCTGCTTCCCATTGAAAAGTTGTGATGTATTAAAACAGATTTGACGGGAGAAACTTTGGCCCATGTTTATGAACGTTTTGCAGACAGGAAATTGGCGACACTCATGGTGAGGTGGAGTCTGATTGTAGAAATTCTCAAATGTTTTTTGGCGCATGCCATTTTTGGCTTTTGTCCGTAAGTACACTTTTAGTCTGGATCCTGTGCACTGTTTTATTAATGAGACCCCTGGACTCCCTGATGATGTGGACCTCAGACAGAAAGTCCTTATTCAGGACTACAAGAACTCTGCTGAGTACCAAACAATCTGCGCACACCTGACTGAAGAAACAACAACACACTTCTTACTTGAAATAATCGACACAAGCTGATCCCTCAGACACGAGTCATTTAATTCTCACCACGTCCAGTTCAGGGACGGCCTCCATCACCTCGACCAGCTTCTCGATCTTTGTCTCCTCCCTAAACACGAAGTCATCGTCCACCCACAGGAAGTACTTGGTGGTTACCTGGGAGACAGCCAGATTCCTGCCAGCAAACCAGCCCTGAGGGAGGAAACATGGGTCACGTTTGGAGTCTTTTAAAAAATAATTCAAACAAATCAACAAATTGTAAATCTTTTTTCTATCCACGTATGACTCCATGTCTGCTTCTGTGTGTTGTGTAGTGCTAAAACATAAAACCGCAGAAAAACAAAAACTGCAGCTGTAAAACCCCGACTGAAAAAGCCAAACCTTGACAGTGAAGTTTTAAGTAATTATAGACCTATATCAGATCTTTCTCTTTTAAACAAGATACTTGAAAAACTCATTTTAATCAGCTTAATAGTTTCTGAGTGAAAACAACATTCTTGAAATGTTTCAGTCAGGTTTACGGGCTAACCGCGGTACAGAGTATTGTTGTCAATAAAGTCTATGTTCATATTCTTTCGGATGTAGGTGCTGCGTTCGACATAATTGACCACAATATTCTTATTCGCCTTGAGAGCTGGGCTATGCTCTTCCAGACTGTTCTAATCTGGTTCAGATCACACATCTCAAGGACAGCATTTTTCGTGACTCCTGGAGATCATACATCAGGTAAATATGACTTGCCTTTTGGTGTCGCTCAGGGAAGTTGTCTTGGTCCCCTTCCTTTTTCTCTGTATGTGCTCCTTTTAGGTCACATTGTTCGGGAACATAAACGTAATTTTCATAGTTACGCTGTTGATTTGCAGCTGTATATTTTGGTTGAGCCCGATGATGACAATGACCTGTGTTTCCTGTCCACTGGGATGGCAGCAGTTAAACACTGGATAAGCAGTAAGTTTTAGATTCTTAACGAGCACCATTAATACACAACGTGCAGCAGGTACAATGTTTAGCTCATAAGTCACAAAACCAGCCTGAAAATGACGTTTGGAATGATTGTATTGAGTCAATGGAGCACAGCCGTGTTGCTGTCGGACCTTTGTTGGAGCTGGTCGATGCTACGCTATGACTGGCCAGGGGCGGGAGTTAAGATACAGGCATGTTTGGTTTGTTATTGGTTAATGTGTCTGAATAACACCATGAAGGATGTGTCACTGTCTGTGTTAGTTACACATTACACAATTGCCATTCTCGGAACCCATCGGCTGTATTCAGTGTCTGACTTCCGGCAGACGGCGATACAGCCTCTGGGGGAAGACCCCCGATTTTTTGGCATTCCGGTTTGATTTGGGCGGAGGAGGCGAATTTCTGTTTCCGACGTCCGTTTATATATAAGTAAATATGCTGAACCATTGCGATGGATTCAGAGTTTGCAGTGATGCCAATTATGTTCCACCTCGTTAGTTCACCGCACGGACCGTTTAACCTGGCAACAACTGCAGCCGGCTCAAACGTGATTGGTCAATATCATGCGGACTACAAACAGCCTACAACCGGAAACCAGGGCTCTTCCGCTCTTCTTCCGGGGGCAAGATCTCCGGGGTTTACCTACAGACTCTACAGTCACTGAATGTAGAGTCTGTAGCGAAACATAAAACATAAATTATAGTTTGATACATAAATTAATTAACACATCAAAGACTCTTTAGACCAACATGTCACATTAACAGTCAATAGTTGGAGATTTTTATATGTGTGTGTGTGTGTGTGTGTGTGTGTGTGTGTGTGTGTACCTGTGCTGGAGGCATGAAGTACTGTCGGATGTGTTCTCCAGGGATGTGCTCCGGTTCGAAGCTGTCATCTGCAATGACGACTTCTATGTTGCCATAGAAACGCCGGATGCTACTCAACAACACCTTGAGCTGTGGGTAGCGAAGGAATGTCTTTGTGGCGATGGTGACGTGAGAGCTGATATCTGGCAGTCAGAGAAGTGAGCAAAGGATTACTGTGCTTCCAGAGAGGAGATACGATGATCAGACACATTGCAGAATGAATCGTGCTCGATTGGTTCCACCTGCAGAAACCTGTTGATTTTTAACCCCCACCCTGCTGACTGCACTCCTACCTGTTCCCATGTCGTACAGGACCGGCAGGTGAGGCTGTCTGATGGTGATGGGAAACACGGCTTCATGGTTCTCAAACTGGAAGGACGCTAAGCAGAGAGAAGGACAGCTAAGCTTTGTCTTACTGGTGAATACACTGATGACATTTTGGAAACAAACTAAGAATTCATTGAATCAAAGAACAATCCACAAACTACACAAACAGTTTCAGCACAAGCGCATTACACACACACAAACACACATACCTCTTCAAAACACAGACAACTGCACTTAACGGCCAAAAAGTTGAGTTTGGAACGTTGGACACTTCTCACGCTCATTGGTCACCATTTTACCAACAAACACATTTCAAACTTGTGAAATTTTGGCCGACAATCGCAGTGAACATCCGAGCATTGTACAAATGTGTATTTTTCACTACCACTTTACTGTTGTCAGTTAGAAGTCATCAGTTTGTTTATTGGGTTAATTCTGTAATAATTTGGTACCGAAAATGAAAATGTGAATGCTAACATTAGCTTGTGAGCTAGCTAATAGTGGCACATTTTATCATACGACATTGACATTACATGAGTTGTAACATAAACTACGCGGTCCAGGGGCGTAACGTTGGTTATGTTTGGTGTTTATGTCTAACTGTCTTCGCTGTAGCAGATTTTCGTGTTTAGTGTTTTATCCAATGTATTTTGAAAAGCCGCAATCATGTGACCAATGGGCTGACGGTAGTGAACAAGGAAGCAGTCCTGAGTGCTTGTGAGGAGGCAGGTCGGGGTGGTGGATGTGTCACAAAGAACTGGACTTTCACCAGGGACTTTTCCCCAGAGTCACGTGTTCAGATCTGTGTGAACTCTGAGTCATTTTAAGGTTCGTCCTCACCATTTTTCTTTTCCTAAACTTAACCACAGTAACGTAAGGATGTAACGTGACGTCATCCATGAGGTGCAAATTCATAGGATGTTATACGACCCATTCTATGAGAGTACAGAGACAAAGTGCGCAGCATGCGAGTGTACCAACTCAAGTATCCGGTTTGAGACACAGCATCTGTTTTCTAGCTCAGGTCCAGTTTGTCAGAAGCGTACCGAGGTCTCCGGTGTGCACGTGGTAGACAGTGCTGGTGTAGGACACTTTGGCCAGCAGGTCATTCAGGATCAGCAGGCTGCTCGATTCCAGAATCAATGTGCTCTCACCATCACCTGTCAGTAGTTTTTTGACACAACATTAAAAAAAAGAGTTAATTTTATATTATTTATGTTCATTAGTTATATTATTTGTATTCTATTCATGGAGACAAAAGAAGTTTTAGTAAATTATATAAGTGTGTATTACTGTGTTACATTTTACAGTGCATGATGTCATATGTAATGTACTTTTTGTATAATAACCATACTTTCTGATTAGTGAAGTTTCTTCTGGGATGATTTATCATTATCAATCAAAGTGATTCTGAAGCTGATGAGACAGATAATAAGTAAATACAACTGAGACAACTGTTTGTGAGAGATGATAGAGATGATAAAAGGTAATAAACAAAAAGCAAGATAAAATTTAAAGAGAGAAAGAGAAACATGGCGATGCAACTTGTGTTTCCTGACGATCATAATAGTCGAAACTTTGACACAGATTTATGAGGACACAACATTCACTGTGACGGACTCAATTTGATTATGGCATGCAAATGAATCAAAACCAATGGCTGCTTGGGTGGCATTAATAATATATTAAAATATCTAAAACTCCCCCAGCTGACACCTGCAGAGCACCGAATGGTAGGAGGCTGCCCCGCCCCGCCCACATCTGGCCAGCGGCTTCGACCTTTTCATAACGCCCAAACACCATCAGCTGTCAGTGCGCTCTAATTCAGCTCCTCACACAAAAAGTAAAATCTGACTTCTCAGAGGTTCCTACGCTGCACGTCAGATCTAGACATTGTGTCTAGTCTGTCCAACCCTGGTGTTTTCTTTTTCAAATAATAATATCTAAAACACTGCAGCATGATTTGCAAAAAAAGTCAGCTGCTGTATTAAGGACACAACATCAAGTCTTGTCCGCTGCTGTTTGCTTGGTTGATTGACCACATCAGACCTAGCCATCGCTATTTAATAACTACAACCTGTGAGGGAGAGCTCTGATCAGGCCCGAAAACTAAGTCCCGACCCGGCGTGAACACGCACAGTTTCTGTCCACGCCCATGTATTTCTACATGAATGAACCAACGGTTAAGTTAATCACACATTCACTCCACTCGGCGCTCTGCTGCTCCGTCTGCACAGACAGAGTGTCCAGAGTGCGCTCTGCTCTCAACGCTCCAGTTTGTGTCAGAGTGCGCTCCCACACTCACAATGAGTGTTTCTGAACGCACCACTCACATCATCTTCCTCCATCGTCTACAACAAGACAACACAACTTGTTAGCTAGCGCTAGCTAATGTCTGCGAAGGATTGCTAAGTCCCGCCAACCAAAAAACCTCATACAGTTAGCTAACAGTACAAGACTCTATATATAGTTTAACGTTAAAACATGTACTGTAAGCCAAGAGTCGGCCATGTATGTCTAAGAGACCTAAATACAGCGTTAGCAGCAGGGCCTCATTTGTCCCTATGAAAGTTGTTGAGTGGCTCTATTTCCATGGTGGGAGATTTCCTGGATGATCGGCGCTGCTTCCCCATCATCCTACCAGTGGGACGTGCCCGGAACACCTCCAGCTGGAGGCGCCCAGGAGGCTCCTGATCAGATGTTGAACCACCTCAACATGAAGGAGCAGCGGCTTTACTCCGAGCTCCCTCCAGATGTCTGACTCCTCCCTCTATCTCTAAGGCTGAGCCCAGACACTCTACAGAGGAAACTCATTTCAGACGCTTGCATCTGTGACCTCATTCTTTCAGTCACTACCCAGAGCTCATGACCATAGGTGAGGGTCGGGACGCAGATGGACCAGGAAATTGAAAGCTTTGCTTTCTGGCTCAGCTCCCTCTTCACCATGACAGACCGGCGCAGCGCCCGCATCACTGCAGAAGCTGCACGACCCGCCGATCCATCTCACTCTACATTCTACTCTCACTGTGAACAAGACCCCGAGATACTTGAACTCCCTCGCTTGAGGCAGTAACTCTCCCCCAACCCGGAGAGGGCAAACCGGTTTCTGACAGAGAGCCAGCACCTCCAAGTCTGAGGCCATGGTCCTCTGTCGGAAACCGGTGGATTGCCCTCTCTGGGTTGGGGGAGAGTGACTGCGTCAAGCAAGGGAGTTCAAGTGTCTTGGGGTCTTGTTCACAAGTGAGGGTGTTATCAGACCAGATGGATTAAATCCTGATACTAGAATGAATCATTTCACAGAGGTGACATCAAAAGAAAATTCATCCTTTGATTTACAGATGTCTCTTACTCCAATATAGGTCACTGGGAAAAGTCTTTTTGGGGCCAGAAATTGCAGCACCACTGTTTGGCCACTATGAAAACTGGCTTTAAAGTCGTGTTTCCTTGCACCACTTCTTCTTTTTCCCTTCCTTATTTCAATAGTCTGTCGTCTCATGCATGATAGGTTTGGCAAAGTGGGCGGTCCATGGCCATGCGGCGCACATATGATAATCACTCAAGCTGAGTTTTAATTTGAAAGTTTTCATGTCATTGTGACATTTTTAAACGAGGCATCTATGTAGACTTGACATTAAAATGTTGTGTCATGGATGGACTGGCGTCTACAGTGTGTATTGTAATCTCACCTCGGACCTTCACTCCTTCAGTTGGAATCTCCGTGGTCAGGACGCCTTTGGACACACTCAAGGACACCTGGAGTAGACACGGAGTAAACTACGGAGCTCCTAAAGTACACTTAGCTGCACATCTCTCTGTATAGTCATTTTCTCTAAGCACAGTGTGTTCACTGATGTCTCATTGTCTGATCAGATGTGAAGACTTCCTGAAGTACCAGAGGTAATAGTTAACATGAGGTTGTTGCTTCCAAGAAAACTTCAAGCTGAGAGAAGGCCACCCCCACACCACTGCCACAAAATCATTTCAGAGAATCAGAGAAAGGAAGGACTTGGACTTGGTCAAGGTCACTGTGACCTCACAAAATATGTTTTTTTTAACAGATATAGTATATACTTTATAAATCCCCAAGGGGGGAAATTCAATGTTTTCACTCCATTGTCATACACACACACAGGCCCGAAATACACACACACACACACACACACACACATGCACACACACATGCACAAACAAGACCTTTACATGCATTAAATGGAGAGATGTCAGAGTGAGGGGGCTGCCCATGGACAGGCGCCTCGAGCGGTCGGGGAGTGCGGTGCCTTGCTCAAGGGCACCTCGTCATGTATGTACGTTACATTTGTAACAGACGTATTTACTGTAAGCTAAACCCTGATCCTTTTTCTCTACCTTTGTTGCCTAAACCTAACCATATTGTTTTGGTGCAACTGAGACCATTTCACAACTTTAACCACAAACATAAAACTGCCATCCTTATGGTCATACATGACCTCTGTCATTCATCAGTGGAGTGTTAATTTAGTAACGCTCCCCTGGGTCATATTAGAGGGTAGGAACAAACCACCTATGTGGCTGTAGGGGTGGAGGACTCCTTGGTGTATAAATATCACAGGTTCAGGCAGGCGGATCAAAAGGTGACAAAGCAGCATTCTGTGCAAGTTATTAATACAATATACACAAAGTCTGCGTGCTTTGGTCCACCTTACAACTTCTGTTACACTCTCACAAACACACACACACACACACACAGTTGCGCCAATGTAATGCATAAAGTTGGCGGTTTGTTGGTTTGGGCAGTGATCGCTGCAATGGTCCCATCGTCTATCACAGTGTTTATGGTGGACTTTGTCATATGCCAGATCAGTAGACATCGTAAAGCTTTACTGCACATCATTTTACTCAATATAAAGTTTATCTGAAGAGGGGGATAAAAGCTCTCTTGGATAGTGTGCATGCTAGAAATTTGAAAGGATCAGGAAGGCGGCGTTGGACGTCGAACCCCATCCACAATACTGTTTAAGGATTCCACATAGTTTATGTGCAGGTTTTTCTAAATGAATAGTAACTGTGTGCTAGGACGGAATCCAACAGTTTGCAGGCGTCATAAATGCAGCAAGTTAGAGACATAGTACATTGGAAAGGATCCGATGTTCCCACTTGTCCTGAATGATCAAGTTTGACGTACTGGATGTGGGCGGAGCCAGGATTAAATGCAAAATTTTGTTGCTTTAATTGCTGGTGTGACCAAGCCAAGGTTGACTACGTATCCACATTCACAGTCATGTTGTGCTATGGTACTCATCCTCTTTCAATTCAGTTTCAGTGCAACCCGGTCTCACTCTCAAGTTGTCGAAAACCAGCTTTTTTTGTCAGCATGATACGCCACTGGTTGCAGTTATCGTTAACAGTGCCCAGCGGCATCGGGAAGAAGTGTATTTTGAAAACAGACAATGCATGTAACAGGCTGAAGTTGACACGGCGTCCCAGAACGTCAACAACCAACACACCCAGGGTACCTTGGACGCCATATGTGGACGTGGAAAGTCCATGACCAAACGTGGACATGTGACGAGGTCACAGTGAGGATGATGATGATCGGGGTTCAAATAGATCAGTATTTTTTATATGTTTAATTATATCATGGATTTTCAAACAGTTCAGCAGCCATCTAGTATCAACCAGCCAAATGCCATCATTGCACCCATGTGATCTGTGTGAGAATGATCTGTGAGATCGCACCAACCTTGTAGCTGCTTCTGTGTTCTGCATGCAGAGATAAACCTGAAACCGAAACGAGCTCATGCTTTTATACTTTTACAGGAACACACACATTAATCTCTGGCTTTGTTGACTTTAACAACTTTTAACTTCCTTCTGTCAAACATCTGAAAGTTTCCATCCAGCTTCCTGTCTCTGGAACACACCTCTTATATTGTCTTACGTGCTGTCTGCTGTCGTTTATGGCTCATTAAACAGAGACACCCATGAAAATCTTTGTGGAGAGTTTGCGAGTTATGCTTTTTGTTTCATGATGACATTAAAACAGTTCACTTCTACAGCTGAAGATGCGACGGCACTCTTTCGCCAAATACCGCTAGTAAAGCCGTCCCAACCAAACAGTGTTGCCATGGAGACATTGTGCCCACCCTCTGATCTCCCCCCGGGTTTCCCCAGTGAGTAAATTTTGAACCGCAAAGCCCTTTAGCACAGATAGTAGTGTCAGCACAGCCAGTCATGCTAACATAGCTAACAATGCTAAAGGCCTTTTAAGGCTAAAAATGAAGCCGCTCGCTCACCGGGGCTACCTGGAGGGACTCCGGAGGGTGGCCGCCATGTTTCCATAGCAACACTGTGCCGCCACCAGGATGGTGTTACCAGCTGTAATCACTGAATCAGCCACAGTGATCGCTAACTCTAGCTCCTTTTACACTGCCAGATTTTCAGTGAATTTTGTTCAGCTGTGAGCGTTTAGACACACAGAGCCGGATTGGCGAGTTGATCCAAGGTGCCCAATTTTCCGCCTCGTAGAATAGACATATTGGTGGAACCTTTTTGGTTTAAACAGAACGAGGAGGCCTTCCACCATGGGAGGAGCTGTTGATGACTTGTGGGAGGAGCTGTTGATGACTTGTGGGAGGAGCTGTTGATGACTTGTGGGAGGAGCTGTTGATGACGCCACACGTGCGAGCCGCTGGCGGTGGATAAACAGGAAACAGCTGATAGCAGGAATTAGCGAGCAGCTAGTAGCAAGAGGGAAACACAAACCTGACAGACACTGTAAAGATGAGCAACTGGGGAGACAAGGAATTGCGCGCCCTCCTTGTCCTCGCAAACCAAGAGGCCATTAACCGTCAGATGACGGGGACGGTGAAGGACGGGCCGACTTACGAGAGAATCGCCGAAGGACTGACCAGCCGCGGCTTCCCTCCCACGTCACTGTTTACGTCACACGCTGAGCTACACGTTTTGTTACTTGCTCACGCCCCCCATTGCCCCGAAAAAGGCACATTCTGTATAAACAAAAGTAGGTAGGCGGCATTTTGCTGCACTCCCCGATTTTGTTTTTATACTGCCAATGCTGAAAAAACACTGATTGGGCTTTCCTGCAAATTTGCACAACTCCTGTTTAAAAGGGCTTAACATTATGATTTGTGATATTGGGCTTTATAAATAAAACTGAACTGAATTGAATTAAACAAACTAAACCAAACTGAATGTTGCTCCCACAGCACAGCTGTAAAGCGCTGTTTGGCGTGATGACCTTCTGTAGTCTCATTGGGCCACTTGTTAGCAGTCGACTGTCTGAAGACACATGAAAGCTTAAAAGCGTGAAACCAAAAACACACTGACTTTGAGACGAGGGAACCTGGAGTGGCAAAATGCAAACTCATTCCCAGGTTTTAGTTCTCATTCCTGGGGGATTTTATGGAGCTCCAGACTTTATAATTAACTGGTTAGTTAATGAGTGTCGCGCTATCGAAGCAAAACTAACAGTAACTGACATCGTAAGACTGAGAGCATTAGTTTTCACAGTGATTCACTGACTCAGATGAACCCAACCAACTCCAACTTACTACTGTGTTATTGTTGGGTGACGTACAAACTTCAAACAGATGAAAAGATAGAAAAATGCTCTGTGAGCAGAATACAGAGTGAGGCTTACCTGGTATGAGACTGGAGGTCAAAGGCCGTACTGTAAAACCCTGGATCGGATACTGCAGAGGAGAGTTAGACAATGCAAACAGCAGTCTGGATAACACAGACGTCGTCCTGTTGAGGAGACAGGGAGGGTGGGGGAGCCGGTATCCAGATGAAAATGGTAGATCCTGCTAAAAGTTTGGGTTTATAAGGCATATGGTCAGCACCCTGGTTTAATGCTGAACGTGTTGAGGCTCGTAGGAAATATTTTAAATCCATGTATATATTCAAATTTAACAGCTCTGTCCAATCTGAAGTTGGAATAAAATGTATAGCTAGAAAGTATAAATCCATCATAAGGAAATGTTCAAGGCAGTACTGTGATTCTTTACATAGGAAACTTTGTACACTTAAGAAATCTAATAGTAATGAATATTGGTCTATTTTATATGCAGGTAAACCATCTGGAAGATTAGGAAATGTATCTATAGAAACTATTTTAAGAAACTCAGCCAAAAATCGAGTGATAATTGTTCACCAGGAGACCAACAATTTGACCTCAGACAAGTCACCTGTCCTACAAATGAATACATAAATGACTTGTTTACTTTGGAAGAAATATGGTTCAAAAATTAACAAATAAAAAAGCAAACGGTATCGATGATGTTATAAATGAATATATAAAGAACTGCCCTTTGGAAGTGTTGAACATTATAGTTAAATTCTTTAATCTGGTACTGATAACAGGTATAGTCCCACTGACTGGTGCTTAGGAGTGATAAAACCATTATACAAAAACAAGGGACCAGTAGATGATCCTGAAGATTACAGAGGTATTACTTTACTTAGTTGTACTGGTAAGCTTTTTACAGCTGTTATAAATTACAGACTAACTGCTCACACAGAGTCTGAAAGAATTCTTGGAGAAGAGCAGGCAGGGTTTAGGAACGGCTTTTCAACCCTTGACCACATTTTTGCTCTTCACTCACAGGTTGAATGGGACCTGCATAAGAAATTAAGACTATACTCTGCTTTTGTTGATTATAAACAAAGATTTGATTTGGTAGACACGTCATCATTATGGCTTAAATTAGTTTCACTTGGTATAAATGGAAAGGTATTAAATGTGATGCATAATATTTATGAGAATGCTAAATCTTGTGTTAGAGCTGCTTATGATTCATCTGAACAATCTGTATGTACTGTAGGCGTGCGTCAGGGGGATAACTTATCACCACTATTGTTTGCACTATATTTAAAACAACTTTTCTCAACTGAATGCTGCACTGTGATGAATGGTGAAATAGGGATATATTTGTAATATGTCCTGCTTTACGCGGATGATACGATTGTACTGGCAGAGACTGGCAGACAAAACAAACGTTATTTTCTCTCGGGGGAAATTACAGATACTCCCAGAATTTAAGTTTGGTTCAGATAAATTAGAAGTTATTTTTGAGTATGACTATCTTGGAACGTTATTTAATTCTAATGGACGATTTGATAGAGCAATAGCCAAGCAAGTTAAAGTAGCTAAAAGAGCTTTATTCTCCTTGGCAAACAGAGTTACTAGATAACAGTTACCTGTTGATATACAATGTGAGTTATTAGACCAGCTTATATATTTACTTGGGCTTCTTCCACTGAGTCTTCCCAAGGAACTGTCAGCTCAATGAAATAAACTATCCGTTGACTCGCTGGCCACAACACTATGTCAGGCCTCTGCTTGGTACAAACTATTTCCTGGGGAACAACAAGCTTTCCCCCTGAATCTACTTACATTTCCCAATCACAAGCACCTTCGAGGCGGCCACACCCCTGCCTCCCTTCTGTATTTCTCTCCCTCACGGACAAATTGAATTGCTAAACTGCTATTCTTAAAACCCTCTGAATTCACCTGTCTTCGTTTCCCTTTCGATGCCTGCAGCTAAACATTTCAACAGCTGGTTATGTCGCCATGTATATCTGCCTTGTGACAAGCTAACTTTACAGCCTGACAAAATGGAACAGCAACAAAAAGACATTATTTTGTACTATGAAGCATGTGGATAACATGTGGAGATATCTTGATATCTCTACTTAACTAAAAGCTTCTTTCATTAATCAGTCCATCCATCCCATACCTGGCTTTGTGATTTTGGAGTTCCTTAGCTCTGCGTTTCACCAGCTCCTCGTACTGATCCTTAGCGATGTGATCTTTGAGAATCACTGAGCCGCTAGGACAGGTGCATGGAGCCGGCTGAGGATGTTGACTCAGGGGTTTTGACCTGGAGGGGCGGGGAAAATATGGAAGTCCTGAAGGAACACAAGTCTGTCGTCCTCTTTGTCATTTTATCACTTCAGAGCTATTACAATGTCCAACACTGCCTAAAGGCTTGCACAGAATTTCTGTCATTCAGACTTATTCAATGTATGTTGTTTTGTTCCCTCTAGGCTGATACACTTGTACAGGGGAGGTTGATGAAGGGGTGAAAATACTTTGGATGAAAAGGATTCTTTTGATCAGGTGAAGAGCAAACTGGGTAAACAAAGGAGGAATGATGATGAATTAAAATCAGTGTGAAAGTGTACTATCATTTATTGATAAATGACAATAAGACTCAGGGCGAAAAGAAATTAAAATGTCCTAAATTGACATGTGATCTAAAATGTTTTAATTTGGGGGAGCAACACTGGCCACGGGGCAGGGCCTTGCCGAGCGCCTCGTCTCTCTGCCACCGCCGTAAACTGACTTCAACTTTTGGAACGTAGCAGTACACACCACATGGCATGTGACGAGGAGCAACAGAAGATCAGCTCTGTGCTCAGGGCTTCAGATAAACAGGCTGTGATACAATGCTTGATGAGGTTGCTTGGCAACCTTAGATGCAAACTGCTGCCACGCTCTTGTAAGCTGGCACAGAAAAGGCACAAGAGTAGACCTCACGTGTTCCAGTCGGTTAAAGACACAGCATGTGCACGGCCCTTAAAGGCCCTGACACACCAAGCTGACGGTTGGCCGTCGACCAAAGTCGGGTCTAGTTTTTGTGGTGTGTCCCGCACCGTCGGCACTTCGGCGTCTGCGGCTTTTCGCCGACTGAGCATGTTGAATCGGCGGCGGAGCTCGTCAGTGAGAGAGATCACTCTGATTGGCTGTTCAGGTTTTATGTCCTCGCCCCTGTAGCGAGTGAATCTGCCTGTAGTGAAACCGGAGCTAACCGGTGCTTCCTCCTCAGGCTCCACTTCACTCAGCTGCCCCACAGACCCGCTGCTTCTTCACACTTTAACCTGAATAACAAACCGGAGCTAGCTGGGAGCGGCTAGCGGAGCGTTAGCCGCAGCATGACCGGAGGGAAGCACAGCCAGTTAGCCTCCGCTAGTCTCTGAGCTAGCCCCGGCTCTCCGTTTGGATCCAACCGGAGCACCGAGCCCTGGTTTGTTATTCAGGTTAAAGTGGGAAGAAGCAGCGGGTTTATCGGGCAGCTGAGTGAAGTGGAGCCTGCGGAGGAAACACCGGGACCGTCTGGATGTAATAGTCCGTGGAGGTGCTGCGGTGCTCGGCTGCACAGATAGGAAACCCCTCGGCTGACAGGATGTACCACTCTCTCACTCCCTTCTCTCTCACGCAGGCGCAGAACGTACGTGCTACTTGGCCGTCGGATGTAGTCCGTGTGGTGTGTTCAAATGCAACTGACACAGGGCGACGTGAGGCCACGTAGACGACGCAACAGTTGGCTTTCGTCGCCGCTAATTCTTTGATGTCGGTTTGGTGTGTCCGCACCTTAAGGTAGATAAGGAGGGGGTAGCACACACAAACACACACACACACACACACACACACACACACACACACACACACACACACACACTGACCCAGAGCGGTCTTTACCTCGGTTTTGGTGCAATGGGAGTCTCTGGGGTGAGCCATCCAGGAGAGTAATGTAATGTATATAGATATAATGCCAGCAGGATGAACACACACATGACAGCGATCCGAAGTGTTCTGTTGTACACAGCCATCTGTGGACACACACACACACACACACACACGCACACACACACACACACACACACACACAGACTTTTATGTTTTGAGCCCCAGCTGACAATGATCACAAACACCGACATTAAATAAAGAGCATACAGTAAACTGAACCATAACAGCTGGTGTCTGCTTGCCAAGTTTCAAATGGTGTTTGCCATGTGTGTGACTAAATAGGAAATCTCTTCATGCGTCTGAAGAGACGAGGCTCAGTGTGCAGTCAGACCCATGTCTCCTAAATGGTGCATGGACATTATTTGTTCAGTTCATTTTAGAGAACTAAATCTGAGAGCATTCATTCCCTGCCACTGTACAAAGACAGAGAAATGTTTGCACAGCCTGGGACCAGAGGAAGCTTGTGGGTCAGAAGTGTTTTCAGTTAGTTTCAGTATTCTACCTCCGATGAAGAGCAGCACACAGCTGAACCTTTGCCTCGTCCAGAGAGTCCCAAACAGGGCTCTGTGTCTGTCCAGTCCAGTCCATTTTATTTATATAGCACTTTTCAAAAACACAAAGTTACCAAAGTGCTGCACAAAACTACACATAAGCATATACAGACATCCACATAAGAATATACAGAGTATCCACGTAGGACTACACAGAAATATACAGGTCATAGATACAGAAGCGATACAGACAGTACAGCAAGCTCAAGAGATAAAAAGACACAGAGACAGGTTGGTGTACTCGTCAACCAGAATCTAAAGCTAAGGAAAACAAGTGGGTCTTGAGGCGGGACTTAAAAGATTCTAAAGTGGGGCCATTTTGAGTTCGCCCATTCAGCGCTTTAAAAACAAACAATAAAATCTTAAAATCAATTCTAAACTTGGTCGGAGGTCAGGATGGGTGTAATGTGCTCACGCTTGCATTTTTAACAAGCTGCAAACGCGCTCGGGAGACCTGGTTTAGCCTCACATACAGTGCGTTGCAGTAATCCAAACAGCTAGAAACAAAAGCATAGATAACCCGCTCAAGGTCATAAAAACTGGACTTCACTACAGCATTTATCTGCTTTTCAAGTTTAAGAGGACTGTCTATTTTGACGCCAAGGTTAGTGACCACAGTTTTGACATAGGGCTTCAGGAAGCCCAAGTCATTGGAAGAAACTAGGCTGGCACCACTTGATTCAAAGACAACAACTTCCGTTTTACTTTCATTTATATTAAGGAAGTTTAGCGCCATCCATGCCTTAATGTCCTTGAGACACTCAAACAGGGGCGTCAGGGAGCAGTTGTTGAGCCTTTTGACGGGCAAGTAAATTTGGGAGGCGTCTGCATATAGGGGGTAAGCGACGCCATATTTCTTTAAGATAACACCAAGGGGCAGAAGATACAGAGTAAAGAAAATGGGCCCCAAAATAGAGCCCTGGGGGACTCCACAAGATAGGGGAGCAGGAGAAGATGTAGCCTCACCAATTTGACAGTAAACAATCTCTGCGACAGAAAGGACTTGAACCACTGTAGAGCAGTGCCCCTAATGCCTACACAGTGTTCTAGGCGAGGAATAAGAAGAGTGAGTCAACTGAGTGGTCAGAGTGGTCAACTGTATCGAACTCAGAGATCCAAAAGCAAGTCTCAGGTCTTTAACCCTTCAACCCTTGAATTTCTTGCAATAATGAATTAAAAATTAAAATACCTACAGACAATGACAAGAACTAACGGATGTATTTATCATTGAGGTTATCAGAACTTTAAAATCAGGCAGCGGGATAAGGCTCCCAAGATTCAAGTCCTTTTGAAGGCTGTTCCAGGTAAGAAGAGCCGAGCACTGAAAGGCCTTTTTCCCAGTTCAGTCCTTACACTTGGTACAGACAATAGGACAACATCTTGCAATCTCAAGTTATAGCCACCACCAGCTTTCTGAACAATCAAAGAGTAAATATAAGAAGGGAGCATGCCTAGCATGGCTTTATAGATAAACAGGTACCAATGACTGAGCCTTCGCATAATCAGTGAGGGCCAGCCAATCCTGGAATACAGAGTACAGTGATGAGTCAGTACTGCACAGTTTGTGACAAGTCTCAGAGCACTGTGATACGCAGTGTCCAACATCCTCAAACAATGGGCTGGAGCGTTCATATATAAAATATCACCATAAGCAGAAGTGGTCAAAAGGTTGCAGAAATTAGTTTCTTTCTGGCCTCAAAAGAGAAACAGCTCTTGTTTCTAAAATAAAACCCTAACTTCAATGTCAGCTTTTTAAGAAGATTATTCAACTGAGGTTTAAAACACAGGCAGTCGTCTATCCATATGCCCAGATATTTATAACAGGAGACAATCTCTAGTTTTTTCTTGAGTTGTAACAATATCTAAGGTGTTGTCAGGTTTTGACCTATGTGAAAACAACATTACCATAGTTTTGTCAGGATTTAAAAGCAATTTTAGTTGAAAAAGCTGAGTCTGGATGATATTAAAAACAGCCTCCATGATGGAGGGGGCAGCACAGTATACCACTGTGTCATCTGCATAAAGATGAAAATTAGCTTCACCCACATTATGACCCAAATTGTTCATATAAATTGAAAATAACAGTGGACCTAACACAGAACCCTGAAGTACACCATAACAAATGTTTAACCATTCAGAGGTGAGCCCATCAAATTAAACACACTGTGACCTTTCCGACAGATAGTTCACAAACCAACCCAGAGCCTGATCAGAAATAGTAATGTTTGTTCAATCATTGTGTTTATAGACTTTATAAACATCAGATTAGCCTAAACGGTGATATAGTGACGTAAAAATAGCTAAACTCTGCTGGTTTTCTACCTGGAAGTATTTGTAAACAACAAGGCGATTCCCTCCGAAGGGACACGAACAACTCAAAGTACACATCAAATAAACTTTCTCCAAACATGTTTCTTGTTATTTTAGGTAGTTATTATCACACTTATGTATGTTCAAGTGTTCATTTCCCCCGATAAGTTGGTTTTAATTCGTCATTTGATTCTATAAACACAGTCTGACCATCTCAAGCTTTTATTTTGGTACTTCCGGTGTCGGGCGGTGTGAATTTGCATATTAGCTAAATATTTAGTTTCACCCAGAACATTTAGATTTAACATTTAACATTTAGATTTAGCATTTAGATTTAACATTTAGATTTAGATTTAGCATTTAGATTTAACATTTAGATGTAGATGTATATTTATTATTTAAATTTAACATTTAGATTTAGCATTTAGATTTGACATTTAGATTTAGCTTTAATATTTAGATTTAACATTTAAATTTAGATTTAGCATTTAGATTTAGATTTAATATTTAGATTTATATTGAGCATTTAGATTTAACATTTAGATTTAGATTTATATCTCATATGTAGATTTATATTTAGCATTTAGATTTAACATTTAGATTTAGCTTTAAATTTAATATTTAGATTTAGATTTAATATTTAGATTTAACATTTAACATTTAGGTGCCACATTTAATATTTAGATTTAACTAATTAATATATTTCTAAGTTAACAAATATTGCTGTAAATGTGGTAAAAGGTGACGTTAAAAAATTCACAACACTTTTTTAAACATTGTTTGAAGCTAAATGTGACAAAATGTTGATGTTATTTTCAGCATGAGACACTTTACAAACGGCACCCCATAAAATATACAGCAGGCAGTTGTCCTCAGTTTATAAGAAATTCAGAGCTACACCAGAACATTTATGATTTTCCTCTCGCTCTCCAAAACAAATGCATGTGGTAATTCCCGGTTGCAGTCGAGATTTTATGCCACCAGGCTGTGGGTGTCATACCACTTCGACCAAAGGGGGGCACTATCATCAACAAAAACGTAAAGTTCCACACAGCTGCTTTAACTAAAACTGACAATTTAGAAATTGGCCTATAGTTATTCAAACAACTAGGTTCTCCTCCTGTATGTAGAGGGAGGACATAGGCTGATTTCCATATTTTTGGAATGGCGTTAACAGAAAGGTTAAAAAGATAAGTCAGAGGTGGTGCAATAAAATCTGCAGGTATTTTTAAGAAAAAGGGTTCCAAGTTGTCAGGGCCAGCAGGTGGATTAGGATTTAACTTGGTTAAGGCTTCATGTAAATCAGCACCCAAAAGTGGAGAAAAGCGGAATCTGTGTCACTTTGGACAGGATGAGGAACTGAAGTGTACACAGAAGCAGAGTCAGAAACGGGGTCGAACAGTGAGCCACAAGATACAAAATGCTCATTAAAACAGTTCAGCACAGTGGGTCTGTCAGATATAGTGCCAGATTCTGTGGCAATACAGGAGGACAATTCATTTTGATTTCCACTGACAGATAGTTTTAATAGCTTTCCAGAATTTTGTAGGATCACTCAAGTTTTCAGTGGTAACAGAAAGAAAATACTTAGATTTAGAACTTTTAAAATGGAGCCAGTCAGTCTCAGTCTGTCTTTCTAGCCTTCGCCCAGGCCTTGTTTCTTTTGTGCAGAAGACTAGATAATTCTGCTGTAAACCAGAGGTTATCTCGGCCCTTCACTCTAAACTTACGCAGAGGTGCATGTTTGTCTATTATTTCCTTGAAACCCTGATAAAAATATAACCAAGCAATTTCAATGTGATCGTTTAAATAAGTTTTGGTGGTCACTAACATCATTAGTATTAGTATTTATGAGGGACATTTGTCAAAATGAGATCAATCAAAGATGACTTACTGGCTACGTTTCTGATAAAACAATAATGTCAGCATCAGTAGATTCAGCCCAGATCCGAATAAAATCAAGTTTGGATAACAAACTACGTACATTAAGGTGAAGGAGGCCCAAACCGGATCTTAAAGTCAGCCGGAGTGGCAATCTGGCTGCAATTAGTCGGACCAGAGTTTAGCTGCACGTTACCAGAAAGCAATAATGACAAAAAAATCAGGCATCTTCTTCTTATAGTCGAAGCACACAACACATCCTTTATCTTAACATGATTAGCAAAGTACAAAAGCATGACCCAAACATGACTATGAGTTCAGTAACATGTGGAGTGACTTCACTGCAGGTTTCAAAGGGTTAAAACTTGCGACTCGAGTCCCCCAACTCTGCTTTTAACTCCTAAGTGGAGTCTTTAGAGCATTCCTAACAAAAGAAGAACGGCCCTAAAATACAACTTAGAAGCAACAAAATAAATATATAATATAAAACTAAATTCCTAGCAAGAAACAGGAGTGAGGAGTTTTGTTTAATAAAAATAAATGTGACTTTTAGTCATCATCGTAAAGCACGTATCACACTGACTGAACCTGACGTTACACAAGTTTTAATCTGAACTAAACTGAAGTGCAAAATATTGATCATCTTTCCAATAGATAGATAGATAGATAGATAGAATGTTAAATTTGAAAATAAAATTACTTGCTTCCTCCTGATGTTGCACAATAGCAATTTTTTTTTTTTTTTTTTTAAATCACATTTTTAAGTTCTTCATATGAAACGTGAGGACAAATTGTTTTAGATTTAATTTTGCATTTATGTTAACATTAATGATGACATAAGGAGAACACAGACTGGTCACTCTTTAAATGTCATTTCTTTAATCTTTAATGTTGCTTTATATATTTACACATAAAATATTCTCAATACTTACTTATATGTGTCAACTACTTACATTTATATATATTAAATTTCACATATATATTTTTATTATTATTTATTGTGAGTGGTGACAGTGAAAAACATGTCTCATGGTTGAAACAGAACACAAAAGTCTACCTACAAATTTAACATTTCCTTCAAAGAAAGAAACAAAGAGAGACGAATAAACAGCAGACAGTGACCAGTCTCATAATCTATTAATAACAATAATACAATTTATTTATAGGCGCCTTTCACGACACTCCAGGTCAAAATGAAAAAACGAGTTCAGGAATAAAGTAAGGTAAAATATACAAATAAATAATAAAGTAAGATAACCTAACAACAAATAAATATTCAGCAAGGCAAGTTTACAGTGAATAAAATTCTGTGTCATTTAGTCGTGAATCATTTAAAAAAAATGGCAAAGGTTAAATTTCAAACAGTTCAGCTTCACGTCTCATAAAAAGAGCTTCAAAATGTGATTTCTCCAAATTCTGATGGTTGCTGTTGGATCACCATCAGGAGGGTGACACTGTTTTATTTAAAGTTAACATTAAAAGATAAAGTGATGAAAGTTCTCCAGTTCTCACCATCTGCTGTGGTCGGGGTCCCACTCGTCCTGTTAATGTGACATAAACCGTCCGGCGATCAGTGCGGTGTGACCAACTGTGTGGAATGTGGACACGTCTCCTTTTCAAAGAAATGAGGCGAGACTGGCCACAGGTGAGTTGAGGAGGGAAGTGTTGTTTGTTATCAGGAAGAAGCGTGTCTCAGTGCCTGTACTCTGCGCAGTGATAAAGATAATATTTGATGGGGTGGAGCAAGAGGAGAGAGGGTTGTGACAGACGTTTAACCTACAGTGCTTTGCCCAAAAAAAAAACTAATAAATTCCAAGGTTGTACCCACACCTATAAACTGCCCTTTAATAATGATAATTATGATTTTACTGTGTAACTGAAATTTGTCATCATCATCATCAGAGCCTCTGTGGCTCTCATTGCCACTCCCTGTTTGGGAAAGATAGTCGAGCACTCTGCGTAGATGCTGTACACAAAGCACCAAATTTCTATTTTAAATCAATAATTAAAGCTGTAGAGTTGCTGTGTAATTGGTTACACCACCAATGAATCCAACTAGAATTTCCACACCACGGTTGAACGCTCTGACAGTCTCCATCATGTCAGTGAAAACATGGATGCTTCACACACAGAAGATCTATACAATCAGCACAGTTTCAAGATTTATTACTTCATTATTGACAATAAAAAGTTACCATTAAAAAATAGCAAAAGTGCCTAAAAGGTGCTGATGATGATTTAAAATAAGTTGTTACAGGCTCTGTTTAAAAGGACAGTTTTAGCTTTGAATTAAAAGTGCTCGGAGTCGGGGTTCGTCTGACATCATCTGGGAGGTCGTTCAAGGTTCGTGCCACATAAAGAAAGATGCTGCCACACCACGAGAAGTTTGGAGAAAAGTTGATCTACAGGAGATTAACTTTTTGAAAGTGATACAGAACAGCCGCGAGCCTTTGATATCTAATGTTTCAAGATTAGAGTCGCCAATTCAGTATCTGACCAAATGTCTCCCCTTCTGTTCCTGAGATATGACGTTAAAATATGATGATGTCACAGTCAAGCTGACCTTTGACCTTTTGACCTTCATTATTTTATCCTGTCAGACATTTAGGTCAAGTTTTGTCTTCAGTTTGTCACAACCCGGCTCATAGGCAATGACAAAAGCGGAGAGACACAGCGCAAACTCAAATACAAAAGTATATTTATTTAAATAAAGCAACGTAAATAAACATAATGCAGGTATGGAGTGTGTTAGTCAGTGTGATCAGTAGTGTACATGTGGATGTGTGGAGCATGCGAGGAGTGGTGTTGTGGAGATAACCTAAATAAACAGAAAAGCCAAACAAAAGTACGGGTGCTGGCGAAGAGTCGGGAGAGAGAGAGAGCGCGGCGTCAGCCAGCACTGCTTATATCTGTCCACGCACCGGGTCCAGGTGCTCGTGATCCAGACAATCAGCTGATGACAACACACCATGTCACCAATTACGTCATCAACATAGCATGAACTACCAACCAACACAGCCAAGCAGGGGCCGTCACAAGTTAAAGTGGATGTTTGTGTCATATACAAAGAAATTCACTTAAGGTGTTCTTGAGATATCGTGTCCTCGATAATGAGACAGACGCCAGGTCATGGTGACCTTTGAGCACCAAAATCCAATCAGTTCATCTTTGAGTCCAAGTGGACATTTGTGCCAAATTTGAAAAAAGTCCCTCACAGTGTTCTTGAGAATTGCGTTCACAAGAATGAGACTGATGCAAGGTCATGGTGACCTTGACCTGTGACCTTTGACCACCGAAAACTAATAATTTCAATGCTGAACCAAAGTGAACATTTGTGTCAAAGTTGAAGAAATTCCCTCAAGGCTTCATGAGATAAGAATGAGCCAAGAATGGGACGTACAGAAGGATGGCTGTACAACCTAAAAACATAATGCCTCTGTCACAGGCCCGGTCTCACTCCGATGTCGTCAAAAGCCAGCGCTTGGGGAGTGACTTGCAGCGTCAGAAACCAATGAAAAAAGCAACCTTTAACGATGGCACGTCATATCTCAACGTTGACAGTCCATGATCAAATGTCGATATGTAACAAAGTCGGAGTGACAGTGTTGGATATTACTACATGGGCTCAGGAACATTTTGAAAACCCTTGTCAGTCAACACAGCGCTGCATCTACGAACGACTCTACCATAAAGAGTGAAAGCCAGATATCAACAACATCCAGAAACAGCTCCGCCCACTTCTCTGAGTCTGAGCTCATCTGAGATGGACTGACACAAAGTGGTGTGACCAGACCATCATGGACATCCTGTCCTCCAAGACCATCCAGATTGTTACCAGCTCAAAGTTCAAAGCCAAATTCACATCAGTGAAGGCTCCATGAATGCTGAAAGGTACATACAGGTTTTGGAGCAACATATGCTGCCATCCAGACGACGTCATCTTTTTCAGGGACATCCCTGCTTATTCCAGCGAGACGCTGAGACGCACTGTGTATGTGTTCCAACAGCGTGGCTTCGTAGTGACAGAGTGCAGGTACCAGACTGACCTGCCTGCAGTCCACACCTGTCTCCCACTGAACATGTGTGGAACATGATGAAGCACAAAACACGACAGAGTCGACCTCGGCTGTTCAGACACTGAAGTCGGATATCACGCAAGAATAGGAGGAATATTTCCATTTCAAAACTCTGTGTTATGTGTACCTGTTTGGACAACAAAAGAATGTGGTTAGGTTC
The DNA here is from genome assembly GCA_035609425.1 of Epinephelus awoara. Lineage (NCBI taxonomy): Eukaryota > Metazoa > Chordata > Actinopteri > Perciformes > Serranidae > Epinephelus > Epinephelus awoara. The sequence continues at coordinate 1,724,449 of CM069311.1, forward strand.
AGAAAAAAGTTCATGGTTTGGCTTAAAATCAGTACAATTGTTAGTAACATTATATAACATCACATGAAACACATCATGTCACATATACTAGCACACTATTTGCTTTCATTTAGAAAACAAATCACGCTCCCAGGTTAAAGTCCAGACTTTGTTTGACCATCCACCTCCACTCCCTCCCTCTTTATTCTAGGGTAGGTGCCCAGAGTGTCTCATACTGGCTTGCAAAGGCTTCTCAGTCACACAGCGCTGGCCTTGCTCTCAACGGAAACGCCTGAGGCGGGGCTGTATGTCCCTCGCTGAACGATGTATTCTCAAGATGTTGTTGAATGTTATGGAACCCTCCAGACGACTTACCCGACCAATGTACAAACAAATCCAAAATTCTCCTTTTACGAGAATAAGTCAGATTATTGGTGGAGGTAATGATGCACCAATGATGACAAGTTTATGAATGCAGACATCAATTTTTGCCAATAAACAACTGAGAATGCTACACACTGTCCCTTTAAGGGTTCACACCCACACGAGGTTTAAAGCCGTCGACTCCGCGCCAACATCTTCAAGAAATTCAAACAAGTCCAGCTGCCTACGATACAGCACTTAGGATCAGTGCGTAGGTTGTTGTTTCCCATTGCGAGGGGGATTTAAAAACAACAGTAACATGCAGATGCAGAAGGGAGTCGGCCATTGGCAGACTTGTAGCCACAGTTTACATCCCGTGAGTCAGACGAGGGGTCGAGCCATTTCTGTGTGCAGGCTTGCCAGTGCACCTCACTATCGCCCAGGGTTTGTTCCTTGTCTTGAACATGACTGATAGTTCTTCAGAGACTTGATCTATTTTTAACCCTGAGTTTTTTTTACAAGGTGATGTTTGATCGATGATAGCAAGTCATGAATTTGTAAGAATATTTCAGTGCCAATTCTACAACTGACATTTCAGAGGTGTGATGCATATCACTGTCTCAAGGTCACTGGGAAAAGCTTGTTGATCCTTAAGCCTGTTCTTTCCAGTCTGGTCCCTCTGAGCGCTCACTGAAGCTGAGCACAAAACACCAGGAGCAGTCATGTTGTCCCTCCTGTTGTACACAATCAAATCTATCAGTGCTGATTTGAAAGCATGTTTAAAACGTAACTCTCAGGTTGAAGCAACAAGATCTCCAAATGTCATCAAATCTTTTCTAAACTCCTTCCTTTAAAGATTTGCCTACGGCACAGCTGCAACTGAAGCGGAACTGCTCCATCACTAACATTTACATTGAACGCAGAGCAAACAGCAGACGGCAGGTTAAACTCAACAACAGCTCAGTGATTAGACAAGTTTCAAACGGTGTTTGCCATGTGTGTGACTAAATAGGAAATCTCTTCATGCGTCTGAGGAGACGAGGCTCAGTGTGCAGTCAGACCCATGTCTCCTAAATGGTGCATGGACATTATTTGTTCAGTTCATTTTAGAGAACTAAATCTGAGAGCATTCATTCCCTGCCACTGTACAAAGACAGAGAAATGTTTGCACAGCCTGGGACCAGAGGAAGCTTGTGGGTCAGAAGTGTTTTCAGTTAGTTTCAGTATTCTACCTCCGATGAAGAGCAGCACACAGCTGAACCTTTGCCTCGTCCAGAGAGTCCCAAACAGGGCTCTGTGTCTGTCAGACGGTCTGAAGGGGAAACTACCACATCAGCAGAACAATAATTGGAACTGAGGGGGTTAGATCACCACATGATTCCCAAGCGCGGCACCGCTGCTGCTCACCGCTCCCTCAGGGGATGGGTCAAATGCGGAGAACAAATTTCACACACTCAGGTGTGTGACAATCAGTGGAACTAGAACTAGAACTAGAACTAGAACTAGATCAGCAGAACCATAACGTCATGTTTCCTGCCATCACCTGCCCAAAATTATGAGGACTGACAGCACATCATCATCAAAGATGCCCCTGAGACGGTCCAGCCATAGTGGCAGGTGTAAGATGCAGGCAGGATCAGCGAACATGGAGAGGCCCGACGAAGTGGCTGGAATAGTGCACAGGAACATCTGTACCCAGTGTGGACTCCAAGCACCCAAATCCTGATGGGACACACCACCGAAGGTGTTTGAGAACAACAGGGCTAAGATCCTGTGGGACTTCAGCTTCCAGACTGACAAACAGCTGCTGGCTGACCAACCGGACATAGTGGTGGTTAACAAACACCAGAAGAGGGCAGTGGTGGTAGAAGTGGCGATACCAGCCGACAGCAACATCAGAGAGAAGGAACACGAAAAGGTGGAGAAGCATCAAGGGTTGAAAGAACAGCTGGAACAGATGTGGAAGGTCAAAGGTGACGTGGTCCCTGTGGTTGTAGGAGCACTCGGGGCTGTGACCCCCAAACTGACAGAGTGGCTCCGGCAGATTCCAGGAACAACATCTGAAGCCTCAGTCCAGAAGTGTGCAGTCCTAGGATCAGCTAAGGTACTGCGCAGAACCCTCAAACTCCCAGACCTCTGGTAGAGGACCCCAGCCTGAGAGGGTGAGAGGGTGATTACACTCCTATTTTCTGAGTGCAAAATTTTTATGGATACAAGAAGATTTTGCATTTGTTGTTGCAAAATAACTTTTTTTATTGCAAATAATATTAGTCTATTTGAGAGTAAAGTTGAATCTTTGACAAGTGTTCATGAATTTCAGAATGTCTTATTTAGTCTTTTGCATTAATGACAGCGAATGCTTGAGCAGCATGAACTCCACCAGTCTCACATTATCTCAGCAGGATCTGATGGCGTTCCAGAGAGCTCGTCATGATGCCACAGAACGCTCGTCTTTCTCTTTCTTTGAGTGCCTCCATAAACGTTCAGCGGGGCTGAGGTCAGGTGACTGTGCCACGACAGGCAGGACTTTCATGATAAATGGACTCTGTGTGCTTAAAGGAGGAGAACAATATGGCCGTGGTTTGTTTAATGTTTATCTAAAGCAAGATAATGACTCTGCACTCAATCATGATAAAACCAGCTCACGTTTTGTCGAGCAGGGCGCAGCTGTCTCTCAACAGGCTGGTTGGTGATGTCACTGGACTGGTTCGTCTCTGCTGTTCGCTTGTTGTCCAGTAGGCATTTTAGTAAACTTGGGGAACTTGGTCCTTTGCTGGCTGCTTTGCTCACACTGTCATCCAGTGTGAGAGATGTTGTGAGGAGAGCTGTACACAAATGTAGAGGAAGTGCTTGACCAGTGGAACACACGTTGCATTGCTGGTGTCTCGGTGGCGGTGCAGGCGTACGGTGCAGGTCGACCTTATTTGCTGTTTTGATGGAAGAATTGGAGTTTGGGATTTGGGAGAGGAGCTGTTATTAAAGGGACTAAACAGAGCAAAGCTTTTGGTTTATGATCCGAGACCAGTTGCTTGTTACTCTAAAAATGTTATAAATTACTCATCACTTTTTTCAAAAGTAATTTGTAATTCACTAATTACTCCCTGCCAACAGTAAGTTGTTACACCACTTGTTATACTAGTTTTCCAACCCAGTAAAACTGGTAACAGCATATCTCCCCAGAATTTAGATGTGTCTCTGTATGAATGTCATGGTGGTCACCTGTAAGTGTAGCTGAGGCTAGTTAGAGTGCAATTTTTTTTTTCTGACCTGGGGGTCTTCAGTTACCTGTGAGCGGTATTTTCCCAAAGATCTGCCTCACAGACAGAGAGTCACTCATGGAGCAACATTTCATCCAGCACACATTCAACCACCAGCTCCATCACTTGTGTCTGCAGCTGTAAAATCCAGTTTGGGTTATTTAGCCAGTGCAGAGCTACAGCCAACCGAGGAGGGCTCTCCTTTGGTGGGGTGTATTTCCTGGAGCTTCAGGTCAGTGGAAAGAGTTTTAGTCCGACTTCCTGCAGCAACAGAGTTCCTGTCATCTTTCCTCCGACAGAATCATAGTCATGACCAAATTTGCTTTCAAAAACTAACCAAACAGCCAGCAAAATCTTGCCGGTGTTTCCACATCAGGGGGTACGCTGAGAAGAGGATGGGCGCGTGAACACTAAACAGAACTGGCACCACCAGCCAGCTAATGCACTCTTGATTTTTTTTTGTTCAAAGACGTAAATGGTAAATGGACTGCACTTGTCTTTCGACCACTCAGTGCTTTTACACTACATGTCACATTCACACACTGGTGGCCAAGGCTACTGTACATGGTACCATCTGCTACTCAGTAACCATTCACACGCTCTCACACACAGCCATCAGGAGCAGTTGGACGATGTTCCTGTCAAGGATACTTTGACATGTGGACTGCCGATCTCTTGATTAGTGGACGACCTGCTCTACCTCTGAACCACAGCCGCCTCGTTTGTAAAGTGTGTTTGAGTTTGTAAATGCCAAAGATTTGCTTGAATTTGACGTCTGCCTCAGAAATATTGCAGCGTCTTAAATATTCTTCATTTCACGTGATAACTTATTGTGTTTTCAGATGTTTCTGAATCCTCACATTCTTCTGATAATTTTCAGGTTTACATGAAATGATTGAAATACAACAGCTCTCACCATGTGCTGTAGCCAAGGCTCCATCCGTCCGGTTCATGTATCATAAATAAATAAGGCGTTGACATGTCTGTTCTCAAGAGAGCACAGGTGAGGTTTTACATGAGGGGGGTGTTTCCTTTTCCACCAGGACAAAAAGTGTCTTGGTGACTGCACTCTGAGCAGAGTACAATCTAGTGAATCACTGGTCGGGTGGAGCAACAGCAGGGAAGGTAGTGAGGGCACCGTGCCAGTGCTTTGCGCAAAAAGCAAACAGAACTGTGGTCTGCACCCACACTGCTAAACTACCCTACACAGAATGAGGATGGAAATATGTTGTGTGAATAAAATATTATACTTTGTGATGAAGGTGAGCATCATAATAATGATATATTTTATCAGTGAATCATTTATTCATCACATGGATCACATCTCGTGCATCACAAGGTAAAACTGCACGAGATGAAATGTGATGCCATCAGCTCCTCTAACATTAGCTCCATGATTTAGGGCCCATCCCAATACCCCCTCTTGGCCCTACCCCTAGATTTGCGCATTCCTGCGAGGGGTAGTGGTGTCCCAATTCCTTTTTGCGTGTAGGGGTAGGGGGCATAACGAGTGGTAGTGGGTATGAAACTAGCCCTTCGGAGCGAGAAATTTCACATTTTCATTCACATACTTTATTTACATAATAACTAATGTCATACACCAGTTCTTCAGTATAAACAACTGCAACGCCCCCACCCCTCCCCTGTACCAAGGTGTCCCCCAGGGGTCAATGCTTGGTCCCCTCCTCTTCATCCTCTGCATGCTCCCCCTTGGCAAGATCATCTGTCGGCACAGCCTCCAGTTCCACTGCTACGCCAACGACATCCAACTGTACATCTCCACCAAAGCCATCACCAACACCACCCACTATACACTCACCAACTGTCTCACTGAAATAAAATCATGGATGCAAACAAACTATCTCCAACTGAACAGTGACAAATCGGACATAATCATCATTGACCCCACATCCCACACCAAAGCCACCTGCAACCTAGGAATAATCTTCGACAGCCAGCTAAGGTTTGACCACCACATCAATCACTTCACCAGGACTGCCTTCTTCCACCTCAGGAACCCGTCTCCGCCCCTCACTCACCTTGTCTGCTGCAGAAACCCTCATCCACACATTTATCACATTTTTAATTCATCTGAATAATATTATAGCGCACCAGGTTACCGCTTCTCAAGATTTCCCAGCATGCAAAAGTTACATGATTAATCCACGGTCTGTGAAAGGTTCAGGAGACTTGAATTAGGATCGAGTTTCCTCAGTGTTTAAACTGGTTTGTAGGAAGAGGTGTGATGGACTATGCATAGCATTTGAAGCTGAGGACAGTAAAGACAACTGCTGACCATTTCTCCTCGTCCAAATATCAGCACCAAATTAGATGCAAATAAAATTGCAATGACATGCAAATTAGATTTGAATGAAAGAGTGTAGAAATAATAAAGTCATTGTGGGGACCACTGGACATCATGGATGATTTGTTCATCTGTGCAACTCTAAACTGGACATGTAAATCATGTCCTGTGAGTTCAGCCCTCGTAAAATGGCTGCTGTGGCCTTCTTTGATCTTTAGACGAAAGACGGCCAACTGAACTCAGCAGTGTGGTCACTGTGACACGTGACCCTGAAATGTCACCAACCAAAACAAGAACCTTTCTGCTCCTCTTCTTCATCTTTGGACCCCCAGTAAGAAGGGTCGCTGCTGCAACAGGGGCCTGCCTGGCCCTCCTCTGCTTCTTCACCTCGCTGCATGACACAGCAAACAACACGTCTCTGCACGTGGCCCGCTCCCTGCAGACACTCAACGTCTTGGAAATGACAGAGGAGACCACACAAGTTCACTGACACGATTATTTGAACCTTGACCTTGAACCTGGCCGCAGACAAATCAAGAACTACAATGGAATATTCGCCTGTATCAGCATGCATAAGAATGTTGAGTACGGTATTACTTTTTTGCCGTGGTCCTGCCAGATGCCTCCTGCTGCTGCTGTTATCATTAGTCATACTTCTACTGTTATTATACACATATGATTATTATCACACATGTATACTATCAGATATTAATATATACTTTCAACATATTGTACCACAGTAGCCAGAACTATAATTATAATATTATTACTTTCATGAATGTTGTTGTAAGCTACTGTCATTACCGAGGATGTCATACAGATTACTGTATTGTGTCATACAGATTACTGTTAATTTGTTATGCTGATCTGTTCTGTACGACATCTACTGCACGTCTGTCCGTCCTGGAAGAGGGATCCCTCCTCAGTTGCTCTTCCTGAGGTTTCTACCATTTTTTCCCCGTTAGCTGGCAAAAGGTTTTTTTTGGGGAGTTTTTCCTGATCAGCTGTGAGGGTCCAAAGGACAGAGGGATGCCGTATGCTGTAAAGCCCTGTGAGGCAAATTGTATTTGTGATATTGGGCTTTATAAATAAAATTGATTGATTGATTATGTGCCAAAATAAGAACATGAAATCAGCACATGGAGAAACACCTTGATTATTACATCACACAAACATCCTCTTTTTGCTAACCGCTAGCAGACGGTCATTTTGAGGACACTGGCAGCACACTTCCTGTTTCTTAGGTTAACTTCTCATTTTTCTTGCCTTTTCTTGTCTCACGTTTGAAGCAACAGGTGTGGTGAACTGCTTCATCATCATTCACTCCTCTCCATCAACATTATCTACAGGCGCTAAACCTGAAAATAAACCACACAGATAGCAGCTCACCATGGAGGCAAAACTAAAGCCCTAAAAGAAATGAAAGGAAAACCTTGTGAAGCCTTGAAGCCTTGTGATGTGTCCTCCAGCTCTGACCATGATCGCGTAAAGAAGGACAAAGTGTGGAAGAAAATAGAGGCGGAGCTACAGCTGCCAGGTGAGACACCTATTAACATTTTTTTCCCCAACATTTTAATACTTTTCATTTAGCATTTTATCAACACTTTTTCAGCTATTTTGTTAATATTTTTGATCAATTTATTGATTCTTTCACAACATTAATTTTTTTTTTTTTACTTTTCAATAACATAACAATAACATTTTATCAACATTTTCTAAGACATTTTATTTTTCCCCCAAATTTTTAAGAATATTTTGACCTTTTAGTTACATGTTTTAAGACATTTTATTGATGCTTTTTGGACATTTCAGTAACATTTTCTTAGACAGTTTAATAATATTCTGCTTACGAGAGTTGTAAAGGACCGATCACTAGCCATAGACTCAGACTCAACATCTGTTCTCTTGATGTTGGACCTTGGCGCTTCATTCAACACAATGGATCATTTACTTTTGGACAGACTTGAAAATTATTTTGGCATCTCAGGTCAGGTGCTCAAATGGTTAAGATCTTACCTGTCAGAAAGATCTCAATGTGTTTTTTTATAATAACATGTCTTCTGAATCTTGTTATGTCAGGCACGGGGTCCCTCAGGGCTCCGCCCTAGGTCCACTGTTGTTTTCACTGGATTCACCACTAGGTCAGATCCTGCACTCTTTTGGGATTCCGTTTCATTGCGTTTCCAATGACCTGCAAATTTATATGCCTGTTGTTGCAATGACTGGGTCTGATTCGGACAAACTTACATCCTGTTTGGCTGCTGTGAGGACCTGGCTATCAACTAGCTTTCTGCTACTTAACCCAGCTAAGACTGAGATGTTAGCTATTGGACCAGCAAAATTGAGCCACCAGTTTGATGACTTTACTCTTTACTCTCTCTTGATGACTGCGTCATTCATTGCAAGGACCGGGTAAAGAATGTTGATGTGGTCTTTGATCAGACCCTTTCATTTGACCTGCATGTAAAGGAGGTGACACAGGTAGCCTTTTTTCACCTCAGAAAAATTGTTAAAGTTAGATCTGTCCTCTCAATGAAAGATGCTGAGACCCTTATCCATGCTTTTGTGACATCTGTTAAAGTGCTCTGTAAATAAATGTATCATTATCATTATTATTATTACTTCTGGCATTTTAATAATATCTTAAGTTTATGTTATTTTTATGTTTTTGGTTACATGTTTTGAGACATTTTAATGATGCTTTTTGGACATTTCAGTAACATTTTCTTAGACAGTTAATTAATTAACTTTTTTGCACATTTTATCAACTTATTTCTGGTATTTTAATAATATTTTATTATAATATTATTAAATAATATAATAATATTTATATTTTGGGACCTTTCATCATCCTTTTTTGGAAATTTTATCAACATTTTCTCAGACATTTTATTATTATTTTTTCCCCAAATTTTAATAATATTTTGACCTTCTAGTTACATGTTTTAAGACATTTTAATGATGCTTTTTGGACATTTCAGTAACATTTTCTTAGACAGTTTATTAATATTTTCCTGATATTTAATGAACATTTTTTTTCACATTTTACCAACTTATTTCTGGCATGATGTGTTCAATGCAGTCTTGTAAAATGTACCTTTTTGCGAGAAACTTGAACTAATCCAGCTCCTATAGGGCACCAAATGTGCTGGAACAGCCACTGCACTGCCTCCACGATCTCTGGTGGAACTGCTCCGTTTCATCTGTATCAGTAAGCTTTCAGACAACATGCACAAATACAGATGAAATAAACGCAGGGTAGAGACAGAAGGCTCTCATTTTTTATTGTTCCGTTTCCCTTGATTCTTTCCCCCCTGGTTTAAACCCACTGTTACCACCCTCGATATGGGGTCTTTTTTTGGCCAGGATTTGTTTTCTCTGTGTCTTTTTTCCACCTCTTTCCTGGTCAAGACTTACAGAGGTGATTATAAATCAAAGTTCAGACAGCATTTTGAGTGCAAATTCAGGAGGTTCATCTCACGGCCTGGCTTACCCTGTGCTAATGCAGCACATGAGACACACAGACATGGAGGGGTAATTTCTAAACCACATGAGGTCCCCTGTTAATACCAGTCCTGTTTGAATGGGGCAGCAGATCATAGTTTTAACGTTTCTCCAGTCTGGACAGCACCAGTTCTGTCTGTATGACAAATGTTGCCTTTTCCAGTTTAACAACCTGTGTGTGTGTTTGTGTTAGTGTTTGTTAGTGACGTGGAAATGCCTCTGAAACCCTCTCATCACTGCAACACCTCGGGCTAACCCCGACTTCAGAAAAAGAGGCTCATGAATAGTTTGTCTAAACACGGCACGTGTGAAATCCTCATTGTCACTTTGGTTTTCAAGTTTCATGGTCGAGAAAAACCCAAGAACAAAAAAGTCCAGTCACATCAAAAGTAAGAAATCAAAGTCCACAGCAGAGTTAAAGAGTTACACGACCATCAGCTGTGAGGAGGAGGAAGAGGAGGCGGCGGCGGCTCAGGACCCTGAGGAGATGTGGAAAGAGTCGGGGAGGTTCTTGGCGTACTCCACCAGCTCGTAGGAATCTCTGATGTCCGTCAGACCGAACCAGAAGACGGTCCACACCCCGTTAACAAAGCTGCCATCGCAATGTTTAAAGTACCTGAACACACAGACACACACACACATCATTGTTTATTGTGCATTAATGTTGTAATCTTAATACCAAAACGATGAATGCAAAGCTGTAGGTTTTGGCGCAGGGACTGTGTACAGTGTTTGAGAGGTGGTGTAGGATCGGAGTATGGGGTGAGCCAGTCATATGTCTGCTCCCATAGCCAATCACAGGAGAGCACGACATCATCAGCAGAGTGGAAAAATTTTCCCATGCAGCACCACAACCTGCAATTACTCTGACTATAGAGCTAAATATTACAGTAATGGGTGGAGTTGTTGTGGAGTGACCTGATTCTACTTTTATTTAGACATGACATTTTCCACAGTGACGTACAAACACTTCTTCCTCAACATCAACTCACCAGGCAAACCAACTACTCGGGACACGGCTTTCAAAGCCTGCTGCTTTTGATTTCAGACCTGATATATGAACACGCTTCTCTCTCATTTTGAAGCATGTGTGGTAGGAACTAAAGTTTCCGAGGATGTTGTCTGGGTTCCACACAAGCGATCGACTTTTCGACTGCATTTGCATAAAGTTCACGACTCCCCAACTTTCATCTGACACTCTGGTCGCCAAAACATGGACGCTTTGTGATCGCCGCTGCCCACTGACAATGAATTGAATCGGTTGCCTTTGCAGCGTTCGCAGCTCTTGGTGTGCACGTACAGTCTTAATGCGTCTTAATGCATCTTAATGCTCAGGTGGCAGTGCTTGTGCTGAGAAAGCCATGTGTAAGTAAGGTAAAGGAGGTTGCTGGGTTGGTGCGGGGAGCAGTGAGAGCTGGCATTAGGGGAGTGTCTCTGGGACGCCAGAGATCACTGTCTAGCCTCCTGGAGGTGTCGTGGGACCAACTAGACGAAACACTGGTGAAAGGAGGTTCCCACCTGATGACCCCAAAGACATGTTAGTTATCACTGCTCACTGGTCTGTATAGTTAAGCCTTGCCATAATAGCTTATCTCTAGAGCACACACTTCTTGTGTTTATTTTAACTGAATCGTGTGCGTGACGTACCAGGGGTTGATCCTGTTGGTGGCTCGAGACCTCCAGAACAGTTTGCCCAGGTCCTGTCTGATACACTCCCACAGGATGTGGCTGGTGCCCTGACCCTGCTTACTGCTGCTCACCACAAACTTGTCGAGGTAGGGAGTGCCGCTGTTCACCGGCTCCATGGTAACGATGGCTGCCGCGCTGTAGCTGCAGGGAGAAGATTCACATATGTAACATACTCACACCCACAGGTCTGTGTTTAGCTAGAACAATAGGATGCAGATTGTTTTATTAACGCTGATCTGGATTTATTTGTCTTGTGTTACTCCTGGAAGAGTCGCACGCACCCTTCAGAGAGGTAGATGGAGTGCAGTCGTCCTTTCAGCGAGTCGATGTAGTCTCGCCTCAGAGTTTTATCAAACGACTTGTTGATGAGAGCGAGCAGGCGCTCGACATCGATCACATCCAGGGAGCTGTACCTGCACACACAAATACACACAACAATAACGTTCAGTCAAAGAGTCAAACACAGTGTGTCTAACTCTTTTCAGGAGGTAATTCTGTATTATGACTAAATCCAGGGTCACTAACCTGTGTATGGGGTCTCCATTTTTAAAGAGCGTCCCTGATCCTGAGCCACAAATACAGACAGAACAAGAAGTTAGATATAAACTCATGTCAGTCAGTGTGGGTGGTCACAACGACCTCCACACACACACACACACACACATGTATGAACCATGTCCTCTTGGGTTACGCCTCAAAATAGACGGCGCTCAGTGCATATGTGTCTACACGTGAGAGAAAGTCAGTGGGTCAGTCTCACCTCTGTGGCTGAACAGCTCTGTCAGAAGTGTGTCGGCGGACGTGATCACTGCAGAGGACTCAGTCAGCAGCTGATTGAGCAGTCGGGCTATGGCGTTCACTCTGCGCCGCTCCACAGCGCTCAGCCACGCCGCCATGGACAGACTGGGCAAATCGCTAGGCAACGATACGATGTCCAGCACCTGTAACACAGACATGAAGCAGTGCTAACTTAACTCTGCCTGCACCCTTGAGAGCACTGAGTTCAGGACCCAACCCTGAGTCAGACTGGACTGTTTCTCAAAATGAGATCACATTTGCAATTCGCCTGACAAACCTGAGAACAGATACAAACACTATATATATACACATGCTGGCACATCTACGCCCATGGGGTCACAGTCAGACCTTGTTTTCTTGGCTGCGGAGACCTCCTGAGTTGTTCAGGAACATGACTTTGAGGGGCTGCAGAGCTCGGGAAATTGCGGCCGTCACCTCTGTTGGGTCCAGCATTACCGAGCAGCCTCGCCCGTCCCTCCCCACCGGACAAACCAATGGGATCGTCCCGCAGTTCAGACTCCACTGGAGGAGGCTGGTGTCCACAGTGACGGAGGGTGGAGCGCTGCAGAGAGGAGGAGAAGGAACGACGTGAGTCACCTCACTTTAGAAATGTGGATATGACATGTATGAAACGTACAAATGTGACGTATCTGTGATTTGCATTCGGGTCCGGTACGTCTGCACCCTCACCTGCTCCCACGTGGCGCTTCATGCAGCAGGAGGAAGGACTCAGCGGAGAACAGCGGCAGGACGGTGGCTGAATGTCTCTGCAGAGCTTCGGTCAGCTGCTGGCTCCGCTCCACCAGCCCTTGGGTGCACTTAGACCCGGCCACCGGCTCCGTGGGCCCCGTCTCCTCGTACTCAGACCGGCCCATCACCACCACAGGCTTCATATCCATCCGCTGCAGGAAGGAGAGCCCAAAGGCCAGGCTCTGAACCATCTCTCTGCTGGAGAAGACTGAGCTGTCCACCTGGGAGGGACAGACGGAGACAGGAAGTGTTAGTTAGCGCTGTCTCAAACTGAGAGGTTCTCTGAAGTCTTTTACTGGTCGATTTATTCTCAGAACATTTTTCTCCGATAGTTTCTCTGAGTGTAAAATCTGCTTCATAGTTGGAGTTGTCAGCGTTCTTACGGTTACACCATTTGACTCCGATTAAGAGCCTTTCTGTTATAGGCAATTATGTCAAATATCAGCAGTTTATGATGGTAATTAAAGATGTATCATAACAAAAACTACTTTTGATCTTGTGCAGTACTTTCAAATGCAATAAAATAGAAGAGTTACTCAAACATTAAAATGTCTGTCTGTAAAATACAATTATTTACATTTCTGCTATTTCATTACTAATATATGACACATTTATATAAAACTAAAGTAATCAAACTAAAAAAATAAATTTAGGAAATGTCCTGCTCAATATTACCAAAATGCATTCAAATTCAAATATAGAAATATTCCAAAAATATCTTATTTCAATTTAATGCTTTTAAAATAAAGATTGTTTTTTATAAGTACACTTAAATCTACTGCAGGTGGATAAAATATTTAACATCTATCATTCTCTCGTGGTTTCACCATTTGACATTTTCAGGAGCATTCAGTCTCACTTTTGATAAGAAATGGTGCAAATGTCATTTTAATTGACATAAAACCTACAAAAATACAGAAAGTATGTTTGTTGGCATGTTTTTAAAACTATTTTTGAAGATATTTCTGAATTGCCAACCCTTATGTCAGTGACGCAGCTGCAGGCTTCTGTAGCTTTGACACCTTTTGGTATTTGTTTTGGAGGTTTGTTTTTTTTTTTCAAAGCAGGTCCTCACTGAAAAAGTCCCTTTTTACTGAAACTGAAGCTCGTGTTTATTTTCCTTTGTTTTTGTTTGGTTTTCAGCATGACAGGCAGAGACGGGCCTTCACATCCCAGCACATCAACAGGTGACACAAACCACAGTTTACCTCCAGCACGGCGAAGGCCGGAGACTGAGCCGAGGCAGCTCTCTGGAACTGGGTCAGCCAGTACCGAGCCTCCCGGGGGTTTCCACCGACTTCATTCAGAAAGGCCTTCACGTCCCGGTAAATCAGATTCAGGTTACCCAGCACATTTCTGTCTGCGGCGGGGACAAGCTGCTCCTGCTGGGCCAAAGCCGCGGTCTTTCCTCCCGCTCCGGCCGCGTCACCGCTCATCGTTCGCCGCTGAGGACCGAACATCTTCCGCTGACGCTGGCCGGAGCTCCGGGTCGGAGCCGCGGGAGGCGGGCCCGCCAGAAACCTTCCTGCCTTCACCATGGCCCGACAGCCGGACGCTCCGCTGTTCACTTTGGCCATGCTGCCTGCTGACAGAGGTCTCGGTCCCTCGGGGTAGCGGCTGCAGGTTGGGAGAGCTGCATTAAGTCTCCTCACACCGGCTGCTGACAGCTCTCAGAGGCCGGGAGGGAGGTTCATTCAGCCCGCTGCTGCTGCTGCTGCTGCTGCTGTGTCGGCACTTCTCAGGTTTCATCATCCGGGACATGAGAGGAGGGGGGCCGCAGGTGCCCGCTGTGAGGGGCCGCAGAGACAGGATGCCTCGTGTCAGGGCCGTAATCACATAGTTAACTTCCGGGGGGCACACATCACATACTTCCCTTAGTACACTTCAATATACGTAGGCTGCCACACTATGAACACACTATGAACACACTATGAACACTGTGGAGCTACACAGTTGTCATGGATGCTGATCCTAACTACAAACTAACTTGAGTAGTCTGACTAGTTAGTGTGTTTGAAGGCAATATAATGTGCCATTTGTATAACATATAAACATGTCTAAAGTGCCCTCGAAAACACGCAGAACTTAGTGCTCTCTTCAGTGGTGAGAACGCGCTGTATGTCGCCCCTGCCCTTCATAAAGTCTGGGCTGACTGGGACAACCTGTGCACCTCCGACAGAAAGGACAGAAAACAGTAGACAGTATCATACCTGTCTGATTTGTTCTTATTTTTATTGTCTCATGTCGAGATAAGAGCCTTGACACGTAATAAAAGTTGATGTGCACACTGCACAGATATAAAAACAGGTGTGCCTTGAGGCTTCGGGTCGTCCTGTGGTGCACTGGGCACAAGAAGTTTGAAAATTACTGTTATAGACGTCACAATTAGATGAATCACATTAGTATTGATGATGCCACAAAGCTGCTTTTGAAACTCCAATATACTAATAATAATAAGCAGGCAGCATTGGGAGCATGGACAACTATAGGCCTCCTGCACTCGCCAGTGTGGTTTCCAAGATTCTGGAAAAGATCCTATTGGACCATCTATGTGAATTTGTACCCACCACACATAACCAATTTGGATTTAAGTCTAAGCATGGTACGGACTTAGGTATTTATGCTCTAAAAGAGGCCGTTGATCTGTACAGAAGACAAAACTCCTCAGTACTAATCAGCTTCATAGATGCCTCGAAGGCTTTTGATCGAGTCAATCTCAAAAAGTTGTTTCTTAAACTGAGTGTGGTTATGCTCTGTCGAACTGAAGAGGATAGAGACCACACTCCAAATTTTTATCAAACAGGACAAATGTTGAATGTCTGTACTAAAATAAAATACCTCAGCCATTTCATCACAGATGAGTTAACTGATGATGATGATATTAATAGACAGTGCGGAGTCCTATATGCTCAGGCAAACATGCTGCGAAGGAAATTTAACATGTGTTCAGACCAAGTGAAGATCTGTCTCTTTAGGGCATATTGTACCCCGCTCTATACTGCGCCATTATGGTGGAAATTTAGGAAAGCGAGCATTCATAAGCTGCTGGTTGCTTACAATGATTGCATGAGGATACTATTGAAACAGCCGAGATGGTGTAGTGCAAGTGAGCTGTTCTGTAAGGTGAGAGTCAGCTCATTTCAGGCTTTGCTTAGACATCTGATGTAAAGTTTATCTGCAGACTGCATGTTTCTCAGAATGCCATCATTGCTCAGCTGGTTAGCCCTCGTGTCAGTGATGTGAGATATCGGTCACCTTTGTGGAAACATTGGTATGATTGTCTTGTTTAGCACTGTTTTCTTTTTTCCTTCTTTCTATTCTTTCTGAATGTGTTTATTATTTTAGAAATCTCTTATGTGTAGGATATGTTGTTAATTGATCGAGTGATCTGTTTTTATGTATTGAGTGTTGCATGTCTTTTAGTAAGGACCTTGAGTCTGATAATAATAATAAACTGAATAATAATGCAGCCCACCAACCTCTGCCATGGAGGGGGGGGGGGGGGGGGGGGGGGGGGGGGGGATGTCATTTTCAATCAACACCTTCTGCTGCCAACCCTCCAGAAATTCTCCCAGAAACTTCACAGCTAAACTGAATATTTTAGAGCCGGACAGGAAGAGCACACGCTGACATCTTAATGACTTTTTTATAGCATGCAGTAGCTTTTCATGACACTTTTATGACTTTTTTATGACATAAACTAGATCAACCTCCTCTGAGAACCCGAGTGGTGTTCAGTAATTGGACTTGTGTGCGGGTCACAGTTTGGCCATAACTAACACCATGTTCAAACATAAGGATGTCCATCGGTGCACGTGGCACCAGGACAGCCTAGGAGTGTGGACACTCGGGTGAAGAGAGGAGCAGAGCTGTCAACTGATCACCACCTGGTGGTGAGTTGGATCAGATGGGAGGGGACGCCGCCGCACAGACCTGGCAGGCCCAAACAAACAGTGAGGGTCTGCTGGGAACGCCTGGCGGAAGAACCTGTCAAGATGATCTTCAATTCCCACTGCCGGCCTCCTCCCGGTTGGACAGACCGCCCCAGGACACGCTGGAGGGACTACATCACCCGGCTGGCCTGGGAACACCTCGGGGTTCCCGCGGACCCAGATAAGCGGAGGACGATGACGACGACGAAACTAGAACAACATGAAGTGCCAACACTCATCCCAGTCAGTTTGTCCAACACACTTTATATATCCTTCTTGTTTTATCTAGGTAACATTTTGGAGCTCACTCCAGACCCAGGGTGCATCAGAAGAGGAAGCAGTCTCACCGAGCTCTGAGCTCAGCCTGAGAGTTTTAAAAGAATATGATTTGAAGAACATGTGCAGTAGTTGCTGGTGTGAAGGGACAGAAGGCCGGAGATGTAACAAGGTAGTTTACGCAATGTGCATTTCTCTCCTCTGATACAGAGCGGACCATCGTATAGATTCATAGAAAACAGTGAGAGCCTGCGTTTGTGACAAAACATGAGGCAGCATGATCTGCAGCATCCAGATTTTTATATATAGATGAGGCTGCATGCATGTTAATGACATCACAATAGTGTAATACAGACAGAAATGAACATGCACAGTTCTCTTTCCCGCCTCCAGCAGAAAACATCTTTTGAAGCAAAAATAAAAACCCAGTTTTTGGGCCTTATGGCCGGTATACACTGCGCGATTTTGGGCTGTCCCAGACAAAAAATGATGATTGTGGGAAAAACGTGGTGATATCTTTGGTCGTGACTCTAAAACGGTGGTCTGACGTCGCACTGTGAGACAGGTTCAAGGACGGCTGTTGTCAAAGTCATGCGACCAAAGATAACCTGAGATAAAATTGTGACAGTGTCAGAAATTTAGGATGACTATCTCACAGTGTGACAGCTGCTACGACCTACGTCTACTAATCAACCAATAGAAACGCAGCACAAAATGACACAATGGTCGCCGCGACACTGCCACTTAATCCAAACAAATGATCGCTTGCCATGGAGGTAAAAGGAACAAAAAGAAGTGTGTGGAACTCCCAGAAAAAGGAAAGTTTGGTGGAGCTGTGGCAGCAGAAGCCTTGTTGCTTTGATGTTTCCTCCAGCTGCTGTCATGACCGCCAGAAAAAAGACGCTGCATGGAAGGAAACTGCGGAGGACCTGCAACTTCCAGGTGAGCAAGCTACCTATGGTGGCGCAGATGGATGATGTACGCTGATGACGTTGTATATTGACGTACGTCGTAACCTGCGATTCAGTAGTGAACAGCCATCGTACAATCTGCACACATCGAACTTGACGTCGTAGCAAAGTTTATTAGATCCACGTCTCACAGTGTGTCATGCAGTGGTCTTATAAGACTGCTAAATAGAGGGCATCAGTGTTTCAAATAGATTTTCAATATGCACATGAAAAGAAAACTTTTCATTAAGCCACAAGCCCTAGATATTTCTAGGAAGTGACTGTCAATACAAGTACCATCTAGTGTCACCATAGTGGGATCAGCAGTCCTGGAGTCTGTGCGAGTCAAAGTCATATGTTTGGTCTATTTTGAATTTAGGACCACTTTAAGTTTCAACAGTGGAAGCTGCAGAGAGTGAAAGACATCCTGTCAGAGCTCTATGGCTGATGTGTTCAAGTGTCAGAGCTGTGTGGTCTCTGTCGACCCCTGGAGGACAGTCAGGGTAATACAGTCATCAGAGCCTGCTGAGGTTCAAGTTCACCATTCAGTAAAGACATCACCTTTTTAAAATTCTATTTGTGGTATGATATTTTACAGTGCTCTGACTTATCAATGAGTAAATGTACACTCACTGGCCACTTAATTAGGGACACCTGTTCAACTGCTCGTTAACACAAATAGCCTGCCAATCAGGTGTCAGCAGCTCATTAACATTTAGTCATTTGGACATGGTGAAGACGAGCTGCTGAACGCAGCATCAGAATGATGAAGAAAGGTGATTGAAGTGACTTTGAACGTGGCATGGTTGTTGATGCCAGAGGTCAGAGGAGAATGGCCAGACTGGTTCAAGATGATAGAAAGGCAACAGGAAGTCAAATAAGCACTGGTTCCATCACTGAAGCAACAACACCTTGTCCAACCTTGAAGCAGATGGGCTACAGCAGCAGAAGACCACACCAGGTGCCACTCCTGTCAGCTAACAACAGGAAACTGAGGCTACAATTCAAAACTGGACAATAGAAGATTGGAAAAACCACATTCAGATGGAAGCATGGATCCATCCTGCCTTGTATCAACGCTTCAGGCTGCTGCTGGTGGTGTAATGGTGTGGGGGAGATTTTCTTAGTACCAACTGAGCATGGTTTAAACACCACAGCCTACCTGAGTATTGTTGCTGAGCGTGTCCATCCCTTTATGACCACAGTGTACCATCTTCTGATGGCTACTTCCAGCAGGATAACGCACCATGTCACAAAGCTCACATCATCTCAAACATGACAATGAGTTCACTGTACTCCAATGGCCTCCACAGTCACCAGATCTCAGTCCAATAGAGCACCTTTGGGATCTCTGAGGAATGTTTCAGCACCTTGTTGAGTCTGTGATACCAAGAATTAAAAAGGGGTCCAACCTGGTACCTGCAAGGTGTCCCTAATAAAGTGGCCCTTTAATTAAAAGAAAATCTGCAGATGCCTGAATCCTAATAACACAGATCTATAATAATATAGTGCAGTGCAGATATGAGCACCAAAGTTTGTGTGCTTCGTCACAATAACTTCAGCCGAACGGTGACTCTCTCAAACCTCAGTGGTGTGTGTTATATAAGCCATGACATGACTCAGTTTTCCTGCCTACCACAGACCTTCCTCTGGTTTTCTCTGGCCGATAGTATCCTGTCTACAACAGCACTTTTCCAGACTTTCTCGGTACACTCTTTGCTGAGGTTCCCCTGAAGAGCTCTCTGGTCTCTGTATGTTGTCTTCAGTATACTAAAACATGTGAAAGGAAAGCTTATATACGATGTTTCAAGATTATTTTTGGCATATTTTCCATAATAAATGCAATTTCTTGCAAAATGCAAATGCAAAATCTACAGTTTCTGTATCCTGCAGTAATCAGTGTGTAGCTGCTGCCATGTTGAGGCAGAGGGTGCTGTCTGTAGCTCTGGTTGAGGGTGAGAGGCTGTCAGCAGATAAACAGAGATCTGTGTGGGTACATGAGACCCTAAAAAAGAGGCTGGATCATGGGGAGTACCACCAGTTGGTCCAGGAGCTTCTCCTCCATCATGGACGTTTACAGGCAGATTTTAGGACGACTCAGGGGCAGTTTGACAACCTATAGTTCTGGTTAGTAGTTTCTCCAGCAACCACTACCACCAGTTTCTCCTCTATTGTTTACCAACTGTAAACTTGTTGTTGTGACCACCACAGAAGCCCCGCCTCTCAGATCATGCCATTGGACAATGGGGAAGATGATGTTGAAGTTTTTTTTTAACTTGAGGAGTTCAGAACACTCAAAAACTCCAGGCATCTAGAGCACAGACACACGCGGTGTGTAGCAATGCAAAAACAGCGAGCAAAAAGTTTCAATCTCATTAAAACTGTCACCCAAAGTCGCCTCCAGCTGCTGAAACGCTTTCTGTGTGATCGGGGCCTTGGTCTGATTATTGTGGAGAGGAAGAGAACTCTGTGGATAATTGAATGAACACTGAAGGAATGCTAACCAGGAGAAGTTTCAGCTGGTTGCAATCTGCAGTCTCACCACTAGATGCTGCTAAGTCTCCCTAAATCTGACACTTTAACCGGACCTTTAACTCACACTCTTGTTGCAGGTTTACATTTAGCCCCCATCGACGTAACATCTTATTTTTTCCCTCACAAAGTACCAGAGCTCACCCTCCAGGCTAAACGCTCCCGCTCCGCCTCTGCTGCTCTGAGACCGACAGATTTCTGCCCCCAAAAACCACAATAATTCCGAGAGCTGCCAAAGTCCCACTGACGACCAGCTCAACGACTTTAGCAGCACTTCCATCTGTTTATTTCTGCAGTGTAAAAATGTGCTGACTCTTCTGGTCAGTTTATACACTTTATTCACTTCAGCATGACGGCCAGACCCTTTTTATAACTCCTGCTGGTTGTCACTGTTTGATGACATCATGCATCTGTCTCTGTTTCTTCCCTATCTCTGTCTGTCATCAGGCAGGACGCAGAGGACTCCATCTGCCCAGGCTGCCCTCAGGCAAGCACACACACACACACACAGTGAGGGCAGTGCGGAGGTGCACGTACTGTATAATCTTCAGGAAGTGATTAGGGGGTGTGAGATCAAAGGTTTTTGTGCAATGGGAAAACATTCCTCCCTCCGTCCCCCCTCGGGGCGAGACGGACCGACAGCTTCCTCATGTTTAACTCAAACAGATTTTAAACAACGATCCAAAACTGTGAACGGCATTCAAAAAATAATGCTTTTAAAGTGGGACATTTTTTGATCTTTGATTTTTTTAAACAAACTTAATTTCTTTGCATTTTCAGCACCAGGAAGAATTCGCTGAAGCATAAGGAAAACAAAATTTTGGGTGTGTTCAGTAGGTCACAGTCATGGACTGAACTACTGCCACCCCAAAATGGCACCATTTGTGGCAGTGTGAGACGCCACCAGGCAGCATCAGTTATAACTCTGCAGGATGGCGTCAGTTTGAAACACTGCCAGTATCAGCATAGTAAAATCATCCAAGTCCCTTTTTAAACATACTTTTGATACAGTACTCAAGTTTGAGGCACTTTGGCACTTTCCTCACAGGCAGAGCAGACGTCCCGCTTTATATTTAGGATGTGACCTGTCCCCTCTCCCCAAATAAAAAAACATGAAAGTAACAAGTTTTAATTGAATAAAATTAAAGACATTTCCATCATTAACTGATGCAGAAAGACACAAACTGGTGTAAAAAATTCATGAGAAGGCACAGCCCCTGTTTCCTACACGTCCCCTCCACCAGTGTTGACACTAAACCAACACCCTTGCTTTTACTTATTATATTTAAAGGGGAACTCCACCAATGTCACATTTTACACACGTAAAAAAAGTTGTATGAAGCCTTTTGTTGTGGAGTCAGAGGGCAGTGAGTTTAGCAGCAGCCGCTCCTCGTCTGCATTAGCTGCAACTGGCATAAGTCAAATAAATGTCAGGCTGTCTGCAGTCGAGCTGCATTGTGGGTAATGTAGGAGGCAGGTTTTGACAAGAAAACAGAACGTGTGGAATAAGATAGACTTGCATCCTTCAGTTCGTACACTTGTAGCACGCTATGTACACTAAGTACTTCTTGCATGGTGCACTAATGTCATCAGGGTAGTGTTGTCTCAAATGGTGCACTGCTGCTTTGCATTTGTTTTTTTTAACCACCTCTTGTTCTTCGTCTTATTTTTAAGCGAAGTGCAAATGGACGGTGGAGCATTATCACAAACATCTGACTGCTATCTCCGCCCACACATAAACCGTTCTTATGCCACAGCGTCAAAGCTGATTGAAATGTGCTGCTGTAGTTAGAAGTTAGCTAGCTGGTGAATGCTAACATCAGCTAGCAAGCTTCCACTACATCACAAAATGGCGACCATTGAGGGAAGTGTCCGTTATTCCACACTCAACTTTTGGACGGATTTGAGCGCACCATTTTCCCGTACATGAACGCACTTGTGCACTCAGAATATTAGACTATTAGTTATGAGATCTGAGACGCACTGTCCATCTCTGCTGCATCGATTTTGATCCTTTTTACTGGAAATGGTCCGTGTCAGTGTGACAGTGTTATGGGAGCGCAGTTATAAACTGGTGGAGTCTCATTTAACATTTTAACTGCAGGACTTCTCTGACAATGGAATATTTTTATATTGTGGTCGAGCTGCCGACATCAAAGAACTAGCGGCGACGAAAGCCAACTGTTGCGTCGTCTACGTGGCCTCACGTCGCCCTGTGTCAGTTGCATTTGAACACACTACACGGACTACATCTGACGGCCAAGTAGCACGTACGTTCTGCGCCTGCGTGAGAGAGAGCGGAGTGAGAGAGTGGTAAATCCTGTCAGCCGAGGGGTTTCCTATCTGTGCAGCCGAGCACCGCAGCACCTCCACGGACTATTACATCCAGACGGTCCCGGTGTTTCCTCCGCAGGCTCCACTTCACTCAGCTGCCCGATAAACCCGCTGCTTCTTCCCACTTTAACCTGAATAACAAACCAGGGCTCGGTGCTCCGGTTGGATCCAAACGGAGAGCCGGGGCTAGCTCAGAGACTAGCGGAGGCTAACTGGCTGTGCTTCCCTCCGGTCATGCTGCGGCTAACGCTCCGCTAGCCGCTCCCAGCTAGCTCCGGTTTGTTATTCAGGTTAAAGTGGGAAGAAGCAGCAGGTCTGTGGGGCAGCTGAGTGAAGTGGAGCCTGAGGAGGAAGCACCGGTTAGCCCCGGTTTCACTACAGGCAGATTCACTCGCTACAGGGGCGAGGAAACAAACCTGACCAGCCAATCAGAGTGATCTCTCTCACCGACAAGCTCCACCGCCGACTCAACATGCTCAATCTGCCGAAAAGCCGCTGACGCCAAATTGCCGACGGTGCGGGACACACCGCAAAAACTAGGCCAACAGACGCTCACTGACGGCCCGACTTTGGTCGACGGTCGACCGTCGGCTTGGTGTGTCAGGACCTTTATTGTAACACTTGTTCCACCAGATCTTAAACTTACTTCTAAACAGGGCGTAG